>OZ020269.1:33794287-34410043 GCA_963971225.1 Melieria omissa
TTAATCGTTGGGTGAAACACAAAATATTGCAATAAGTAGTAGCAAGTGTAAAGACAAGCAAAGTGTAAATTTGTGAATAAAGTGATTGTTGGGTTCTGACTGCGATTTGCGTTGAGTAATTGAAGTGTGTTTTATTTTTCAAGTACAATCTAGAGAAGCGAATAAGCCTAGAGAACTTATTTTCGTAACAATATATTGAAAAAAATATTGGAAATTTGCTTTTTCTTGACTTGCTTTTCGGATTGAATGTGTTATCCAAATAACACTGATCCACAAACCGTTTTTAAAACTTACATAGTTGCGTTTTCGCAAAAAATAGGCGTGTTCTTTTCGGATTTTCCTTGTATTTTTTCACGTTTTCAACAGAATTTCTGAACCAATGAACTGGTTGACATGGTTTTTACTTTTTTTTTACTTATAAAAATAATATAATTTATTTTTAAAAGTTTTAAAACTCCGCGGTAATTGGACCTCAAAGACGAAAAATATGAAATTTTATGGCGTTTTCTTTGATGTTAAAAAATGATGATGGGAATGACATCAACAAACCGATCTCTGCATCACATATCCAATCAAGAATTACAGCGTGAACAGAATAATGATGGCAACAGCTTGAATTCATACACTAGTCAGAATAAGTTTGCGTACAAGGGGTACGTAGTTTTTTCATATGAAAAATAAATCACTTAAAGTAATTTTTCAAAAACAAAATATTTTTTATTTTTTGCGTAAACTTAGTTCTTTTATTCCATTAAGATAATAATAACAAAAACTTGACCAAACAGTAAAAGGAGGGCCAAAAACAAAATATGTTATGAGTTCACCTCAGAAAAAGTTTGCGTACAAGATGAGATTATGTAGTTAAAATTCAATTGAGACTAAGTTTTGTCCAAAAATTAATAACTTTGTGAATTTTCTTTTCTCGCTTGAACTCCCTGCAGAAGTTTTGGCGCAAATTTTTTTAAATTCGGTGTTTTTTCAGCGGTTATTTTGTTATATCCTTGAATTGTTGTATTGGTTAACTATATCTTAGAAGATGGAGTGTTGTTGGGCTCAGGGTTTAACTGAACCCCTTATATACTCAATTAGATGCATGGTAGGTGACTAGGGAGGGACTTTTGCAACTTTGTTGAGCCAGTTAATAGCAAACATAGCTTCGCATCGTATGCATTGCGCGCTAAGGTTGAAAAGATATGTTGGAATCTGATCCATAGTTTTGAGACCTTGGCTTACATAAGCTTTTAGAATATGTAAATAACCCCCCGGAAACATTTCTGAATAAAACAACACAGCCTGCTCACTCCTTTCCTGACATGCAGCCCCATACCATATCTCCACATATGCTATGCTTCACAGTTAATTTCAGATTTTTGTTATTAACAGGATCCTGTTCAAATTAGTTGATGCTTTTTAATTCCAAATATGCCAAACCATTATCAAATAATAATGAAAGGTCCCACTTTCTATAGATAACAACATTTCGTTCCGGAAATCCGGTTTTTTAGACTCCTTGATGGACTCTTTTACGAAAGCAATTCTGTGCTCCTTGTAAGTAAGCTAAATATGTGCTTCTTACATGCTGTTATGTAGGGGAAGTATGTTTTTTCAGAACTTTTCTTATAAAGTCACTGCTAATGGGGTTTATAAAATATTTCTGTACATTTCTGAAGATATTGGATGCAACCTTAGCCTTAGATTGTGATGCACTGATCGCAAACAATCGAATCCTCTTGCTCGGGTAACTTAAGAAAATGGTCAGATCGTAGTAAACAAACAAGATTTTCTGTTTTTTTTTAGATTTAAGATGGCTTTTTGAAATAACGAATGTGCCCTCCCAAAAGTTTCCCTAATTTCATGAAATTTTTTGTCAATTTTGAAAAGTTTTTGTAAGATTATTCTTTATCCATTTTTAATATTTTTCTGTTGAATTCTATTGCTTTTTATAAAATTTCAAGCACATATACGGTTCCAAATAACTTACAAGTCCGTTTACTGTTCAATGGAATAACAATTTTCCAAAAAAAATAAAGAGCATAACCGGAAGTTCCCGTTATTAGTTTTGTACGCAAACTTATTCTGCACCGTTTTGTGAGTATATTGTCAATAAATACGAATACATGGAAAATTATTATTTTAATTCATCTAAAACAGAACAAAAAGTGCAGTTAAGGCATATATGAATAATGTGGATAAGTTTTTATAAACAGAGAACCCATTTTTGAGGTCAAAATTAATCATAAAATATTTTTGACTTGCCTGTACGCAAACTTATTCTGACTAGTGTATGTCCAAGAGAATATTTCGAAATTGAAGGACCAGTGAAAAAGAGTATATCAAAGAATTATGAGTGTAGTTAATGATAGAAGTGTTGGATTATACTTTTTGAATAATCCAGGACGAACATACAAAACTTTTTTAATACGTTCTCGAAACAAAATTACACTAGTTAGAAGCGACCCTTCTGGTATTGCAGCTACATTGTTAAAATGTGGTCGAGCTGTACATTCTGCTACTGAAACTACCATTGAGTATGCAAATCAATGAAACACTAACATGTAATATATCGAAAACATCTGGAATGGCAAAAGTTTTGCAGCGTGTTGCTCTTATTGTGTGGGATGGCGGCACCATGGCTCATAAAAAATCAGTTGAAGCTTTGGAAAGAACACTGAAGGACTTACGAGATAATTCCTTTTTGTTTGCGAGAGAGATTTGCGACAAACTTTGCAGACGAAATTAATGCATGCTTGAAGTCTTCGTATTTGTGGAGACATGTGATATTTTCTCTTACAACAAATATTCGTGTTCAATTGCAAAATGATGTATCAGCAGTTGAATGTTGAAAGCAATTGTTGGAAATGGGGCAATGCAAATTGATGAAACTGGATTGATTACGGTGCCACACAATTTTTATCATATTACACCATATTCGAAAGACGAATTGGTTGACAATGTATTCCTTAACATAGCACAGCAATATAAAAATCAGGGTTGGTTGAGCGAAAGAGCAATTTTGGCAGCCAAGAATAAAGATGTTAATAAATTGAATTTTGCTATACAATCCAAAATACCTAATGAATTGGTCTCTTTTGATACGGTTACCAATGAAGAAGAGGTGGTTAATTATCTCACAGAATTTCTGAATACAGTGGATTTACCTAAATTGCCGCCGCATAATCTTCGATTGAAAGTTGGTGTGACTATTATGTTTCGTTATATCAATCAGTCAAAACTTTGCAGCGGTACGAGGCTTGCTGTGAAAACGTTAATGGGCAATGTTATTTTAGCCAATATTTTGATTGGAAAATTCAAAGGTGACGACGTTTTAATCCCACGCATTCCAATGATGCCATTGCCGTTTGAAGTCAAACGTTTACAATTTCCAGTACGTGTTGCCTTTGTAATTACCATTTATGTAGGAAGGAATATGGACGGATGGGTAACCCGGACTAAACGAAACCAGGAATGCAAGCCTGCAGCTGACGTCGACTGAACGACACGCGTAGTTGAGATAACGGGACTGTAGAAGAAGAAAAACGGGCAGTTGACATGGCACGAGTTGACGAGCGCAGACTTCAAACGGAGATGGAAATTTAAACTGAAATTTTAACCAGACGATTTATACGATAAAACTAAAACTGAAATTGTAATCAAACAATTTAAGATAAAAACTACATTTGTAAGGACATCCTTTAGGAATTTGTGGAATAAACTATCCAGTACTCTCTCACGGTCAATTGTACGTTTCCTGTTTGCGTGTCGGCAAACCCTCAGTATTATTCATTTATTGCCAAAAACAAAAAAGAAAAAACAACAAATTTGTTTGTCATAGAGTATTACTATAAAAATAGGCTTAATGCGACTTCAAACTGTTTTGTGTTATTTTTTTATATTGCGCAGTGGAACGTGCAGGGAGTCCGTTAACAAACAATTTTTAACCCTCTAAAGATCGATTTTTTCCTTTTCAAAAAACAATTTATTTTTGGTTGCAACACTAAGCAAATAACTTTGCACAGAAAGCAAATAGCTCTTTCAAATCAAAAGCATTAAACACGGTAAATATATTTCAAACGTGTTTGATGGAAGTTGAGACATACCAGTACTTAATTCTATATTTCTTTTTTAGTTTTGTTTCTATTGTAGGCGGTCTTGGACGTTAAAGGGTTCCGAATTTCTTCCTAAAGTTTAAGCAATTTCACTTTTCCGCGAATTTCTTCACATATGATATTAATTTGAAGTGATCAACATCAAAACAAAATCAAATTAAAATTAGGTACCGCATCATTCTTATTGTTTTGCTTGGACTTTAGCCAAATATCAAAAAAAAAAAAAGGTTTGTGCAAAAAATGTTGACTGAGAAAAGTGTTTCGCAATTGTCGCTGTAAGACAAATTCGATTACTGTTAGCATGCTAACTGTTGCTTTGCGTTTTGCTTTCGGCACATATTCGTAACATTGGCATACTATGATCGTAGTAAATTTTTAAATCTGTTTCGCCATTCCGCTTCAGACACAATCTACTATGATTTTTTCCGCAGCAAAATGTGGGAAACATGGTTTGGCAGCACCAATAACTAAAACGGATTACCAAAAAAGTAATGGGTTTTTTTTGTGCTCGCATATGTTTTCTGAGGGGGTGAACTACAACATCAAATCAACGCATGGATGACATTTTCATTGGATTTGCCTAAATTAAAAAAATCGCCACAGAAATTTTGGTTTCACTATGCTATTTGACATCTGTCACTACGATTTTGGATTTGTTAGGTCCGAACACTGGACACGACGGACATTCAAGTTTCTAACGTTGACGTAAACGGACGTGACATTCAAATAATAATAATAAATAATTACATGCATAAAATAATTCAAAAAGTACGTTTGAGTGAAAAATGAAAGAAACTAAATAAAATAACATCGTAATTTAACATTCAGAGTTAATGAGAAATCCTAAAATATTTTCACTATTTTTGATTCATTTAAATTATAGAAATTTTTCTAATCTATCGTATAGAATTTATATTATCTTTGATCGAACTTTCCACGCAGTTTTCACAACTAAATGATGTCATGTAACAAACCTTTATTTTTGATTAAAAAATTATTTTTTAGTAAAATTTTTTCGGAACACAGATATCTATAATACAAAAATAAATTTATTAACAAAATTAAATCAACAAAAAAGGGAACAAGAAATTAATAGCAAAATAAAAGACATGAACATAAAAAAACTAATAAGAATTTATGGTGACGGCCAAGGTGTATTTAATAAGGTGATGGCACTACTGCAAAAACAAAATTCCCATGTATTTTGTAAGTGCTTTTGGGCATGCTGCTTGTCAAAATCAAATCAAAAGACAAGCAACACAAAAACAATTTTACCAATTTTTGACAATTAGCATGATTCGCGAAAAGCCAAAAGAAACTCAGAAGAAAAAAGTTTAACCAGCTGTGTTGCCACCACTACCTTATTAAATGTGCCTTGGTGACGGCACTTCCGCCCTCTCGTTGCATCCTTTCTCTCTGTATTTTTCATTCGGTTTCATTCTATTTTTTACGGTCGTTTCAAACGGGCTTCTGCCTAAACTTTTAAATATATCTAAATTGAAAGAAAACAAAAATTAGATATGTAATTTTGAACTACGTTAAAAATGCAAACTACCCGAATAAAATATGTAAATATCTATCATCAAGTTAAATAACACAAAATATATAACAAATATATTACCATCACTATTTGAAGAATTTTCTTTATTGTTGTCTTTCCTTCGTTTTTTAACCCTAATCCGTCGTTCGGGTGATTTTTCACCCATTTTCAACTTTGAGGTGCTATAACTTTCTTATATATTTATCAAAATGATTAAGGTTTCTTGTATTTGTAGCAAACCAATATAAGTTTTAGAATTTATCTACAACATATTGATTATTTGATTATAACGGTGATTACAAAAAAAGTTACGTGGGCGACGTTCGGGTGATATTTCACCCATATACAAATTGTATGGAAATTCAACGCAACACATACAGAAAATGCCATAAAATTACTTCACTGGATTGAAAGTTTTGAACTGCTTTTATAGGCAAAACTTTTTATGGATCAATGGGCCTCCTGAACTCAAAGGAAAAGTAGGAGCCAATTATTTTATTTCAACTAAAGTTGGTAGAACTCGTTATGCTTGAAGTCGTGTGCCAGTAAGAAAAGATGCTAATGAAGACCAATGTTAAAGATAGTAACTGACAAACCTAATGTTGAAGGTTTGGGCGTTTTTGGCAGTGCATGGATCAGCGTTGGTGATATTCAGGCATAGTTTGGTATTTCAATTTTGAGTGGTGTTTATAAGTCGAAAGGAGAATCTCTTGATAATCTGTAGAGTTACACAACAGGCAGACCAATTTTTCGTTCGATCGGTGACAAAACCATTCGCCAAGAATGAAACGATTGTAATCAAGAATGAAGCTAGTTAACACCCATAAGAGATATATGAAAAAAATGAGTTTAGCTACAACTGCTATGTACGTCCTATGAAAAGGACACACTAAGTTAACAAGAAGAAGATTTGAGCACTTTTCATCATAACCAGGATATGTGGGTGACAAAAAATTACCCGAAATTATATCGTTTACAATAAATCAAAAGCAGTAGTTGACACTTAAGACCACTTGATTGTTCACTAACTTTACTCTTAAGCGAAAAACTAATTGCTGTCGATTCCATCTGGATCGCTTGTACAAAAAGTACAAGTGGCGAATTTTTCTTGAAAACTTAGATTTGAGTTTAGTAAAGCTAAAGGTTTTGCGTAGAGCGTAGTAGCGAAAGGAAAATCTTCATGCTGACTTCTTATCTCAATACAGCCATTTTTGCAAACCTTGTCAGAAAGTCAAAGCGTAAAAAAGTAAAAGAACTATTGGAAGATAGCTAATTTGGTTTCAAAAACGATCGAAAGGCATATTCTGCTTGCAATTCTTGAAAAAAAATATACTTGTGGTGAACACAAAGTTTTAGTTAACTACTGCCCTTCCTTGCCCCCTTTCCCCATCCGATTGAAATGGGTGCTGTAACATATATTCGAAAAACAGTATTACATACACATTTAAAAACGGGTGAAATTTATGGTATATCACAACGGGTCTCATAATAGGCCTTCGAGTGTGTCTCTTATAGAGGCAGCCACAATAACCTAACCTAACCTAGTTGCCCTAATTGCAAAAAAATATAGAAAAATTTGTTAACTTATTTACCTGTAAGATAACAAAGATAATAAAGATTAAAGATAACAAATTATTTTTTATTATAATTGGTAAAAAAATTCATCAAAACAAGGCAAAGTACCATATGGGTGAAATATCACCCGAACATCTTATGTGTGAGTTTTTTTGAACGTCGGATGAGGGTTAAGTAGCGGGAGGAAGGGAAGAGAAGGGGACGGTGAGCGAGGAGTATCGTTCAATGCATACGTTTTTGTCACGATGCACCGATTTGATGGTACCGCCTCGGTTGGCTCGTCATTCGAACTGTTGCTGAAAATAGATTCCATCTATAAATAGGATCGTTTTATTACATAGTTATTTCTTGATGTTGTTATTAAAAAAATTTGCTATTAATAAAATGCAAGCAAGCTACTCAGTTGGAAAAATCGTGAAAAAAGAATACAAATGAACTTGTTCTCCTGGGGAATGCAAAATTACTTATATTTAATATCTTCTTTATTCATTTCTATCGTTTCGGTACTTAATTCACTTACTAGCGCTATTCCCAGTCTTTGGAGAGAATTAATAGGCTAATGAAAATAGTTTTCAATGGAAGTACTAAAATTGAACTGCTCCCAGACTTAGTGCTCACTATTTTAAAGGGATCAATATATTTACAAAAACTGTAGGAGTCTTTTTCTTTCAACGTATCTATATTAAATAATCCAGATTTTGTTGCATTATAAAGTTACCGCGTCTTTCTTCAGAAAGTCCTGGATAAGATTGATAACTGGTGCACAGGACATGGTCTTTCCGTTAATCCCAGTAAAATGACTCTGGTCCTATTTACTAGGAAACGGAACTGCCAGTACTGAAAGGTGTGACCCTTAGTCTATCCACGGAGGTGAAATATCTAGGGGTTATCCTAGACAGGAAACTAACGTGGAAGATGCGTGTCTTGACGAAGGTAGACCGTGCGCTGAAGGTTTTCCAACAGTGTCGTCGAGCTTTTAGCAAGACCTGGGGCCTGAAGCCTGTGGTGGTCCTCTGGATATAAGATCAGACCTAACATTGCTAACAGTTTCACCTCCACTTCTTTTTTCTCATTTTCATGTGATCTTCTCAACGCGAACTAACTGACTCGCTAATAGCTACTTGGACAACTAGTTGTCCAATTGGCTTTGACAAAAAACTAATTGAAAAACCAATGAATTTTGGGAACCAGTTTTCCGGCAGAGTAATTAAAATGTTGACCTGTATGTGTGAGTTTTAGCGAGAATTTTCATGAATGCGTGTTGTAGTTTCCATCAGCAATGTCTTGCAGGGACATATCAAGACATTGTTAGCTGCTTTACGACAGTAATTTTCGTGTGAATAATAATGCGAGAATGTGTCACACTTATTGAGAGACGAAATTCAATATTGATGACACGCTGCCGGAAGTCTCGGCACGTATTTCGACTACCTTGAGCACAGCTGACTAGCGCCATTAATTCATTTTAATTGCCATCCACATGGCAGCTTTGCAGCGTTCACACCTGCTGCACGAAGTCAGACACACGCACGCACCCAGGTGCGAGCGGGGCGCGATTTTATGGAGCAACTTTTATGTTTAATAACCAGAATACTAATGAAGAAATAAAATTTCCGAAAGCTACAATTCTCGTGTGTAGAAGGAACATTTAACAGAAACCAAAATGAAACTAAATTAAATTTTTTCGATTACTAAACTATGAAAAAATTATAGTGTAAATAATTTAAAGAAAACACTGATTACAGGACGTTATACAATGAAATTATTTAATTTTATTTCTTACGATTACTGAATCATGGAACATTTATAATGTGAATTATTTAAAGAAAACAATGAAAAAAATTGAAATTGAATAAATTGAAATTATTACTTGTAAGTTATAAAGTTTAGTATACATTTTGGAACCTCATCTGAAAATTCCAACTATGTACTGGCACTTACGGTGTAGATCGAGACGAATGGGTCGATCGATTCGGTCGAGTCCTTTCTGGCATTGCTCGCTTTGGGCGAGGACCATTAATAGGGGCCAGGACCCACCAAATTTCTTCATCTAACAATAATCGCATTGTCTTGAAAATTATTCTCGACTTTTCTAATTCCACCGAGTAACTTATCTGCTACAAATATTTTCACATCGAAGCTAACAAGCAAAATGTCACCAAAAATTTACCGAAATGCACACACAGCTATTTTCTCGAGTACCCTAAGGCCAATAGTAAATATGTAGTACATGGACTCTCACACTCACTCACTCACACACACACCCAAACATACAGTACATGTCAATAAATACAACGTTAGCAATTAAGCTCAACCGAATTTAATTAGTTAGAAAATGTTGTGTAATCATTGTCGTCCTTGTAGCCGTCGTGACACGGCCTTGGTGAAAAGCACTGCCTCCTGAAAAGCACTGCTGCCAGATCACATCGCCGCATCGAATCGCTAAAACATTGAGGTGACACTGATGGCAGTGACAGGCGTTGTCGCGCTGTTGCACGCGCAGCGCTTCACAATGCGCAACAATGCCATCGGCTGCCATTTGCTGCCTGCGCGAGATTTTTTGTTGTTGTTATACCCTGCACTGAGCTTAGAAGGTACATTCACTTTGAGAAGCAGTTTGAGCAATGTTGAGAAGTATGGAAATTCATGTTAATGCTGAACAGTCGAATCCAGGAATATCCATAGGACTGACAATCATTGAACCAGCCTGATAACTTTTAAATGAGTAAAGATATTGGCATGAAATTTGACTCAGATACGGCTTATACTCCAATTAAGAGCAAATACAGACATCCGCCCACTTTTTGGCAGTGTAGTAGTGTAGTTTAGCATTAGAGTATTTTACCAAATACAATTTTGTTGATATTAATCATTAATCATCAATGAAAATCATATACACTCGTGTCTGGGTATAGTGAACCCCCTATATAGTGAACACCTCGATAAAGTGAACACCCAAATTTTGACATCGAGCCTATAAATATAGAAAACAATTTTCAAGCAAAAAACAAAAAGTGTATTTTGAGCAAATAAAACGAGTTTTTGAACAAAAATGTTAACCTTTATATAGTGAACAGGCCTTGCAATAATAAGTTCACTATATCCAGACTCCACTGTATTTATGTATTGTTCTATTTATTTTATACGAAAACACGTATTATTTGTTATTGCGATAACGGAATGAAGTTTAATATTTATCATTTAGAAGGCAAAGGTTTTTATATTTTTTTTATACTATTATTTTAGTTTCTACAGTTATTTTTTTTAACATTTCTTTATAAATTTTTTTTTATTTAAATTTTTAAATTACTCTTATTTCATATTTCATATTTTATTTTTAATTATATTTTTATATACGTAACTTGATATTTTTTTGTTTATTTAAAATTTTTTATTTTGTAATTTGAAATTTGTATTTTATTTTTCAATTTAAAATGTCGAGTTTTTTATAAATAGTTTTTTAATTTTTATTGTTTGACTTTCATTTTGTAATTTTGTTTTTTTATTTTTAGGTATTTTTTTTATTTCAATTTTTAGTTTTTGTTTTTATTTTTAATTAATTTTATTGTTTTCGTTTACGTATTTATATTTTTAATTTTTAATTTTTTAATTTAAAATTTAAATTTTATTTTTCTTAATTTAGCCTTTTTACTTTATAGTAAAAAGTTTTTTAATTTTAATTTTTAAATTTAAATTTAAAAGTTTTTTTCCTATTTTTTATTTCATTATTTAACTTCGAATTTTTATATTTTATTTACGCAAAATCCTTTTTTTTTATTTTGTATTCTCAAATTTTTATTTTAATTAACAGTTTTTAAAATGTTATTGGTTTACTATCAATTTGTAATTTTTTATCTATTTTTAAGGTAATTTCACTTTTTTTATTTCTATTTTTGGTATTTTTTATTTTTCTTACGTTTTTATTTCATTTTGAATTATATTTTTTGATTAATTTTATTTGTTCGTTTATTTCCATTTGTAATTTTTTAATCATTAAATTTTTATTTACATTTGTATTTTTTTAATTTCGCCTTTTTAATTTATAGTTAGTAGTTTTTTAGTTTTTAATGTTTAAATTTCAATTTTAGAAGGGTTTTTTATCTTTTGGTTTTACTATTTAACGTTTTTGATTTCTTATTTTTCCAAAATAAAATTAATGTTTGTGTACATGCATTTTTATTGACCAACATTGTTGTCTAAGCTAATAATTAGTTGTTCTAGGTGCAGAGTGTAAATAAGTCGACCACAGCCGCCCAAATCACTTCTACTTTTTTTGTGACATTTTCTTCAGGCGTCGCGTAGCGTTGCGGTACGTTGGCATCGAAAATTTGGAACGCTGTGGTTGGGTGTCGCTGTTTTTTTGACTTGAGGTCAAAAAATCTTTGCATATTTATAGGCTGCTCATGGCAGATACTCGACAGTGTTTATACATAGCTTTGCATTAATTACGACAAAATGGCAAGTCAACAGGAAGTCAGGGTTGTTGGGCGGGCGGCCGAACGGACAGACTAATGGGTGGGCTGCATCACAGAAGTGGCGCACTTGAAAGCGTTAACAGGCGGGTTTGGATGACTAGTCGGCAGTTTAAGGCAATTTAACTGTCAGCGACTAGGCCAAGTGTATTTGAAGAACCCTAATTGTAAAACTACTTAACTGTAGAACCCGATAAAAAAAGCCGCCAAAGTAAAAGTTGATATATTAAAGAAAGTTGAAATATTAAAGAAAATACAGATGTTTAAAAATAAAAAATCGTCAAATTGACCGTAATGGTCTTTCTTTCTAAAATGTTAAGATCTAAAATGTTTAGCTTTTAAAAAAGTTAATTTGTTTTAGTATTTTGGTTTAAATTTGGGGCGAATTCGTGCTACTAGCGCGCCTTATTTGGCCACCGCTGTGTGACGGTGCTTCACCGGAAAATGTACAAATATCTGTATTCATTTAATGTTGTAACGGTTAATTAAAATTATCACAAATGCAATTTAATGCTCGCCTAAGTACGCGAGTGATTATTTTGACTTCAATTGATGCCGAAAAGTATGCATTACAAATGTAATTCGAGTGGACAACATACATACATTTAAATGTATGTATGTGTGTTAATGAATTCAGTCGTGTGATGTCCACTGATTAATGCGGACAGTGCAAGTGGTGCGGTGAGGATGTTGAGAGGACGAACAAGCGAAGCGTTATGCTTGTCAGTTGCGGTTTTATTGGCGTATTTTGCAATTATTGGCATTTGTTGGCGCAACTGGTCGCCGGTTTGACGCACTGCGCCGCAAATGCGACATTGACACGCGACAAAATGTGTGCGACAGGCCAAGCGGCATCAAGTGTAATGGCAAATGGCGGCTAAAACCGAATATGAAAGCAGCAAAAATGCAGCACAAGCACCGAGCACCGAGTGACTGTTGGCGCGAAGCCAGCGACGTGTAATTAAGCGCGAGCGCGCCGAAAGACAACAAACTGCACAAAGGCGGTCGGCAGCAGCTAACAACGGGGTTAGTGCAAGAAAAGCAAACCTTTTCAAAAAGTTGCCAGCAGCAACGGCGGCGGCAGCAACGGCGGCGGCAGCAGCGCTGCAAGCGCTTAAATTTTCATCGTTGTGCTTTTAACGCCCACATTCCGGCGGCCATAAATAAGTGCGCGCACGAACTTTCAAACCATAAAATCCCATCAGACGAACGCGGCACGCCGCAGTCAAAGGCAACTGGCAACCGGCAACAAATTTGCAGCGCCATAAAAACTTTCAGAGAGAGTTTGTTGCTTTTGGGCTTCGAAACATTCGGAAGTAATGCGACTGCATTTATGTCAACAAACAAAGATTAAAAATGAAAATGCTGGAAAAAATTTGAAGCTGTAATGTACTAAAAATAGTTGTAGGGACATGTTGGTAAACACACACGCCCGTCCCGCCCAGTCGGCTGACCTAGATGCCGCGCAGCCGACGAAACGGCCACATCAACAACGCCATCAACAACATTAAAAGTCAGCAGCAAAAAGGGGGAAAAATGCTTCTTGCTGGCGTTGACTTTTTGCAAGTTTACCGCTGGACTTGTAAAACTGCAACATGCGCCCGAAGAAGAGCAAAACCGACAACTGAAAGCAAACATGGTCAACAAGCGCGCGCGTCACTTTTCCATATGTGCGGTTTGTGGCGGCGGTTTTGGCGGCGGCAATGCTGCTCAAAGTGACGCGCAACAACGCATTGCGCTGCAATTGAAAAATCTGAAATTTGTCTGCAAAACTGCTCGTGTTGAAATTTCATGTTCACCGAAGAGGGCAGCTGAAAATGTGGCACTGGGGAATAATTAGATGCTGCACTATGATGAGTGCTCGAAAAGGGAATCGACGATGCTCGCTGCAATGTCATTGCAACGCTGCAATTTTGGTCCCCCTCCAAAATTTGTATTCGTTTGAGTTCCTTTAAAAGGAATTAAAAACTGCTGGGACGCTGTCTAACCGTTGAAAACTGCTGTCAAACTAACCAAAATACAATTGCTTTGCATATTTCTGATCTGCTCAAAGTTTCTCATATTTAATTCATTCGAAACAAATACAAATGAGTGTTTTCTGAAATGTGATTTTGATGAGCGAATTTCGTATCTGTTAAACGCTTTTCAGATTTATCCCTTTTGAACGAAGGATGAAATTGAAAACATGACTTTGGTTGGAAAAATGTTAACGCTCTTTAGATTCCACACAAAGAACAGCGAAGGACCAAAGGAAAGCAAATACATTTTTTTAAATTTTACTGAGCGCAGATCGCTCGATTTCAGACTGAGGATGACCCCCGAATCAAACAAGAAAAGGAAAAGCCTCTGTTTTGTTTTTGTTTGTTGACACCCCACATACATACATCAATACATTCTTCAAATAAAACCTTTATTACTGGAACCATAGTGATTTTAGGCATCCATAACGTTGTGAAAAACAACTTCTATGTCTCCTTCTACTTGTCTACAGTACCAAAATTATTAACTATATAACCCTTCTGTAATATACGCAGCTTCGTTGTTTACGTTTTGATTACTTTCCGAGTACTCTGAAAATTGAATGCTTCACCTATTACGCAAAGCATATACAAAATGCTAAAATTTTCCCCTTCCACCTTTACCAAATGTTATTCATATCAGCCGCTCTCTGGTGTAGCTTTGTGTTGCTTTACGAAGTAAAAATCTAAATAAATTTGCATTGTAACTTCCGCTTGGCAAAGCATTCGCAGCATTGCAGCAACGCCGCCGCCACAACACGCAGCCTTCGCGACGTGGCTGCGAGATTAGCAGCGAACGGTATACTTGACGAGTTGATAGTTTACACGCGCCGACAATGTTATCCTTGAGCAATTTTCGTGCGCTGCTGCACACCCGACTTGCGGCGCAACAGCTTCCGCTTTTATAGAGTTCATAAAAATAGTGACTGCGGCATGCTCGGACGTGGCGGCGTATGAGTAATGTGCGAATTTTGTTGCGCATTTGCGTAACGAGGAGCGGCTCTGTGCAGTGTGGTTGTTGCGTTAGCGGTGGAATTGCAGGGGCGGAGATGAGCATATAAGCATTAGCAGACATCTTATGGATATTTAATCTCTACTTCCTTGCCGCCTTCATTCCCATTCTTGAGTTTGCGAGTTTATTGTGACGAAGTGCAAATATTTTGTGATTTGCTGTCGGATTTTATTGCTGCGCCACAATAGCGAAATGCTTGCTATTATGTCCTTTTAATGTTGGTGCAGTTTTATTGCTTTTGCTGTTGCTTCACTCCTTTTTGTGGCACATTAATGGCTAAATAAAATTCGGCACGCTTTAATGTTTATGTTTATGATGGGATTCTCGCCGGTTAAGCTAAGGCAGCGTGTTGACAAATGGGCTTTTCGCAAATGCTTTGGGAGAGCCTAAAGGCTAAGAAGTGAAGAGGATTGGGTAAAGAATGAAAGTTGATTTTAAAATTCAAATCATATAAGCGTGCAATTATATATAATGAACAAAGTTTTAAGCACTACATCATTTTATATGTCAGTGTATGTGTAAGTGTTTGCTTTCAACAGCAAATGAGCTGAAGACATACTGTGTCAATTTGGCTTATTCTATTAACCCAGGAGAAATATATAATTGTGCGTATGTACGTAACGTTCAGTTGGTGTTCAAACCCCCCAAACACAAAAATGTCTGGTACAAAATGTGGTTTCCAGTGGTATTTGGCTCAAAAGTTGTACGGAAACCCCTCCAACATGACATGATGTGTGCGCCACTGGTAACGTTGATCACTTTTATTATGACTGGCGTGTCTTGTGCCATTTTCAGGCATTTTGTTTCCTTTTTGGACGTAACATAGAATGGTTTTATGTCACTGTTTTGGTGTTTGTTGAACTATTCAGTCATCTCGCAACGAGATTTGCGACAGCTTATCTCAGTCTTGTTAGATTATGTGATCAGATAACAGGTACTTAACTATTATAAGTTTTTAAGAAAACAATTGCAATTTACCTATTATAATGCAACATAAATTTTTTTTATTGATTATAATTATTATTTGCAACAATTAATTTTTACGTTGCATAATAACCGTTATGACAAACAAATCTTTTTTGTTCTCATTAATAATTATTACTTTGGGATTTGTTTTGTTTACTTTACTTCATAACTTTTATTTATGACTTTTTTAATTTACGTTATCGATAACTATTATTTTGAGGAAATTGTTTTTTACGTTGCTTCATAACTTTTATTTATGAGTTTTTGTTATTTTTATTTATTGGTTGCCGATAAATATTATTTAAATGGTTATTTTTTTACGTTACTTCACAGCTTTTATTAAAGAAATGGTTTTTACGTTGCGATTTCGAGCAATTTTTTTATTTCAAAAAATGCGGATAATAATTATTTTAGGTCTCTGCCAGATAGCCGTTGGATTTTCAAAGAGAATTGCAGTTATTATTATTTTGTAGAAACAGTCTACCAAGCGCAGAATATAAGCAGATTATTTTCTGTTTCCTTGTTAATCTTCCTAAATTAGTTCGATCTCCGGAGAAGTCGGAGCACATCCTGCGGTCTCAAGGTGGTTGCTTCTCAACATATAAGTGGCAAATGTCTCAAACATGATTCGGTCGTGAACGGGTCAGACACAGAGAAAGTGTCTGCCTGAAATGCACTGTAGTGATTTGAAATAGTTAACAATACTTAGCTTGGAACCATCAGTGAAGTGAAGTTAAGCAGAGATAACTTATGTAAGCCGGTGTTGCACTTTTAACATCCAGAATTAGAGTAAAGAACTTCCGATTAGTTGCCTAATACTTTTGTTGATAATAATAATAAGGCGATGTTGCATTGTTTCATTTTGACTGCAGGTTGTTAGCGTTACAAGTCTTGCCACGGTTGCTTAAGTTCTTAAATCGCCTAAGAAGATTACCATACCATCTTTATAGCACATACTCGCAGGGTTCCTTAAAATTAATAATATGGCAATATGAAAAATACCCACACTTCACGCTATCAGAGGTGGTTTACTTTTTTCTACAGAGAAAATATTATCCTTATACAACAAAATGTCTACAGACTTATTCGCGTCTTATGTCGCATGTCTAAGGTATCAAATTGAACAAAATTAAATTAAGAACAAAATTAATTAATTATGCGTCGTCGTATGTGGATAGACATAAAATCGAAATCGTAACCTGCGAATGATTTCCATAAGACAATTAATTACTCAACCATCTGGTTAATTGCCAATTATTGAGTTGCTAAACGTAACAAAATTATTTTTAAGCAAAATGTGTATATTGCATCTTCGCAAAAAATTTCCATTTAGGCACAGCAGCGCTCAGCACATCCGTAGTTAATTAGGTTTCAGCCGCAATTTCAGTGCCATTGTTGCGCACTGCAATCTCACGCCCACAGCTTCGCAAGTGTGGCAGTGCACAACGGCACCAAGTCACCAAGTCACACTGAATGGCGTCTTTGCAGTGCTCACGCAACACAATGCAAAATCAGATCCAGCGAACGAAGCCACAGTCGTCAGACAGCGCACGTGATGGCGCAGCAACAAGACCACAACGAAAGGAAATCTCACACCGAGCGCCAAGTCAGCAGCTGACGATGTCAGTGACCTACTCGGCCTACTTGCGCTGGGGGCGGGGGCAAAGGCGAGGGCGACTCGGCGCGACGGCAGTGTGGCAGCAGAAAATGGCATCAATGGCACAATGTCAGTGTCAGATGAGCACGTCGGTTGGGAGGCACAAACACACACACACACACACGCACACACATTCGTGCACTAATAGCAGCGCAACAATTGTTTGTAATTTTGTACTTGAATAAAGTTGCTGACGCCTTCGCCTTCGTCAACGTTGACCACATTGTGTACCTCTTCCGTTGCTGCTGCTGCTGCTGCTTCGTCTTGTTTGGCCCAGTCGCACATGGCCGCCATTGTACTTGCTGACTTACAAAGACGCAAAGAGGAAATTATTTTAGATTGTCTCTGCGCAGTGTCTCATCCGGTTGCTGGGACTTACGCTGTTCGCCCGACTGTTGCCGTCTGCGTTGTCCGTTGCTGGTTGCGTGTGTTTGATGTGTTTTGTCTGCGTTCGAGTGGGTGGCGCCTTTTACAATATTTCGGTGTGTTTGTCACTTGGCAGCCACTCTCGCGCGTCCACCCATCGTAAGCGGTCGAGTGAGAGTGTGTTGCGTATGGGAATTCCCCAAAGCCCTGCGTGTCCAGCTGACGTTTCCGTTTTATGTCGAGCCAACGAAACGCAACGCAACGCATGTAACGGAATGTGCTCGCTCGGCAGCAAATGAGAAAATGACTGGGTGGAGTGGAACGCGTCGGACACACACACATCCACACACACACATATGATAACCGCCAACGCATGTTTAATGTTTACATGTGTGGAGGACGGGGAGTCGGTGTCCTGATGCGCCCCCTGTGAAATTAAACATATGTGACCAATTTGTGTGTTTTGTGTGGAAATGTTTCGAAATGAGTTTTGCGCTGGGACTGTCCTGTGTCCTGTCAGTTTGAATTTTGTTGTTGTTGTTGTTGTAAGTAAGGTAAGTGGTTGAAATGCCGCTTGAAATGATTTCCTTTCATTTTTGGGTGATTTGTAAGTAAAGTTCACAAAAGCACTCATGGGAGCTGCTAGAAGTTGGTGCATCTGTGTGTGTTTGTATATGTGTGCGTTTGTGAAAATGTATAAATGTCGGTATTTCACTGACAATTGTGCATGAAAGGCTTTTTCTTAATGGACAAATTCATACAAAGTTTTACTATAGAGAAGATTTTAAAAATATATGTATGTGTGTGTGTGTGTGAAGTGATAGAATTCACATTATGAGTGCTTTTCAAGTTGGATATTGAATTTTACTGCTGCATGCGTCGTTCAAATAGGCAACAAATAAAAATAAATGAGCATAGAAAAACATCTAATATTGATTTTTGTCTTAATGGTCCAACTGAGAGGATGCAAATAAAATTTAATGTACCGAATGTTGAGAACACAAAAATGTCAACGTGAATCTAATATTCATGTATTTTATATAAAATCGATTTCATTAAGAGATTCAGTTTTATGACTCTTTTTGCCTGCTTTGTTGCTTGTTACAACGATGCCAAAAAGGTCACTTTCAAAAAAGATGAAATTAATAAAAATTCAGCTCAGGTTAGTGGGTGTCTTACCGACCTAACAAAATCACTTGGATGCCAATAAGGTCCGAAGTGTAAAAAGTATCACTGAACACAAATTGTTCACCGTAGACAAGATCAGCTGGTAATCACTTGGTTTCAGTTCCGGACTATAAAGTGAATACCTAAGAATCTCCCGATCAAACTCCTAAAGCTTCTGATTAGTCTCTGTCGACGTATGTGGCCTGGCGTTGTCCTGATGGAACACTATTCTTCTCCTATTGGCCAAAGCTGATCGCTTTTAAGTGATTCCTTCAGATGTTGTTGACAGTACAGGTCCGAATTAAGTGTTTGCCCGTGGGAAACCCATTTATAAAAGATGATTTCCTGTTAATCCCGCCTTTTAGTGAATGGGTTAAGCGAACTAATATTTCGGGTTCAAAATGGGATTCGGTAAATTTACACTATTTCAACTCGGCCTAAGTCCTTGCTGTTCATTTTTGACGTATAAATACGTACGTTCAAACAGAACAAAGTCAAGCAATCATAAAACTGTACAGGAAGTGTATACAACGCAAAAAATTGGTTAACCATCTATTGGAAAAATTATGGATTTCTTTGTTCTACAACTAATAATTTACTCGTCTTATTTAGTTCAGAAGTGTTGAGTTGATACAACTTTTGGTCACATTAAATAGTGTGTTTTTTTTCGTGCTTTAATGCGTCTAAGCTGATAAGCAGTTTAGCGGCGGCACTTAAGTGCCACCAACTAGAACATTATCCGCTTAACAATTCCCGCCCGCCACTTAATTACTTGAATATTTCATAAGCTCACGAGCGCATTGTGTGCGACTGCGCGTTGCAGCAAGACGAAAAACACAGTGACACATTTACATCAACGCCCTGTTTCGCCGTCCTAAAAATTTAAGTGAAACGAATAAAACTAGAAGGGAAACACTGCAACAACGTTCGCTTCACACCAGGTTGCGAACGCAGCTGACGTCGACGGCATTTCGGCTACACGTCAGACGGGGCGGCAACACTCAGCCCAAAGTGGGCCAAATCCGCAGGTTTATGCAGTCGCAAGTGAGAGTATTCCATACTTTGCCATAATGGAGACATTACACAAAAAAAAAACAGGAACAAATGGCAACGTGTACACAAACACACACTGGTCAAATTATTCGCAAGTTGACGCACACACAGAACGCTCGCATTTGGTTTCTGACAACTAAAGGAGTTAAGTTGTCCCATTCGCCGCCTCCTTCTTCTCAGCTGCGGGGCAAATGCTCGACTGCTGGGGGATTTGGCGCGCTGTGTGGCGCTGATTGCTGCGTGCTTTTTTGCTTTTTGCCACTGCAGTTGTTGTAATTATTTTCATGCGGCAGGATTTTCACAAATTTGTACGCACTTGTTAAGTGGCGCTGCGAAGAAAACGAGATGCGAAATGTTTGTGCGGCATGTGCCACGATGCTGTGAGACAAGGGAACGAAAGCAAAGGAAGGGAGGCAAAGGAAGCCAGCAGCAGCGGCAGTCGACGTGGTCGCTTTGCATGGCGCTTGCAGTTGACGTTGGCAGCACTTTTGAGGCTTAAATACCAATTATTGTGCCTGCGACTGGAAGCTTCGTTGCCGGCATGCGATTTTTGCTCTTTCACTACTACACTTTTTAATGTGCATGTTTGAGTGTGCGTGTGTTTGTAACTGCAATTGTGTCACTGTGTACATGGGCGATTGCAGTAAATTTTAATGAAAAGCTTTACTGCTGAGCGCTCGCCCGCCGTTTGCCGTCCACGCGCTGTCGGCCGTTGAGCCAGCCGGCTTACATTATCCTGGCCGCTTGCTGGCTTTTGATGTTGTTTTATGCCATAAAGGATTACATTTATTATGTTATAAATTTCAGTTAAAATTGCTGTCGCACAATCATAATCACTCCGGCATTTGTTCGTATCAATGTTTCTCTGGTCGTCGCCATTTGTGCTTTTAGCACTTCTGGCATTGCCACATTTTATTGCACATTTTCGGGCTGCGCCTTCCGCTGCCGGGTAATTAATTTAAATTATGAATGCAAGCTGCTGCGAATGTAAAAATAAAATGTCGCAAGTTGAAGTGAAATTACAAATTTAAAGCAAAGACATTCAAAGCGGGGAGCGTTCAGCGTGTGAAAGAAATTGTTACATGCTGGCGTACAATGCAATTTAAAAGCAAAAAAGTAGTATACTTTTATGCTTTGTAAAAGAATTAGCGAAATGCTGTTGCTGCAAAGAAGTGGAACAATGCATTACAATTGTCGAGGAACCGGAGGACCGAAGCACGTTGTGTCGTTCTGAGAATTTCCGTAATTATGCAAAGTAAAAAAATTCCTAACTTGAGAGTCCAGTAGGTATTGTAAAAACATACATGCACGAATTCTTATTAACCCTTTCGCCATTTTGTTGCCATATGGCAGCATGCTACTTTTTGAACGTCTGAACCCTCTTTGACTTCAAGAAACAATTTTTTTGTTGGTCCTTGGAATAGTTTAAAGTTTGGGGAATAATACAAAATTAATAAAAGGAATATTTAAGTTTAACAAAGATAAGTTTACACGTTTCTTTTAAGAAAAAAATTAACAGAAATTTAAAATTCGACTTCAATTCAAATAAATTTTTTAAAATAAATTTAGCTTAAAAAGATGAAGAAATATTTGATTTTTATTTATGCGTAAAGAATTTTGTATTTAAGTAAGTTTTACAGCCAGAACAATATGGTTGCTGTTTTATGAAAACATTCTAAAAAACAGGGTTCAATAACAAAAAATTAAAAAGCTAGTATGGGATGTTGCAGCTCTAACCACAGAAGACTAATTCGATAAATTTAAAATTTTAATTTTCTCCAGTAAAAACATGTAGCGAAAGGGTTAATCCATGTAATTAATGTTTAATGTTTTTGTAACTTTCTAACAGTTTTGGATTTAACTCTCACCTGTTTTTTGCCTTGTATCTCCTGATTATTTATGATTTAAATACTTTTTTTTTTAATTTACAAATTTTATTAAAAAATTAAAAATTAAATTTTTAAATAAATTATTTTGTTTATTTTTATTTATTTTATATCAAATTCATCGTTTTTTCATTTTTTATCTTTCAAATATTAGAAATATTATTTTCTTCACAAGAAAGTAGAGTTTTATGAATATTATTTTTTCTTTCAAAACACAAGTGTCATATAATAAGTTTGTTATTTTCTGTCAACTCTGTCAGTTAAAAAACATTCAAGTTGAACGAGGTTTCTTTAGAAAGTTTTTTGCATATTTAAACGAAATCTTAAACTTTCCCTATTCTCAACAAGAAGTGAAATACATTCATTTTCGCCTCATTCAACTCAACATTCTTGTTTGTTCCAAACAAAACAAAACGTTCATTCAACTTAATTGTTGTTGCACGCAGCATTTACATGCACACATGTCAGATGTCAAGTTTTAAATATCATAAAACAAAATTGTAAAACTGACGCTTTAATTATAACACGATTTAAGTCGTTATTCTGTCACTTGTGAGGACGAACGCGAGCGCAAAACTCATCCCTAAGTTGCTATCAAACAAATTACTCGACGCAACACATAAATAATGAACGCGCACCAAGAGCTCAGCTCATCAGGTACATAACGCACACGAGCGCAATTTTACACATGGTTTATATATGGTTAATTGTTGTTGTTGCAGTCACTCACAAAAACTTGACGGCATATAATTTTTCATCAGCCTTGAGCATGATCAAAATTTGATAATACTGAGTGTGGGCGAGTATGTGTAGCAAGTTTAAGGAAAAGAGTAAACTGAGGGAAACAGCAAACTGATGGAAGAAAAAGACGAGCTACTGTAGAAATTCCTTAACTACTTTTAGGCGCACAGCCTTGTTTACGTTCACACTGTTGACATTCAGCTGAACTCTATCTGAGTTGCCTTGATGCTACATTTTAGGACACTATGTACACATTTGATTACATTTTAGTATGTTTGACGGTGTTTTTGTATACAAATTATTCGCTTAAGCTACAGTAATGCAATGGCTGAACCGCTTTATTAAAAAAAATCGTTATAGGTCGAAGTTTGTGTTGGACTTCAACCTCCAACGGACTTTGAAGTTAAGAATTGGACAACTGCAATACTAGAGACAGCAGAAAGATTTGTAAAAGCAACTTTAATTGACCGAGCTGGAAGCGTTTCATAGGCACAAATTTCATGCTCAGAGATCCTCAGGGGCATTTTTAAATATTCCTCACACCAGTGAAACATTCCCATTGGTACTTTGGATCGGCAAAAGTGTGACATTCGTCGGCATTTAGTGTTTACATTCGACTGCATTAAATATTAATGGAATGTCGTGTGTGACAGTCGTTTCACTTTATTATAATTTGTTTGTGTGTTTTATTTTTTGTCTGATTGTTGTTGTTGCGTGCATGTAACTACCAACAGTTGATTATCATTGTTATTGTTATTGTTGTCAAAGTAATGGCTGCCGTTGTGCCGTTTCAATGCGTTTGCCACCATTTTATAATCCCGAATGATTGATATCCAAGTTATTTCGTGTGCGCACTTCAGTTGTCGCTTTTGTTGTCTGCCTAAAAGTATGCAAGGCACACAATGATGATATAACCGCGCACAGCAACAGCGCCAACGGCAGTGAGTGAGTGTGAGATTTATATTTTAGTTAAAATGTCACAGCGAACTCACATCCATTCATTATGTTAAAATCCCTGAGAAACAATTTCGGAAAAAGTGAAAACGAAATATTACAAAATAACTAAAATACAAGTACAAATATATACATACATATTCATGCATACATATGTACACGCAGAGCATACAAAAAAAGAAACTAAAAATATTTATGACTTCACTTTTGACTCGCTGTGCGGCTGGCTGGCAATTGTAGATGAATAAAGTCGCACGGCTGAGAACGCTCTCGACGCTCGACGATGTGAGTGTGTGCGTGTGCGTGTGTGTGTGTCATCCCGGACACATTCATTTCCATTAACCCCTTTACATGTGCAGTGACTTTATTGCACGCGCCCAGCATGGCATGACATATTGCTTGGCTAAAGCTGCAAATCTAGTATAATGCCGAGTAAAAGTGTTTTTGTTTTTAATTTAGTAGCAACGCGTAGACCGGCGTAGCAACAGGAGAACCTTTGGTTTGGCTCAAAATACAAATTACGGCGGAAATCGCGCACGAAACGTTCTTTGGGAAAAGTATTTTAAAGCAGTTTAAGCATTAAAACTCTTTTGAATCATTGAATTTTCTTCTTAGTTATTTAACATGGTTTGCAGAGTAATTTGAATGATGTAAATGCTCTGGTAATAGGTTTTTTTTTTAATTTCAACCAGCTAAGCTTAGACTTGCTGAATTCCAAATCTACAACTTCTGCAATGATTTAGTTTTTTATTTCATTTATTTAGTCTAATATATAAAATTACAGACTATTATAATACGAAATAGAATTACAAAATAAATTTACAAATACAATTACAAGTAATTCTTAAATTTAAAGAACTGAATTCAAAAGATTCAAAAAAGCTGTCTTTGTAAGAGAAAAGTCAAGGGTAACAGTTTGACTTATGATATTAAATTCACGAATGGCGCGAGAAATAGGGGCATTATAGGCATAATTCGTCTTCGCGTTATCCCCATAGAACGGAAAGAAAATCCGAAGAGAGCGCTGGGGAACATTAAATCTAATCCTTTCTAACAAGTAAGGACAATTAATGACTCCATTAATAACATTGTATGTAAAAGACAGAGACAGTATGGACCTTCGACTATCTAGAGACTTAAGATTTATAAGCATAAGACGAGAAGAATATGGCGGTAACGGATCAACAAAGTTTAAAGAACGAAGAGCAAATTTAAGAAAGATTTTTTGAACCCGTTCGATTCTATTAGAAGCAGATTGAGTGCACGGTCTCCAAATAAAAACAGCATATTCAAGATGTGACCGGATAAATGAGGTAAAGAGTAATTTGAACGTATATGGATCAGAAAATTTAGCGGCATTACGTCTAACGAAGCCCAGTACAGAGTACGACTTTGAGGTAATATAGTTAATATGCCTATTAAAAGAAAATCTTTCATCAAAAACTACGCCTAGGTCCTTCATTTCACTAACATACTTTAGGACAGAATTCGAAATATTGTAACTAGTAGGTAAAATGTTAAAGATCTTTGCATACGTCATCTGAAAACATTTGCTTAGATTCAAGGAGAGGCACGACTCCAGGCACCACGAATTAAGCCTATCAATATCACTTTGAAGGTTAATTGCATCATCCATGTGTTTTATTACAGAGAATATCTTTAAATCATCAGCATAAAGCAAAAACTTAGCATAGGAAAAGCACCTACTAATATCATTAATGAAGAGAATAAAAAGAAGTGGGCCCAAGATACTCCCTTGTGGCACTCCGGAGGAGGCAACAAAAGGGTTGGAAGTAACCTCATCGATTGTGACAACACACTGCCTATTACACAAATATGAGTTTATCCAACGCAGAAAAATAGAGTGGAAGCCAATACAGGCTAATTTTTCAATTAGGATTCTATGTGACACCTTATCAAAGGCTTTTGAGAAGTCAGTATAAATACAGTCGACCTGAAAGCCCGAAGAAAAAGACTCGAAACAAAATTCACTAAAAACGGCCAAATTAGTAACTGTAGATCTACCAGGAACAAAACCATGCTGGTTCGGGCAAATTATAGATTTAACTGCAAAACTCAACTTGGTATTGACAATATGTTCAAAGATTTTTGAAATAGTCGAAAGCTTAGAGATGGGTCTATAGTTACGAACATCATTTTTATTGCCACTTTTGAAAATAGGCGTTATGGAGGTAAGCTTCCAGTCATCAATAAAAGTCCCTGAAGATAACGATTTATTAAAAATTAATTTCAATGGGAGAACTAAAGCCGGACAGTTTTTTATTAAAATAGCAGATAGCCCGTCCACATCCGTTTGAGAAGAAGATTTGAGTTTACTAATACCATAAGTAATATCATCCGAAGAAAGACTCAAAGCACCAAAGTTAAGAGAAGAAGCTATATTCGCAGAAAAGTTCGGGAACATACTGTCATCATGAACAAAATTTGACTTAAAAAACTCGGCAAATAGGTTAGCCGCATCGAATGGAGTCTGTGCGAATTTATCATCAAGGAAGATGGCAGTGGGTACACTAGAACACCCTTTTTTTGATTTTACAAAATTCCAAAATAATTTGGGATTAGATTTAATGTTGAACTCAGTATTATGAATGTAATTATTATAGAGTGATTTGTTTAAAGAATTAAAAGCTTTTAAGAAGTGCTGATAATTAATGAAAAACGAGTGGTTTTTAGTGGATTTAAACTTCTTATAAAATTTGTTTTTAAGATTTTTCAACTTTTTTAACTCTTTTGAATACCAAGGCAATTTGTATGGTTTTTTCTTTCTAAGCGGTATATTATTCAGACAAAGTTCAAACAAAATTGATCTAAAAGTAGAGAAACAACTAGAAGTGTCCAAGCTAGTGAACACCTCATCCCACTTAATATCAGATAATTTATCATTAAAACCCGAAAAATCACATAAGGCATAATTAAAGGATAATCTGTCAACAGGAGTAACAGATGCAAAACTATAGAATTCAAGCTTAATAACTAAAGGTAAATGGTGCTTATCTTTAGGAGTTATTGGATTAACACATTGACTGATTGAATCAAAGACTTAAGTGTCGAATTGCATAGGAAGCGATGGAACTTCAATACGGAGATCAAAATTGGCTGGAGTCAAAACTCGAACCAGCCCTAAATCGTTTTCATTCTTTATGAATTCCTTCTGGACAGACGGACAGTTGGGTGATGATGTGATGATATGTGGGTGAGCATCAAGGCTACAAGCATTCAGCCCATTTGGCCCCTTGAAGGATAGGATAGAAGAAGGGAAAGGATAAGGGGAAAACATTTTAAGCTGTATATGATATTCCCCGGAGAATTCGCCAAAAAAGGCCACGTAATCAGGCACCTTTCCGTTCCCAAGGCAAAGAGGATTAGTCGTTCGAAAGCCGCCGTTATCGACTTCCCTCTGATGGTCCTTGTACTCAATGGTTCATAACTCATCGTTTGATATGGATGTTTGTTTCTAAATGTACCTCCTGCTTCTGTCCAAGGCTGGACAACTGCACACTAGCCGCACGTAGTAGGTAAAAGAGGCAGACTCAGCCGTTGACGACTGGAAACTCACATATGTAGGCTAGTTGGTACCTCAGGACGTTGTGGTACCTCAGGTCCTACTAGAACTCAAACAAGCTGGAACTTAGAATGAATATCAGGTAGGTTTTCTGAATAGAAGAAACTGAGATGTTTTTACTGTTCCTGCAAAGCGCCGGGCAGGTACAGAGGAGGTGAAGGATGACTCCGCTTCTTCTTCATCTCGACAACTTCTACAGAAGTCGTTTGCCAGTGCCTCTATTTAGACTGAGCAGATTTTCCAGTCCAATTTTGGCCAGATTTTTTGCGCTGTCTTGACGGTTCTAGAAACAGCCCAGGTATGTTAGCACCTTCACCCGTAAGGATTACTTACGAGAATTTAATGGAGTTCCTAATTTTCCAATTTTCGCTTCTTGGATCTTAATTGAACCATTTATCTGCCCTGCCGTTCCCCGAGATGTCACTATGACTTGGCACCCAGAACAGATGTATGTTATACTGTTCAGCCATCTCGTCAAGAGATTTGCGACAGCTTATCACAGCTTTGCTGATGTTAGTAGGTGAGATCCCGGAGACCTGATCGCCGCTTAACAGTCTTAGAGAATCGGAATGTCTGGTGCAGAGATGTTGTTCTCTTTGACCAAGTTTAGGGCAGTTTCAATAGCTAACAGCCTGAAATGCACAAACGTGAATAGGAACTCTGAATAAGTATTCAAAGCTTAAAATCTCCGAAAATACTCCTCCGCCTACGGCCCCATCTAATTTAGACCCGTCTGTGTAAGCTTGGAGTGTATTCCTTAAGAAATCTAGCGACCCTCCCTCCCACACCTTCCTCTTAAGAATTAAGTAAGAGAATTTCCGGTTAAAACCGTAACAGGGTGTGGCGTAGTCAGGTTTAACTGCGTCTATTAGTAGAGAAGCAATTCTGGAGTGACCGATGTTGGATTGGTACAATTGTCGGGCTGCTCCAAGCCGATTGCTAGAAAAAGCTGTTTGCAATAAAAAGCCGCACGACAGGTCGAGAAATCATGAACCTGGCTATTCAATGATACGATCAATACGAGATACCGCGAGTAAATGGTAGAATTATATCACTAGATTCGTAGTCTCAACATAAACTGAGAACGCGAAACTTACAACCAAAGGTCTTGAAAGGTATGTGAAAGCGACCTTTAGGAGAAACACTGACGCAGTACTGATAAACCCATAACTACGTTACACACGACACGTGGAATTGCGGGTTTACTAGGCTCTACGCTTTTAAAGTTGTGGCATATGTATGGTCGACCTGAGGAACTTTGAAATATAAAAGCTAAAATTTACCTCGATCTTTGCATCTATTTTACATAGAAACCAATGCCAAATTTAATTCAGTACTTACAAATTTCTGACACTGATCCCGACTTAAGAAGTAAAATTTAAAACCAAGAAAACTGTCAACTTAAGCCATAAAATTCCATCTCTACATATAGCAACAAAAGCTTTGCCTACAAATTTAATTGAACCCTAAAATTTTCTAAAACATCTTTCGAACGACAAAAATTACTTTAATTGAACAACCAAAAAATGTGGCAACACAATTAGGGAAGACGGATGTCAACAGTAAGTAACGCTAAACGCTTAGTACCGCAAATCAATCACCGGCAGCGCTGCTGCTGTTGGCGCCGCTGTTAGCGCCACCGCCGATGTGATGTTTGTGGTTGAATGGGCGCTGATCGGCTTATGTGCACGTGCCTGAGTTGCGTTTCGGGCGCACAGCAGCGATGCGACAACAATTCAAAAGTTCAGCAAATAGAAAACCCCATTGTTGGCGCGTGGGGAGTGGGGGATGGAACTGCAGGGAAGAAAGGGAACCGATGGGACGTGGCATTCAAAAAGGCGCTTTTATTTAAATTTGTCACTGTCATATCAACATCTTGGCAGCCGGCAGGCAATTAAAATTAATTTCATTTACACTCTTTTGCTCTGACGGCAGACAGACGAACAAGAAATACAGAGCAGGGGGAGAAGGAATGACAACGGTACTTGCAGACAAGGAAGGGCATTGGCAAGGACAACGAGTTCAGAGCGTCGCTTATCAACTCGAGCTCATCACCAGCAGTTGCTTAACTCATCACAGAACTGCTTTTTGGAAGCTTCCAGCAGGGGCCAACAACAACAGCTGATGCCCATAATGTGGACGAGGAATTTATTAATGAAATTGAAGCAACGTCGATAATAAATACAAAGCAGCATTGTAATATTCATATGCGAACATATGCAGCTGCAAGCCGATGGGCGATCGAGTGAGTGCGTGTGTGTGTGGGTGGGTGTGGGTGGTGTGTTGGTGTCACCGTTCTATTCCGGCGCCTAATAAATACTCGCATACCGCACATTGATATCACCGCCTGCGAGAAGACCGCCCACTCCGCCCCGCTCACACACTCACGCCCCCAAACAGACACACATAAATACTTGAGCAGCGCTATTTATGTATTTACACATGTATGCATTTGCATATATGTGGCAGCCATACGCACGCGCGAATACTAATTATGCTGAAAATCATGAAGAAAATAGGTCGACGCTAATTTCTCACCGAAGCAGCACTGCCAGCCGGCGACGCTTTGTCGCTGTTCGGCGCTCATCTGTGTGTGTGCTTGCGGCTTGTATTTAATTTTCATTTTCATTTCTCCTTTGCTGCAAATAAATTGCCCCATCTTGCTGTCATATTTATGTATGTATTGTTATTATTATTATTGTTTGCATACGCTTCTAACGAGCTCGACGCTCACTAATAACGCACCGAAACTTGTTTGTGCTTCTGCAAACATTGGCGCATGCTAAAGCTTTCAGCTCGGTTTGGGATCCGGGATTCGGTCGTGTCTCCTCCCCCGGCAAACACAATTAACATTTACAAATCCGTCAAGTGTTATGCCACCGGTTGCCACAGTGGCACGGAGCACGTACTTCCGCATTGGGGGAACAAACGACAGTAAAAAATGTGCGCATTTTATGTTTTTTTGTGAGTTATTTATATTTAATGCGTGGCATTCAAAAGACGGCGGGAAGTTGGATTTGCTCTGAAGAGATTCTTACGTAGTCAAGTCAAGTTTATTTGGCAGTTAAGTTTTCAAGTATAAGAAGCATTTCGTCGTCGTTTGTTTTCGCACTCGACAAGCGTATTTAAGAATATTATTTATATTGCAAGCTTTGTTGAAGAGTTCTAATTGACATAAAAGTACTTATATTAGGCCCTTTAACCCTCTCGCTACAGCTTCATACTAGTTAACTGTAGTAGTAGCTTACTAACTATCATCAAAACAGCACCATTATATTTGCATGAAATGAAAGGCTTTCCTTAGCATAGTTAGAATGATTCGATAATGGTCAAGTAAGCACCAGATTGATTCGATAATTTGTTGCCATTTTCATTATGCCTTTGTCCTAGAAAACCTCGTTCCTACTGGCAAAACAAAAACTGGAACTGGCTTCTCTTGATGCAAATTTTTAACCAGTAAAATCATTCGTCATAGACAGACACTTGGGGTAATCATTTCGGTGTCGGGTCAGAAACTAAAGTCCTGCATGAATAAATTCATTTTGGCGGCTACATTACTGTACATACTGTACGGGTACTTGGTATTCGAAGAATGCGTGCAACGAAACGAATAGAAACGAGAACCAGCGAGCGTCGCTTTTCGTTTCTATTCGTATTCGGTGAAAGCGAACACTGCAGTGCTCGTATTCGGTGAGAAGCGACTACTGCAATGCTCGTATTCGGTAATCGAGAACTTTGCGAAGTATTCGAATATCAACAGTTTCACCGAATATTTTTATGCGCAGTATGTCACTTTTCCATGTGTATACTTGTGCTGCGGTTGAAGTGGCTTATTAGTTAATACGCAAAATGGAAATTATTGAAGAAAGTAGCGCAAAAAATTAATAAATATTTATATATAACATAAATATATATAACATAAATATATATATATATAACATAAATATTTCTAAATAATCTTAGGAATAATAAAACGAGTATATTCGAATATATTCGAAGCAGTGTGTACTATTATTCGAATGCTTTTGTGCTCATTTTCCCGCTTCGAGCGAATATGAATATTATTATTATTATTATTTATTTGGAAGATAATAAATTACAAACCAAAGTTAAAAATATCTAAGCTTTAGCAACATAGGCCTTCAGCTAGCTATATACATTTGTAAATTTTATATCTAATAGTTATATTTCGAAATATAACTGAAGTTTACATATGAATTTTATGAATAATTTTATATTTTGTTCGTTGACGTTTGTTAGGAGTTCTTTGATGTTTGGATTTTGTATTTGATTGCGGATGTGTTGTATTTTGCGGCAGTCTTCGATGATGTGGTTGATAGTTAGGTTTTCTGTGTTGCAAAAATGACATATTGGTTGTAGTTGGTGTTCGAATATGTGTTTGTGTGTTAACTTGGTGTGTCCTAGCCGGAATCTGGTATATATAATTGCTTGTTTTCTTGAGATTGTCACTGGGAGTTTGGTGGGAAGGAAGTTTTTATTTATAGATTTGTAGTAGTGAGAGTAGTTTGACCACGTTCGCTGTATAGTTTCGTAGTAGTTGTCGTCAGTGTATCTTTTTAAGTCTTTTTTATTGCATGTGTTGTGAAGTAGAAGTGGCGATTTTGTTGCATGCTTTGCTGCATCGTCTGCCAGCGTATTTCCGATTATACCGACGTGGCTTGGGATCCAAATGAGCTTAATGTTGTTTGGTGCTGCTATTAATATGTTTCTGATGGAAGTTATAGTGTTGTCTCTGTTGTTTATATTCTGTATGGCATGCATTGTTGATAGAGAATCTGAACATATTAAGTATTTTTTGTATTTATCGTTTTTTGCTATTTGGCAGGCATAAAGTATGGCTTCTGCTTCCGCTATGAAGATTGAGCAGTGTTCTGGTAGAATTGCTAGTTTTATTATTCCATTTGGATGTACTACACTGAAGGCTGTTGTTGTATTGGTTTTTGAACCGTCTGTAAATAGCGTCTTCCATCCTGGATGTTGTTGTTCAATTTCAATAAAGGATTTACGAAATATTTCTGTTGGAGTTTCTGATTTTGCGAATTTTTCCATTGTGAGGTTGATTGAGTTGGGCTTAAGAGTCCATGGTGGTAATGTGTAGGTCGGATTTTTTGTTGGTTGTATGATAATATCCATCTCCTTAGCACGCGTTATTATCCTTTGAAGTGCAGACTCTTTTTTCCTCTTTCTTTTCCTTTTGTTGAGTCTCTTAATTAGCGTGTCTAGAATAGAGCCTTCGGAGTGTGTCATTTTTACAATCATTCGTCTAGTATTGTGTTCAAATCTGTCAGGCAAACTGGGAAGTCCTGTCTCTGTCAAGATATTTAAAATAGGGGTGGTACGGAAGGCACCCAGTGACAATCTCGCAGCTGTGTTGTAAAGTGAAGATAGTTTTTTTATGTTCCGCTGTGACGTTGAGCCGTAGATAGGTAGACCATAGTCGATTTTGGATAGTATAGTCGATTTGACAATGTTAATTAAGGATGTGGAATTACTTTCTAACTTATGATTGCTTAAGCATTTTATTACATTAATTCTATTAGTAAGCGATTTATATACATAATTTACATGTTCGTTCCATAAGTAGCGTTTTGTGAATATTATGCCTAGTATTTTTAGTTGAATAGTTGTTGTTATTGGGATGGAATTTATGTACAGAGCTGGGTTTATACAAGATTGTTTTTTGCATATGTGGAGGAATCTCGACTTTTCTCTTGAAATGATTGTACCACTGTATTGGCACCAGTTGTTTATGTTGGTGTATATATTGTCGAGTTTTTCATTAATTGTATTTACATTTTTACATTTTGAAAATATATATAGGTCATCGGCATATATTATATGTTTAAAAAATTTGTGTTCATTAATTATGCGACTAAGTTTGTCGAAAGCTATGATGAAAAGGATTACTGATAATGGCGATCCCTGTGGGATGCCATTATTGAGCGGCCATTTGTCTGACATGATGTTATTTATTCTTATGCGGAATTTACGATTTAAGAGAAAATGTCTGCAATAATTAATGATTCTTGGGCCTAGCCTCCAAGCGATCATCTGGTCTATTATAGAATGTATACCAATTCTGTCCCTGTATACCAAACCTAACCTAAGGCTTTCTCCATGTCAAATGACAGGATGGAAAAGTGATCTAAAGCTAGTAACGCGTCCATTGTCCCTCTTCCGGGTTTGAAAGCAGTCTGACAAGTGTTTAAAAGTTTGTCTCCTAGAAGGAGCCACATTAGTCTGCGAGAAACCATTTTTTCGAGAATTTTGGATATGCATGGTAGTAGAGATATTGGTCGGTAACCTTCTGTAGAATCTTTTGGCTTGTTAGGTTTCAGAATTGGTATTATTACTGCCTCTTTCCACTGTTGTGGGATTATGCCCTGCTTAAGAATGTCAGTGTAGAGTTCGCAGAGGAGTTTTTTTGCTTGAATAGTTAGCTTCTTATAGACGATATAGGGTAGTTTATCCCCCCCGGGTGTATTTCCCTTTAGTGAAGAAAGACATGATTCTAATTCTAGCAAAGAGAAAGCCGATTCAATGTGATTTCCTTTTTTTCGTATACTATAATTAATTGAAACAGGGTTTCGATACGCCTCTTTGCTTGTAACAAACTGATTACAGAAGTTTCTGTTGTTAGAATATGCTGACCATGTTTCTCCTAGGAGGTTACCTATTTCTCTAGGTTCGGTGACTGTGTCCCCAGTTTGTGTTTCTAGGGCGTGAATGTAATTTGAGGTTTTGTTGCCGTACAGGACATTCACTTTGTGCCAAAGTATTTTAGAGGGTATAGTTGGGTTTATGTCTTGAGTGAATGTAATGAAAGCTTTTCTTTTAGACATCTTTGCTTCTCTTTTGAATTTTGCATTAGCGCGTTTATAGTTTATAACATTAGTTTGGGATGGGTTTCTTTTCAATAGTTTCCATAAATTTTGTTTTTCAGTTCTTAGGAGTGCGAGTGTGTTATTCCACCAATAAACGGTTTTTTTATGATAGGAATTGTTAGTATGCGGAATTGCTTGATTAGCACAGAACTTAATTTTTCTTAGTAAAGAAGCTGCTTTATGATTTATGTTTTCGGTTTCCGGTAATGTGGTTAGTTGTTCGTCTATGGCTAGTTGGAATTTTGGCCAATTGGCCAATTCAATTTTAAATTTGCTTTTTTTGTAGTTAACATTTGCGTTGTTGCTATTGAAAAGGGTTATGTATATAGGGAAATGATCACTGCCATGCAAGTTTTTGCTAACATTCCATATAGCCGCTATATTTATTGGTGGAGTGCATAGTGTAAGGTCTACGTGTGTGAAAGAGGAATGGGCCGAAAAGTGAGTGGGAGAGTTGTCATTTAATAATATGAGATTTGCTTTTTCTATAAATTTTGATATGATCTTGCCTTTTTTGTTATAATTCGGTGATCCCCACAACGGGGACCACGCGTTGAAATCGCCGGTTAGAAGGATTGGTTTATTCATATTTTCCATGAGTTTCAACAGTTTAATTTCGCTAATTGTATCGGCTGGTGGAATGTACAGATTTAGTATTACGAATGGGATTTTAGATTTAATTTCAATAGCATCAACTAGTATGTCGGAATGAATATTAAGGATTTTGTGTTCGATTGTGTTAGACACCAGGAATGCTATACCTCTTTTGGAGGTTTCAGAGTTGTTTATGTTATTTTTTCCATAAAACAAGTAGTTCTTTGGAATGTTTAATGGGGTTGTTTTAGATTTTATGTGTGTTTCTTGTAGTGCGATAAGGTTTGGTCTGTAATTTTTTATAAGTATTTCTAGCTCATTATAATTATTCTGGTAACCGTTAAGATTCCATTGAAGGATTCGAAGGACCATAATTAAAATTTAAGCTTCATTTTGCTGTTGTATAAAATGTTTATACAAGCAGATGAAGGTTATATAGACTCGGTAAGGAGTTCAGAGTCTGAGCTAATTGTGTCGTAATCTTTAGGAATTTCGTTTGATGTATGTGGTTTGTCTATTGTGAATGCTGCTTTTGCTTGATCATGGTGGATAGTAAAGTCATTGGTGAAGTTATTGTTATTTACTGGAAGTTTGTGTTGTGGAATATTGGTTTTTGTATTATTTTGTTTGTTGTTATTGGTAATAGTTTGATGGGAGTGTTGTGCGATATGAGAGTGATGAGTATTGAGAGATGAATGGTTATTGATACTGTTTTTGTGTACTGGAGAGTCGGAATTTGGTGAGATGGAGAATTTCGGAGTGATGGTCGTGTTTGAATCGTTCTGGTTGACAGTTTTTCGTTGTGTAGTTATTGTAATTTTGTTTCTTTTTTTTATTGCCTCTTCCAGTGTTTCAACTGGAGAGGTTTGAGTGTTTCCAGTGCTTTCTGTCAGATTTACTGCAAGAGTTGCGTCTTTAAAAGTGCATTTGTTTAAAGTTTTATATTTAAGTATTGCTGATCGTTTTTTAAAAGTGGGGCAATCCCTGTTGTTTGATCGGTGCTGTTGTCGGCAATTTATGCATTCAACTTTGGTGCATGAAATTTCGTCGTTGTGAGAAGTGGCGCAAACGTTGCACTTTGGTTCTGTTTTACAGTGTTTTTTTGTGTGCCCGATTAGGTGACAGCCCTTACATTGCATTGGACTCGGGATGTAAGGTTCTACCTTTACCTTCATCCAAGCGATGCTGATTTCTTTTGGGATATCGTAGGTATTAAATGATAATATGTGTAAGGGTGTGTTGACGACGTTACCGTCTTTTATTTTGGTTATTTTTTTGCATTCGACCACGGATTGTTCCTTTAAACCTTCTATAATTTCTTGCTCGGTTAGCGAAGCGAGGTGTGGTGAATAGACGACGCCCTTACTGGTGTTCAGGGTTGGGTGCAAACTGCACGAAATATCGCATAAATTTGATAATTTTGTCGCTTTCAGAAATTTTATAGTTTGGCTGTGGTTTTTGGTGAGAATGAGCAAGTCACCTTCTCTCGTAAAAGAAGTGCTTAGTGTTTTTTCCGAAGTGATACTTTCTAGAGCTTTAGATATAAGAAATATATTGAAATTTTTTATTGGGTTTTGAATATTTGTGTTTTTTATTATTACGAATTTGGGGCAAGCGTGTATTGAATTAATCTGTGGGTTTGTACTTTTTAGTTTAGGAAAGTCATGGTTGTTATGTAAATTATATTTTTTTCGTTTTGTTTGGAACTCATTACCTAATATTGCAAAGTAGTTTTGGTTTCCTCCTCCTGGTTCGGAGGCCATTTTGCCGCTCTACGATTTATTTTTAATGTTTAATAAATATTTGCTTTGTGGATGTGAAATTTCCAAAAATTTGGCGATTTAGACAGATGTCTGAAAGGTTATTCACACACGTGTTAGTTGACCTGGTTGCTGATAGCCGCTTTGTAAGCAAGAAAGAGAATTATCGACCGCACTCAATGGGAGATGATTGACAACTGCGAATATGAATAAATAGTGTAAATAATAGTGTGTCTACTCGTTTCTGTTCGGAGCTTACTCGTACTCGAAGAGAGCTGTACTCGTATTCATTCGGACCGGTCCCCAGAGATGAAGTGAAGTATTCTATTCAAAAGCATTTCAATGTTTTCGAATAGCAAAAATGCATACTCGGGCAGGACTCTAATAGAAACCGATTAAGCCAAATCAAGCTTCCGGAGCCTCTAACGAGTCACTATTGATGTGTGTAGCCTCACGTGGTTCCTTTCCCATTGGCCAAAGCTGGCCGCTTCCGGGTGATTGCTTTCTTCAGAAAGGAATTGTTGACAGTATAGCACGAATAACGATTTTGGGCGAACGAGAGGGAGCTTATAGTAGAAGATTCTCTGTCAATCCCATCAAACACATAACAAGCCCCTTCCTGACTATCGGTTTGAAGATGTACGACCAGGACGGTTTTTCTTTCACGTTCATTTCAAAAACGGGTCGGTTAGGTTGCAATTCAGCAGTGATTCGTAGTTACATATAAATTCGATCCACAAGCTTGTTTTGTTTTTACTCGTGTGGCACCCACGCTTCGAGTTTATTTTTGTATTCATGCAGCCTTATTCAAGTAGTTCCAAATGGTCTTTTGCGCAATGTTTAGTTCCTGAGTAATCAAAACAGCGCTTACAAAATGATCTGACTTGACAATTTCCATGATTTCCTGGACATTTTGAACCATAGGTCCTGTAACTAAATCGATGAAACCGTATCAGAACACTAAACACTATTTAAATTTTCAGCCGCCTTCCTTTCGCCTAAATTTTCACCTTAATTGAAGAAAAACTGCAAAACGTGGCGCATTTTTCATTTTCCGGTGTCCATTTTAGAAACGCGCTCAAACAAAACTAAGTCAAGCAAGAATATGGGTCAAGCAAAACTATGAGACAATTTTAGTTTAGCACGAAATCGTATCTTTCTTACTCTTTCTAGCGTAACTTGATCGCACGTACACAACACGAGATACAGTTTACTAGGGAATGTATTGAAAAAATAGGGGATGTTTTAATATATACTTAAAAAATTTTGCAAAAAATGTGGTTTCTGGTAGAATGTCTTTTCATAATACGGTCAGTTTACAAACTCCTACTCAACTGAATTGCCAGCGCCTCATAGCCAATATTTCTTAGCGAATAACGATGCTTAGTATTTCTTCACATTGTCTCCTCGAAGGTTTCTTTAACCCTGAGAATATCCTTGAAAAATAACTTGAAATAACCTCCTCACTTTTCCGCACGCTCGAATTTTCATTTTTCACAGTTAATTTACCAAAAACATACTTTACTGTAATGTTTATGGTTCAAATCTCGTCCACTTCATTTTCTGCATTAGCGAATGTGTCGTTTTTTTCCGCTGCATGTAGTTTAAATGCCGCTTAAGCGCTTTTAAATTTACTTTATGGCTGCCAGTCATAAATCTGTCAGTTTGACACTACGCTCACGCACACATTGTCATATTTCCCCAAAGCAGAAACCAATAACATTTGTTTTATGCTTAGCCAAAATTTAATGCGGCCCACTCGTTGGTAAAAGGTTGCGTATACGACATGTTACACCACAACGAACAAGTGGCATTTCCTCCAGCGTTCCAGCTGCGGTAATGGCGGTGAGTGCGTTCGCACAATACTTGGTTAATTAGAATGAAGTGTTTAAGCAAATTACTCGACAAATTATGATGAAAAAATATAAAAATGCATTTCAGCAGCCACTCAGAAGCACTATGAAATTTTGTGCACGCAACGCATATGAATGAAATGGGAACAGATATGAATACGAATGAATTTGAAATGCAAATTCGTACAGAAAATGAAAAGGGATCGCGTTTTGCTTACAAAACCAAATTTTTCAAGAACATTTTTGTAAGCGATTTTGCATTTGCATTTGGTTGATATCTTTGGGTCTGTGTTGTCTTTGCTTAGCTCAAGCAGAGACTGGAAATCTGCTGGCCACCTTGAACAAAGCGGAAATTGCAGTGAGCAATAAAGCAAACAAATTATGATTCATACACTTTAGCCAAAAATACTCGCATTTCGGAATCTGATATCGTTGTTAACCCACTTCACAGGCACCGTCCTGCAAATCTTTTTTTATTACAAAATGCACTCAAGCTCTCTCCCGGCAGCACGATGCTTCAAGAAAAATATCCTTTCGCTCGAGTGTATTTATTCAACGCTATTTCCAGGCACTCTAACCGCTTGAGCAGCACGATAATGTCTTACTAACCATTTTTTTACATTAAAAATGAAAGGATAATGAACTGGCTGCGTGCTGGCGCGGCATGGCCATAATTGCATGATGGCTACGCTGGCAGTTGTTGATGGCTGCGGGCTTGGTCTGTGTTGGGATGGCAGCGCGACACAACACATTTTCTGAACTCATTTTCTCGACTGCTTGTCTCAATATTTACCTGTGCAAATTTAGTTAACCAAAAATGATTTTATGTTGAGTGCTTGTGTGTTGTGGTTGGCGGTGTGGCTTGACTTGGCTGAGGGATGGGGTTGTCGTTTTTAATGTGTTTTATAAAATTAGAGTTTCGGCTGTTTACTGCTAAGCAGTAAGGAAAATATATGACTTCCGTCACTAGTCCATTAAAAGTGTGAAGACACAAAGTTTTAAGCGCCAAAGCGTGTCGTTTTCTCTACTGTACTCTGGTTTTATCAGCCAAATGTTTGTCAAATGCATGACGTCAGTATGAATCTTGATGTGTATAGCTAAGATATTAGTTGGATTGCCGTAAAACGAGGAGCCTAGAATTTTTAGCTGGTCCCTTGGCAGAAACGTTCGCACAAAGAGTGCAATAGCGTTGCTTCTTTAAAATGGCAATTCACACATTTTTAATTTTCCTTTCTTATTTATAAAAACTATTTACTTGGTTATTGAAGAATTTGGTATTTATGTATAATACGTTTATTGAAGTGTTCCATTTAAATACTAATCAATTGAAATTCAATGCATATCAGTTAACATGCTCTGCAATTTTCATATTAAAACCAGCACTTCAAATTTAGCTTTTATATATATGTAGAGAAGTTGGAGATGGCTTACATTAGCCTAATAGCTTTGGCGCAAAATGCGAGTACTAAAGCAGCTCTCTAAATATAAACTTTTCTTTAACTGCAAAGTGGTTGATGTAAATGAAAATTTGTTTCTGAATGTCAGAAGACGAGTTTGACCACATTAGTGCGTAAATTATTAAGACTTCGACTTGTATGTGTGTGTGTGTGCGTGTGTATGTACTGTTTAATAAATTTTAAGGAAGCAAAATACTTGCAAAAATTAATTTATGTAGTTTACTTCGCAGAAAGTAGGTTTTCAGGTCACCGTCAAACACAGCCACTGCGCAGGATCAAATTATGCCTGAATAGAACAAATGTTGCATTCCTGTTAATGATAATAAATTCTTCACTGTGGGTTCATTCAGAAATGGTTGTGTGCCATTGAATTTCGAAGTAAAATCCCTAAGTTAACTATTTAAAATTTTCTTTGAAAAACTAACTTTCCCGATACTGTCACAGCCAATCAAGTGGAATTTGTGTTTTCTTGAATACGTTTCGGTAACTTTATGTAAAAAATTCACTTTCCTTAGTTAGATCCGTCTTCAAACTTGCTGATCAAATCGTGGAGTTGATCAAAGTAGACTGGCTTGTAAGCAGTTTTAGTGCTGCTTAACCATTAGTAACCATTTACATGAAGCTAAATTCAAACAAAATTCTAATTTGAGTGTTATACCTATTGACGTAAAAGTCATTATGGACTGAATTTCAAGATCCGACCTCCAAGCGGTATCAAATCGAGTCATTTTTGAAACGCAAGTTGCGTGAGAATGAGAAATGATTTACAAATTATAGTAAATTGCTTGAATCTAGTGATCAATTCGAATTGGCCCATTGGAAGTTAGTTATGTTTCATCAAATCATAGACAGAAACTCCGAGAACTACGAGTTTTTGCTTTTGCAAAACTTCAATGATCATAGGATCCTCAAAATGAAATTGTGAATTGGTGTTGGTTAAGTTGTTTAGCCAATGATGACCAGGTCTTCTATGAATGAAGCATGATGAAGTTACCTTTGAAATGTCAACAATTTGTAGAATAAAACTGTCTGGCAATTCTCGCTTCATGTTTCCGAAGATTTATGGGCCAATGACGCACAGTGTGACGAGTAGTGACAAAAATGTCAAAATGCAGTGTTGTAGCCACTAAAATCTGAGTAAAATGCCAATAATCGCAATTTTCGGTGACAACTTAAGTGCAAATTCGTGATATTTTCACCGTTTGGTTGAATGCCAATAGCAATCGGTCAACTAATGTTCTGTTTCTGATGGAAAAATTTGTTGAAGATATCTTTGAAAAATCAATTACGATTACTATTATATTCGAAATAGAGGGGTTAATGGATTTTCGACAGTACACTTTGATTTTTTTTCGTGCAGACTCAAAAGTTGACAACCTAACTACTTCACTTGTATGGGAGGCGCCCTCTGGTGGTAAATTTTTGAACTTTAATTAATTTTGTATTTTTTGCACTCAGGAATGTTGACGATTGTTGAATAAATTATTCAAATCGGTTCAGTAGTTTCCCAGGATGTTTCCTCGCTTACTTTACTACATTTAGAAGTGTGGAGCCAGTTCCATTGAAAATTACTAGTTTTGTATGGCAGCCACCTTATATAGCAGTTTGGTGTGTATAGAAAAACCATTCGGAAGGGAAAATAAATGGGGGCAGATATTACATATGGTACGACTGGGCCCAACCTGCGAGCAGCGGGAGCCCACTTTTTAAAAACAATGATTTTGTATGGGAGCCTTTCCAAAGGTTGGAGATACGGTTAGTATGTAGGATACGGTAGGTATGTTCAAAAGAAATATTCGGGAAGAAAAATTAGTGGGGGTCAGTCTACGATTTTAACCCTCTAAGAGCAACTTCTGAGCAGCTGTGGAGCTTTGGATATTTAATTTTCAATCACTTTTGAAAAAAGCCCATTTTATCTACATATATACACATTTATAAATAAATTTATATTACAATACAAATATCTTGAATGTAGCTTTTATGAACTAAGATAGTTTTCATTGTTTTTCAAATCCGTTTGTATGGGAGGTGGTCGAAGTTTTGGTCCGATTTCATTGAAATTTTTCACAATAAGTTCCTTACTCATACAATGACTGTACCATACTAAATTTCAGTTATGAACGACCAAAAATTACAGAAAATTGCGTACGTTCAACCAAAAATACTTGACGATCATATCGGCTATAAATTGTTCATAGCTTGCGAAAAGTTTGACACAGAACACAAATTTTTATAATAAAACGATAACGTTTTCACTTGAAACAAAAACAGAACAATAAGCTTTAAAAATTTCATAATGAAATGACATAAATTGTTTATTTTTACTCTGAAATGTATCATTGAATTGCTCTGATTAATTTCAGACTCATGGAAATTCGGATTCATGGAATGGAATATACCTTTTTTTCAATTTTGTTATCCCCGTTCACATGTAATATTTACAACCAATTTCATTTCGAAAGACCCAACTTGTCGCACATTACATACCATTTCATTTGCAGTATTTACTTACTTGTTATTTATTTTCAAAACAACGTTCATTTCCTCGTAAACATCATATCCACCGTACATAGGATATTTCGCCCAAAAATTATCAGCACTCAAATAAGATTCGTTTACTTTATTTGCAGGTGAGTGCAAGCGCAACATTGGCAACTCGAATGTGTACCTGGACTGCGCGGAAAATGCTGCAACGTGTTCCGGGTAAACAGACAAATAAAGCCATTACGAATTTCGAACTGCACATAAATCGCAAAGTTAAAGCTTCGATCGAATCTCCGGCAGCGCAGCAGCAGCAATGTGTGTTTTGTGTTCAATTTGTGCGTTGACAGAGCAAAAATATGAAAATTGTTCGCCCTGCAGCATTTCATGGAGCTGCATTGAATTCGCTGTTGGATTCCAAGTTATTTGCGAGAAAGCACAATTTAGATTTTGCAGCAGTTTAGAGACGAGTTTCAGTTGAAACCAAGAACTCTCAAGAAAAAACTCTCAGGGTGTAGAACGCAAAAGTGCAACAATTAAAAATCGTTTAGTGCAGTGCAGAGAATGTGCCACATTGCGTTGCTACGGAATGCGAAATGCGAACGCTCGCCTGCATTCATTGTGGTCATTATGCGCTCATAATGTACATTGTTGTTGCGAATTGGAAGGGGACAGGGAGGGTGCACGCAAATCAAGTGGAAGCCGAGAATTCAGAGCATTCGAGTAGCAAGGCGCTTCGCAAATGTTTACAGCTATTAAAAACTCATTTTCTATTAATAATTCCGAGGCAAAGGCAAACGGCAAATGCAAACAAGTCTTTAAGGTGTGCTGCCGAGTGCGCAAACACAAACGCCGCTACAACAACAAAAACTACAACATTAGGAATCACAACGGCGGCACCGGAAATAATCTGAAAAGGAAGTGCAGAGAAGCGGAAAGTGACTTAAAAACTGTTGTGAAAAAAGAGCACACACACACACACTTACACAATCATTTGCCCGGTGGCTAGTTTTGGTTGAGTGCTGCTTGGTCACTTTGAAGCAGTGTGGAAGCATTTTCAATTTTCTGTGCAACAACGTACACATAGTTGTAAATAAGAATGCGTGAGTCGGTTACAGGTGTGGGTTCGCGTTTAGGTTCACCATGCAGGGGGCGTAACCAGTACTTTGTCAAAGCAAAGCTTTTTCCAATAGGCCGCTCGACAAAGCCGACCCAGATGACTTAAATGAGTTTTTCATGTTTTAACTTTTCAAAACTTTAGCTTCAAAAACTTAAGTAGTTTTTAGCATTTACTTAAGAATCTGGTGATTGACATTTTTACAAACATTCTTCAATATCAACTGAACCTTGATAAAAGGTTATCTTACTATGCTGCTGAGAGGAAGTTCGCTTACACGCAGTCCGAGCCAGTCTCCATTAGAAAGAAAAAATTGCTCCTACAGCAATTTGTCTCTGCAACCGAGACACATACACACTCACGCACGTTTGCCTTTTGTCCTGGGGTCACAAAGACCATGAACGCGTTGGGCTGTATAGCTGCAAACTCAGCTGAAATGAGTCTCAAGTTTTAAGGATATGGAAGTGTTTAAGCGGATTTGTAATTTTTTACGATTTCGTAGAGGAGCAACTCACACACACACACGCACAATAAAGCGCGCGTGTGTGCAAATGTAAATAATTGCACTAAATCGAAGCATGTTTTCGTGTCCTTTGTGCCACATTCGGTTTTGACGAATTTGCCTACGAAATCACGCGGCAAAAAGCAAAGATAGGCAGATTTGTTTCTTTTTTGCTTTCGCTGCAAATCTGCTTTTATGGCATTATTGCATTGAGCACTTTGCGCACTTGTGTGCGAAAATCCAGTGTAAATGCTTCGCTGCGAGAAGCCCAGCCGTCTGCGCTTTAGCCGAAGCAGCTGGTGGCCCAAATCACTCGCATTGTGCTGGAGTTGAATAATTGGCAATGATGGCATTGTCATGTCGTTGGCATTTCAACGGCAACGAAGCAGTGAAACACTTATAAATTGTGTGCATTTTATTTTCAGAAAAGTTTCATTAATCTTCCGGAAAAAGAAAGAAAAGTATGAGCTTTTCAAACGTTTATATTTATGTAGAATTCGCATAATACTTTGAAAACTTTTTTATTTATAAATTGTTGACAATTCGGATGCAGTATAAAGTTGAAAAATTAGTAATACATATTAAATATGCGATTTATGAATCAGATCACACTCAGGCTATATAAGAGTACAAATTATTATGTCTTATTTAAAAGTTTCAATATTTTGCAAATTAGTTAAATATGGCAACTCTACCTAAACTTGTTCAGGCAATTTTTCGTTAGTACAAGTATCTATGTATATTTAAGTCATACAACTTATTGAGAATTTTTCTAAATTAATTAATGAATTAATATTAATATGACGATGATTTGAAAGATGTGTAGCAGCTATAACTAAGGTTAGGTTAGAGAAGGTTAAAGTGGCTGTCAAGACACAAACCATGGTAATAGCGAGGACTAAAACCATAAGTGTTGTATTGTTGATCGCACAAACACTATGATCGTAAGAGAAAATTGCATCTATTGTATCCTCTATTTAGTAATTACTACTACCACAAGACACAAACCATGGCAATAGCGAGGACTAAAACCATAAGTGTTGTATTTTTGTTCGCACAAACACTATTATTGTAAGAGAAAATTGCATCTACCCTACAAGGAATGCCTAACCGAAACTCCAGAAAAAAGTTTAAAATTTGTCTAAAAACTAACACATGCATAAAAATATCCCAAATCTCACTAACACATACAAATCTGCATTTCACATTTTGGGATTTTTTCTAGTACTACATGGGCTGAAAAGTCTTTGGCCTGACATAGAGATGGCGCCAAAAATTAAGAATTATTGTGTTGTACATGGAAAACCATCCTTAACTTAGATTCTGTCAAAGTTTCATGACATTTGGTTGACTCGTTTTCAAGTTATTGCTTTCGAAGTGACGCTACCTCTGAATTTTTGTAAACAATGGAAAAAAGTGAATTTCGTGTTTTGATAAAACATTGCTATTTGATGGGCAAAAATACAGATGTATTATAACATTTATCAAGCCATGCTTTTGTTTCCACTGTATTTTTGCCCATCAAATAGCAATGTTTTATCAAAACACGAAATTCACTTTTTTCCATTGTTTACAAAAATTCAGAGGTAGCGTCACTTCGAAAGCAATAACTTGAAAACGAGTCAACCAAATGTCATGAAACTTTGACAGAATCTAAGCTAAGGATGGTTTTCCATGTACAACATAATAATTCTTAATTTTTGGCGCCATCTCTATGCCAGGCCAAAGACTTTTCAGCCCATGTAGTAAGTGGGAATGAAATATATTCGCATTAATACCTTCCATATTCTCTGTATGAAAGAGTGAGATGGCGATATAAACGTGGTGCGTCACCTGATTTTACAATGTCAGTGCTGAATTGAAATTTGTGTCGCGATGTTGAACAATCGGAGGGCATCCAAATAAAGTTAAGTTTTAAAGGAGTAAAATTAAAGTTAAATCAAATAAAAATCTGAAATTCTTTTATTTAGACAAAGTGCGGAAGGAAGGACGATCTGATTGCGGTGATCAGACAACATGTTACCAGCACATTTCAACCATGAAGGCAAATGTGGCAAACGTCCGTTGGAATCTACATTTGCCGAAAGTCTTTCCGTCTGTCTTACGTATTTTTTTATTGGCTTAATTATATTAAATTTAGTTTCCTACGTTTTACTTTAAATAAATAAATAAATTTGAATTCATTTAATTTTTATTAGTATCAGATAGGTCTAACTGGTTTACCGGTTAGGCGTAACTGGTTTATACGGTAGACATACCGATTCGTACGTTATGCCTACCAGATAGGTCTGACCGGTTTGTCGGTTAGACGTAACTGAATAGTACATGCGAGACTCCATGAGAGTAAGCGAGACAGCTGTACGTTTGCCAAGGTTTCAGAGTGCATGCGTTAGAAGGTGATATCAAATCACACGGACACAAAATCAAGTCACACGTACACAAAAGGACTAGTCAGATTTTTCACACTGCTAGAACAAATCTGACTAGAAATATAACCGATATGTTGGTTATGTATACCGGTTATATAACTAGTCATATGACCGGTAGTCTCCTTGTAGGGTATTGTATCCTCTATTTAGTAATTACTACTACCACTAGAGGGATATGCATTTCCTGAGAAGACTAGAAAGCCAAGTCAAACTAATGCGATTTGTAGTTGAACCTTAGAAAATCTTCAATGTTGGCTAGCTTCAAGTCCTCTAAGTGATTAAAAAATAAAACAGAGTATTTCACCTGAGTCTGAATAGAATCGGCACCTATTTTAAAGTTTGTAAATGCACCAATAAAGCACGAAATTTACTAACAACTTGACTTTGAAATATTCATTAAGGTGGCCATCTTCTTACTCACATTTATCAACAATTTCAACTAATACGTTAACTGTTTAAAGAAATCCAAAGCTTTGAGTTGCTTTAAGATGAAAAAAGAGCTAAGACTCAGAAGAACTTTTGCTTTTTTTAACCGAATTTGATAAAAACCAGACAAATGCCTTGTAAATCGATTCCTTCGCAGATGGCAGTCCTGAGTGATGAAGCTGCCATCTGTCGTTTCTTAGCAGAGTGTAGAGTGTGGAGCACCCTCTGTGTTTCAGTTACTGCTGGGTAGAAAAAATTGTTGGAAAACGCAGGGTTTGGAGTCTCTAATGAGCATGTTTTGGCTGATGTATGCGTTGCGGCATTCTTCCGCTCTTGCAAAAATAGGAAGCTTAGGAAAGTGCAGGACCAAGCCAGTTAGGCATCCAACCCACGGCCTCTGGGATGGGAGCGTAGCTGTCATCATGATGCACAGTGTTGCGAACTCATATAGCGCAGTGACAAAAATAGAAGGAGTGGTCGTACATAAATGATATTAGATATACAGTTATTGTATGAGTAAAGAACTTACTGTGCAAAATTGCAATCGGACAAAAACTTCGACCATCTCCCATACAAACGGGTTTGAAAAACTTCATATTAACAATGAAAATTATCTTAGTTCATAAAAGCTACATTCAAACTATTTGTATTTTTATATAAATTTATTTATAAATGTGTAAATAAACAAAATGCGCTTTTTCAAAACTGATTGAAAATAAAATCTCGATAAATTGCTCCACAGTTGCTCAGAAGTTGCTCTTAGAGGGTTAAAATCTTAGACTAACGCAACTAATTTTTCCTCCCGAATATTTCTTTCGAACATACCTACCCCGTGTCTCCACCTTTGGAAAGACTCCCATACAATATCACCGTTTTTAGAAAGTGGGCTCCCGCTACTTTCATGTTGGTCCCAAGCGTTCCTTATGTAAGACTCAACCCCATTTATTTTCCCTTCCGAATAGTTTTTCTATACACACCAAACTGCTATATCCAACTCTTAAGGTGGCTGCCATACAAAACGTGTCATTTTCAATGGAACTGGATCCACACCTGTAAATGTAGTAAAGTACGCTAGAAAACATCTGGGCAACTACTGAACCGATTTGAATAATTTATTCAACAATCTTCAACATTCCTGAGTGGAAAAAATACAAAATTAATTAAAGTTCAAAATTTACCACCAGAGGGCGCCTCCCATACAAGTGAAGTAGTTAGGTTGTCAACTTTTGAGTTTGCACGAAAAAAATCAAAGTGTACTGTTGAAAATCCATTAACCCCTCTATATCGAATATAATAGTAATCGTAATTGATTTTTCGAAGCTATCTTCAACAAATTTTTCCATCAGAAACAGAACATTAGTTGACCGATTGCTATTGGTTGAAACAAACGGTGAAAAAATCGCGAATTTGCACTCAAGTCCTCAAAAATGCCAATAACTTGCATTCGCGCAAATATGCGCAGCTGAAAATTTTACAGCATAATGTACATACTTGCCAAAACAAAATATCGAAACATTTCGAAAGTGATAAAAGTGTTTTTGTTTTTTTTTTAAATCTCCTTTACGGTTTTAACTCCGTTTTATTCACTTGTTTTCTTTGTTTCATTTTCTTCATAGCGCTGCTGCTCAGAGGTGAGAAGAATCAGCGGAATTTTTATCTAGCCAGACTTAAATTATATTAAACTTAAGACAACAGTAAATTTTAGTGACCCGCTCATAATTGATTTTGAAATATTGAACCTCAAAGTGAGAGAAAAATGTACTGTTTATACACATTTTTCAACGATATGAGAGTTTACTTTATCAGAAGTTTACTTACAGAATATCGGAGCGTGAGAGTAGATACCAAAGACAAAATTGTTTAATCGATCATCTTTGCTTTAAATATACATTTAGAAAGTCTACCTAGTTAAATATTCATGCAAATTAGGTTTTAACATGCCGACAATAAATTTTAAAATCATTATCAGTGCCGGGTTATGGACTCTGGAAGAGCATTGTTCCATATACATTTAAATATTCATCCTGTGGGGATGAGCTAAGAGCTCAAAAGTATAGTGAACTGCAGTTGAAAGAACTCACTTTCATCGAATTTTTAAAGATTTTTATTTCCTTATAACTATGTTTAACACCAACAATAAATTCACACTAAAAAATACAGCACATCACTCACCCAAATAGTCAATCACTCAGTGCACTCTATTGAAATTTTCAATTGTTGCTGCTTATGCGAAACTGACAAACATTTCCACCGAAATACTTCAGAAGCAAATACAAATATTGTTACGAAATATTGGCAATATTTGGTCGCTTCATAAACAACAAACGAGCCCTGCACTGCTTCCAATTCGAGGCTCGAAGCTGTTCGCATGCGTCGGGTGTTGGTTGGCAATAGTGGTTGTTGCTGTTGTAATTTCGTATTGCCGCCATTATGGTTGTTGATGGCGGCATAATTCGAGCCACCGCCGGTAGGTTATTCATCATTAGCTCATTTAGTCTGATCATCGAAATGTCTTCAACGGTTGTGCGGTGCTTTGTTGTGTACGTTTAATATTCGATGAAATTTGATATTGCATTGTTGCTTTACTTAAATGTCTTCAATGTATGCATGCAGCAAGTGCTGATATGGAAAATGTGAAGGAATGAAAATAATTATTATGCAATTTAATATCGCAGTTTGGAGTTTAATTCATAATCATCAGAAGAGCGAGAATATAATATTTCATATGTACCACAAATGCCAGGTACCACAAATTACATGGACATTTTTTTTAAGTGATATTTAAAGATCAAATTTTGTTAAAGACATCCGCATACATGTATCATACTATGGAATATGTAGTTCAGTTCAGTCATAACAAGTCTTCTAAGCGCGCATAGCCCTAAAGCGCGACTGGTCCCAAGCCGACGGTGAAGGCCAATCACAAATGTCGCTACAGTTGAGCTGGAAATTAAACGTTTTTATTGCAGGATTTCTTTTCCCCCTGTTCGCTGACCGACCAAACGTTGTAGTTATGGTCGCAGCAGAGGCCGACGAGCCACTCGAAACACGGATTTATTCTTCAGCTGCCGGCCGGTAAGCGAGCGCGGCCTCTTCAGCAGCTCATCTGCGCCGCAGCTGGCGCCAAATGATGTGTGCGGGCGTCGCTCTTTGCACTCCACGGTTGCGTCTGTCTGCGCCTGTTTGTCTATTAGTCGGCCAAGGCTGGTCGTGTGTATTGGTGCAATAAATTCGAAATGATTTACCCAGATTGCGTCTAATAATTAAACTTTTATGGCCTAATTAAGCCGAACGAGCACCAAATTTGCCAGCATCACACCAGCAATGCGACGCGCTGCGTTGTCGCTGACACCGCCCGCTGCTGGCCACATTCATGTATGTATACATGTATGTACCATATTTGCTGGCGATGGTATAACAAATGTTCTGTGGAATATTGCTTTAACAATGCGCGAAAAAGGACGAGCGCGTTGAAACAAAGACGGCCAACATATTTTGGGGGGCGAGTGTGTGTGCGTGCCTACATAAATAAATAAATTTTTTTCGAGGTTGTTGTTTTCGTTTCATTCGATGTATCAATTAAGAAAAAAAGTTGAGTATGTATGTGTGCGCTTAATAATGTTATAAAAATCTCATTAAGTGCCTAGGAACAATGGCGTCCATTATGGCGGCCGCAATGACAGCTTCTCGCATTGCGACCGCTGTGCCGATGCGTTGGGCCGCGTTGTGTTGCGTTCGCTTTACGGCCTTTGTTTTGCATTTTTATTGTTTTTCAATGGGCCGTGCGGGCGGGCGCGTCGCGTGCGCTCTTTGTGCTGATACTCTGGTCATTATAATTTGATGTGAAAAGCGATCACACATTTCGGGCCGGCTGGGTTTCACCCGCACCTGATGCCGTCGCCGCGATTGTGTATTTTTCTTCTTCTTCTTTGTGTTCTAGTTGGTATTGACTCGTAAATGCCGCTATGTTTGCCAAAGCTGGTATTCGGCAATAAGTCGGGCGCGGCAGCCAAAGTTTGCCAAAGAAATAAAAATGCAAAAAGGACGAAAAATGCGGGGACCAGCCGCAAAGCAATGACGCGCAGAATTTAACAACTTTCAGCCGGATGAGAAAATTGTCTGTGGCTGTGTGAGTGTGTGTGTGTGTGTGTGGGTTGGCGTATATATGTGTTCGTCATTCTGTGCGTGGCATGCTGAGGGCATTTCCAGCGGTTGCCAGTGCGGCTTTCGCTTTCTGCCGCTGCGTTCACTTGCGGTGCCCGTTTTAATGCAAACATTTTGTTTTATTATTGTTTGCTTTGCTTCTGTTGTATTTTATGCGCGTTGAGCGCCGCTCCGCCGTCCAAGTGAATTTGTTTATGGAAATTTAATCGAATCGCTTCGACCGAAACGCAAAGTGTTGCACGCCAGGTGCTTTGGCTGCAGCGTCGGCCGGAATGTGAAGGAAAGGCGCATAAATTGAACAGCAGCGCAATTTCCAGTTGAACAATTTGTTTTGAGCCACTTTACTTGAAAAGTTCACATAATTTGATGTAATTTGGTTGTTTTTTGTTGTTGAGACTTAAACTTTATCCATAAACTCATTTAATGTTTTTCGCGAGAAAAGTATTTCGATTTTTAAAGGATTTTTTGGCTAATATTTATCCAGTTCAATCTTTCTATATACTGTGACGATAATTCTCGCCGTCACTAAGAAAAGTTTTGTTCTGGCAAGCAGCAAAGAGTGTAAGGTGTAAAATTGTAAATAAAGTTACTAATAATGGTGAATTGCGTTCAAGGATTTTAGTATGTTTTATTAAAACAAAAAAATATGATCTTAGTGTAACTTAGTGTAAATAAAATTAAATTTCAAAAAATGAAATAAAATAAAATAAAATAAAATAAAATAAAATAAAATAAAATAAAATAAAATAAAATAAAATAAAATAAAATAAAACAAAATAAAATAAAATAAAACAAAATAAAATAAAACAAAGAAAAAAAATAGATATAATTTTCTAATTTGTCCTTACTGATTGATTCATCATCGCCCAGCACAAACCACTGAAGCTACGAGCATTAAATTTATCCTGTAGATAGATTTCAATTTTCGAAATGAACCTCGAAAGGAATTTTTAAAATTTTGGGGTCTAAAGCGATCAGTTTTTTTAAATCAAAAAGTTAAAATGAGAAATAATTTTTCTATGTTATTTTGTTTTATATATTTTGTTAAATCAAAATATTACGGATTCAACGATCGCCCAAGAGTTCGTATGGAGACACGTCAACTGAAAAATAAAATTTATTATTTATTTAAAAAACTTGATTATTTGTTTATTAAAATTTGACGGAGTCAAAAAAGACTTAGGAGAAACTTAATTTATTGGACCCATTGACTTCAAACTTGCATGCAAAGCTGCCGGGCCTTGTTAGTATTTCATGCATAACGTTCAGTCATTCAATTCAATTGACATAATTTAAAGTTTGTGTAGATTTTTCGATTAAAAGTTGTCCTTTTGCAAGCTGTGCAAATCATAAATTTACATTTATTTAATCATAGAGTTTAAGTGTAAAGTTAGTGTCACCATTGGCGGCTTAGCATTTCTAAAAAATCACTGCAAGGCCAAACACATTCCCTGTATTCAGTTCCAATTAATTCTTTAATGCGAAAAATCTTTATTAAATTTTTAGTTAGCCAGCGACACATTTTTCACGAATTCGAAGCGCAGTTTTTTAAGTTAACTGTTGTCATCTTTAACCGCAAACCAAACACGCTGAGCCGTTCTGAATGTTACAACAGTCAATGTGACAACCACACACATAGCACAAACACATACACTCACACATATAAAGTATCTGTTTCCCTTTTTGCCGCATTGTTTGCTTTCATATAAACATTGTTTTTTTTATTAAATTATTTCATTTCTTTGTGGTTGTGTGGCGCGTTTCATCGCCGCACTGCACATGTTGAGCATGTGAGGTGTTTGCCGTTCTTCGTCAGTACAGCAACGACAAAGAATGCAAACACTTTTGAAGTCGGCACCGCTGAAGAGACCACACTTAATTATGTTTGGCGCATTCGTGCCCGACGGACAAATTGACCCAGAAAATTGTCTTTCGTGTGCCGCTTTCGCCGCTCCAGCTGCATCGACTTGACCGGCCTTTCATCTCGCGCTTTACGGCCGTCTGGCGCTTGCCAGACTCTGTTATCTGCGCTCCCGGCAGCCGCTGGACCGCACTGCCAGCTACAGGCTTCCGGGCAAATAAAATGAGAAAACATTCAAATTGCCGCCTTCGAGTTATTACGCCGCAATTTAATTCAATTTATTGCAACATTGCGTCCTGCTTAAGTTTACAAATTCTTTCGCCAACTTGAAATCGGCGCGAATTTCCGCGCTCTGCGCTCCTGAATTTTTTTCATGCAACTGCGTTCGTCGTGAACGTCTGAAGCGAAACACGGCTTGATTTGTTTCGTTGGCAGTGTTGTTCGGTGTGTTTGTTGTGCGTTGCTTTTGTGCCACTTTTAATGAAAATTAGTTAAATAAATTTTGCACGCCGCTGCTGCTGCCTATTTCTCTGCGCCGGCGTTTGCCTTTACGAGCGCCGCCTGCTAATGCGAATACCAAATGGCTGATGGCGGGAAATTTCCTGCTTGCACTGTCGTCGGTGCTCGCGTAGGCGACTTTATTTTGCTGCAGCCCCAGCTGCGCCGCGGCAAAAAACCCGCGACAGAATCCCATTAAACGGGGCCCAGCTGTACGAACGCGGCTGTATTTTAGCGCTGCCGCCACCTTCACTCAGTGCTATGCTGCGCGGATTTATTTCAGTTGGAATTTAATATGTCGCACTGATGACTTTCGCATGCACGACACGTAAATGCCGCGATACCGCTGCGGCATGTTGCATGTTGGCAATCATGGCATCAACTGGATTTTTTTCTAAAGCCGAGCAGCGCTCAAACACAAAACTAGGTGAGAAGAGCTGGCGGGCAACTCATGCTACGGCGCCAGTCATACGCGGCGTATGAGCGATAGTTGTGTCAGAATTATATTCGATACTCCAGACATTGGAAAAATGTGGCATTAGACGAAACTACGTGGGCTCAGGGGGCTTCAAGTGTAAATCGGCTGTTTGGTTAAATTTTAAAGGGGCTCTACTCAACGATGGGAATTTGTGGAAGTCCACTGCATACAGTAACTGAAGAAGAGATTTAGATGAATACAAAATTTGTTACATGATACAAAATCACAAATATTTATGTTAATATGAGAATCAATATCAGATAAGACACTAAACCTTTGCACTTTCTCATAAAAGTTTTTCGAAAATGTGCTTTTGTCTCTTGGGATGCTATGATGAGCTATATTGGGTTTCGATATCCCAAGAACAATTAAATTCCTTTTGCCAAAAACAATTTGATGTGCATTAGACTAGGCAACAAGTGAAACTAAATCGAAACAGGCAGATTACATTTTCTTTACAAAATTTGAAGATTTATTGAATTTTAGTTTTCAAATTTTTTGTGATATGTATGAAACTTTAATTATAACACGGTGCAACAAAAATAAAAAATGTTTCACATCGGAAAAAATCCAACTAGAAACTAGACCTCAAACATAGTAATACTGCGTACTCAGTTTTTAATTTCTACATTGTTTGTCCTTTCAACAGGACTTCAAAATTTTGAAAGGTATAAAAAACTAAAAAAACAGAAAAAAACCTAACCTTGTTAGAATATGACGATTTGTCTAGTAAATGAAAGAGGAAGGGCTTAACAATTTAAATAAAACGAATTTTGTATCTTTTTGTAAAACACGGATATGAAAACGGTCCTTTCAAATTTTAAATCCTATATATCCTTGAAAATTTATATAGAATTTTCTTGAAAAGTAAGTACATATGTATGTATGTTAAAATCCAAAATCTCCTTGATCACGTGTCAAAATTTCATTATTCTCGCTTCATTGATTTTGTACAATATCTCTTTATTATTTTAAATACTCAAATAAATACGAATTTTTGTACTTCATTAAAGCAGCTTCCGCCTTTTTTTAATAACATTCGAACCTAATACAGTTAGATTAATGAAATTTTGATTTTGGATTTTAATATAGTTCCTTTTTAAGAAAATTTTATATAAATTTTTCAAGGATACGGGTTTTCAAGAGAACTAAAATTTTCAAAGGACCTTTTTCATATCCTTTTTTTACAAATAGATAAAAAATCGCATTAAGGTTGGAGGCTAGTTGCCATTTAAACATAACCTTCAATGACCTTGGACTGTTTTCAGTTTCACTGCCATCTCTAGTGATTGATGCCATGTTGTAACGATCTTTCAAATTGCTTCGTTCACAACTAATGTAAAGTGATGAGCGGTCTACTAACTTTGACTTTAAGAAAACATCACACCCGGCCAAACGCACAGCGCGCGGCCAAAGCGCCACAAAGCATGCCATAAGTCAGGACTCTAGTTGGATTTGGCGCTCAACCCAAGTTAAGCTGCAAACGCTGACTAAAATTTCCAACAAGTTTGACTCGAGTTGGGCGCGCGACAGCTCCCCAGTCTGCTAGTGTGGCTGGCATGTGCACACTTACATTCACTCACTGACACACACCCACACATATGTGCGTGCATGTTTAAAGTAGTTTCTGATGTGTCAACTTGCATGAATGCTAAATACGTTTGCTTGTCAGACAGCCGTCAGCTCATCAAGCGACTAAACGGGCCATGTAATTGCGGCGACGAATGTGGTCTGACGCTTGCGAGCAGTGTGTGTGTGTGTGTGTGTGTGTGCGCGCGACTGGGCGAGGAAACTCAACTCAAATTAGTGAAAACAAAAGCTTTTAAGCATTTTCATAGTTGATATTGTTGTTGTTGGCGTCGTCGTCGTCGTTAACATCTTAGCCAGCGCATGCAAATTAGTGTAAAGCACGCCAGCGCAGCAGCAGCAACAACGAGACATTTCCGGCTGATACACTACGTAATATTGTTGTTGCTGTTTTTATTTTTGCTATTGTTGGTGCGGTGATTTTGTAAGCATTTGGTTACGGCTGTTGGCCTGCGCGGTAAATGATGTGTAAAATTATGCCAGTAGGAATAAAAATCCCAAGCCCCCACTTCCGAATTGCGGCAAATGAGTGCGTAATGCGCCGCCAAGTATGCAACAAAATCAACCGGCTTAACTTTAACAATTTTCAGTTGCCTCTAACATTTATTTCCTTATTTCGGTGCATGTTGCGGCAGCAAGAAAAATTAAACTATAAAGCAATTTGCAGTTTGTTGGCGTTGTGCCATTTTCAGTGCCTTTAAGTTGACTCACACTTTTTTTGCGCGCTGCATTATGAAGCCAAGAATTTGCATAATTTGCTTGTAAAGCATACAAACAAATCACAACAACAACAATAAGCAGTCTGCTTGATACTTACTTGTTCAGTTTGAGAATTTGCTTGCGAGAATACTAAACGTTAGTGCGTCCGAAAATTTGTGGCACGGTTGGGGATGGATTCGACACAAACCTATGAAAAGTAAATTTTTCCATTTGGAGCAGAGGACCAGTTTGGTAAGTGGTTAAATGAACAGCATAAAGCCGAAGCCAAATGACCAACTACGAAAGTTAATCAGGGTATTTGCATGCATTCCGTCGCAACACATGTTTTGGGGGAAGAATTTTCAAATTTCCTATGCCGCTGCTTAGCATTTTTCGACTCTATCATGAACGGCCGAGTGGTTAATAACGCTGCATGAACAGAAGCTTAGGTGTCAACAATGCGAGTGGACTATGAATTAGTTTGAAGAGCACTTCGGTACCAACACACACACACACATACATACCAGCACTTATACACACACAAACACTTCATTGGATAACGCAGTCACCATATAAAATTTCATTGTTATTGTTTTTGTTGTTCTTTTTCATGCAGCTGTGTTTATCCGGATGGTAAAATGAAACGTGTTGGCCTACCGCGTTGCGTATACGACCCGAGCGCCGCTCTTTAGTTTGTTTCTTTGGATTGAAAATGTCAGCGTTGCTTGTTTGTTTGAGTTTTGTTACTTCTAACCAGAGATTACACGCATTATGAGCGCGCCGCCAGCGCAATTCGAGACATTTTTTTGTTGCACTGGTTGGTCTGGAAACCACACAACACACAGTAAAACAAAGATAAGTAACATTGACGTTTCACAGGCTCCACTCAGCCACGAGTGTACTCGAACACTCCTCCAGTTAATTGAACATATGTCAACCGATACAACATGAAATTGTTGAAGTATTTAGCTGCCGAAACCCACTTATGCTATCGCAAGTGCGCTGACCTTTGATGCGATAAGAATTGAGTCGGTATTTTCGTATCAGGAAATTCTCCAGGAAACTCTCGGATAACTGTTGCCATGAGAGCCATGACAGCGTGTTTCACGGCATCGGCGATTTCAACTCGTTCAACGTGGTACGTGTCGTGGGATTATGAGTTATTGATCCGCCACATAATTTTCTAATAAACTTCTGAATGTATTTCAATGAAAAATTTTTTTTCACTGCAATTTCAGCATTTTATTTCGTTGAATAATTATTTGCATTTTCGAACCATTCTGCGAAGTAGTTAATTTGCAATCAAAGTGCTCCACTCCGCGTACATCCGTTTCACCCGGTGTCTGTGCCCAGTTTATTGCAGTTGAACTGTGTGCAGACTTTTGTATTTGCTGCTTGTTGACTGCTGGGCTGGCACGCCCACACACCCATCGTTCAGTTAGCTGCCTTCAAATTTTGCGAATCCGACCTTCAATTAGATGTTATTGGGCATGAAAATAAACCGTCGAAATGCGGTTAGCAGCCAAATTGAATTTATATGCAATTTAATTGCGACTCTTCATCAAATATTAATTTCGCCCAAACGCAGCCAGTCGGTGCGAGCCGCATTTTAACATTTAATAAATTTTCAACATTTTTTTGTCAAATAAATAAAATACCATTGCGATTTTGTTGCTTTCGCGCAATCGACCGCATTATGACTGTGCTTGTGCTTGTGTGTGTGTGTGTTTGTGTGTGGCCAAAGCTGAAATGCGCAGTACGTGTAACCGCCGTGTTGCGTCGAGACGCACTCGCGGGCTCCATGGCAGTGCAGGCAGTTAACGATTTCTGTTATTTTCCAGTTCCCATTTTGCTCGTTGTTGTTATTGTAATATTTTTATTATTATGTTTTTTCATTGCTTTGAAATAATAAGCAAATGTCACTTTCGTACTCGGCTGACATTTGAAATTATGATAAATGGCAGCATTTATTGAAATTTTCTGCTCTTATACTTTGCGCGCTCATCGACCGTGTTGTGGCGGTAACATTATTTTTTTTTTTTATAATTTTTGTGCTGCGTTTCGCCGCTGCGACTTTTGTTTTCGGCAAGCAGCCACTGAACGCGAGGCAATGATGGTGACCGAGTAGGAGTTGAAATGGGAGACGCAGGCGGAGGCGCATTATTTTGGCATGGTGACATGAGCGAAATAAATTATCAGAAAAGAAAATGGCATTTGCTACTTTAGTTTTTGAATGAATGCGATTTCGTTTTATAATGGCGCATTTTGAGTGGAAGTGCCACCCGCGCGTACTTACCGAAAATTGTCTACGGCAAATTAAACATGAAATATCTGCGCAGTGGGGCGTATGAGTGATATTGAATATGCACATCACAAAAGCTATTAATAAATAAAATTTACGTATTCACCCAACAAGGAAAAAAAATGTACCCAGCATATTTTAAGGATTCATCCATTGCGTGTCGTTGTTGAACATGTTTTGTCTCTTTGATTCAATGGCTTCATAGGAAATTTTTGCTTTTCTACGTCCGAGGTAGTCAAGTGGATGCTTCACTTTGAGTTTGTAAAAAACCAGATAAATTGACCGATATTAGAATTGTCAGCTCTTGGATGAGAGCGCGTTTTTCCCCCTCCTTCCTTTAGGTCTCAAATCAGCTTTGAATGGTGTTGAAGCATGCAGTCCAATGGTGTCAAGCTCAAATAAGGAGTGAACTAGAAAAAATTTAGAATTAAAAACAAAAAGTAATAGTCTGATTTAATTACATTTCTTCAACTCTAATTCACGATAGAAATAATACGAAATAATTTCATGAAATATAATTAGTGGTTGCAAAATTTTTTTTCTATTTTTCTTAACATTCTTAGTTAGAGACTGGACAGTACGTTTGGTGACAATTGCATAGGCTTGCTTCCATCGATTTCAGAACTGTACATAATTTTTGCAAACTTTTTTGTTTTTCTCAGGGTTTGCTTCATTACAGCCCAATATCTTTCAAAAGGCCGAAGTTCCAGGCACTTGGGAAAATTTGCCTCTTTTGGGACCACCGTGACACAATTTCCCTCATTCCATTCCATAGTTGACCTGGAGTAGTGGCTTGTCACTAGGTCTGGCCAAAACAAAACTGTTCCTTTGTGCTATTCAATAGATGGTAGAAGGCGTTTTTGCAGACATTCTTTTATATAAATTCTAGAGTTAATTGTCGTAATGAACGCCTTGCTCCATAGACCGCAGGAGCAAATAACTTGCCAAACCATGAAACATTTTGGAAATTTGGTGTATTTCACAGAGGAGTATTTTCTTTGTGTTCCATTCTTATTGTTTATAGTGAAATAGGCATTCCCATGCAATTGCTTGAAGTCCACCTAAGAGTAGGTTTCATCATCGAGAATCACGCAATCGAACTTGGTTACATAATCGTCATAAAATTTTCAAGCCCGCGTCTTCGCTATTTTTTCTTTTATCACCGGTCAGGTACTTTCTCCTGTTCAGTTAGGTCCTTAACCTTTGACTGCGCTTATATCGCATCTCAGTTGATTGCGTTGTGCCTGATGCAGCTGCAACATCTCAAGTCGACCTCGTGGGGTTATTCCGATATGTGCTAACAATCTTCTTCAGCACTTCTGGGTTATTTGGACCCTTTTTTCTGCCTGATTCTTCGGCTCTGTAGATGGAGTTTCCCGCGTTGTAGTTGTTTGTAACATTATAAACCGTTGCTACGCTCGCTTTGCTTTCCCTTGCAATGCTTAGTCTAGACTTCGTCTTATCAGTCAAGTAAATGTCCAGTATTAATTTGTGGCAGCACTTTTGCGGGCTGGAAATGTTGACTAAAGTAGATCGAAGATGCAATTGACTAATATAGCAAGAAACTGCAATATTCATAGATGCTTTCACTCGCAAATACCAGCCTCCTAACTCTTGGCATTTTCGTATGCTGGATGCTTAAAAATTCTAACATTGTTTTGGTTTACTCCTTAGTTCTCACAAATAACTGTTATTTCCGGTCCCTGATCACAAGTAATTAGACAAATATTTTTCATTTTTTTAATCAAACTCTGAAGGATCAACGAAGGGTTAAAAGTTTGTATGGAGAAAAATGATTTAGAAGGCCTACTGACTTCAAATATGGTGAAAGCATTTCACATGTGAAATAATTCAATCCGTGTTTTTGATTTTTTTTCGTAAATCAACACCTGACGGGGTCAGTAACTCGATAAAAGTTTGTTTACAGGAAATGGGAAATCAGATTAATTAATTAAATCCTAGGAATGTTAACATTTTCACAATTCGCACTCATCAGACGAAAGCATGTTGCTTGTTCCGGATGTCATATGCGCTCTGACGATTTGTTAGCAAATCGACACTTTGAATTTTGCGCTCATTGGAACAAAACCAGGAAATTCACAAACGAGTGTTGACTATGCTGTGAACTATTGCACGACAAAGTTATCGCACGAATTCGACTACTAAAAGTGCTGAAATAGAACAATGCATGCGTGAGTGTGTGTGTGATTGTGTGTGCGCGTGCCTACTGTTTGCTCTCATCTACTGACAGTGGCACCAATATGACTCACTTGAGGTCACCACTGGTGTGTGCCCCAGTTTGAATGTGTGTGCCCCATAAAAGTAGATTTGGCACATCCCGCAAAAAAATTTCACACGCAAACGCAGACTGCAACAACAACTGCGCACCCGCAGAGTCAAAGATTTATCAGTCGGCGTGCCGGGTAAACACAATAGATGTCAAAAATCGTGCAGCGGCCATGTTGCATGCCACACAAATTTTGCTATCCGCAACGATTGCTGTCAACACGTTCATCACTGCCGTGACAACGACTTCTTGCCACGACCAGCCAGCCAGGCAGCTGCTGCTGCCACAACCGACGTGTGACTGATGCCACCAGCAAATGTTGGCTGCAGCAACAGCAGCCTGTGCAGTGCATCGGGTAGGGGGAGAGACGGGGGAAATACGGGACGTGTTTGTTGTGTGGGTGTTTTTGGGTATTGCGTGAATTGCATTGCCATTCGTTGAGTGCGCATGTGTTTTTGTGCTTGGTGGGTGTTCTTATTGTTGTTGTTTTGGTTTTCAAGGCAAGTACACGCACTCACACCCACAAACACACTCTGAATGTTGGCATAAAGGTAAAAGCGGCGCCCGAAAGCCTGACATATTTTCAAATTTGTCTCTCATTGTTGTTGGTTTGTGGATTGTTTTTAGTGCAGTGCGGCATAATGCGACGCATTGTCAGCATGTTGACGCAAGAAAACTTTCTTCAGACTTGTGCAAAATTTTGCTGCTTTTCCGTTTTGCGCAATGAATGCAATTTCGCGCACATTTATGTGAATGGAGCGACAGCCGTAAAATTCTGAACATGTGTGTGAGTGTGTGTGTCATTGCATACAAAAGCACCAACGAATATGCTTTGAAAGTCGGTTTGCGTGTTAGTGGGACTTTGAAAAGTTCCAGTTTCAGAAATCTGGTGCTTTTTGTATGAGGTAAAAATAAAAAAAAACTGCATTGAAACTGAGGTTAAAGTGAATTTTAAGCGGACGCAAAATTTTGTTGTGGCTAATTCAGTTTGGGATCTAGTTTTGCGTGTCCCGTCAGCTCATTAAATTAACGAGTTGGATTATGTTGCAGTTTCAAGTAATTAAATGTTTGTTTGCATTTTTCGACTTTGGTGCTGGGTGCATGACACGCTACGAGACAGTGAAACAGGGCTACCGGAAGTTATTTGATTAAAGAAAAGGTTGAGTTCATTAGCCTCTTTAGCTATGAAACAGCTCCCATTAGTGCAACCAGCAGAAGAAACGATGTTCCAAATGTGAGAACGTTAAACGTCAGTAGCTAAGTTAATTTTAATGTGTGCCTCCTTGGAAGCTTCCACCTGATCTAACTCAAGGACGACAACTATTTTAAAAATTAAAACCCAACCGGCGCACAGTGCTTCGACTCCATACAAAAATGCTGCAAAAATAAAAAGAGTACTTCAAAGTCGATGAAAATTGTCAATATAAATTGCAATCTAAGTAATTTTTGGCTGCTGACTTCAAACATTTTGGTTATTTCCAACAATATATAAAGTTTAAAAAAAATCGAAAATATATAGTCGATTATTTTATCATCACCGAGCCCAAACTGCAAATGATGAAATTTATTCAAAAGTTGTATTTTAGAAAGTCAACCCTTGAAAAGGAGCGATTTTAAAAACGTCGACCTTGGAAGGGGGAAAAGGCGGTGGTGGAAAGGAAATAATATCTTTGTTATCCTTATATCCTTAGAGCTTAACATGGAGACGAAACAGCCATGAAGATGCAATACAGCTCAATTTATAATGGCGAGACTTTTATAGAAATTATTCTTCAAAATTAGATCTTTGGTTATTTTTCATTTTCATAGATAAAACAAAAATGCAGTTTTGAAAATTCGTAAAAAAAACTATTTATGTCAAACAAAAAAGACCGATCAGGGGTCCTACTCCTATCAATGTAGTTTTAGTTCTCAAATATTCTTTTTTATAATTTTTTTATATAAGTACCTAAATTTCATTTTTCCCTACCATAAATTTTTATTAAAATATATCCGACTTTGAAAATATATTCTCCTAATGACGACAATTTTTCGATAAAATATTTCGGATCCATCTTAATTAAATAACTACCTTTAACATGATATAACTTTCATCAAGATACGCGATAATTTTTTTTCTTATTTTTGTCCACTCTTGAAGCACTGTGCGGCGTCACATAAATGTTCCGTTTTAATTTTAGTGTCAATCTTTGTATTGAATCTTGTAACCAACATATTGTTGCACGTATGAAGTGGTATCCGCTACAAGAATTCAAGTAACATAGGCCGAGTGTGGCCAGCATTTTCTTATGTTGGTCTGTTTATTTAGGCTGCAATGCACATTAGGTAATTCTACATAAGTAATGTGCCCAGGTAACCATTACGATAAGACCATCGTATATATCTACTAGTAGATAAGAAATATTATAAACAAAGGCCCCGAGCGACCGGAGCGTTAGTCTAGTTTCAAACGTGTAGCAACGTGGTTAGAAAAGATCAGCGTTCCTAAACGACCAGCCTTGAAGGATTCAACATTCTGGTCAATGTAAAGTTATGATCGAATTTCATTTAACACACCGCAACATACCGCAAATGATAGCAACTGACCAGCCTTACGCTGCCGCTATCCGCTGCGACACACCATGCGACATGTTGTCGCGTCATTAACGACAATGCCGTTGCTTTGTGAGTGTGATTGTGGCGTAGGCTGGCGGCGTTTGCGCTGCTCTTATCGGCGAACAAAGGCCAAAAAAAGAGTCTAAATTGAGCGTTTGCCGCCAACAGAGCGCGCACTGCCCGCACCCCGCTCACTTCAGGCGGCCCGCGACAATTTATAAGCCAACATAAAAGCACATAAAAGGAAGGCCAAGGATGGCCAAAGGGTGGTCGCGCTGCCACGCAGCAAAAGGCAATTGGAGAAGCACAAGTATGCCAAAAATAAAAACAAATATAAAAATAAAATTACCAAACTGCGGCGACCGAAAGTCTGCATCAGAATTTTCAGTCACGATTTTACTGCTTGGGTTTTTACGAGAAAATCGTGAGGGTGGTCGACCGTTTAGAAAACTGATACTACACATACACACACGCCAGCAGCGTTGTGAAAAAGTACGTAGAAATGCTGCTTTTGTTTGTGCGTTTCGGTCGCTGTCCTGGACGAAAGTTCAATGTTTGCCGTAGCCGGCTTTCTGGCTCTGAGCCGCATAGCAGCGGACGAGCACCACACACATAGAAGGCAACACAAAGGCTATCGGGTTTGCACTCGACACATACGCACAAATGTACACTTGGACACCACCACAACCTCACATCGTCACAGGCACAATGAAGCGTTTCCTACTGGAGAAACACTACGGCCCACCGAAAAAATTTGCTGCTTTTGTGCCTTTTTAGACAACAATTGCCATTCTTTTTTACTTAAGCAGAATTTCAGATTATTCTTGCTTCCGTTTTCATGGCAGGAAATGGCTTCATGCTCTCTATTCTCCTTTTCGTTATTCTTTCCTACTGTTTTTTCGCTCCGGCAGCGTTTTGTGTGCCTCCAGTGAATTCAACAATTTTTTGTTGTCTTCTGGAACTCCAGAGGCTGCGCAAAGCCGTACAAAATTAAATTGAGTTAGCAATGATGAGGGCCAATTGTGCTCCGCCAACTGTTCCGTTCTATGACGCCTTCTTGCTGTTCATGGCATTTAAAAAATAAAAAGAACTGAAACAGTAAAACGAATTTCTGCATTTCTTCTCAAATGTTTCGCTGCACTGATTTCATTGTACAAACGTTAAAATTCCAGCAAAACAATGAAATGTTCTTCCACACAAATGAATGCAATTATTAATAAAACTCGGCAAAGTAAAACTCTGATAGTAGTTGTTTTTGATTGCATAAATAACTTTGAGCTGAAGTGCTGCTGACGGCCAATGAACATAAATTTTACTGAAACAATTTTGCAATTAATTCAAAAATAAATCAAGTAACATTGTTCAACGCTAAAAAAAAGAGCGTCGCTTTTAAGTTCCCCACTCAGCCAGTTTAGAGATTGAAAATTATTTTTAGCCCAAAAATATGTGATAGTGTGAGCCTTCGTCAACAACGCCTAAACAACGAAATGCGTGCGTGTGGGACAGACATAACAAGAAAGATAAAAGTACTTAATCGAAATGAAAACATCTTAGACGATCACAAATCTTTACATTGACATTCAAAGTTGTTTGATTTGTGGCAATTTTAATATCTGTGTTGCCCGAGGAACGTTGCAGGCGGCTGCCCAATAGGGGACATTGATTACTTTAAAAATAACATAGAGTGTTGTACATATATGTATGTATGTATTGCTTTATACATAATGCCATGTTGATCAGAGGTTTGAAGACGAGGCAATCAACCTTTATGTGAATTGATGGGCAACCGACAAGGGGTTCAGTTCATATCATTATTTTTAAATAATATGAAAACTGTTAACTGCTGCAACAAATCTCTCAGCTTAACTGCCCGTAAGCTTCATACTCACCTCTGCTGTGTTCCAAATCATAAGGAGATTCCAAGGAACTGTAAGGCAGATGTGGCAAGTTAGTCAAAATCTACCCACGAACGTTATTTCTCTTGTAGCCTGTAAGCTTTGTACTTCGCGCCAGCTCCATACAAGAAATTTACTTAAGAAAAGCAATATTGAGAAAGCTATACAGAATTTATTGCGCGCCAATTTTTTTTGTTTGTTTCAAAACTACTGTCGGTCTAGAGAACTTCACTCATAAAAAAGAGACAAGTTGAGAACTACGGTTGGTGTTCTGAGATTCATCATTTGCCACACCAAGTGTGTTGCCAATATTTTCCAGATTTTACATTTAATCGGTAACGTAAACATTGATAATTGCAAAGAGTAACAGAAATTGTCTTAGGATCCTTTAATTTCGCATAAAAATTGTAATAATAGATGAATGGTTGGCATTTGTGCAGTTTTTTCAATTTTTTATGCTAACTGCATACTTTTAGGGATAAATAAAAGAAATTTTGTAGAAACATAGGTGTTTAGACCACTTTTCAAATTGAATTATTTACTGAGATCGGAAGATATCGGAGGACGTGTTTCTATTATTCGAAAAAAATAATGCTTCTTAAAATATTGAAAAAATCCAGGAACATACTTTCACATATTTTTTAGATATTTTCCTCTAAGTTTTGCCAATTTTCAGGTTTTTTATTTTCAAAAATTTTAAATTACAAGCAAATAAAATTTTTTAAATTTCAGCTGTGTAAATTTTAAGATATCATTGAAACCGAAAATTGACACATCAGTTTTTAGTCTATACTGAAAGTTTTAGCAAATTTTTGCTAATCATGAATTTAATAAACATGTGTTTAAATTTTTTTGGGAAAAAAGTTCCGACAGCTTTTGCACACGCACTTATTAACAATTAAATTAACTAACAGATTTTTTGGGGTTTTCTAAGTTGGAATTTAACCTTTCAAACGACATAAAAATCGTTAAATTCTGAGACCCTTAAATTTTTTGAATTTTGCCAATGAAACGAATCACTGTGCAGTGTGGCGAATGCAATTGGATTTGCCTGTGGCCATGTTTTTGTGCTTAGTGTTGCAATAAATATGTAGAAGCGAAGTTGGCACAAGTGTCTGTCTTGGACTTCCTAGTCTTGGGACCTCCTTACTTACTTGCTTACTTAATAAGCTGGCGATAACCGTCAACTGTTCCAAATATTTTCTTCAGGTCCTTCATCATCCAGTTGACAGGGCTTCTTGACCTTCTCAGATATTATCGCCATAGTACTTTTGCGTTCAAAACTCTTTTGCTTTAATTTTGATAATCATTTAAAATAGTGTGGTCGAGCCGGTGCAACCAATGATTGTTTCTCCGATGTGCTACATCCCTGCGGTTGAACAACCAATGGTTTCGCCGCTTACGTGAGCAAAGTGAAAGACTTTGGCAAGTACTTTTTTCTCATACACTGTCTGGGCAGCTTCTTTATTTCGTGTTCCTTTGCACGAAAGGGTCTCCTATAGCTATGTATCTAACCATTTGTGAGATCTAATCTGAATTGTGCAACAGAACATGTCACACCCCTCTCGTATCGAGTTTTAACGGTTTAATGGTAAATATCTACTTTAATGTGCTATAAAAATATCTTTCATGTTTCACACATACCTTCTTTGATCTACATTGAAAGTTCAAAAACCTCTTGGAGTGTTAGCGTTATCGGTCGAGAAAGGTCTCTATAATATAAGAGTTGCCTTTGAGTACTGTTTCACATACATTCGGTACATGTAATTTTTTTATTTTTAACTGTTATTGTAGAATCGACATTACCTATCAAACAGTTGTATGAATTACATGTAGTACATTCAACTTTGAAAATTTCTCTACAAGCCAGCCTCAAACAACCCACCAAGAACAGACGCCCATAATATGAAAAATAAAATATTAAATTTGTTCTCAGTCTCATCAAACATTGTGGCCTTCGTGGACGCTCCACGAAGACCACAATACCCACTGTTGCAGAGTGAGAATGCGATCATTTCAGTTGAATCAAAATTGTTTCGTGGTAATCTTTTATGTAGTCAATAAATAAGCGTAAGCCACGGAATCACTACCAGTGGGAAAAACATTAGGCTTTAATAGGATTTCGTATGTGTCTCCATCTTCCACCTAAGCGACGGTGTGTGCGGGTATATCAGTTTATGTTTTTCTCGGAGAAGGTGGAAAAACTTCTGCATAGCATGCCACACGTGTCAGTCAAGGCACACAACAGCAAATGTTGATTTACTGGCCGTTGATTTATTTTAATGCATCTACGCAACAAAACTGATATGTGGGAAACTCCAACCAAGCCGAGTAGGTACACACACATACACACACACACACATACGAGTGCCCGTGGTGTTGTATTTGATTATTTCTGCAGTTAGTTGAGGGGCAGCAAACTTGTGTGTGGGCGAGCCGAGCACACACGTGTGACGTGTCTCCCGAGGAGACACGACATGTGCCTGTCGTGGTTCGAAGGACATGCTCATATTTTTGCATTCAATTATTTTGTATTCAAGTTTTGTTGGGAAACTTGGCAACTGCCACTAGTCAAATTTAGTAAAAATGATGGCAAAGCCAACGAGTAATGAAAACAAATTTTCTATTTGATTGAACATTCATTGCATATAACCGACACTGCACATGTCCACATGCAGCCCAAGTGAGACATCAAGTGAGTGACTGACTGACTGAGTGCGCAGCGTGCCTGAGTGCTCTTCAGTTTGACGACGTCGTTGTTGTTGTTTCTGCTGTCGTTATATTGTGGCCATTCTAATATTCGACTTTGTTAGCTCGCCTGCATCCAGTGGACTCTATGTGATATCGGATATTTGTAATTCAAATATGAGTTTCCCATTTTACAGCGTTAGTCGCACATTGCCGGCATTTCCGGTCCGATGTTTGAAGCCACAAGTCAATAAGTTTTCGTACATATTTGAACAGATGCGATTGGAGTACCTACTTGGATTTGTTAGGCACTTCGCAAACGCTGCACACGGCAAACGTGTTGTACGAGAGTTTTTGTTGATTTTGATGAGACAGATGATTGACGGACTGATGACAGTGTAAATAGTTGAACAGTTTCATAACAGTATCAAGAAAGTTGCTGGGCAACACTCAATCTGATCACAAAAATCCATCAACCAAGCAATGGTAAATATTCATTGGGCATTGAAATGACTATAAGCGGACTAATGGCTAGTAATTCTAGTTGTGACTATGACCAGAAATCAATGTCGTTTGAAGTTGTGAATCGAAATTTTATATAACTATTCATTAAAAAATCTTTAAAATATTCTTGTAGAAATATTTAAATTATTTGGTTTTAAAATATATAAATAAGTAAAAATTAAATCAATCTGGTACTATGGGTGGATGAAGCTTAATTACGACCAAAAATAATGCTGGACCAAACGTAACTAAATACAGGGTAGGCCATTTAAAGTGGAAGGCCATTCTTGTTTTTGAAAAAAAAGAGGAAAAAAAATGTTTTTTTTTTTGTTTTCATCCCGATATTCATTTATTTTGGTCCAAGGAGAAATTTTCTAGTTAGTTTTTGAAAATGATATCGCGTAAATGGCCACCATTAGCTTTGGCCGCAAAATGTGCCCTTTTTTCGGCATTTGCCATCACTTTTGCCAGTGTATCGGCCGATATGGCTCTTATTTCGCGGCGTATGTTGGCTCTGAGTTGAGCTAGTGTCCTTGGCTTGTTGGTGTATACCTTGGACTTCAAGTAGTCCCATAAAAAAAGTCTGGCGGCGTCAAATCGGGTGATCTCGGTGGTCACTCATAACCGCCGTTTGGTTTTCACAATCGAGAAGTTATTTTGAATGTAAAGCTGAGCAATGTCAGCACGTTCTTTTGGAGTGTACTGTTCCATGGTATAAATTGTCTTGGAATGACGCTTCCAACGCGCTATGTCATTAGTCGATCTGACAGCTCTGTCAAAAGTTATAGGGTTACCAGATGCTTCCACTTCCAATGGCCTACCCTGTAGCATTTTGCATTCCTGCAACCATAACTTTATAAAATCCTTATTTTTCGTCAATAGTGTCAGTACTCATGAATTGACTAATTGGTGACTAGTAAGGAATTATTTTTATTTTTATTATTTAACAATGTAACGTAATGGCAATAAAATGAAATTAAGTAAATAAAGTGATTAACGATGACTGTCGAAGATAAAGAATAAATTAAAATGAATCGTGTTGAATTAAATATCAGGTGTACAACTTTGCTTCCGCCGTTTTCCGATAGGTGGCTGTACCGGCTGAGGCTGGTTGAAATACATAGATGGTAATGCCTTTAAAGTGAGTGTGGACAGTGCCTAACGAATTGTCATCGCCATTTCAGTGACAGTTGTTCTTGTTTTCGTATTATTCACGCTCGAAAATGTCCGTTTATGTGCCCAATTCTCGCCTTTTGCGGGAAGTTTTACTTTTCTGTTACAATTCGAAAAAAAATGCAGCTGAAGCGCATCGAATGCTCTCAGAAACTTACGGTGATGCTGCTCTGAGTGAAAGAACGTGTCGGGAGTGGTTTCAACGTTTTAAAAATGGTGATTTCGATGTCGAAGACAAACATGGTGGTGGAAGAGAAAAAAGGCCCTGGGCATGATTCAGAAAGAAGGAAACTGGGTGCCGTACGAGTTGAAACCGAGGGACATCGAGCAAAAGTGGTCAAAAAGTACCTGGAAACGCTGAAATGGGAAGTCTTGCCCCACCCGCCGTATTCCCCAGATGTCGCCCCTTCTGACTTCCACCTATTCCGTTCGATGGCACACGGCCTGGCAGATCAACATTTTCAATCCTTCGAAGAATTGGAAAAATGGATTGCTTCATGGATAGCGTCAAAAGAGGACTCCTTTTTTCGAGCCGGGATCCGAAAATTGCCGGAAAGATGGGAGAAAGTTGTCGCTAGCGACGGACAATACTTTGAATAATACATCTGTAAGCACTTTTTCGCAATAAAGCTTTTTTTGGAAAAAAAACGGCGGAAGCAAAGTTGTACACCTGATAGAACTGAATCGAATTGAATTAAATTTAATGGAATTGAATTTGAGTTGAGTGGAGTTAAATTTAGTTGAGTTGAGTTAAGTTGAATGAATTTGAAATTAATTGAATTGTATTAAATCGAATTGAATTGAATTAAATTAAATTAAAATGAATTTAATTGAAATTCACTGACGAATTGATTCGAACTGAATTAATTTCAATTGATTTTAATAAATTAATTTAAATTGATTTTAATTCAATTAGGGGCCGTTCACATATTACGTAACGCTCTTAGGGGGGGGGGGGGGTTCAAAGGTGTGTTACGAAGTGTTACGACGGGGATGGGGGGTCATCGACTGCGTTACGTAACGTCGAAAAAATATCCAAAAATCAGCACCTGAAATTCAAATTCGCGCGCGGATTCGGTAAAGTTGGCAATGACGTGCATTGTGAAGCGGCCCTCAAACAATCTTGTGGCAGCACTGTTTTCGGTCTATGCACGTCTGTGCCTGCTCACTTCTCGTTTGATTATCTGAATCGTTACGATTGTTTCTGTTTAAAATATTTCTCCTAGTTGTGAATTTAGAATTTCGAATTTTTTTTCGCAATGTCGAATCTGGGAAAACTTTATCGCGAACTATACGATGCTTACAAAGCAGCGTATATTGACAGTCTGTCAAAACAAACGATTCAAAAACAAGTGAATGAGTTGTGGGCGAAATTGAAAAATGAAGAAAATCTTGTTTCGGCTACGGAAGCAGAGATTCTACGGCTCAAACGAAAATCAACAAAAAAAAAAGTGTCGTTTCTCAATCTATTCACAGCTGCTGCAGAAACAAAAAAAGATGAAGAAACAAAAATCGCGACCGTACCACCTGAGTCCCAACCAGTAGGAAAAACTCTTGAAATTAAGGTAAACAAAAATATACACTGTCACAGTTTTCAAAATCGAAATGTTTTCTTTATACTCAGTTCAATTATTTAAAATATTTTTTCCAGGAAGATGAACTCAATAACCAAATGCTCAAAAATTCTAAGGATGACACTGAAAAAGTTCGTGACAAACCCGCGCAAGAATTGTCACAGAAAAAAATTGTAGTGATGGAAAGCGAGGTAAGCAGTTTGTGCCTGCACCGTGATTCCGGTCTTTCTTCCTCTGGAACGGACCTGAAAATAACAAAACTTAAGAAATCCATAGAAGTTGAAAAAAAAAGTTTGAAAAGACTACAGAGCTGTGCAGAACGACAACAAAAATTTAGGGAGACGAAGAAACAGAAGTATCAAGAGATTGCAGAACGTTTTCCTGAAATAGCAACAGATCTTAGGATTCGTGAAAAAATCGGAAGACCCAGATTTGAAGCAAATGAGCCTGAACTTTTAAGAGTAAGCATAAAAAAGTAAAATAATCTGTTTCTTTTGGATACATATAAATACTACCTTGCCATGTTTGAAAAAACTGTAAAATTCAGAAATAATTTCAGTTTCAAAGTAGTTTAGAAAAATGTTTGCAATCACTGAAAATATTTTCAAATTGAAGGAATTTTTCCCTCACAACCCTTATCAAAAACCCTTTTTGAAAAAAATTTCAGTACACAGTACTAATTATTTTTCATATTTTTTACAAATTACAGGTTATAAGTGAAATTGCTGTGACTGGGGGCGCTGCTGATGAGCGACGACGCTCTGAAATTATCCGGAGTTGCAAAACTTTGGATGACCTTCGCGGCGAACTTCAAAAACGAGGATTGGACATCAGTCGGTCAGGCCTGTACCTTCGGCTCTTACCCAGGTTGTCAAGATCTCAAGAAGGGAAACGTCATGTCACGACTGTGCCAGTCAAACTTTCCAGGCCTGAGTCTGACAAGCACTCTAAGCATCCAGATGGACAGTTTTGTACAGCATCTATTAAAAATCTGGAATCTTTGGCATCAGTTCTTGGACCGAAGCAAGTCTTTTTTTGGTCTCAAGATGACAAGTCCCGTGTTCCACTAGGCATCACAGCTGCAAATGCACAAGCTCCAATTCTCATGCACATGGAGTATCGAGTAAGGTTGCCTGATCACGACTTTGTTGTTGCCGATCGACATAAACTAATACCATCGGTATACGCTGGTATTGAAATTCGTGAAAATGGGGAAGGGCAACCAGACTCTGTCACCTATTCAGGGCCTACCTACATTTCCATACGCAGTGGAAAACATTCTTCATCGACGGCAGAATCCCATGCTGTTGACCTGAAGCGACTTTTGGATCTACCTGCATTCAGTTCTCTTGCGAAGACACCAGATGGTCCAGTGAAACCAGTTTTCATCTGCACAGCTGATGGAGGCCCTGATGAGAATCCTCGTTATACACGGGTCATCGCTGCAGCAGTTGAACACTTTAAAAATTTGGACCTAGACGCCTTGTATATCGCTACCAATGCTCCAGGACGAAGTGCCTATAACCGGGTCGAACGTCGAATGGCACCGCTGAGTCGCGAACTCACAGGTGTGATCCTACCTCACGACACATTCGGATCTCATCTTGATGGCAACAACCAAACAATTGATGAAGATTTAGAAAAACGAAATTTCAAGTATGCGGGCCAAGTCCTGGCCGAAGTTTGGAAAGATCTCACAATCGATGGATTTTCTGTTGAAGCTGAATACATAGAACCAATTGAGTTCCAAGAAGGAACCAAAACAGTCCCCCCAGACATTGAGGAAGCGTGGTATGCGAAGCATGTTCGAGAGTCACAGTACTTGCTTCAAATAGCGAAATGTAACTCAGAAACTTGCTGCGGACCTCGGAGATCAAGTCTGTGGAGTCTACTTCCCGATGGCTTTTTACCTTCGCCGTTATTTGTGAAGCAAACTAGTATGGGTTATCTGGTAACTGAGATTGAAGATGACGAAGGAAAGTTTTGTTCGCTTTTGCTTCAGCTGGCTCTGAATTTACAACTGCCAGATGAAGAAACGAAGCAAATACCCTATGATTACTTCTGTCACAGCGTTCAGGCAGTTCTTTACAAAAGGTATTTTAGAAAACTTATCAAAACGAAATTGTGAAATAATAAAAGCCTTAAATGATCCGGAAAAAATTTTGGAATTTTTATGTAAAAAATACTAGAACTTCCAGAAATCATTAAAAATTTCGAACTTTCTCAAAATATTTCGGAATCGTGAGGGATTTCTGAATTTTTTATCAATTCTGAATACAAGAATTTTCTTTTAGTTCGTTTTTATAAATTTTCAGTAGTGAAAGTTCTTACATAAAATAAAAATAAAAAGTTGCGTGGAAACTTTTTTTTTTTCAATTTCGAACATCAACTTAAAAATTTTTTTCCATATTTTAAGATTCTACACAAGTATATAAATTATTTTGGTATCTTTGTCTTCTATACAAAAATTTGTTGTAATAAGCTTTGTCAAATGAAAAATATGTTTGAGTCTAAAAAGTATTCAATTTCAATTATTAAAGGATTTGCAAGACATGTGGGCTTTACCGTGCATCAAACAAGTCAGTTTTACGGCACTCACGTTTGCTTCACAAAAAAGAGTCTTCAAAAATGACAAAAGAGGTAGAAAAGAAGTTAAGACCCCGTAGAGTTGCGGCCCAACGCGCAACTGAACTTCTATGTATCCTAAACGACGACCATCCTGACGCTGAAGACGCTTTGTGGATGGAAGAAAATGAAGTTGAGGCAGACTGTATTCCTAAATTTTCGAATGAAAGTTGCAATGGAATGCAAGAAATAAGGGATATTTCTCAATGGTCGACATCTCTATGGACACAGCGCTCATAAACTCAATTTTTTGTTACTTAAAAGGATTAAAAAAATTTTACTGTACTAGCCGCAAGTGCAATGATAATATTTACTTTGTTTTTCTAAATAAGCATTGATAATAAGTTTTTGTTTTTCTGAATTTACTTTGTAAATTCATAAAATTTAGTTTTTGTTTGTCTGAATAAACATTTCTGATACAAATGTTCTTTTATAAATAAACATTTATAAAACATTTACATATAATCTGAATAATAATAATTCATAACATTATTTCTGAATAAACATTTATAAATGTATATATAATGACGTACTGATTTATTGACCTTATAGAAGAAAAAAAATTTGAAAGTTATATAACATACATCTGTGGCTTCTCGCAATAACAGAAAAAGTCACATATCCCATAAAGTTCAAAATTTCATCAAAATATGTAAAATGAACCTTATGGCATAAGTGACTTTCTCTGTTATGGCGGCAAGCCACAGATATTACTATTCAAAGAGAGTCCTTATATATTGATCATTCAAAATTATGTATTTAATGTACCCGGATTATATTGAAAAACATTTAAATTTACGCTTATAATCATAATTACGGTATTTGGATGGTTATAACATTAAAAATATTGCTGGCTACATTATACACTTTCCATTATAAAAAAACAAACCCGCGTTACGTTATTAGGGGGGGGGGGGGGTAGTGAGGTTTGTTACGTTGTGTTACAACCAGGGGGGGAGGGGTCAAAAAAGGTCGAAAAATGCGTTACGTAATATGTGAACGGCCCCTTAGTTTGAATTGAATTTAATTTAATTCAAATGAACGGAATTCAATTGGATTGAAATTAAATTAAATTAAATTAAATTAAATTAAATAGAATGAAATGAACTGAATTGAACTGAACTGAACTGAACTTAATTAAATTGAAGTGAATTGAACTGAACTGAACTGAATTAAATTGAAGTGAATTGAATTGGATTAAATGGATTTGAAATTAATTTAATTGAGTTGAGTTAAATATAGTTGAAATTAACTGAACTGAATTTTATTGAATTGAATTGCACTGAATTGAATTTATTAGAACTTATTTAATTTGAATTGATTTGAATTGAATTAATTTTATTTGATTTTAATTGAATTAGTTTGAATTGAATTCAATTGAATTCAAATTAATTCAAATTAGTGGAATTGGAATTGAATTAAATTTAAATGAAATTAAATAAAACAAAATAAAATAAAATAAAATAAAATAAAATAAAAAACATAAAATAAAATAAATTAAATGAAATTAAATGAATTCAACTGAGTTAAAGTGAATTGAATGAAATTAAATTTAATTAAATGGAATTTGAGTTGAGTTGAGTTGAATTGCACTGAACTGAATGTTATTGAATTGAATTGCACTGAATTGAATTTATTTGAACTTAATTCATTTGAATTGATTTGAATTGAATTAATTTTATTTGATTTTAATTGAATTAGTTTGAATTAAATTGAATTGAATTCAAATGAATTCAAATTAGTGGAATTGGAATTGAATTGAATTTAAATGAAATAAAATAAAATAAAATAAAATAAAATAAAATAAAATAAAATAAAATAAAATAAAACAAAATAAAATAAAATAAAATAAAATAAAATAAAATAAAATAAAATAAAATAAAACAAAATAAAATAAAATAAAATAAAATAAAATAAAATAAAATAAAATAAAATAAAATAAAATAAAATAAAATAAAATAAAATAAAATAAAATAAAATAAAATAAAATAAAATAAAATAAAATAAAATAAAATAAAATAAATAAAATTAAATTAAATTAAATTAAATGAATTGAACTGAGTTAAAATGAATTGAATGAAATTAAATTTAATTAAATGGAATTTGAGTTGAGTTGAGTTGAGTTGCACTGAACTGAACTGAATCGAATTAAATTACATTTAATTGTATTGCATGCAGTATTTGTGTTTGTTTTTTTCAAGTTCATTTATTTTTTTTATAAAAATTATTGTCAAGAAATAAATAGTGAAAGAGGAAATCAGAAATAGTGAACCCGAATTAACTATTTTGTAGTCTTTCGAAGACATTTCTCCCCCCCTAAAATTCGAAACTCTACATTCTATATATATATATAGATTTCTATATTCTTTTCTATTCGAATTCTACATTAATAATTTTGAAATGTTGCTATGCCCCGCCCTCCTAAATTTATTCCTCGGGACGCCCACGGGACTACATATATGTCACCGTAGATGACTGAGTAGACGAATGATTTACAGCAGCCACACTTGTACTCTCTGACAACTTCCGACAAACTGCAAGGCAATTTGTCGATTTTCACCCACTTGCCATAAAACTTCACAAATGAGAATTTCCTTCGTATTGAAAGCGAACAATCGTTCATATGTATGAATGTATGTCCTGGGTGCAGAGTGCGCCAATAAAATGCCGGCTGCGCTCATCTCAGTTGACTCATTAATGGCTCAATAAAACAAGGTGCGGCAGCGAGACGTTCATGCATAGAAATCAGCACAAGTCAAGTGGATTCGATCGGCAAGCGGCGCGAGTCGCAGTGGAATTTATGGCGCCCGCACTGCCGACTCCAGCTGTCAATTCCACTTGATGTGTTACGCACAGCGAGCGCACAATTCGAAGTGCCACTGGAAAATTCGTGAGACGAAAATCCTAATTAACTGCGTAATTCATAAAAAGCGCCCTGGCAGCCACTTTAATTTATTACAAGGTGCCACCCACTCGGCGCCCGCCTTCTTATCGCCGCGACCCAGAGCCAGATCGCTCGGCGCTTTCAAATCGCAGATTGGCGTTCCGTCGTAGGTATCGCGGACGATATTGTTTTATATGGCCGGTCGGTGCAGCGGCGATTTCTATTACCGTGTACTTGGCGGCCCATAATAATCTATTTATTTTCCAAGTGTCGCCGAACGATAAATTATACGCAGCCGCCGTGCGCCGGGGGCATACTAATTAATCGTTGCGGCGCCCGGCGAGGGAAGCGCTCCAGTCGTGCCGAACGATGGCTGGCAGTTTCATGCATAACATGAATACGGAATGCGTGGCATGTTGCGGCGCTTGTCGGCGCTAATATCAAGGACACGCAGGACGAGCACGTCGCGTTGCCAGGCGAGCGTCGAGCATGTGCCGGCTCATGTTGAAATTTAAGCCAAGGCAAGGCTCGCCTAGCCGGCATCCTCGATAGCCGCGTGCACTTGGCAGACGTGTTACGTCGAGTTGGCGCATTTCGAATCGTTACTTTGATTAATTGGCAGTGCGCCTTCATGCGATGGGTGCGTTCCTCCGAATGCGACCAGCAGGCGTGGCTGCGACGGATGTTTGATGGTTGCCAGTTTAATTTTCGGGCGTGCTTGATGGCGCATTTGACATTTTATTGGCATTTAACATATTCGCGAGTTTGCCTTTATGGCTGCTACCAGTTGACGAGCGTTTGTAAAATTACAAAAAGGTATGGGGACATTTAAGCTTATACCGAGTTTTGTTTAACAAGCGTCTGGCCGTCTGTCTGTGTTCATGTGTGTACTATGCTGAGACGCAATGAACTAAACCCAATTTCGGAGTTGTAAAGAATCAATAAAGCAGCAGACCAGGACCTCTTACAGCGTTAAAATATAATTTTGAGAAACTGCTATCAATATTCTATGAAATGAATCACAATCAAATGAATCACAACAACAAAATATACTGAGCTTTTGCTTCTTGGTAGATAGATGCATTGTGCACAGTATTAACACATAACCCCGAAAAATAAAAATTTTGAATTGTGTCACTGTTGAAGTGGGTGTGCGATATATGTCTTTAATGACGGTAGGAGTTTTGTTGCTTGGATTGCTTGGATTGCTGGAACATCAAGCAGGGGCACATAACAAAGAGTGGCACCTTACAAAGAATTCCCCTACAATTAATCTAAAAACCTGCAACTTGAATCACTTTGTTCTGAATTTCGGAAATTAAACTGGGACTTCAGGTGACAGATACTTATTTCAGTATTTTGTACTGGTTCGTGTGGAAACCGGCTATGTAATTGTAATCTGTGCGACGAAATGCTTTTTGTTTCTTTATAGAAAAATTTAAAACCAACTGATACACCGCCATTAAGAAATTTGAATTTCCCCATATTCCACTGTTTACTAATATTTTCAGCATTCAAGAAATTATATTTTCAAATCGTAGACAACTCTTACACAATTGCAATGCCGTACGCTTAGCCATAAATAACCCGATTCGCAACACACTGCGGCACGAACACAGCCTCAAAACATAGAAGTCTTTAGCAGCATTTGCCACTCAATAAATTCGAGCACTGCATTTGGAAGCGCTTCAACTGCTCTGCGATGTTGCCTGTGCGGCACAAGGCCGACTCAGGCTGCTGCGCATTTCGCAGGTGATAATAGACGGATTTTTAACGATAGATTCGGAATCGATTCCAAGTTGAGTTGATTTAAGTTTAGTGCACAATGCCGAACTACTCAGAAGTTTTGCGCGTAACTACACATTCGCCGTTGCGTGCTCATTTTGCTTGTCCTTCCGCAAGACGTCGCATGTGTGCGGCAGCTAAGTGAGTGTGTGTAATGGCATTAGTGCTGAAAGTCGATTTTATGCTTCGATTAATGTGTCTACGCATTTAGCGCTGTGTGCGTGTTGTGTATGCGCGCACACTTGCTCGGCCATGTGGGTGCGGAAGAGGACCAGCCGTGAGGCGCCTGAGGCCTTGCAAGAAATTTCTGCTGAATGCGAAGTTCTGCTGAATGCGTGTTGGCTGTCGAGTAGACGGAAACTAGGACGCAAGGAAATACTAACGTGATTTGCGGCAGAATTGTGAACCACGGCTGAGTGTGAGTGTGTGAGAGAGAGGGCGCCAGCCGCCGAGCAAACTGAGGCGCAGGCAGACGAGTCAGTTTAATGCCAAGTTTAAGTTAATTTTCCTCTGGGGAATAATTAAAATAAAGAAAACGGAGCGAGTGCATTTGCGCGTCTAATGTGAAGCAAAGTTCACGCCGTTCTTTCGTGCGCGGGTGTGTGGTGCAGGGCAAGAAAAATGATTCGCCACGAGCTGACTTTTGTAAAATGGAGAAACTAAAAATTTCCCATTTCTTGATAAGTGCTAAGTACAGCGGTCGGTCGTATGATGTGTGTGTGTGTGTGTGTCGAACTTCATTTCATCATCGTTATTATGTGTGCAGGATGTGAGCGTCCACACACACACACGCGCGCACGCTCGACTCGGGCGAATATCAAAAAGCTGCACTAACCGCTCGACACCATAAATCAAAATCGACTGTAATGCGAAAAGCGGTGCGGTTATTGATATGTCCGAAATTTTTTATCGAACTGCAGCAACGTGTGCGATGGCTGCAGCGTGCGGTCGTCGGTCATTTTTCTTCGCTGCGCCGGCCGGGTGCGGCCGGGCAGTTGATAAATGTTTGCGTTTATATTGAACGGTGTGTGTGTATGTGTGTGCGTGTGGGCTTGTGCTACATTCAATTTAAACGATATTTGTTAAATTATAAAGCCAAAAACCATCCTAAATACACAATCGACTACTTTTGGGGTTTAGTTGTGTTTGTGCGGTCTTTGCTAGTCTCGCATTGCAGCCCCAAAATTAAGCGACCCATTTATTTTGTTTATCGACTGTGGAGAAGGGAAATCTCTTATGAGCTCTTTAAAATTTCAATTTGTGGTTAAAATTATGGAAATTTCTGCAAAGCTTAAAACTTGTAAAGTGTTTACATAATGGACGGCCGCATGATGTGTTGTTATTGCAAGAGAAATCATTTTACAGCTGCATTTCGAACAAGGGTTCGATCAACCGAGGACATTAATTATCCAAAAAAGTTAAAGAACAACATCAACACCAGAAGAACATAATTTGTGCACTAATGAACTGAAGGTCCTTGCCTTGTGTCCATCTAGAATGGCTACTTGGAGTTTTTTCATGTTAAGATCAAGGCGACAGACGTCAGGCAAACTGAAAGAACGTGGCGTAGGAAATTTAATATCATTCTATGTCCATTTCGCTCGGAAAGTTGAGAGCTTTTATGGACTTATGTTATTATTTTACTCTGAAAAAATGAATTTTCAACAAAAATGTATCTGACCGACGTTCTATAAATGGAATTGCTTTGTATTTTTTTAGGATCAAAATAGATGTAAAAAGTTGAAGTGTAAACAACCATTTTAAAAATCTAAACATAAATCTAAAGGTTAAGGGTTTAAAGGTCACAGGTTTGTTATTTCCTGGTAGGGGAGCAATGACCAAAGAAGATTATTATTTGTTTTCTATATTCAAACCTGAGGGTCGGGTGCCGCTGGCACTTAATGCAATGCATAAGTCACAACTGGTGTGGATGTGATGTGTCCAGTTATTTATCAAATGATCTGAACACTGTGGCTCTGAACATAGTTGGCAATTAAATGGATGACACGTGAAAGTATTTTGCACTTTGTAAGACACAGCTTAAAGCTCTGAAAAATTGAAAGTACAGTTTACAAAAATGCAAGGATACAGCAGTTCATATCGCATCTTGGGTATAAGAATATCATAACTAAAAAAAATATTGGAAATTGTCGATACTTTCGATACTTTTTGATACTGGATAGGCACTTACAGTACATTCTGGATACACTATGAAAAGATTCAACCATCAAACATTTTTCTTGCATCGAAGAACCGATCTTTTGTCCCGAACCCAACACCAAAACTTAGAAAATACTCTTCTCAACTAAATTCCTAAAAACAAAAGCAATGGAATATTTTCTATGCAACTTGCTATGCCGATTCCATGCCCTGTGGTCGGATATTCTGTTTAACTTGAAAAAGGCAACAGTAACTGAATTATTTGATCTGGCAGGGCTATGATTTGACTCTTCCTGTAACCAAAATCTCTCAGTGCGAAACTATACATTTTGCTCTTCACCATCTGTGTTGTTGTTCTTGGATTCGGAATCAGATAGAGGAGGAGTTTAATATCTAAAACTATTTCAATGTTTTGAGGGGAATCAGGATCCAGTTCTGTTCCAATTGAAACTAAGTGCTGACTATTTAATAGTTTTATTCATATTATTTTTTTTCGTTTTATTTTATTTAAATATAATTTATTTTATTTTATTTTATTTAATTTTATTTTATTTTATTTTATTTTATTTTATTTTATTTTATTTTATTTTATTTTATTTTTTTTATTTTATTTTATTTTATTTTATTTTATTTTATTTCATTTTATTTTATTTTATTTTATTTTATTTTATTTTATTTTATTTTATTTTATTTTATTTTATTTTATTTTATTTTATTTTATTTTATTTTATTTTATTTTATTTTATTTTATTTTATTTTATTTTATTGTCTTCCATATTTGGCTTCCTTTAGTAAATCAAAAGTAAGACTCATAGGGAAACGCAATATTCATTCTCTGATTTAGTGAACCGTTTCATTTGTTCGTTTCATCCGTTTCACTAAGTGCTGGTGTCCCGGTCAACTCTTGTAGCCAAAATTTAACAGTCTAGAGTAAAAATTGAAAATGTATAAACCAAGACACTTAGTTTTTAATTAAAAACTCCTTTGAACCACGATTTGGCAACCCTACCCACAACGTCTAAAATTGATGCTAAGCTTTTGCACTCTGGTTCCAGCGCGACAGCTGCTCATTCACAAAGCAATTAGTTTCGTGTTTACGCAATGTGAAAGTCGCCTTTCGACTGATGTCAACTTTGAGTCTGTTCGACGTTTGCATCATTGCTGCTTAAACGTGGCTGGTTGCATCGTCGCCAAACTTTGTCATTAAGATGCGAGACTTAGCGTTAAATCATTGAAAAGTTTGCAGACTCTGCTGCCTGACGTTTGATACGATTCAAGAGATGCGTTTCGCAGTTTCTCGTCCTTTGGCGTTTTTAATTCCGCACATGGTTGCGCGCCAGAACGAATGCAACTTGCAATTCGCCTAATTCCATTTAATGGCTACTGAGTTTTTTTTGCTCGTCCCTAACAGTGCGACTGTTTTTTGTCCTTGTCATAACAACGGCTTTGGCTAATATCTCCTTTTTTGCGCTCGACGGCAGCGCAAGCGACAGTCTGTCAGCTGCGGGCAAAAAAGCTACTCGAGCCGGAGTGCGACTAGCAGCGGCGACAATTAGCGCTGACGTTGGCGACCGCAGCGTTGTATGTGAGCGCATGTGGCGGACTGTGCGCTGCACCATTTCTATTTCTGAAAACTCATCAACTCCGGCATAACTAAATTAGTTCGTCTGGTGCTGTTTTTGCGCTCGCACTGCCGCTGCTCGGTTGGTTGTTGCTGTGCTTTTGGCCTTTTGTTTTTGAAAATGTGCGCTAAGCCGTGCCTGACGTGCAGATTCCACTCTGTCTGTCTATCTGTCTGACTTGACAAATTTCTGAATCCTTGAATTTGTTTTTGGCATTACTGTTGTTGTACTTGTGCAAGCAGCCACAATGTGAATTACGCATTTTGGCTCTGTCTCGTAAAGCCGAACATTTGCTGTTGGCACAATTGTTTTGTTGTTGACAATTTGCTAACACTCGCTCCAGTCGTTGTTGTTGTTGTTATTGTCGTCTGTGGCTGAGTGTAATTAATAAAAACGCACTCGGTGGTGTACGCGGGGAAAGGGGTCAACACGTAAATGTGCAGCAAACGCAGTCGCTGCAAATTGGTAACTGGAGACACACTTTGTTCATTCCAGTTGGCCTTGATTTGATTTTTTTGCCTTTCGGCCCATGTCAACGGCGATGGCGATTGTGTCGAATATTGATGGACGAAATTTGAACAAGTTGTAATAAATATAGCACAACGACATCAGTCAACAATGCTTACCGACAGCTTGAGCGAGAAATTGATAAAATTAGTTTTTTCAGGGTTTAGTAAAAATTTTCGCTTGTCGGCAGAGACTTAAGTATAATGAAGAGAATTTTTATCATTTTTGAAATTTGTCATATCTTCGCCACAAAGTGGAAGTTCTGCTAGAATACTGCAACAACAATTTTAAGTCTAAAAACTGTCATTCTTTTGGTGGTTTTGGCACACAATTTAAAGTTGTACATGTAACTTTTCATAGCTTTCAAAGCCAACAATGTTAACAACGATTCGATACCGTTTAATAAATTGAACGCTACCCTAAAAATGAAGTCTAAGTCCCTCATTCATACATACTTACACAACCATATAGATAGTGTTGCTTGTATTAGTTTAATTCGAGCAATAAATAAGTTTTCATTCTCTGGCAATCGAAAAAGGTTCAATGAACTTGAAAGCGCACCGAAACCTAAACAAAACCATATATCATTCAACTTTTTATCTACTCGAGAGAGGCTACAATATATGTATTCAGAATGAGAAATTTAGTATTTTAAATTTATCTGAATTTATCTGAAACGAACATCGCAGTCATCTACATTTATGTATTTTGCTTGCAATACGAAAACGAGAAACTCTGTTGTTTGGCACATAAAAGCAACAACAAGACTGTGCAACAACAATGTGCACCCTTGTCAAGTTGCCATCTCCTCGACAGTCGCCCGTTGTGCATCTGCCGCGCATTCTCCGTCTGCTTTGTCTGTCTTCGATGACTCCTTTTGCCATTGCACAGTATCAGTTTTATTGAAATTTGCGGAAAGAAAATAAAGTTTTGTGTTGTGTTGTGTTGTGATGTGAAGTTTGAGGTGCAAGAAAGCTTGATTTATGTTTATAAAAAATTGCATAGTGTGCAAAGACTTAATATATAAAAACAGCAAAAACCTTAAATAAAATTTCTAACATTTTATTATTTTTGTGATGCTAAAATTTTTTGTCCAAACAATGAACAAGACTAACTATTTAATTAAATTCAGCAAGCTTAAATATGTTCACAGAGAAAATAAGAGTTTGTATTTAATATTTTTATAAAATAAGTTCAGTCAATGTTAAAGTTAATTTATTATGAAATATTTTTTCAACTTTTCATTATTTGTCAGGATTGAAAGTAATCAAAGGTATATATCGACTTTTAAAATTCATAACCATTTCCTGCACTAAAGTGCCCTTTTAAAACACTTCGACGATGCACCGAGACGTCGACGATTTATATAAATGTTTGTCCTGACTGACTAATTGACTGATTCATCATCGTTAACTTCAAGCCGCTAATATTACAAATGACAAATTTTAGTAGGAGGACTAGAAATAAGAAATATGAGTAAGAATATTAAAACAATCGGATAGCAGGGGATTTTTCAAAATTTCCCTAAAAGGTAAGAAATGATAATTTCATGAATTTCTAGATTTCAAATAATGCAATACTTTTCAGTGTTTTGAAAATTACATCTCAAGGCTTCACAACTTAGTCAAGAGTTTGTATTGAAATTGAATATCTGAATAGTTCGAAAATGGGTTATGGGTTTATATGAACAGAATACACAACGGAATTCCAAATGTGCTCAAGTTATACTTAGTGAAAAGTCTAAATAAATCTCGAAGGTAGTCACTAAAAATGGTCAGAATCGACATGAGAGATGTCTCGCATATTCTTGAGTGGGTGCTGCCAATGGTTTGGTGGTCTTTTTCTCAACAGTCCATAAAGATGTGCAGAAATGAGTTTCATTAAATTTTGTATTTTTGAGCATAAAAAACCTAAGAAATAATAAGTTCAGCAAGAGGATAGTTTGTATAAAGTTATGAAATTAGGGCAACATTTGATTGGTTCAAGGATATTATTTTAATAAAATCGAACTACAACATTATTTAACTTTATTATATTGTTTTCTCATTATTCTGTCTTCAGTCATGTGGAGAATGAGCGTGGCATGAGCCAAGTTCGCCGAAAACTTGTTGGAATTATAAAAGTTACCTTCCATGATAAAAATTCTTCTAAATACCCTATTATCATACAATTAATTTTTGTCCACCTTATTTGTCGAAATGCTCCACTGTGCACTGATTATCGGCGCGTTTCGCACCCAGTGCTTCGCTTCGACGTTGCACGGTTTATCTGTGATTTTGCTTTCATGTGACGGCGTTGACATGTAATTCGTATGTAAATCAAAATGACGTATTTATATCATTGCCGAAGTTTTGGCAGCTTAGTGTGACATTCGTTATGTTGTTGTTGTTGTTGTTGTTTTTGTTTGTTTTATTTTCTTTTGTGATTTTTGATTTACCTCATTCGCATGCAATGTGCGATATTTTGGCGCCCAATTGCGGCAAGATGGCACGATTTCTCGGCCATAAAAGTATGTAGCACAATGGGCAGACAAACAAACAGACATACTCGTACATACACACCGACAAATGAACGGACTGACAGGAGCCGTCGCTGGCACTTTGATTGCTTGACTTTTTGCTGCCGCAATGAGTTCAGCTGAGCCGCACCGATAACAAACGAAAAGCAGCGCAAGAAATAAAAACAGACAAAACCACAACAAAACTTGCCCAGTTATCTGAGTGTTTGAGTGAGTGAGTGTGAGTGTGTGTGTGTGTGGCATGCATGGCGGCCATAAATTGTGTCGAGCATTTCAAATGTTTCATTACAATTTGCTGCTTTTCTGATTTGCTTTGCTTGCGTTGGCTTTTGTTTTTGTTCTGTTTCATTGTTATTACGCGCCTAAAATGCGGCAGTCAAAATTTGAATTTAGTGCGCGAATTTATACGATGGGATTAAGGACACTGAGAGAAATTTCCAAACACAATTTAAGAACGAATAAATATTGAATAAAGAATAACAGCAAAGTCATGAACTAAAAGAAGGAAATATAAGGAAAATAAAATGAGATTTTTCAATAAATTTGAGTGGTTTTTCAAGTATTTTCTGAAATTGTTTTCAGTTCGGCGGCCAAATGTAATGAAATTATTAGGCAGTTTCAAATGCAACTTAATGAAACCAGGCATTAGGCAAAGAATATGGTTGATGGGCGTTCAAATCACTCTGCTTTTCGTAGAGCGTTTTGCAGTTTATTCGGCGACTTTTACAACTTGCAAATTAATTTTTGTGCATAGAAGTGTATTGAATTGATTTCAGCATTGCCGCTACATCTGCTTTAGCGATGTGAAAATGTTTGACAAGCGAATACTCAAGTAGCCAAATTTTTCGAAATAAACAGTGAAAGGTGTCTAAGCTTTAAAATTGAATCATGAAATGTAGCAATGAAAAATTATGTCGATCAAATGACTTCCATGACTTTGTTACTGTATCGGTGATCGACTTTCAATTTTGAATGACTTTGTTGCATAATTCGGAGCCTCAACAGTGGTTCGAATGGCGTTGCTTTCCACTCAGTGGTGTTTTTTCAATTCGAAAATTTTAGTTAATTTATTTTCATAAAGTAGCTTTTTACCACTTCCTTACCTACTTCCGTTAAGTGGTAAAGAACTCCTTGGCAAAATTATGAAAGCAACAAAAATTTACAGCAATACCAACTAAAATATTAAAGCAATAATCCAAAGAAGTTCTGGCACAGCTATTGCCAAATTCTTTATCTTTTTGAAAATAAATTATTTATTTTAAACGAAATGAATAATAAAAAACTTTCTTTATTATGCTGGGGGATGCTCCGCGGTTAAGAATGCCTTACGCATCCCTAATCTTCCTTACAATCGTTCACAGCAAATCGTTTCCTTCCACTGCGCACACACACATGTTAACACACATTAACACATATTTCCACATAAACATTCACATAAGCACATCAATCTGCCGTCATTTATATAAAAAAAGGCGACGCCCCTTGCTGCTTGATTGTCTGATTTGTCTGATTTGTCCGATTGTCCAACTCTCAGCTCTCAGCGCAGCTGAACGCCAATTTAGCTCGCTAAATAACGCCCAACTAAAGTTGCGACTGTGGCGAAAATAAAACACTTTTATAGTCGAAAAATTAAGTCAAATCATGAAACAAAGCCACAACGGCCAGGCGCTAAATTGGCCATTGCCAGTGAAATATTTTTGTTTTTTGTGTTCGTTTATATCTGTGGCACATTTTCATCTGAGCAGCAAAGACGCTGTTTTCCTTCATTTATATGCTGCGATTTCATAATAGAAATTAATTTATATTCAATGATGCTGACTAGCTGGCTGGCGCGATATGCATAACAATGGCACCACAGATCCTGCTGAGCATGTCGACGCGCAATCCTTGTCCTTGTCCTTATTATGCAAGTGATGGTGGTTTATGGGTTTTCATGTATGTGTGTGTACATACTCTACATGTTTGTTATTGTTGTCATTGCTTCAGTACAAAAGCATCAGTAGTTGGCTATGGATTATTGGGTTTGGACCATTGAGAACTGTTGACAGTGGTACACAGTGACACGGACTTTAATAAATTTAATTGCCAAATTGAATTTGGGATTAAATTTTACATATTTCAGAGCAAAATTGCTGGGCATTAAAGCTTCAGTGTGGCGCCTGTTCTCTCTCGAAACAAGGCGCTAACTTCTATTGTAATATTGCGCAGCATATTCATTGCTAGATTCTGCTTGAAAAGAAGGTGGCAAATTTGGTGACTTCTGTCTGCGTAGTCAATGACAACCTTTGGACAACAGTTTATTAAGACAAAATACAATGCAAAACAGAGATAATTTTCTGGCAAATCGCAAGGAATATAATAGAATGCCAGCAGAGAAGGAGTGAAAAATGCTTTTATAAAAAAGAAAAATAATAGTAAGGTTGAAAAAGAAAACACTGCATGTTCTCCTGTGAGAATTTATTGAGAAGGAGGTCAGTGAGAGCAAATTCTTATATAATTTCATTAAGTTTATTAAGTTTAACAAATTTTTGGCAAACACCTTTTCAAAACAAAGTTGGAAAAGGTTTCCTGTTCAGGCAGCGAAATTAATTGTGGCAATTTAATTGAGTTAATTTAATTTAATCGCTTGAACTGTTCACACAGCTCAATTTATGTTTTGTCAATAATGTTATCGAACATGTTTTTTGTTTTGACAGAAGAAAAGTTTTTTCTGTTTATGGTTAAGAAAGTTTTTAAGCGCATTTATTAAACATTTAGTAATATTTATTCAACATCTCTACTGATGCACGCAATTTTCAACCGAAGTTTCAAAGCAAAAAAATATTAACAAACGTGCAAAGAGACGTTGGCAAATTGAACCCAATTTTTGGTCAATTTAACGCTAATTGCAATTAACTAAATTAAAATATTTGACAAACTTAGCTTAATTTAGACCTAAATTGAGGATAAGTTGAGAAAATGTCTTAATTGCGCAATTTAGCTGGCATTGCTGTCTGAGTAGGGATTAAGATTAGAGATGACAAAAATGAAGGAAGAAAATATTTAACTTCAATTTTTACAATTAGTTCAAAGAAACACAATCACAACTGTTGCTTACTCCAAATTTGTTTGTTTTGGTTCGATGAATAATCACAAGAAATAAAGCATCAAATGTTATTAACCACGACTCAAATCTAGCTGAGAATGAAACTTGTAGGCTGTCAAGCACAGTCAAGAAGAAGGTCAAGTCAAGTCAAGAAGGTAAAAATAGCAGCAAAATATTAAGGAAGCTAGAAAGTTAGACATATTGGAAAATGTATATTAAGTTTACGAATGTTCTGGTATCAATTGCGTCATAGTCTCAATGGGACCATACAAACTTTATTAACAAAATCCCTCATTCCATTCAAATTTTAAGAAAAACGAAAAGCTCTGACAGAAGTGAGCTGTGAATTTAGTGAATTCGATATAGTTTTTGACCGAAGAACAATTTGAATGGATTTTTGCTACAAAATTTAAACTTTTTAAAATTGAATATTTCCCAAAAAGACGCAATTATAGCCATTAATTTTTATGAAAATCTCTAATAGAGAACATAATTGAAAACCAACTATGCGCCCAACGCTACAACAAACATGGCCAAAACTGTTTCTGACGATGACATTAGCCATGGTAAAAAATAATATTTGCAGAATTTATCGATTTTTAATAATAATGAAATATTTGTATTGAGAAACGTTTTTAGTGTAAAACTTCGTTTCGTAATTCCATAAAAATGAACAGAAATAGCGGCAGCTTTTTGCCTTAAGCAATTTTTGGCTGTGAAAATTTCACAATATTGCAGCTAAACAAATTTGCTTACAAGTAATGTCTGACATTTAGTGAAAAAACGTTCACAATTGCACACATTTCAATGAATTTCCGCTGTTGGTTTTAGCAGATACGTTCAACAAGTTCCGCACATCGTGTAGCGAACTAAGTGGACACGTTTTTCGCTCACTCACACAAGTAAACGGCCAAAATTCCGCACATTGCAACCGTTTGCAATGCCATGAGCGAGTGGTGAGGGGGAGGGGGCAAGAGTGAAATTGCGCAAGGACACTTGTGGTGTTTTGCTGCTGTTTGCTTTGTTATTATCAAAATATTTTAGTTTATTGTTCTGCCGTGTGCGCTGCTCACTGCTCGTGGCACATTTCGCCAAAAACAAAAAAATGCGCGCAACCTGAAAATGACACTTTTCAAAAAACCGACAAACATGCACATGGAAATGAAAAGGTAAAATAATTTTTAACAAAATCTTGTTTTGACAATCCATGTCCCCTTGACGAGTGCATAGAGCGAGTGACGTGTGCATGTGATGTGGCATTGAATTGAAGTGGGCGGAGGTATTTGTGTGTGACAACAATTTCAACTGTTTGAAATGTGGCCATGAAGTTGACTTTTAGTTGAGGACGAAAATCACAAGTCACTGATTTCGATGGCAGTTGACGTTACAGCTCGCATTGAGTTTTTCTATCAGACATTTTTACAAATATATTTGCTTTTATAAAATTTTTTCGTGCCATTTAATTTCAATTTGTGGGAATTTAAAAGCTGTGAATACAATCAAACATTTCACTAACGAAGATTTTCTTTCACATTTGATGAACTCGGCTTTACAGATTTGCGATCTGTGAAATAATTTGAGTAAATCATTAATTTTTAAGGAGCTGGTTATGATGTTTACAATATTCTATGTCAGCAACAGTTCCGATTATGGACGCATGAGGCCATAACTCGTCCTGGTGAAGCAAACACAAAAAGTGGAAGAAAACCCAAGACATCTGAGAGAAACACCATCGTTTACTTTTAACAAGAGGAAGACAGCGATTCCGAGAAATTTAGAAAGACTAGAACCAACTGATGGTCAGGTTTTTGAATCCGTTCTAAACAGTTGGAGTGGGACACAATTAATTTTTTCTTTATATTTATTTCTCATGAAAGTCTTATACGAAAACATAAAAGTCTGCTGTTACAATAATATGAGTCCCTGGATACCTGCGTTTTGTAGGGAATGATACATTTTTAAATTAAAAATATACGACAGTAAGGAAAACAAAATAAAAAAAATTCAAAACGTAAAATACGTTGTTACGGATTTGCCTTAACTGCTTCACCAATGATGCAGTGGTTGCAAGGATATAATGCAGTATAATGACTCAAACACATTGAGATTTTATATCGGACGCATACAAATCGTGTTTTAATATATATCTACTAGCTGACCCCGCGAACTTTGTCTCGCACGACATTTGTTGTTTTTTTATAATGAAATACATGAGGTGGCGAATCTATGGCGATGCAAATTGGCGAAAAAAACCAACTGAAGGAAGAGGAGGAGCTACTGATTAACGCAATCAAGGCCCACAAATAAACAATGTTGCTGTTAAGTTTCAGTAAAGAAATGGACTGCGCTTGAACCGGATTTAAATTATATGGGTGGTGCCATGCCCTCTTATTCAATGCCTGCCCCTTATTCAATGCCCTCTGTCAAATGAAAAAATGGTAGGTCCGTACTAAGTTTCATTGCTGAGCGACTTATAGTTCAACAAAATATTTGGGTCACAAAAAATGTGCCACGCCCCTTGTCCAACGCCCATAAAATCTTATCATTAGAATGACTCATCTATGGGACGACGGGGTACTAAATTTTAATGTTGTGCTACTTATAATTTCGAAGATATTCTATTTTAAAGATTTTGCTTGTATGGGTGGTGCCACGCCCCTTCGTCCAATACTTGCCCCATTCCCTCTGTCGAAATATATGAAAAAATGGTAGGTTCGTACTAAGTTTCATTGCTGAGCGACTTAGAGTTCAACAAAATATTTGGGTCACAAAAAATGTGCCACGCCCCTTGTCCAACGCCCATAAAATCTTATCATTAGAATGACTCATCTATGGGACGACGGGGTACTAAATTTTAATGTTGTGCTACTTATAATTTCGAAGATATTCTATTTTAAAGATTTTGCTTGTATGGGTGGTGCCACGCCCCGTTGTCCAAAACCTGCCTCATTCCGTCTGTCGAGAGATATGATTACATGATAGGTTCATGCTAAGTTTGATTCCTCTGTGACTTGTAGTTCAGCAGAATAATTGGGTCACAAAAATGTGCCACGCCCCTTAGGGGTATAAAAAATAGTTAGTAGCCGATTCTCAGACCTAGTGAATATGCATGTAAAATTTCGGAGGAGTACGGTAACAAACACTGTGACACGAGAATTTTATATATAAGATTTATTATTATTTCTGGATTCCTTTCACTGTTGACAATTATGCTTTGAAGTCGAAAAGGTAGCTCACTTATATAAAACACAGCGAACTATTGGCTGTAAATAAGAAAAATATATATTCTATTGACTACTTAGTTCCATCTATTTTAAAAAAATCCTTTCAAGCACAAGATGCATGTAACATGTAATTGTCCATGCTGAACTGGTTGGATATCGCCTTCGTCATCGCTATCTCCACGTCGAACTATCATATTTTCCATCAGTATCAAAGCATCGTTTTGTTTAGGGTCTAAAAGATAATTTGCAGCAAAGATAATTTGATTCTTCAAAGATTGAATTAACGTAATTAAGAAGAACTAAAAAAATATTCTAGTCCGGAGTTACACAATAAGTAGTTTGTGAAGGAAATGAGCTCAGATTGCAGCTATCGTGACTGACACTGCCGACACAGATGCATTCGCTTTCCATTACACAATTCAATACTTTCAGTATTCTGTTACAAACGTATCATATAATTGTCTGCCATGGATTCAGTACACGAAAGTGTACCTTTATTGAGAATCACTGAAAAAAATCGCATTTAACTTTCATGCGCAAAGTTAGTAATTTAATCAAAACCTTAAGCATAAAATTAAACCGTAATAACATGTTTTACGCAGTTTTAAATAACAAAAGATTAATAAATATTTAAATTCTCCAATGCTTGCAAGGCCATAATTTTGCCTCGGCACAAAGCAATGTACTTGAGACTTTTCCCGTAGCGAGCAACTTTAAATCTTCGCTGCGACAGAGTCGGCAATTGAGTTTAACACGCAGTTCAATTAATAAGCGAAATCTCTGCATCGCTGGGAATTCATGAACAGCGCACAGCACACACACACTTGTCGCCACGTCTGCGCCGACTCGAGGATAATAAAAATGTCAGCAATGTTAACGCAAACAAGCAACGAACGACATTGCGCTGTCTGCACAGATAATTTTGTAAAAATTGCGTTCAAATTAAAAGGACACAAGAAGAGAGGAAACAAAAATAATTTCATGCCGCATGCAGACACCCGCCCAGCCGTAGAGACGCAGCAGTGGCAGCGGCAGGCAGGAAGGCCAGACGCGCTCAAATCCACTTACCTTTCACTAATGTAATCAATATGCAGGCAAATGAGACATGCAGTGTCGCGTCGAAGCAGGTCATGTGCCGCGCGGGCGGCCTGTCGTCGCTGCCGCTGATGCTGACACTGTCATGCTGCACGTGCAGCGGCGCATTGTCAGTGCGCGCTGCGTAAGCACCCCACATGGGCAGGAAGTGCAATCAAACGGGACGGGGGGAACATCACATGGGAGAAGAGAAAGCAAAAGCATGAAAACAGAGCGAGTGCTAAGCACAGCTTTAGCAGCTGAGCGGACGTGAATCGACTATTTACGTCGCACCCACGCATGCACTCATACCTACACACACACACTTGCACACATACAAGCGTGTACGCTCGTACTTGTACTTGTACGCGTGTACTTTCGCCGGGGCGGACATTAGTGGAAGTGTGCGCGCGTATTTGCGAGTTTCCTGCGACGTGTGAATGACGTTAAGTGCACTTGAGCTGCGTTTAAGTTGCTGTCGCAGTGTTGGCAAGGAAAAAATTTCCCAAAAATAAGAAAACGATTTGTTAGAAAAACAAACACCCCGCTCCCCCGCCTCCTAATATGCCGCAACCAAATATTGTGTGCACTTATTTGCATGCCGACACTCGAAAAATAATTTCATCACGTCTCTCAGAGTGGGTGCGTGCGTGTGTTGAACGCGTGTAAGTGTAGAATGACTGCAATAACGCCTTAACCCTTTAAGACCTCAGCTGCGGCTTATTGACGGATTGTTGTGGATTTTTGGCACAGTGAATGCTATTAAGACGGAGACGGAGTAGCAAAAAAGACATTTGGAATAAAAAAAATCTTAATTGTTTAACGTTTTTAAAAAGTTTAAATCATCTCCAATATTCCAATGGGCCATTGAAAATTTTCTGGTCTAAAAGGGTTAAAGCAAACACTCTGTGCGCACTCGTGAGCACACTTTATGCTTTGCTTCTGGCCACGTTCGCTGCCAAGCGTTCACTTGCCTTCATTTCTGTTGCCACTTTGCAGCAGCCTCTGCCATTTTTGTTGTTGTGTTTGTTTTTTTCGTTGTTGAAAGTTAACGTCAACATTTTGCTGTTGCAACTTGCCACAGCAATGAGTCATTGCTTGACAGCTGCAACAACTGCGTTACAGCCATACACCACTCACACATACACACACACAAATTTTCCATATATGTATGTATGTGTTTGTGCTTCTTGGCAATTCGAGCATCTTCGCTGCATTGAGTGGCACTTTGATTTATTTTTTCTTAGCGAATATCGCATTTTTGCATAATCGAGTTGAATTTGCGTTCAGTTTGTGTTAAGTGACTTACTTTGCTTTCGCCGGAAAATCTGACATCTACTCGACGTGTGTGTGTGTGTGTGTGTGCGTTAAATCACTGTTGTTAAACGCGTTAAATAGCAACAAAACTAGGTCGCCAATGATCGAACATGAAGCAAACTAAGTACTCGGCAAACTAGTGAGATTTTGATTGAATTAAATTTTTAAAAAATATTATAAAAAGCTTCACTCACTACAAAGCTGTGCATGAAATTGGAAGTATGATTTTTTTGGATTTGTGATTGAAGTTTGATTAATGATTGATTTGAAGGGAGGAAGGGCTCAATTCTTGTTACATCAACTAAAAGAATTTTGAAAGCTGTTGAAAAATTTATATTTGCTCTGAAAGAGCAGTGAAATACAAAATTTGTTTATCAATTATTTGTTTATTTATTTATCAAAAATAAGAACATTTTTTAAATTGTCAGCAGTGAACTACACAAAAAACGAAATATTATTTTTTTTTATGTTTAGATTTGTTTTTAATTGGTGCATTCAATCTGACATTCCACTGGTGCATGATTCCTTTTTAAGTTTGCTAGTCAACAATCTGTGGCCGTGGCCGATTTTGTCATATCAAATGCTATATTATGCATTTGATATGACAAAATCATAACATGTTGTTTCTAGTTAAGCATTGATCGTGAGTATATAAAAAAAATTTTCATCTATTCTCAAATTATGCTTGAATTCGAAATCCATTCGGAATACATAACGTTTCAAACTCTTTAACAGGTTGACACATCTTGAAAACAATGAACAAACTTTTCGATACGTAATACAAAAAACGAAAAGCCAGATCGATCCAACCTCTCCACAGTGATTCGTTTCACAGACTAAATTCAAAAAATTTTGAAAATACATGGTTACCAAAAAGTTGATAAAACCTTCAATATAGATTAAGAAATTATGTGAACATTTTCGCTTTTAATAATTTCTCAAAATTTGTAAAGCTGAGGCTTTACTTCACATTTAATTTAAAATATTTTTCTAAATTAAAAATCTGAAAATTGGCAAAACTCAAATATCTAAAACGTATGCGAAAGTATGTTCCTGAATTTTTTTTTATTTTAAGAAGCATTCTTTTTTTGTCGGATAATGTAATCAAATCCGCTGATATCTTCCGACCTCAGAGAAAAACTCAATTTGAAAAGTGGTCCAAACACCTATTTTTCGACAAAATATATTTTATTTATCATTAAAAGTATGCAATCAGCATGAAAAATTAAAAAAAAACTGCACAAATGCAAAACATACATCTATTATTATCTAAGTTTGTCCCGCGGTTGTATGGAGACGAATCACTGTGCGCTCTCTCGGAATCGACAATACTAAACGAAGAATAGGCGTTCCAGGAAAACTTGATTTAAAGTTTGGTCCACCTCAGATATTCTGCACACGAATAAAGACCCTTAGAGTGAAGATATTTAGTTGCAATTTTTGGAGCAGGTGCTCCAAATATTGTATATTCATATTATGGATAAAATGTCGAAAATACTTTCCAAAACAAAATTTCCTCATCATCACTTCTTATCGCATTGATTAACATTACTCATACGACCCGTATTTCGCATAAATACTTTATGAGTTGTCTTTAGTACTTATTTAGTTTTGTTCACTCCTCTCTGGAGCATAGGGCTTTCACTACACTCCTTCATCTTACGCGATTCTGGGCTGAACTTGTTGTTCTGCCAGGGTAGGTGATTGGATTTAGTATTTATATAGCAGATTTATTTCCCCATACTATAGATGGTAGTGAAATGAAATGCCAAAACTGATGTAATTTGTGAAAAGCCAACGAATGCTTCCGTCTTTCACATGATGACAGCTCCTTGCAAGAAGAAATCCTAACCACCTTGAAAACGATATAAATTTGAAACAACATCACTAAAACTGTTGGCATTTTAAAAAATGATACCCTTATAAATGATATCCCAATTGAACTACTATTGCTATGCTAAATAGCAATAAATTTCAGTCACGTCTTTCACATAGAAATTTACCGCCTATTCTTTACGCAAACTATGCATATTGCATATTGCACTTGAAACTTTGCGCCAACAATAAAATCTACACACGCACGCACACAAACACATTTGCTCGTGTGCTTGTAGTCTTTATCGTGCAAGTGTTTCCATTTTCGTTTTCATCATTTTTATCGCATAATGCTGCGGCCATTTCTCACACACACTTCAGTCTCACCAAGGCGCGTCCTTGCGCCTTAACAACTCCCATGCCGCTCGTCCGCCTACACACACCAAACAAATTCCCACAAAGTGCGATACATTCGCTGGCGTTGCGCTGCAACCGTTTGCCGCCGCACTGATGCCGCTGCCAAGAGAACAAATTCGCAACAAATGGGAACTGTCGACGTTGTTGTTGTTCCTGCTGTTGCCGTTGTTACAGTGCACTGTGCGCCGCGTGAAATTTTTGGCACGTAGCAAATTGGCATAAACTTAAAATTAGCTCCGACCACACAATCACAACGGCGGCCCATAAATCTGACGTGCATTGATAAACAATAAATTGGCAGCTCCTTGCTCCTTGCGCCTTGCCTGCCTGCCAGCCAGTCTGCCTGCAATGCCCATCGTCAGCCAAATTGCCAGACGGGGGCGTGTGAAGCAAGCACCGCGTATGCGCACTTAAGCCCTGAAGAAAACGCATTGTTTTGTGGCGCAACCAAGAAACACAACCAACAACCAACAGCAAAATGGCGCTGCGTTGCGTCTCTGCGTGGCCAATTTACATGCTGGCACGTATTTTTATAAACATAAAATGTAACTCGTATCCAGAAAACGTGAGCGCGAAGTAGCAAAGTTCTGAGAATATCGAACGTAGTGGGAGCGGGAGCGTAGTGGCGAAGACGGACAGACAGCGAAAATAAGTGAATTTTGAAACAAATCGAAAGCGCTTTATCATACCCGAAGCAGTCAATCGTGCTTGCTGTGGCATTTTAATTTGAAAGTAATTTTTACATTTGGAAAATTGAAAGTTATCGACGGGAAACGATGACGTCATTTCATGAATAAATCATTATATACTTATACTATTCATATATACAAAATTGATAATAAACATTTTAATAAATTCTTCTTCTTCAAAGCCCTCTGTGACTTCATGTGGGATGTTTCAAGATCATATTTTGAGCCCTTTGTAACAACCAAATAATGACTTTCCTTCCATTAATGACTTTTAGTTTTTTTTTGCGACAAAGTTTTTTTCAGTACTCCAATAAGTTCAAAATTTGTATGGGCTGACAATTTAGTTTTGATTCGGTCAGATTTGAAGTCCATTGTTGGAGCATAGAAACTCGTCTACTTCTAACATAAAGAATTCGTTACATTTTATCTTCTCTAGTAACGATAAGCCAGCTAAAAGGTCCACACAGGCCCTACTTGTACTAAAAGCGGTGGCATAGTTTAAAATGTATGGAGTTTCCTACTGTAGATTATAGACGTTCACTTCGTCGTCTTAAAATCGTCAATGTCATGTTCGATTTTTGCATTCAACTGTTCCACTTTTGCCCATGAACCGCCAAGTAACACTTCACACCCTTTGCTATGTTCGAATTAGAAAATATCTCCTGTTTAGGCGATTTATAGGTAGCATGCTATATCACAACAATAAAAAATTTCATCAAATTTCATTGTGATTGATTTATTAGTATTAGAAGGTGGAAATATCCATAAATACCAATGAACGAAGTCAGCCATCTCAGAGTTCTTTAATTTAGAATCCGAAACTTATTGGCTTTGCTCATTTAAATCGAATCGATCTGGTCTACAGTAACTGGTCCTAATAGATCTTTAAGGGTGCCTCGGGATTGGTCAACTGTCAATAAAGTTTATCAATAAAAACCCATTTCCGACTCAACTTTACTGAAGTAGTTAATTTGTTTCCTTCATTGCTTAATGACAATGAAGGAAAAAAATCGAGATTGTTAAACCATTTTCGGCCGCTGGTCGATTTTTCGACCAGCCACTTTGAAGGAGAGTAGCTCTGCACTTAGACATTATATCTTTGAACTTTTGATGCATAAAATAGCTTTGGTCTTTTGGTAACCCCTCGAAATAATATTTTTTTTTTTAAAGATAATTTTAGAGATGTTGGTGAAGGCACGAAAAAAAGCATTTTTGTAGTCATATTTTGAATATTCTGAAAAATATATAACCTTTTTAAATTATTGATTTATTATTGATTATTTACGAAGCCTAAAGACCAAATTACCATAATCAATTGATATCCATAAGATTATGAAAATATTTTTACCTCTCAGCACCGCGTACTTTTCAGTGGTCGAAAAATCGACCATTGACCAGAAGTCGTCATGTATGTACATATGTAAGCCAACAATTGTTTGTTTTCATTCTTGATTATTATTTGACTAAAACTATGTACAAATATATTTGTTTTTATTTGAAATTGAATTTTTATTAATTTATAAAAAAATTTTGTAAAAAAAAAAAACAAAAAAAAATCCAAAAATATTCTTGATTAAGGTCCTAAATGTAAGTCCTTAAAAGGAATTACAAAAATATTGGCTATTTCTGGTAGCGGCCGAAAATGGGTTAATATTTAAATAATTTTACAGGCTAAAGAAGCCAATCAAGATTTTGTACAGTTCCTGGTTCCAATTCACCTTTTGTAGTGGCTCGGGATTTTTTAACTGTCGATAAAGTTTTCGACCGTAAATTGGTTAATTCAATGCTAAATTAATTCGTATTTACAAAAGTACATTTCCGATTCGATCATTTTATGTTAGTCGGTCCGCTGCTCAATTTTTACTGTCTGCAAAACGTAATATGACCCAAACCAGAGTCAGCTCGTTCTCACGCAACTCAAGCGTATGGGCGCATTTTAGTCCGAATATTGTTAGCATAGTTTTTTCGATTCATTTAACGCAATAATGAAAACTTGATTGTTTTAGTGAAGGTTTTTCACACAAATGGCTGACCACCTTTGGCTTTTGTCGGTTTGATTAACCATGATTTTATTAACCTTCTGCCTGTCCCATGCTCAAAATTGCGTTCGCTGTCCTTTGGAGTCAGGATGACCCCAACCAAACGGTTATATAATTTACTGACAAAACATGAAGAAATGTTACACAAAAGAAACGGGAAAGCCCCGAAAAGTGATTTGTTATTGGGTTGTAAGCGCGATTAGCACTAAATAACACAAGTAGACGAGCGCAAAAACCGCTGAGCCATTTTTTTAAGTCTGCCTGGGACAGGCAGAAGGTTAAGGGATATTCATAACACAATGATAACAAGGAAATTCTGATACATTTTTAACAGAATTACTGGCCAATGTAGACGTAGTTCGTATGGCTGGATTGAACCAAAATTAAACACACTGAAATTCGCAGTGACTACGCAGTTCACCACGGTAGCCACTTTACTTAGATAGAATTTGACAAAATCATTTTACTTTCATTTTCTCTTTCACTAGTCACTTTACTTTCACTTCACTTTCACTTCACTTTTCTTATCCGTGTCACACTGTTACTTGCGCCTTACCCGGCTGTCTTTCATACTAGTCTGGCCTAAGCACAACTCGTTCTCGAACATTTCAGCATCGTCTTAAACCATCTCTGTAATAACTCCCGCACAATCAATGTCCCTAAAAGTATGCAATGCTGCTTCTGCCCATTCAGTATTGTCCCTTTGCCTTTGCTAGGGGGCTCACAGTTACTGAGATCAAATGAGTTTTTCATTCTCGAAATTATTCCTTTTTTTACGTCATAGTTTCATTGCTTTGAAAATTTCAAAAATCAAATCATCCCATCTACTGCGGTCATTTTTATTGATTCATCTGGTTAAAATAATTAAGAATTTCTATATAAATAAAATTACTTAAATGAAAATTACTGGAAAATTTATCCAATTAGAAAGTATACTTCGAATTTCAAGTACATAAAATGTTATTTCAAGCACAATATTTAACTACTCTTACAGAAATTCAAATGAATTGTTTTCAAGTTAAAAATAACACAAGAATACATAAACAAACACAATGCAAATAATACAAATCATTCAACTATTCTTGACTGCCAAATGACAATTATTTTATAAAAGTCTCTCTGACTTTGTTTTTTTGGTAGAAAACTTTAGCACACCAACACAATAAAGTTCGCATTCGATTCCGTGACGCAGTCGAGCGTGCGCCACATTTCCAATGCCACCGAATGGCTTTCGTACATGTTGAATGCATAATTTTGGCAATTTCATTGTTTGTCAATAAAATTGTTGACATTTTCGATTTTCGCAGGACTCATATTAGTGTATTGCTTTTCGTCGGCGGAAATTCTTATATTTGCTTTGCTCTTGCTATTCGCTGCTCTCGAGAAAACTTTTCAATTTCAATCGAGCAATGTCGAATATCAGTTTGAGAGTTGCCTCCGCCCGCCCCCGCACTCACTTGAGCTACGCAATTTGTACATTTCGCGGAAAACTCAAATCATACGCAGACGTTGACACATTTCCCCAAATATGATTTGGTGTCCTTTGCTTGCTGCCCATTTCTTCCTGCGCTGCCTTTGGCTGTTGCATTGCATATTTTTGGATGGTTTTCATTATTTATTCATTTATGTTAAAACAAGTTTTGCTGTTGTCTCTATTGCCGTTTTGTGCGTTGTTGTTGTTGCTGTCGTCGACAACAATGTTTTTATGCTGTCGCCGCTTTCTTCACATGTCTGCGCCAAATCATGTCAATATGTGTTTGGTGTGTCGCTGTGCACACGAGATTTTAACCGAGCACACACAAATAACCCACACATGCAAATAACATTTTCCGTTCACACACACACACACACACACAACCACATGCACACTTTAGTCGCAAAATTGACTAACAGCAGATAAAACCCTTTATCCTTTTATTTAGTTTCGATATATTGCGCTGTTGTTGTAGTTTTATTGTTTTTGTTGCCCTGCGGGTGAGCGGGAAATTTGGTCGATTTCGTCACATTGCCGCCGCGAGGCAGTCAACCTGAAATGATGGCACCGAGGTCGTGGGTGGCCAGGGCGCTTCTTGTCGTGGGGTCACGCTCTCGGCAACAACACGGCCAGCAGATCTTTCAATTTCACGTACGAAAAGAATTCGTGAAAGTTTTCACTTCGGCCCCTTGCTGTGTGCCACTCAAGTGCGACAACAAAGACAGAGTGTAAACAATGAACACAGCACAAAAGCGCGCAGCACAAGAAACGCACAAAGGGCACAATTGAAAAGTTGGCCAAAATTGCGAATTGTATGTAAAAGCAAAGCGGGCGAAATGGGCGAGACGGCGCGCCAGCCGCTCAACCAAGTTTTGCGAAAAGGATTTTGTTTTGAATTTTTATGAGGATTTCCCTTTATTTATTCTTGTGATTTGTTTTGTTTGCTGTGTGCGGCTAAATCATTCACTCGCAAAGCCCACACACGCAACGCCAACGCTCGGACTGCGAAACGACGCTCATATGAGTCGCTGTGTCACAGTGGCAATTTTTCAATTTCGCGCCCACTAAAAATAAATCCATTCTGTCAAATTTACTCAAATTGATGAAAGGTTTCAATTTTTGTTTTTTGTCCTCTTTGCAGAATCGCTCAGTACGTACTCGACGACCACAACGACGACGACGACGGTGTCGCCGGCAAATTTGCTGCCGTACTTTGATTTCGATGTGCCGCGCAATCTTACTGTCACAGTGGGCCAAACTGGATTCTTGCACTGTCGCGTCGAACGCCTGGGCGACAAAGATGTAAGTGTGGATTTTTAAGATATAATTTAAAAAATAAAAATTTCACGAAAAAATGCAATGGAAATTGCAAACTGTCTATGAATTAATTGGTATTTTAAAAATTTAATGTTTCAAACTTTTCTAAAAAGAGAAATGGTGATAAGTTATTGTGAACAAAGAGCACATTTCATATGAAATATTCTTGTACACATGAATATTTCATAGTAAATGTGCTTCTGTAGACGATTTCAGCAGTGTTGCCACACACCTGAAATGACTATCTCCTAAATCTTAAAAAAAACTAAATTTTCCTTCAAAAAATTAAAAATTTTCAACTGTTTAAAACTTTTATGGATCTAAATTAAAAAAAAAATTAAACAGCCAATTATCAAATATAATTTATTATCAATTTTTTCGAGCAATTAACCTAAAATACAAGTTGTAGTTATTGGTTGGAAGGATTTCCAATGAACTCTGTATTCAATGACATGTTGTGACTTTATTGATGGCTGTGACTATTTTGCATTGGCCGGTCTGTTTGAAAGAATACAAAATGATTTTGGGTATGCCACAGCGCTTTAGGCTTGGTTCCCATGTAAAGAATTGGTCACAGACTGCGGAAGTCATAATAATTTGTTGTAGAGACGCGGCCGCAGCTACCAATGCTTAAAAATTAAATGTGTTGCAGGATAGAAGAACCAGTCGTTGCGCAATTACTCTGAAGTTTACCCAATAAGGAACACCTGCACTACTACTTCTGTGAAATTCTTCTGTGAAGGAGAATCAAATTGCAGCGTGCAAGACCTCATACATACTTGTAGAGTGGGACATAATTATTTCAGGGCCTATATTTAATTTCAGTAGGAAATACGAGCACTGCGTAGAAATGATCCGAATAAGACGGACATACCTTTCTTAACCCTTTCGACCCCAAAGTTGCCTGAGAGCAACTTCACCTATTTGTCGCCTCAAAACAGAAGCTATGATTGATTTATGGATTTTATTTGAGTAGACACCAAAAAAAATAATATTTTTAGAAGTGAAAAGGCAAATTACAAGAATTCTACTGTTGTCCCCAAAATAATTTTCAATCATGCAGCTATCAGGAAAAGTTTGTGTTCTAATTGAAGTCTACGAATTGGGCGCGTTTGTTCAAAATCCGGTTTCTTCAATAATGGTTAAATAAAATCAAAAAGGTGATAATTTTGTATTTTTCCATAAATATTAAATAATTTTTCTGTATTTAAAAAATACTGATACAAAATTTATTTAACCCGTTTTAAGCTACAATTGTTTAAAAGTAAACTAGCTCTAGAACTCTAACAAGAAGGCGTGGCAACTTCAAATGTCGTGTGCACACTTAATGTTTTATGATTTAAATACAAAAAAAGTAATATCGAGACATAGGCTAAAATTGGGGGTCGAAAGGGTTAAGTACCCAATATACAAAGCGGTCGTTCAGTCGTTCAGTGTAACGACAAAGCAGTATAGAAAAGAGTAGATAATATATGGGTCCTAATTCAAGGTCCGTGTTTTTTTTACTGCGTACAAGGTTTTCAATGCTTTCCACGGTACAACCCATAAATCAAATAAAATGTATCCATACATATGCAGTCTGTAACAATTGGCGCTTAATTACCTCACACTGCTACATATAAGCCAGAGAATGGACTGCCAACTTAATGACTAATTAAAGCCTAATTTACTTGCAAGAAGAACATCCTTGCACACACACACTCATGTTCACACATACAACGAAGCATATGCGACGCGTTTTATTCGCTCGCAGTAAACGAAACCCATTCATGATAATTGCTAAAAATGCTTAAAGTGACGCAACAAGCAATAAATAAAATCAAAAACAGCGAAATCCGGAAAACTACACTCGGCGACGCGGCTTCCACCCAGCGAACACCATGCATCATGTTTGATTGCGGCAGTTTAATTTCACTCATTAAATCAACACAAGCCAGCAGCGGCCATGTCGTCCTCAATACCACGTCAATAAATGTCCCGAATGGCCGTTATTCGTTATCCTTCTCGTGCGTTTCGCAATTTTCCGATTTCCTCGCCCACACCCTCAGCGCTAATGCCATGCAACATCATTAGGCGTGTGTTATCTTAACTGGTCACGCATCTGCGTACCTTGGCGGCTGCCCGCCCCGGGCGCGCTTGCCGGCTTTTATGGCTATGCTAATATGTCAACATCACAAACACATTATGCCGCCCCAACAACACATACACACACACACACACACACATACACAGGCGAACACCGGCGACCGCCACGCCCGAGCTGCGGCGTCACTGCAGTGGCAGCGCGTCGCGATGTTGAATTGCCGGATGCTAAGCAGCCAACGACAAATTACCTCCACGCCTCACAAAAACAACAATAACAACAGAAACAACAACAATATAAAATCCAAACACAAAAATCCAAAAAAGTACAACACGTAAAAGTTTTTGTACTAAAGCGCCAAAGTTTTTCCTGCACGGCTCAGTTGCCGACGCAACCTCTGCTCGATGCGCCGCTTCCTTTTGCCGCCCAGTCGAGCTGTTGCTGCAATCCAGCGCTCTGCACCCAATTCCCAGCCGCCTGCCCGATAACGACGGCATCGACAACGTCCGCTCGAAATGACTAATTTATGAACCATCCATCACGTGACGCATGTCATTTGCTACCGGCGCACCCGCATCCACACCAACACACACATGCACTCACGCAGCCACACGCTCACGCATCGGCACAGATTTTTTGCTTCTCACGGCAGATCGGGATGAAGTGTGGAGCGCGCGTAATCGAGGTCGAAATGCTCGGAAACTATTTGGCCTGTTCCCCGGTGGCAATTTGCTATTCGTTGGCCATGTTTTATGCCAATGAGCCTTGCGCTCATATATTATCTTTTTTGTTTAATAATAAATTCGTCGCTTGAAACACTAGTGAGGCATTTCTTACAAACTGCTATAATCTATTGAACCAGAAGGATGTATGTGTGTATGTAACATATTTCGAGAAACGTATGGCAATAATTTGTTGAATAAAAAATTGCTGGTGAAATATTTCATATTAATATTTTATAAAGGCATATACGAGTATATCTCAACTGTTCCACTTGATCTCATTTGCAAGTTTTCATTTGTCAGGTTGGAAATGTTACGTATATAACTTATATGATATGATGGCTGAGGTCTTTGCCATACGGGGTGTGCCAGAAAGATACTGACCCTCAATGTCAGGAGAAAGAGTATAATCATAATGTCCGACAGCCAGGCTGCAATAAAAGCTCTGAGCTCGACGACGTTTGACTCCAAACTAGTCTGGGAGACAGCAAATGTTCTCCAAGACATTTCAAAGGATAACCGGGTGATAATACACTGGGTTCCTGCGCACTGTGGGCACGATGGAAATGAGGAAGCGGACAGATTGGCAAAGGAAGGGGCGGCAAAACGACCCTATGGACCTGAGCCAATCATAGGTGTTAGCAGAGCTCATTTCAGGCATTGTGTCAAACAGGAATTCAAAAATCGGGCCAACCAGAAATGGTGCAATACGGTGGGACAGCGCTGTTCCAAGCTATTCTTTCCGGCCTATTCGGAAGGAAAATCGAAATACCTATTGGACCTAAGCAGAAAGGAGCTTAAGTTCATGACGGGAATCCTGAGTGGGCACTGCCTGCTAAATATGCATAAAGCGCGACTGGGATTAACAGATAGTGAACTATGCAGATTCTGCATGGAAGATGATGAAACATCCGTGCACATCATAACAGAGTGTCCCGCTCTCTTACACGCAAGGAAGCGTATACTGGGAAGGGAACTAATTCAGACAAGAGAGCTGTCTGGAACCAATCTGGGAAAAATCAAGGAGTTCCTGGACAGTATTGGGGGAGATGAACTCCTCCAGTAAAGAATAAGGGATACGACACAATAGTTCTCTTTGGACGCAGTGTCTCGGGCAGTTGATGCTCGGCTCCCGTATCTATTCTATTCTATATGATACAAGTCATTCCAAGAAAGTTGTATAAAACCATTTCACGACCACATGTGAATAACACTTCATTTAAGTGCGATAACTTAGTTAAACCACTAAAATTTTAGGTTTGATTTGTCTAGTGTCAACATGTCAAGATCTACTCACTATAATATTACTACTCTCATTAACATTTAGATCTGTAGTCATTTTATAAGCACATCACCTAAAAAATCCTCTTCACACTAACAACCAAAGATACAATGGCTTAACTTGCGAGGTGGTTGATTTATTATTTCAAAAGCTGGTATTGCTATAAGTAGATAGGGTTGTGAAACGAAATGTATTGCCTGGGGAATCGTCACAAGACTCTCGTCTTAAAGCTTTCTTTTTAAACATGCGAGTACATACTTTCTTCACTGGCAACAACAACTCATTACCGAGTTGCTGCAAAAGTTATTTCCATGCGCCTTTGCTTTGCGCACCTTCTCCAGTTGGTGATATCACGGGATGATAGGGCGTCCTTAACACGATCCTTCCACTGCAAACACGATCTTCGTCTTCGACCTCCAATTACCGCATTGAACACATGTTTCTTCAGAGCTTATAGACATTATAGCCGGCCTCGATAGTCCAGCGGGTATCGCGCTGGCTTTTCATACCAAGCGTGACAGGTTCGATTCCTAGCTCGGACTGGTAAAACGCTCATCTACTTCTATCGCCATCCACATGAAGCAGATGAGAATGACAAGAATCGCACAAGTGCGCTCTTGGCAGGGAATGGCAAAACCTCCAAGTGTGATGGAAAGACTGCCAATCGCCGTTCGGATTTGGCGTTAAACTGTGGGTCCCCTCCCCTCCCTTTCCCCATCCGCTTGAAATGTGTGTTGTAACATATGTTGGCAAAGCAGTGTTGCATACACAGTTCAAAAACGGGTGAAATATGTGGTATCACAATGGGCCTTTCGGGCCTCCGAGTCTGTCTCTTATAGAGGCAGCCACCATAACCTAATCTAACCTAACCTAACCTAACTTAACCTAGGCGATGCAGACAAGGAGTTCATGTTTTTACTGAAGAAGGTCCGCACAAGCGTAAACTGCTTAGCAGAGAGTTGACTTTAAGAGCTTCGTTTCCCACTGAACCCTATAGTTGGTTATTGTTTTTGTAACCTGTTACGGGCTTATTTCTTGCCGTAAAACCTTTCTCCTGGTGCCTCTGTTACGTGCGAACTCTAACAGTAGGAACCTTGCCATAATTGCCAGATTATCTCCGGGTAAGCAACATAGCAGCAGTTGCCTCTTGGTTATTACGACCAACGGACGTTAATGGCGCCAACGAACGCAAAACCTGTACACTGCTGATGAAGCTCGAACCATTACGACACACAGTGGATATAAAAGCACGAGACTTATGAGGCAAATGCCTATAGCGGCATAGTGGGAAGGGCTGCAAAGAAGAAAAAAAGATTTGAAATAATCACATATCAGCCTAGCGCCCAAAACTCTCTATGATGAAGTTGAGGAGATAACAAATGGGCTTCTTTCTTGAAATCTCTCGAAAAGAACTTAAAATCATAGTGTCAAAAGGTGTAATTTTCCCTATTGTCGACTAACGTTGATCTTCATAGTGTCTCGAGTCTCGCAAGTATACTGAATTACAACAATGCAACATAAAGGAGATCCCTTACTGAAATTTAAAACACCTACAAAACCCGTTTTGGAACAAAAAATTACTTGACATCTGTTACGATTAAATGAAAATTAAACAAACTGACTAAGTGTAATCCGATTTTCGCTGTAAGCGAAGATTTTTCCACAAAAGACAACTCTTTCGACAACTCTCTCTCAAATAATCTGCCGCAATGTTTTGTGGAATATTTTTCCTTCAATTCATTTACTTTCGCTTGTGCAAAACCCACTTACGTATACAAATACACACGTACCCACAGTATATAAATAGCACATAACATTTCACTTTGCGCATCAAAAATTTCAGTATCCTACTATCTGTTTTCACATTGTGGATTTTATTATCAAAACATGCAAAATTTCCCGCGCGCGGCTTATAAATTCCATAATTCTCTGCAAACACTAATAGATTATTTTCAGCATAATTTTCCCCGAGGCAACCGCGCCCCTATCTCTTGATCTCTAATTGCCCCCCAGCTACTCCACAACCGCGTTGACAGCTGTCAAAAATGAATGCCGTCAATTTAACACTTTTGTCCATGAAGCTCAAATATTTTAAATTCAAAATCTCGTCAGCGACCACGCCTCCTCACAAACACAATGATGCATGGCGCGAGTGTGCGTCTAATAATAAATTAAATTTTCTGCCGAAATTTATTATCACGCCATGAAAAAATGAAACGAAAATTTGTAAAACGAGCGCCGCAGCGAAAACGCTGTTATTCAGTTTCGCATTGCCGCGTTTTGAATTCCGTGTAATTTGCACTCGAGAGTCCTTACGGCGCGTAACGGACACACTCGCGCTGCGTTTTGAAGCCTCGGGTAGATTTTACTACTTGCGCTGGTGTTTTCACAGCGCAATGCAGGGTTGCCAGCTTTTTGACTGTCTAATCCGCTAAAGTCAAGAAACAATGCGATTTTCCTTTCAAGAAATTGCGAATTTGAAATATGAAAAAAACGTTGAAAAAGGGATATTTATACATTTAATAAAATATTTAATAGCATTTGTGACACATAGAATAAAAAATATTATATCATTACCAGAAAAAGAGGTGTTTTCACCTTTGTACAGTAAAAAAAAAACGCATTAACAGATTTTTTGAAATATTTTTTTTATATTTAAATCGATATTTTGTTATTCAAAATACAGCGGACTCACCAGAAAGATTTGCACAGTCTAAAAGCATGTCGAATGAGTGTTTTGAATGTTTGGCCGCGATGTCCTTCAGGATGTCGGTACTAGTCTTCTGGATGGCTTTTAAGTCTTAAAAACGCTTTCCTTCCACCGGTAAATTCAGTTTTGCGAAAAGGTAAAATTCGCACGGTGTCAAAACGGGCGAATAGGGAAAGTGATTGATGGTTGAAAAACGATTTTTAAGCAAAAATTCACACAATCATGAGATGAACAAACCGTACACACAACACTGTTCGACAGCCTAAATATTCAAGTAAAATGCTATAAATTAATGTCATCAAGCATCTCAATAAAATCCAATTTCGAGAATTTCAATGAAGAGTTTGGCTGATCCTTGATGAACTCACGCAGAGTTTTTATGGAATCTGAGTTGATTGCGCATTTCAGTTGGTCATCTGTTGGTCATCATTTATGCCCTCACGACCGTTTTAAAATCGCGTTTACAACTCATGAACTCTACGACTTGGTTTGTTAACTGAAATACTTTGATAAAAGTTTTATCAAATTTAAAACAAAATTGACTCTTTGTTCGAGGCTAATTTTTGTATTTTTTTATACAAACGTTTGATTTGACGTTTTGATACTGTCACTTTACGCGCAATAATTCCGCATCCAGTCAACCAAATATCATAAAATGTGGACGGACAATCGGGAAAAATTTACATTTCCAACGCTGACTTAACTCTCTCCTCGCCTCTGTATTGCGTGCGCCTTCTCTAGTTGGTCACACTTAGAGGTGATAGGGCCTTCTCAACTGAGTCCTTCCACCGGATACATAGCTTCATTACGAGTTCAAGTTGAGTTGACTAAGTAAAATGCACAATTGAACTGACAATGGGACAAAACTACCTCCGATTGAAAGTGCGACTATTATCTATCACTTGCACCCTTCTTAACATAACCTTACCCAACCCAACCTAACCTACGCTGTCGTAAAAGCTTTGAGCAAACTGACAATCCTGTAGTATTTTTCTAAAATATCACCTATAGTCTCACACGCCTAGGAGACTGTATACTCGCATCCACAGTGACAGTACTAACTGATCCTTAGGTCATTAGTAGATATACCCAACGGCTTGACCTCTTCTTTAGTAACTGCCGCAGCTGTGGTTAGTACACAAAGTTCGGACAGTCTCACACCTCATGTGTCAAAGCACAGTCTTGGTCAGTAATAGGTACCTCGGTGAGCTCTTTTTAGTTCATCTTAAGGAAATTTCAACGATAAACATCGATATTGCATTTTTAGTTTCATCTTTTTCACCCAGTTATATGTTTGGTTCAAGAGAAAACTGTCTTCCTGTAACAACATAAGGTCCGCTTTTGGCTTATTTAAGCTCATTGAGCATCCGCTCTAACTTAACCTTCCTCCGCTGTAACCTCTGCAAATAATTTATACACTCGTTTATAATCATCACGTTTTAGCAATCCACTTGTAATCCATTTTTGCATTTTGGTGTTGTTTTAGTATTGGCAGACCACTCAATTTGACTCCTCAATTTGACTCCTTGCCGCTCTTGCGAAACATGAATTATCAAATAAGAATATTTAAATAGTTTAAGAAAAAAACGTTAGATCCAAAAAGTCTTCAACAACTTCTTAAGTCTTCAACAACTCATTAAAAAATTGTTTGTGAACCATTTAAACTTTACACACACATTTAAACTTTTAGACAACTTAAGAAATCGACCAAGTTGATATTTTCTTTTTATCAAGCAAAAATTACCAACTGAAAACTGATGGAAAAAAATATTTATTACAAATGAATTTTCAAAAATTATATTTAAGATTTTAAATTAAAAAAATCTTTAAAATCTAAACTATCTCTGAAAGGGTCTAACTGACAAATTCGCTAAAAACTCAACTCTTAAATAATTTCGAATCACTTTTGTCTTACCGTTCTCAATTTAGCGTAAGCTGGCAACACTACTGCCACGTCATTAGAAACATTGTCTGACACGTGTTGTTGCTGCAACAAATTTGTATCTTAAGTGAGGAAACTTTTCGCTGCGTGTTGGAGAATTGCGGCAAATTCCGCCAAATGAATATTGCACGCCATAAGTGGCGCTGCCACCTTGAATTTCACTTTGCATATTATGTCGTTAGTCTTTAAAGCGCACAGTGCGGACAGCAGTTGGCGCAAATGTTTAATGTAGACAATTTAAAATATTTATTGTTAATGCAAACATCCAAAAAGGGAAAAGATTAAAAGCGATGAAATACAAAAACGACGGAACGGAGAACACAAAATCGGCCGCAATTTAAATTTTCCCCATTGCGTTTCCCCTCCTTTTGGCGAATTGTTGCAGCACGAGGGACACGACACACACACACACACACACAAGCACGCACGCACAAATCCGCTGCCCGGGCCACAGCGAGCAGCAGTTTGCAATTATAATTCAGTCATCAGCTGCCTGGCAATCATCTCCTTTCGTCTCATCTCGTCTCATCACGTCTCGTCGACACATTGGCGGCGCATGTGCAGGCATCCGTGTCATGTCGCTACTGTCCGCCTGCAAAGAAGAACGAGCTGCAGGCATGCCAGCGCGCAGCGGCCAGACGTCGCGCCCGCACGCACGCAGGCATCCGCCTACGAGACCGAGTCGAATTCGTACAGATATCCCTCCAGTGGTATTTCGATTGTGGCGGACGCGGTCATCGCCACGCAGCAGACGTTGGCCGCCGATGCCACCGGCAGTTTGCGGCAAGTCAGCTCCTCGTCGGTGGCGCCCATATCGATGGCGGTGATGGCTATGCTGGCCGTGGTGGGGGTCGGCGGCGGTGGCGGCGGCGGCGGTATGGGCGCTGCTGCTGGCGGCTGCACTTGGTCAGGATAATTGGGCTCAAGGATGTGATGATGCGGCGGCGAGGACGGATGCAGCATCGACATGTTCGAAAAGTCGCTGGCAACTTGGCGGTTTTGCAGGCGTCGAGTCTGACGGAACTTAAAGGGTTTGCGGTTTTCCAGTATCAATTTAATGTCCCGCGCCGATTGCCACCAACTGTGAGCGAAAAATTAACAACAACAAGAAAAATTAAATGAGCATTGCTACTATGTGTGAAAGATGCTATAATGAAGTCGAACCGATTAGACAGAATTGTGTTACAAATTGTGTCACAGACCCAATGACATTCCTGCAGCTCAAGAAGGGTAATGAGATTTTAAGCAGCATTATCAGTGGATTCATATCAGATTTCAGATCAGATTTAAAAACTCTGTATGGCTTTTCATTAAGAAAATCTAAACTTTTTTCAGATTGTACATTTGGGCAAATGTGTTCGGAGCATTATCTTTGCAGCGCATCTGACGCTACAAAAACACTCGAAACTCGCAACATTGCACAACGAGAGTTTTATTGTGTTAGTTCCGAATCTCAGCTGGGCTGCCCTCCAGCTGACACAACACTACACTGCACTACACGCACATAATCCTTGACAACATTCTCGGCAAAAGGCTCGTCTGGCCAGCGCTTCACTGCTCTCTTATTGCTTGTCTTTGTTATTAACAAATGAAAAATTGTTCTCAGCTTTTTGTGTTCTTCTCATTTAATGTGTGTTTGTGTGAGTTTGTGCAGAAAAAAGTTCAAATAAGCAGCTCGCAAATAAGCATAACTGCAATAAAACCAACAAACCAACGACTCACTGCAACAGCGACGCTTTGCCGCAGCAAAGGAAATGATTTCCACTCTTGCAACTAATTGAGTTTGCATACAAATGAAACCGTAAACGAAAACGAAAACGCAACTGCCAACATGCGCCCGTTGCCGCCGGCAACGCTGTTCGTTCGCCCCGCTGCGCGCTCAGCTGTCCGCATGCGCATGTCCGTCGGCAGGTGTTGCGGCTGCGGCCAAGACTCGTTCAGCTAACACACAGATAAACCGCACGTTATGCCGCTTCCCCTACGCTCCGCTCGAACAACGCGTATGACCCCATTCTCGTCGGCTTATTTGCCTTATGCCGCTTCGCAGTGAGTTTTACGAGCGTGCGTTAGCTTCGCCTCGACTATTGTTTTAGTCATTGCCATTGTTTTTAGTGCCCCCTTCCCCTCTTTTTCACCGATCCTATTTGCCTCCTGATGCAGTCGTCGTTGCTCGCTGTGGCTGGGACTCTGACTGTGGCTGTGGCTGGCGATTTGTGCAGTTCGGCGAGTTGTTTGCATTTGCTGTTGGCTTTTGTTTGCGCACAAATTTACTTATGAAGTTGCTCTTGTTATTGTTGTTGTTTTTGTTGTTGTTTGCGTGTTTTGATTTCATGCTGAGAAAGCGGCATGGCCAAAGTTGCGCGATTTCATTCAGCTGGGTTTTGCATGGCCGCACGCAACACAAACTCGCTGCCATGTTTATACCAACACAATTGTGTGTGAAATGTGTTGGCAATTCTGTGAGTGTGTATGTGTGTGTGAGCGACTTGAATTGCCTCGTCTAAAGTCTATATCGAAGGGCACTTAAGCGCTTTCCGAAACAGTCTAATCAGTTAGTTATCTCGCTGTCATTCTGCCGCTCTGCCACAGGTTGTTCAGCTTTCCCACATATGAGTTGCACATTTTCACATTTTCCCTACCTACTTCATATAATCTGCATGTCAGTGGCAGTGAGCTGGCATTTCAATCAGCCAGATCTGCAGTTAATCGCTGGTTAAATCGTGTTATGCTCTGACTTGTTCGACTTGTTGATTTTGTAGCCAAACAGAGTAGAGCTGCGCGCAATCAAATAGTTTGTTCTTGACAATGGCAATGCTCACGAGATGTGGCAACCACAGAAGGATAAAAGATCCTGCTGCACTTTAACCTTTTAGTGCGTACTGTGCTTTCGAAGACAAGAATTTTCAATAAGTTCCTGAATTTTGCACTGACTGAAGTAGCAATAAAATCAACTCACTTAGTGATCTGATCTGAGTTTGGGAGCAGTACTGAAAACCTGATTATGATATTTTCTCCATCGACGGTAAATACCACCAATGTCTCTAAGGCGCAACATGAAAAAGGTACCTAACAATAGAATACATTTTAAAACACTGACATACCGATACCAGGGCGCCAACTGGGATCTCACAATCATGTAAATGTTGATGAAGTAAATCGCCAACTGTTGATAGAAAGCAAAAATCAATGGGTAATATTCTCTCTATGGAGTAAAAATGTCGTAGAAATTAACCACCGTTGTCAGCAAGAAGAATATCAGCCATCCCTTGGTCCAGATGCGACTGAGGCCCCAGGTTCGTCCCTGCAGAAAATAATACTGTATGCCGACAAGCAAGGTGCCAATTATGCCAAAAGCGACCAGTGTTAGCAACGAGAACATTTGACAGTCTTCCTAAAAAAACAATGACAAATTAGTTTTCAATATGCGAAACGAAAATCGTGGAAAAATTCGATGTATCTGTATTAAACATAAACAACAAACACTAACTCTCGATCGACTGAATATTTGAATATTTTGAATATTTTTTCAATATTTTAGATTCATGGAAAGCTGTCGTATGTATCAGCTGTACAAAGGAAATATAATAATGGCTAAGTTAGTTTTGCAACAAAAATCTCTTTTATACGAATCACACCCTTTGCGGGGCATAAAATATACCGCGACACATTAGTCAAAGGTGCAACTGAGCCAGTCCCCCAAACCCCTACAAAAAAAATTATGATTAAATTCATCAACGCTCTGCACACACTGTAGATTTCTGCAATCAAATAAATTCAATTCGACGATGTCGACATCTACATCGGCATCCTCGCCCGTCAACTCACCTGCAGGGCACGGCGACTCATCGAACGCGAATACCACATGCGCAGCGATTGAAAGCACGTGTATCTGCAAGTACAAAAGTACACATTGAACAGCGAGTGCATTTAAAATTCATTTACAGTTACAGCAAAAATGATAACTTAAAGCGCGCTGCATTACGCGCGTCGCATTGCGACGGGCATTTCGACGGCTTAACACGGGCAAAGCCGCAGCGGCGTGGAAAAACTGCTGCAAATTAATAAACTGAAATGTGCAAAAAGGAAATAAGGATCAACGTTCGACTGATTGCAAGTGTCTTTACAGAGCAACAATAACAACAACAACAATAAATTCAGCAGCGAGTGCCGTTGAATGGCCACTGCGATGCGTAAATGTGTCAAAGGACAGTTTTTGTTGTTGTATCTCAATGCTATTGTTGTCACTGTTAGCTGAATGCGACATTACGGCCCGAACGGAGGTCATGTCTCTGAACATTTGCTCGACATGTCGTCGACGGCTTTGTGATTGTTGCCCTTTTTGGCTTTCGTGCGCGTCTTTGTGTCTTTGTATTTGTTGTCGCTGCGCGATTTGTTGTTTTCGCTTTTGTGGCATCATTTCAAGCGTCCTGCCGCGTATGTGTTTAATTAGTGGGGGCACATTTCGCGGCAGCTGCGCTTTTAATTTATTTTGCACGCTTTAATTGAAACAAAATGAAATTGCCGCCAGCCAGTGTGCGTTCGACGGCAGCGGGGTGGCGCGTGCGAAAGCTGTCGGTTTATAATTTTTAATTAAAATTATTGTTGAGTAATACATAAAAAACACGATTACCAGCGACAGTTTACATCGCAATTATTTCGATCGATGAATTCTTATACGCAAAATGCAAAGCCGTCGAAGGCTTTGAACGATAATCACTTTTTTCAGTTAATTGCTATCATTGGTGGGAAAAACATGACCTGCCCTTAATACGAACACGCTTGTAAATGTGTTAATGGTGCTTTCAATGGAATTTTGTTTATAAAAATTCAGCAATGGTTTGAAATATACGCCAGCTTGTGTCAACACTGTGTGAGAGGGAGAGAGATAGCCTGATCATTACACTAACACTCAACAAAAGCCCAGACCGAAGGGAAATAATTCTTATCAAAGAAGTTAGTGAGAAAAAACTTCTCACCTTTAGCTTCAGTCTTCGGATTACAACGTGGAACAAAAATTAAAAAAAATTTTTCACACCGGAAAAAATCCATATGGGCGTGAAACTGGAGACCAAACATAGTAATACTGCGTACTCAGTTTTTCATTTCTTCATCCTTTATCCTTTTAAAAGGACTTCACAATTTGAAGGGGATAAAAAAATAAAAAAAAATATATATAAAAAATACTTAACCTAGTTAGAATATGGCGATATGTACATTAAATGAAAGAGGAAAGGCTCAAGAATTTAAATAAAATTTATTTTTTACCTATTTGTAAAAAAAGAATAAGAAAAAGATCCTTTGAAAATTTTAATCCTTTAAGTCCTAGAAAATTAAAACAGAGTATTCTTGAAAAGTAACTATGCCAAAACCCAAAATCTCCTTGACCACGTGTCAAAATTTAATTACGCTAACTTTATTGGTTCGAAAGTTATTGAAAAAAAAGGCGGAAGCTGTAATTCTAATGAAATACAAAAATTCAAATTTATTTGAGTATCAGTATTTTAAATAAAAAAAAGATACAAAATCAATAAAGCGAGTATTTTTATTTATTTTTTATCCCCATAAAAGGCTCCTTGGTAGACTCAGCTATATTTGAGTCAGGACTGTTGCATGGGAATTTGGACACCACGCAATTTATAATCATCTCTGAGATACAATGACTGCACTGATCAAACTAATTTCAAATATATTTGCAACTCATCAACAAATATACTTTCAGCATTTCTCTGGCCGACAAAGTAAATTTTGATGACTAAATCAAAGTTGCATGTAATTATTGCCGGCATTTCTTTGACATAGTTTATTTTTCAATGCAACCAACCTTGTGGCCGAGTTTCAACAGCAAAATTTTAAATATGCTCGTGCGAGCGGTAAATGTAAAATTCAAAATGCAAAGGTCGTTAAATCTGCCCCACACAACACTGCAGCAGGCAGAGGCGCAGGCAGAACAAGCTTTGAATAATAACCATGTCCTGCACACAAGCCATGGGGCATCACAAGCGCTCACAAGTAATTTCGCTCAAAATGTTGGCAAATTTATTGCCAATGCTTGGCGCATATGGGCCACCGGTTCACTGGAGCAAAGAGTAGCCAGGAGCAGCAACAACTTCGCTGCTCATGGCGCATACATCAAACACTGAAGTTTCAATCTACTAACGACGCTCTTCATTGCACTCCGAATAAATTGATTGTCATAATTTACTAATTTATCGATAACAAAGTTGAACCGCACACAGTGCAAAAAACATGTAACGCGACCAATATTGGCGGCGAGCAACAACAATGCGCAATTGTGTGCAAATGTGTGTGAGTGAGGACACACACACACACATGTATTGGGTGTGGTGTGAGCGCGGACGACATTGTGGCGGAAACTGGGCGAAATGTGTGTCGCCTCTGGAAAGTGTGTGGCATTCGCTTTTCATAAAATTGCTTGTTGTTGTTTTTGTCGATTGTGCGCGCAGTTGTTGCGGCCCTGAATATGGAGACTGTTTGTGGCGCTGTGCTGGTGTTTTCGCGCTGCTTTTAAATCAAAACCCCAAAACAAGCACTCGGCCGCCACCGCCGCCGCGGAAGTGTCAAATGTACGCGCCGCTGTGTGCGTATGTAGGTGTGTATGTGTGTGTGTGTCACAGTGTAATGGCGCCGAAGCAACGCACACATACGTGCAAACACTTTCCACATACGTTTACATGTTTTCACACGACTGACGCTACCCGCCTTCCAGCATGAAATGCTTGTTGTTTCATTTGCCGGAAGAAATTCATGTGGACGCCCCTCGCAGCTCAGAGCAGCCGCTCACCAGAAAACGCCAACAAATGAGCTGAAAAATTGGGCGCCACCGTCGCAGTGGCGTGTACAAACATTCAATGTATATAATTGTGTGTATGTGTGTGTGTGCATGTGTGTTTATCTGTGTCTACAAATACAGCACGCAAAATTTAATATCTGGCCCACAGCAGCGAGCGCGGCAGGCGGCACTTAGTAAAAATGCCGCAAACAAGGCGGCTAACAAGCAATTTTCTGTTGTTCAGACACTCGCACACACACACACTCACACTCAGACATTGGCGTGTATATTGTTTTGGCGCTTTGATGTTTTTATAACGACCGAGCGTTATTGGCATATGGGCATCTCCCAGAAAAGGTACACCACGAGTGAAAAATTCAAATTGCTCAGAAAAACTTTTTATTATCCAATAATACAGCTTAAATATCTATATTTTATAAATGTAAAAGAATTTTTAATTTTTTTTAATTTTTGACCGAAATATACTACTGTAAAAGAAAAAAATTTGTTTCTGAACCTTTTGACGAATTATATGCACATTTTGTCTTTGCGTTTTTATCTTATTCAAGTAATATTATATTTTTCTTGTAATGCAAAAGTTTTCTACTAACAACAATCTTATGTATTAGAGAAAGCGAGAGAAAGTGGAGTTCGAAGAACGGAAGTTTTTTTAGTTTGCTTCTTCCTGTATCTTATTGTCGCGTCCGTGCCCAAAAATCCGTATTAGTTGTTGCCATTAGTGGACAAACTTTTCAAATGCAGGTAGCTGTCAGTTTTTAAACAGGTGCATTGTTCCCGTTAGGAAAATATAATAATTGGTTCCCGGCAAAATCAGAAAACAATTTTATGGGTGTTTAAAATTTGTCGCGTCCGTAACCGGAAGCTCTGAATCGATTCGATTGTTTTTCGATTTCCGGTAAATTTCCGCATTTCTTGAGATACAATTTTTTTTTCAAAATATTGACTCTCATTGAACATTTTAGCAATAAAATACAAGAAAATATCAAAAAAATTATTTTGGTTGACAATAACAGCTTCAGCAATTTTGTACGATATATCGTACAATGGTCCGCAAAGGAGTAAAAATGCATGAAACTTTTTTTTCGTTTTTTTTATTTTATGAACAGTTCATTGGTTTATTTGATAAGAAAATATAAATTTAACAACAAAAATCAAAACGTGATTTCATTGATCGAAAACTATATAAATTATATATGTAAACAATTGAGTAACATCTATCAGGCCTTATAAAACCGTTATTGCTGTTGCAAAGCCCTTTTCCCCTCAATAAAACACAGAATCAACCAAACACCATATAGCTTTGTAGAAAGATACCGAATATAGCTGATTCTTATTATCGTAGTGGGAGTGGCAAGTACTCATGTCTAACCTTACATAATCTGTGTCTGCCCAGTGAAACACAAAATCGTTAAGTAATTGTTATTTCTGAATAGAAATAGTCGATCAGTCGAATTGTATTAGTCATACGATTTAGTGATGGGCGTGGCATTCAAGCAAACAGAAAAATTCTGTTACCAATCCATAACTTAAAAAAAAATGCAAACATCACTTGCAACCTTTGCCTGCCATTTGTAAGATAAATCGTACAAAGCTTTGCAACCCTTGTGGTCATTTGTACGATATATCATACAATTTTTTAAAGGCTCGGGAAAAATATTTAGAAGCAAAAATTTTTAAATTTAATAAGTTTTATAAATCAACTGAGATTCAAACTTTGAAATTGTTTGTCTTTTTGCTACTTAAAAGTATTACATATTTAAAAATTCCGCCGCAGAAGCATAGCATCGCCAAATTCTTGCAAAGAGCTGCTTACAAATCGCACTCACACTGTATACCCACGGCTATTGTGATTTCAAACAGAATGGTAAAACATAACCTACTTAATAAGAATTTAAAAGCCGTTTCATAAAAAAACGTTCGCTGTCAAAAAAAAATCTTTAAAAAAAATTGTACGATATATCATACAAATATCCGGAAAGGGTTAATGAAAAATACTGTACAAATATGTTCAGCTAGTTAATTAATTTAATTAATTTATTAAGTTATTTCTAAAACCAGTTTGCTGCGATGTGATGAATGAAAGGTGCATTGCTAATGATTGTAAGAGCTGTGTGCGCGATATTAAACAAGATCTAATTCCAATAGAGTTCCTCAGGAAAATTAAATAAACCACACTAAGAACTTTTAACTTTAGTTTTTCCTTATTTTGATTGCTGTAACTTGAATTTTACTTGTTATGTGTTATTTTTATTAAAAGTTGAAGTGTTTTAATGAAAACGATTACTGTATTTAATAAGGGGAATACCCTTGGAAAAATTTGTCGCGTCCGTGATGTCGCGTCCGTATTCATGATATACCTAATTAAAAAAAGGTAAGACAAAATTCTCATATTTCATAAGTCTACGAAGAAAATTTATCCTTTGACCTTCATTTGCATGTATATATATAAAAAAAAAGTTCCCAAAAATCGCTAAATTTTGTATATTTCTATAAGAGCTTCAAAAAAACTTCTTTTTTTTGTCGCGTCCGTTTCATTGCATATTTGCTTATTATTTTGTACTAATTTGTACTAAATATTTCCAATATATTTCTAAAATGTAGCACTATTTCAGCGCGCTAGAACACTAAAAAAACATATCGACTTTTTGTGTTTCTTTCTTGTTTTTTATGTAATTGAAAGCGTGCGAATGTCGCGTCCGTGCCACTGGGAGATGCCCATATGCGACAAGAGTGAAAGTATACAAAATAGTGCTACTTAGTAACGGGATCCCTGTCGGGTTAGATGCATTAAGTATGCCGCGGCGGAGTGGGGGCAGGAATCAGTGATGTTAATTGAAAATAAACGATTTTTTAACGCTTGAGTCTGAGCAGTCAAAAGAACTAAAAAAAAAATTGGGTTTTGCGGCTTTGATACTTTTACACATTTTTTTTTTAATTTTTATTTATTTTGTCTTTTCTTGCCTCCCTGCTCAGGCTACAAGCCTTCCATAGCCGTCAGTTCATTTTCGACCATTGTACTATACCCACGGGGGATAGGGAAGATATCTCATATTTCACCCGTTTTGAAAATGTATATGCAACACTGGTTTTGCCAACATATGTTATAGCACACATTTCAAGTGGACGGAGAAAGGGCGGGACACATAATACCATTATTTGTTATTAACAATATTTAGTGACTTTTTGGCAGATATAAGAGTTGAATGTGTTTTGCTGTGTTTGGTGATATTTCGCTTTCGAAAAAATCGATTATTTACTCACGAATCGTTGCTTGCGCGTGACTCAATAACATTCTTGCCAGATGGTTAGGTTAGGTTATGGTGACGGATGGGGGAAGGGGTTGAGAGGACCTACAGTTTAATGCCGAATACAAACGGTGGTTGTCAGTTTTTCCTTCACACTTGAAGGTTTTTTCTCTGCCTGCCTAGAGCGCACTTATGTGATTCTTGTCATTTTCATCTGCTTCATGTGGATGGCGAGAGAAGTAGATGAGCGTTTCACCAGGCCCAGCTAGGATTCGAACCTAGGGTCTCGGTATGAGAAGCCAGTTCGCTACCCACTGAAGTATCGAGGCCGATAGTCTAATCTAATCAGATCGCTGAAATTTTATTATCCTTAATTCAAACAAACTTCTGGCATTTTCTCCCAAAAAGTCATTTTTAAAATTGTTACTTCAATTATTGTTACCAATCAAAATTACTTGTTCAAGCTACGAATTTATGGCATCCATTAGACACCTTAATGGAATGAATAATTGAGCATTTAATAATTAAAGCATAAATGACTCTAATGATATAAAGAAATCACAAAACCACATTTGTAAACATACCCACTCAAAATCCCTTCAATTGATCTTATTTCGTTATCCAAAAACTGTCGAAAAATTCATTGAAGATCCAAAAAATCCACCAACAAAATTGAAAATCGACTAAACTTTCTCTTAAACAGTTCTATCTGCTAGAACTTATCTTGAGATGATGAGCAACATTGTTCAATAGTGATCTTTAAACAATCTCCATGTAGAAGTCCAACGAGTAGTTCAGTATTGTTTGTTATGCCATTGACGAGTTTCCCCAGCTTCCCAATTTCCATTTGTAATCCGAAAATGCATTCAGTACGCTTTGCTTTACCCTTTCGACCCCGAATTTTGCCCTGTGTCTCGATATTACTTTTTGGTATTTAAATCATGAAGTGTTTCACGACATTTTAAGTCGCCACGCCTCTTTGTTAGAGTTCTATAGCTAGTTTACTTTTGAACAATTTTAACTTAAAACGGGCTAAGAAAATTTTGCATCAATATTTTTTAATTACAAAAAAAGTGTTTAATATTTATGAAAAATACAAAATTATCACTTTTTGATTTTATTTAACCATTATTAAAGAAACAGGGTTTTGATCAAACGCGACCAATTCGTAGACTTCAATTAGAACACAAACTTTCCCTGATATCGCTGCAAATTATTGGATATTATTTTGGGGATAACAGTAACATTTTTGTAATTTGCTTCAAATTCACTTCTAAGAATATTAATTTGTTGTAGCCTTTGCTATAAGATGACAAATAGGTGAGGTTGCTCTCAGGCAACTTCGGGATCGAAAGGGTTAAACTCTTCTGAGAATTCATTTTTTAATTTTCTTTATATATCAAATTTTTATTTAAGTAAATTAGAGTAAATTTTGTATCTATAATATCTAATTTTACTATTCTGGCATCTGTCCAAGAGTCCATTACAACAAGTTTCTAGACTAAAATAGTGTTAACAAAATGTCCCAAAGCCGCCTGGAGAGAACTTTTTCGGCAGGCCGTAATCCGGTAATGAGTTGTTATGACCAGTTAAGTGAGTAAGTAATTTTAAAGCAGTAATATTGATTTACATTTATTGAAATGGCTGAGTCACCAATTCAACTATTCAACTATTAGCTAATCAATTTCCTCACACTACGGAAATGCCTTTCATTCCTTTCTTCTCATTCATCTTTGACTTTTAATTGCTACCATAGTTATTTCAAAAGCTTAATTAAATTCCTAACGAGTAGAACTTATGTATCTATTCGCAACGAAGCAACCATTTTCGAAAAGCTAAGCAAATCCAGTAGTGATTTTGTTAACTGTATACGGCCCCCATATTTAATTCCAATTAGATTAAATTCCATAATCACAACCAATTCGGCGCAGGTGTGGATTGCGCAATATCATTGCAATTCCAATGCCGCACTCAAATTTCGTATGTTGAATATATTAACAAAGGTAAACAAAACTCACCGCAGTGTCTGCTCGGTGTTGTACTGGAACTGGCACAGTTCGCATACGGTGCTCCTCGAGGTGCTAATCCAGCGCTCCAGGCAGTAAACGTGAACATATGTGAGCGATCCCTTGCACAAACACGGCGAAACTAATCTGCAAATATTTTACAAAACTAATAAACGGGGTCGTGCGGTTCGCGAACTAAGCCAAAAGTCAAATACGAAAATTGCAAAAGTGCAAAAATATTTACATACAAACACAAACGCACACAAACATAGACACAGCGCTCTTTACAACGAACAGTCAAAAGAGCAAATTTCACGTTACGTTAATAAGCGTTTGTATGTTGAATATTACGTTATTTAAATTACAAAAAAATTAATCGAAAAAATCACTGCAGCGAACACATTTGTGAGTTTAATTAAATGCAAACAAATTAACACAATCGTAAAGCGGTAATTAAAATTCACAGTAATACTTAAATAGTTGGTAATTAATGCGACACTGTTTTATAACAGTTGAACAAATTATTGGCGCCTCTTTAAAATAAACACAAACAGAATGCTTGCGATTGCTTGTATCGAAGCATTTGGTATACTTTTAGGATTTGCCATTTAATTACAACTTATCTACTTGTCCGTTGCATCATTCCTTCTTCCCTTCTCTCTATTTGAATAAGATGACCGGCACTCACTTGTCTGGGTTCTCCGAGTTGTGGCAAATGCGACACACAAGCGAACCAATCGAACGTATGGAACCGGTTGGCGTTGTCTCGTTCTCGGTGGCAAGAATATTTTCTCCAGTATCGCCGCCCGCCGCCGCACCGCTCTCTTCGCCTTCGCCGCCATCATTGGCGCCGGCACCCTTCGGCGATTTCTTGTAGGCCTCGTCCATTTTGCCTGCATTGGCGGCGCCCACGTCCACCTCCAGGCGAGCCGCCGTTATCGCCTGGTCCGGACTCGGATGCAGTATCTGGTCCATGGCGTGATGTGAGCTGAACGCTTTGGAGTCGACGGCGGGCACAACCAGCAGCGTGCGCATCTCCGCGTTCTCCAGTTCGGACTGCAGCGTTGTGTCCGAATCGTCGGACAGCCGTTGTGACTTATCCGCCTGATCGTTGTTATTTCTGCGCGATTCGCCGGGCGGGTCGTTTGCGGCCGTCACGTTTAGCGTGGACAGCACTTTGGTCTGGAAGATGGCGGGCGCTGCCGTCGTCGGAACTGTGGCCAGGGGATTCACCACGGTGGCCGCCGTGGTGGTGGTGGTTGTGGTGGTGGTGTTGGTTATCGCTGCTGCTTGCACAATTGGCGATGGCTTTGGATTGGTTAGCGCTGCAAAGAGGAGACAGAGAGCTGTTGACGACTTTCACTGCTTGGCGGACGTTTTGCTTGCGAAGCGTAAAAACCAGTGATGCGGGTTTTCGGTTACTTCGTATGGTGACTTCGAAAAGTAATTAACTCAATTTGGTATGTGACAGGAAAACCAGACAATATGACTTGACAATCGTTGGACCTGCTTTCACCAAAGTTTATTTGTATATTGTCCGCCGAATGCGTCGAAATATTTTATTTACACGAATGCACACAAAACCCAAACTCAACATCAACACATATTCACTTTTATCTTCTTCCATTGTAGCCCCTCTGTGTTTTTGCAGGTATTTTTGATTTTTTTTGGTGGCTTAAAGATTGAGTGCTTAAGAAATTGCAAACAATTTTTTGTAACAAAAAATTTTGTTTCAGTTGTGTCAAGACTTTTGAATTTCTATTTTGATATTTTCCCATTTAGTGTTTACTTTTTTTCTAACATTGATTGCAAAGTTTATTTAAATTATGTACGGGATGAGTGAGCGTCCAGCGGGGCGTATGAGTGCTCTGCGTACAACTGGCGGCCGTGGCCATTCACCTGAACAAGGCGTTCACATCGAATTCATACGCAACGACAACTCCGAACATAAGTTGAAAGTGACAGTTCGGGACGAGCTTCGGTCGAGCGCACTCCGGCACCACTACAGCGCCGCCAAAAATTGCAAATTGCTTTGAACGACCACTTAAAGTTGGCACACAGTTTTGCGTCAATGAATGAAGACCGAGAGCGAGTTGGCGAGGGAAGAGACGATGGTTGGCACGATTGAGTTGATGCATTTAAAACGATAGCAGTGCAAAATCTGCGTCGAACGCAAGTCCGGAGCTCGGAAGTCGCCGAACTTCAACATCCCGGCGGCCGTGATTTATCGCTCGGCCAGCGCATTTGTAGGGAGAGGCCAAAAAGCCCACTGCGGCCCGACACTTTGGTTGCGTCAATTAAAGTGCCACATGGAATGGACTGAGTGATGCGGTGTGCTTTGTTGGGCGTAGCACATTTTGACGAGCAGTCTGCGGCGCATTGTGTAAAATTTGGTAAACATTTGCGTGTTAGTGGTTGAACAGGCAGTGTGGGCAGTGGTGCTGGCCGGAAACTTATTAGGGTCGTCTTGTGCGAGTCAGTGCTTAAGTTTGGTGCAAAAGTTTTTGACTTTGATTTCCAAAGCGATTGCAATTTGCGTCATTCAGTGCTCGACGCTGTGTAGGTGTAGTTCTGTTGAATTTTGCATCTTCAGATTCAATTACGAATAGACCGATGAGCCTTGAAACGAATTTGTCAAATTTTGAACTCAACGAACAAATCTCGCCGCTGGGTACTCGGCAAACAAAAAGTTCGGGAATGTGTAATGCAAAAGACTGCGCTGATCATAGAAAAATATTTGAATGTGATTTGGATTTCAAAACCCCCTAAGGGTTTTGCACATAACTTTCGAGACAAATACCTTTTGAAACCATATAAGTCACCCACAGTTTTTGTAACAATCAAATGTTTGCGAGGGGTTTAAACCCCAAAACCCGTTGCTTGTATGACTTAATCAAGCATTACTGCAATCTGTCCACAAATCTGACAAAGTATGTCAGCAGCAATTTATTGAATCAAGTGTACTTTGGTAGTTCAGCACGAATTTTTGAATGACGCAACTTATTAAACAAAGAGTTAAGCTTCGTGTAATGAATACAATTTCAAGTTCCCACTCGCTCACAATTTTGGAAAGGTTCAAATGTCAATAATTTTCATTAACACTGGCTTGCGGTGGTCGAAAACATGTCTCATTCTTAACGACTTTCAACGCATGCAGCCATTAAATAAAGAATATTGTAATCGCTAATCGTGATTCTACTCACAGAAAGATTTCAACTGATTTTGTTATCTTTTACGAGACTGTGTATTCGACTTTCTTGGCCACTTTTGCGTGACACACTTTCAATAGAATTGATTTTGAGTTGAATTTGATGCAAAAACAGCGCTGAAGGAAGATCACAGACATTCAGGATTCCATCAATTCTAATTCCACATTTATAACTTAAGACAAAATATTGAACTAAATATTGAGAAGTAAACAAAACCAAGTTATTGGAGCAAAAGTCAAATCGAACCCCAAGAAAGACACGACGAAATGCAATGCAATCTCGGCAAGATAAGAAACTGTTCATAGTCTGCTTTAATATTTACGTTACAATTTCAAATTACATTTACAAATTCATTCCAGAGAGAGAGTCAGTCAATCAAGGCTCTTTATTCACCGTTGTAAAGGAATTTTGTTAAAAACCCCTAATAAACGACCAAAATTTAACGGAAAATTTAATGTCCTATCGAAATCAGCTACAGTCTTACTGAATTTTATTCAACAAACACAACAAATATCCTTGACTGACCATATAATTTGCCCCACTTGGACTTCTTTATATTGTTCAAACTAAATTTGTTCAGACTTAGTTTCGGGGTTACCGGTTTGACAAGATCTTCGGAAGAAGCTGAAGGTTTTATAACAAGTGTTTCAAAGACTGCAGAAAACGCTGGTTGACTAAGTATAGGGTTTTCCAACAAGAGCTGTTATTTTGAATCACCCGGTATTTCAGTAGCTGTCACTTTTGAAGCTTTTATTCTTTGACATTTGACAAGTAGAAACTACGCAATTACTAGAAATGGAACGATACACGCTTCAACAACGCATTGAAATTATTAAAATTCACTACAAAAATGGTGAAAATCTTGCAGTCACAGTTCGCAAAACTAAAGCATTTTTGGGTCGTCGTGAAGCACCTTGTCGGACCGCAATACAGAAATTGGTGGAAAAATTCAAGCTGTTGGGACAAGTTAGTGATGTGAAGAATAAAACCCGTGCACGTCGCTCAAGAACAACTGAGAATATTGCTACTGTAGCCCAAAGTGTTGAAGAAAACCCAGGTTTGTCCATTCCTCGTCGTTCTTTGGAATTAGGCATTCCAAATCGTCATTACACCGTATTTTGCATAAACACTTGGGTCTTAAGGCTTATAAAGTTCAGTTAACACAAGAACTCAAGCCGACCGATCATCAACAACGTCGTGTCTTTGCTGACTGGGTCCTCTGGGTGTTATCTCTGGAAGAGGTGATCACAATTGGCCACCGAGATCTTGTGATTTAACACCTTGCGACTTCTCCCTTTGGCGCCACGTGAAAGATAAGGTGTACGCCAAGAGCCCAGCGTCGATTCACGGCCTCAAAGATAGAATTCGTGAGGCTATCGAGGACATAGGGCAGCCATTTTGCGATTTGGTTATGGAAAATTTCATGAAAAGGATATGGTCCTGTAAGCGTGGTCGGGGCGGCCATTTGGCTGATGTTGTTTTTCATTATTAGCGGCATACCTTCCTCTTTATTATGAAATAAACATCCGATCATTTATCTCAAAAAATGGCATTTTTCTTTGAATACCAAAATAACAACTCTTGTTGGAAAACCCTATATAAGTGTGTGTTCCGTGGCACACACATGATTTCATTTTGGGGGGGGGGGGAGTTTGCGTACAACATTTGAGCCGAATACCATTCGAAACCATATTATGTACCCGCAATTTTTGTGTTTGGGAGTTTGAACCCCCAAACCCTACCTGAATGCGCGAGTGTTTATTTATTTATTTAATTTTATTGAATTTTATTTAATTTTATTTTACAAAATATTTAAACAAACAAATACGAATAATCCTCTGTAATTTATGAAAAGAATATATATGCATACGTATGTATATACATATGTATATGTATATGTACTTGTCAAAAGATATCAGATGTTGAATTCGTCAAACTTTTACTAACAAAGTTAATCAAAAGAAAATCGAATAATTTTTGTGCTTTTGACTTCAATTATCTTCGAGCTGAATGAACGCCTCCCTATTTCCATATCGAATTTGTAACAGTTCATTTGAGGCAATTTCAGGAAATTTCGCCTTCTGGTTTAAATATTCAATGGCATTAATCAAAATAATGATTAAAATATAATCAAATATAATCACAACTGCTTTAATGCTGCCGAATTAAATATCCAAGATTTTGATGTGCAAACTTTGGTTGCGTTATTAACGCATTCACCTGTGAATTGCTACTAAATTGCATTCAATGGTTTATAGAAAATTTAGGAAAAATTTAAACTTAAGTACGCTTTCATGAATGCCGGCAGCCAAATCTAAAGTGGAGCGTGTGCACCAATTTCATGCTTTTTAAACGTTAATGGCATTTTCTGGTCATTTCCCGTTCACCACAAGCACACGCGGATGCGCAGCGAACCACAACAACTACAACAACAGTAGACGATGCGGCTAATATTTGTGCTACTACTTGTAGCACCACTACAAGAGGACATAAGAAAAGTTTTAATGTATTTTCGCCAAGTGCTGACCCTTTGATCCTCGCCGCAGCCACAAACAACGTCACAACAACAACAACAATTACAGCATCAGTGCCAACAGTTTGCCAACGTTGCTAAAATTCGCCACTCCCATGGGGAGAATGGGACCTAAACACCTTTTGGCCAAACTGTTGGCGAGTCGAGGCGCTGCGGCGTCCAGGCGGCCAGCCAACCTGCCGCCGACAATGCCACCGCAGTGTAAAGTGAAACTACAGTGCAATTTATTCAAACCTAAAAACCTTATTAAACTGTTCACAAGCAAAACTTTCCATGTACTTGCACATCCTCAACCGCTGATAGCTTACCAAATCCTTGATCTCCCTCTCTCTCGCTCTCTCGCTATCTATCTCTGTCCCGCTTTTCTATCGACAAAGAGTAAATGGAGGTTTTTGCTTTCTATTTGCGTCCAAGACAAGAAAGCGGCGCCGCTGTACAACACTGTTGCCAGCAGGTGTGTGGATGTGCAGTGCGAAGGGATGAAACTTTTCACTTTTAGATTTTAATGAAATATTAAAATCTTTCAGGATATTTTATAGTTTTCAAAAGTTTGTTTATGTCTTAAGTACAGCGATATGTTTGTGTTTGTGCGTGTGTATGTAGTTTTAGATCTTTATTAAGAGCTGCACTTCGTTTTGTCGCAGCGACGGCGCCGCAGAACGACCAGTTGGCTGGTCGAGTACGTCCGCTGGCTGGCCTCAAATTCTTGCTGCCACTGGTGACTATTGTGCAAAAAAGTTTTCGCACCCACGCCAAATGCGAACTGCCAGCAATGCGCACGGACAGACGCTGCACAAAATTAATGAGTCGCATTTAAAGATGGAATTACGAAATTTTATGTGTTGCCCAACGAAATTTGATTGCTTTGCATACTTTGTCAACCACAGAAAAACTTAATTTTTTCTTCTTTTTTTTTAGTTTTTAATATGATGAATAAAAAGACAAAACTGTGTTGTACTTCAGAGATGTTTTCCATATCAGTTTACTTATATCAATTACGAATGTGAGTAAATATTGTTTTGGAATCAGAGGCACTCAAAAAACTTTCTGAAGCATTAAGATAGATTCTGGTATAGAAAAAAAATTTATAGAAGGTAGATATACAAAACTTGTAAATCAATGAAAAAATTAGTCAAATAAAAATGGCATAAAATTTGATTAGTTGAACTTGGACATGATTTTGCAGGGAAAAACTTGCATTATCCAACCTAAATGGTTAGCAGACATTTTGTTGTGGTAAAAATTCGTATTATTTAACCCATTAGTGCATAAAGTTAAAATAATAAACTACTGTTTCAAAAGGATAAACCTTGGGTAAAATATATATAATAGGGCTCTTAAAAGTAGTCGAATAGTTCGAAAATCGATTAATCGATTATTCGAATAGTAGTTGTTTGTACGAATAGTATTTGAATATTGCTATTCGAATAGTCGATGTGCTTCGAATAGTCGAATAATTGTTAAATTTTCAAATAATCAAATAAACACATAAGTTTTCAAAATCGAATATTTTTGGTTCTTTTCAAAGTTGCTGAAAATTTGTTCCTGAAATATACATATTTATAATTTGAACGTTGATAATGAGCTAATGATAATGAATGTAACTGACTCTGTGCAAATGTTGCTTTTCTATGCTTATTGGTATTTGTTCACAAATTCTTCACAATTTCAATAAATTATTTACAATTTGAGTTTGTGTGGCTAAACAAAGTTTACTTTATTATACATTATTGCTATTCGAATAATCGAATACAAACGGGCAATCGACTAGTCTAAAATGAACAGGTAATCGAATAGTCGTTTGCCTTCGAATAGTCGAATAACGCTATTCGATTATTAATAATCGAATAATATGTTATTCGATTTATTCAAATAATCGATTAGTCGAATAACAAGAGCCCTAATATATAACTCCTAAAATAACAATTTTATTGGCGTCCGATTTATCCAACGTTATGGGTTAACTGCTGAGTTAGAACGAACAATTTTTGACGACTCTCTTTGTCACAAGTCGAACGTCCAAAAATTAAGGCATTATTTCCTGATTATTATTCTGAAATATTCAATCAAGGATCAGGTTGATAATTTAACATGATACAAAAAATAAAGTTAGAGCCAATGCTGAATCAATCCATCAAAAAACTTGATAAGAATTGTTTTTAGTATGAAATCTTTTTTTCAAACGCGCTCAAACAAAACTGAGTCAATTCATCAAAAAACTGAAGGAGGAGTTTTTTTAGTATGAAATCTTCTTGATTTTTTAAACGCTCTCAAACAAAACTGAGTCAATCCATCAAAAAACTGTTTACAAATTTCTTAGTATGAAATCTTCTTGTTTTTTTAACAAGTTTTTTAAGTATGAAATCTTCTTGTTTATTAAACGCGCTCAAACAGAACTGAGTCAATCCGTCAAAAAACTGTCTAAGAAGTTTTTTAGTATGAAATCTTCTTGTTTTGTTAATTGTGCTCAGACAAAACTGAGTAATCAACGCAAAAACTGTCTGAGAAGTTTTTATAGTAGGAAATCATCTTTTTTTTAACGTGCTCAAACAAAACTGAGTCAATCAATGCAAAAACTATTCTAGAAGTTTTTTCAGGATAACATTTTCTTGTTTTTTTAATGCCGTTTAGTGTAGTTCGATTGAAAAATTACTATTATTATTACAATTACTGCATTAATAACATTGATAATTTTTAAAAATAATAGCTCCTCAGAATTTTGCTTATGTCAACAAATCTTCAACCTTGGAACAAAGTGCCCCAAAAACATATTTTTATAACTTTTAGATAAGAAAATCATAGATCATCATGCTTCTTCTCAGCCACCATGTTGCGCATCTGACACTAAGCCATGTTTTGGCATTCTCCTTTGAAAATGTGCTACCGTACTGTCGTTGGAAAATCGATTGAAAATTTTTTTAATACAACAATAAATTATTTGCTGTTGAATTCGCATTAACATTTTACTCTTTCGCCCAAAATACATTAGTCACGGTGAAAGGTAAATTCCGCGTTTATTTTAAAAAAGATCTTAAAATATTTAACACCTTAAATATTACTAATTTCATATTTTATCGAAGTGGCATCACGATTCAAGATTTTTACGAATACGAAAATAGTCAAACGGCTCTACCTTTATTTTTTATATCATTATCATAAGAAATGGTGAAATTATACAAGGTTCTAGTTTTTGACTGATATAACTTAGTACGTATGTTTAAAAAAAATATTAAAAATAAATAAATTTCTGTCGCAAGTTTCATCACTCTGAGAGCATTTCGTTATCATTAAAAGATCCAATTTGGACGATAATTGCTTTAAAATTTGAACATGGGGGATATTTTTCCTTGAAAAGAATATTTCAAAAGCAAAATACATAAGGACTCGCCTCACATTTTTGACCTCCAAGTAATCTGGAAGCATTTGAAGTGTCGCCTACATATTTTAAGCCTCTAAAAGTAACTTGATCGGAACTTTGGGGTCAATTTTCAATTTGTCAACGTTTCATTCAACGTGGCTCTAATTTTTTCATTCGATTTGTTTTTTCAGCCTCACTCTGTTCATGAGTATTCGAAACCCATTATTAACCATTCTTACCACACAACACTAAATCATGTTTATTATTCAATGTCAATGACCCTTAATCATTGTGTTGTTATTTCTTATTAAAAAATTATTCCTGCCAAGCAAAGTTCTTGCATTAAATTTGCGCATTTTTAAACTCATTCAAAATTTACGGTGTGAAGCCGGATCAAAGTGTTTTCAGCACTAATTGCCGCACGCCGCAAATGATTTCGTTAGAACGAGTGCGCGCATTTCAAAGCGGCCGCAATCAATAACATTTTAACTGTCCCGCCACGTAGCGACAGCGCAGAAAACGCAAAAAAAAATTAAATAAAAGGACAAACTGAAAACGAAGTGAAAAACACTTGTTCAGCACGTTTTTCTAATCCTTTAACAGTTTCACGCGACAAACCGGCCAACTTTCCGGCCGCCTTCTGCTACTGCAGGCAGCGCGCAAGCGGCATTAAATTAACTACATAAATTTTTCAAAAGGCAAAATAAAACAGAAGTGAGATTGGGGAGAAGTAGGCGAAATGCGAATAAACAGAAACGAATTAATATTAGCGTCAGCGGGTTGGAGAGGGGCTCGCCTCGAATAGCAACGGAGGCGAACAGTGAAAGCGTAAAGGCATTAAAAAATCTTGTGTCAAGTGCTGCCGGAGAGGGGTAGCGGGGCGAAGGGCGGCGTGAGAAAGTCGGCTGTGAAGTGCCGAAGGGCTGAGCAGCCGGCACTGCTTTCGTAACTGCCGCTTATTTATTTAGCAAATAACCGCTTGCTGGTTGTCAGCAAAATAACAAAAACAACAATCGCTAAAGGATTTGACAAGGAAAAAAAATGTGGTCGCTTCGGCGGCGCGACTTAGACGCCATAAGGCCGACATTAGCCTTTCGGCGCCGCCATTAGCCGCGCACTGTCGGCGTGCGACCGACCGACCGACCGGCAGTCGGTGACGGAGAGCGTCATGATATGGCATCAAATTTTGTTGTTTTTCGTGTTTATGTGTGCGGCGGCCGAGTTCGGAGCGGCCGAACGGTTTTTATTTTTACGCATTACGTGACAGATTTTTCGTTTATGCTCGCACAAATTAAATGAATTCATTAATTTCGACACGGAGGAGTTGGTGCATGTCGCAATCGGCAGCCGGCAATGCGGGGTCGTCACAATTTTGTTGTTCGTTCTCCCAATATTCTCGGCCTTTGCTCTCAACCAGTTTTGCGTCCCTGTCGGCATGTTCGCATGTCGCCCCGTGCAGAGCTGTCGGGTCATCCCGAGTTAAGGACCCAAAAGTACACCGTCGAATATTTGACACCCACAAGTTTCGGGTTTCAGCCGCTGTTTGAGGCGCTTTGAGGTTCAATGGTGAAGGAAATTAAGCTCATTAAGCGCTGATTGTTGACAACCAAATCTGTGAAAAGTGGTGATTTCGACCCGCCTCATAAAAGCATCAACCGAGCGTCGCACAGCGAAAAATCAAAAATTCATTTGTTTTGCTCTGCACTCGACACGGCCCAGCACGTAGCGAGTGGCAAATTTTTTCGGGTAATTTTTTGCTGCCGCTGCTGTCGTTTCGCCCGACAACGTGCCGTGCCATTTGCTGTTCGTGCTGTTTTGTGTTCAACGTATTCAATTCTAACACGTCGCCGGCGCATTTAAATGTCACATGGAATTTTTCAATTTTCTCCACCCAGCACACAAAGGACATTAGGCAGCACCTGACCCGTTCCCGGTCCTGTTGCCGTGCAATGAGCAAAAGAACGCGCGCCATATGTTCGCCGTTGCCATTGCCGTTTCCGCCGTTTCGGCCGCCAACGAGAGAACACAAAACGAATTGCTTCCGGCAAATATTCGCATTTAATGTGCTCGAAATAAATGTCAGTTGCCTGCCGCCTGCCGCCCGTCGCCATCCTTGGCCGCGGTCGGCTGTCGTTGCTCTGGCTATGATAAAATTGTCCTTTAAACTTTTGCGCACGTAATTAAAATTGAGTGTGGCCAACAGCAGTAACAACAACAACAACAGTAACGCCACACAAACCAAGTACGACAAACAACAGAAACATTGCCAACTTAACTAAAGTCATTAAATAAATCTTAACAATGTCCCGAAAATGAAAACCAAGTCAACAGTGGCAGCAGCAGCGGCAACAATAACAACGCGCAGTAACTCGAAGGCTGAAATGAAATTTTCATAAGTTGCCGCCTTTATTCCACTTGTCCCGAGCTTCCGTTCCTTTCGGCGCGTATTGTTTGCGCACAGAACGCCAGGCGTCGCTTCGATGCTGCGTCGGTGGTGACGTTGGCACATGGAAGGTGAAATCAATGAAAATAAATTCGCATGATGCAAGCAAAAATTAAACTTTGTGTGGTTTCCACGTTCGTTTGGCAGAACGTAGCAGTAATGGTTGTGGTTGATGGTTGCTATTGTTGTTGTTGATATTATCGTTCTTCTGGTTTTGGCAGCCCACGAATTTATGCTTTTCACTTAAGTTTTCCCCCGATTCGTTTTCCATTTTTTTATGCTTCCCCACATTTTTTCAGTATCTGCAGTCCTTTGATATTTCTTTGTTTCAATTTGCTTCTTTTACTTTTTCCGACTTTTATGTATATTTTTTTACGTTTATCGAAATTTGTTGCTGTTTCTTTATTATCATTTTCTCAACGGGCCTTTAGGCCTTAATGTGTCGCAATTATAATTTTTCGTCGTTACTTTCTTCTGAGTTTCAGTATATTTGGCTTTTCCACTATTTCCTTTATTATTCGTATTTCCTTTTTCTCCCTTTTTAGCACTATTTTCAATCTTCATTATTTCCTTTCCACCTTTCTTTTTTCGTTCTTAATTTTACACTACCTTTCTTAGCTTTCTCCATCCGTTCGTTTTATTATTGTTTTTATGAATTCATCTCTTTCTTAATCTTCTTATGACGCGATTTTATTTCTTTATTTTCATTTATTTTTTGGGATTTCTTTTACACGCTTCTTTACTTTTCTCTTCCTTGGCGAAATGTTTGTATATATTATTTGAATTTCTTATCTGTTTATAACCTTTTGACTATCTTCTTTCCTCACTACTTTCCATTCCATTCTGCTGACTGTAATCGTTTTTTCCCTCAACTTTTATCTTCTCTTCTCTCATCTAGTTTTTATTTATATAATTTAAATTAATTTTTACTCTCTTTCTCCTTTCCTTTTCTCTTTTTTTTTATTATTATGTTTTTTTTTTATTTCATTTTATTTAATTTTTTTTATTTATTTTTTTTATTTTATTTTATTTTTTTATTTTATTTTATTATTTATTTATTTATTTATTTATAAATAAATTTATTTATTTACTTTTTATTTTTCTATTTATTTATTTATTTATTTATGCATTTATTTGTGCACTTATTTATTCATTTATTTATTGATATATTTATTTATGAGTCACTTAATTAATTATTTTTTTTATTTATTTATTTATTATTGTTTATTATTTATTTATTTTGTATCATTATTATTTTTTTTAATTTTATTTCTTTATCTTTGTCATCTATATTCATTTCCCCCATTCACTTCTCTCGTTCTTCTAGTATATTCCAATTATTTTTCTTCCATCTAATTTTTACTTTCCAATATCTTTCATTTTGTTCCACTTTTCCTTAACATTTATCTTTTTCATGATTCTTCCATATCTTTCAAATGCCAATTTAATTTTTTTTGTTGCTATATTAGTGACATCTCATCCTGTTTTCTTTTGTCTTGTCTGTTCTTGTACTTGTACCAATTTTGTTTTCTTCTTCCACCGTTTATCATTATCCTTCCAATAATTAAATTTGTTTGTTATATATTGTCTTACAATATCCTTTTCTCATCCTCACTATCCTTTCAATGTTGCTCCTTCGCGGTCTGCTGCTTTACCGTTATAGCAGGCGACACTTCTAAAATGCGCGACACAGCGACACAAATGACAACAATAATAAGTAGCAACAATAGTAACAGCTCCAAACAACGAAAACACAAACATAGAAAACAAAAACAACTTTGAGACAACACCTTTTACCCGGCAACAACACAAGAAGAAACAACAACAAACGTCAGAAACGCGATGTCACACACAGCGCGCCGGCTTCGGAGCGGCAAAACTTTCTGCCATTAAAGAATGTTCACGTTTTTGGTTTTTTTTGTAGCTGAAGTTGTTGTTTATTTTTCGGTGCGTTTGTTGTTTTTGCAGAATTTTTGAGTTGGGTCACCCATTCGCTGAGTTTATGCGGTGCGCTCGCCGTTTGTTAGTTGGTCGAACGACCTGTCTGCCTGTTTGTCTGTCGGACTGCCTGCCTGTTGTTTGTTTGTTTGTTTGTTTGCTGTGACACTCTTTCGGGCGCCGCTGTTCTGTTGTTGTTTTTGTTATTGCCGCTGTCACGGCGCTGGAAGGGTTTAATTGTTGTTATTGCCACTGTACTTGTACACAACATCATTGTTTGCAAGTGGGACAGACACATTGTCGACTTTCAAATGAATTCATTCAGTCGCCACGACAGAAGTGCGCCGCTCGCCGCAGTCGGCGCAAAGGCAGCGTCTAAAAGCTGGACAAAAGGGGCCGCTCTGGGATTATTGTGTTGACACTAAAACTGTCGAAGCGCACTGCAAACTTTTAACTTTAAGGATATTTATTACACTTTAATTGTATTTAATGCGCATTGCGGCGCTGAAACGGGGTCGCTCGGGCAGGGAACGCGGAATTTCAAAAGTTTTACGTAAATTAGGTACGAAGACGGAAAGGTAATTTCGGGCGCTTTTTCAAGGCCACACATTCCGAGCATTGTTGACCGAACATTACGCCACAGTTTGAAATGGTGTGTCATGAATTTTCGGGTAATCAATGAGAAAAGGTTAAAGCTGGGCGAAAGTCTCAAGTGTTTTGGGTCAATTCAGAGTTGTGCTCGTTTTGCCTTTCCCAACAATACATGCGGTGTTTTCCACTCTTGCTTGCAGGTCTCCTGGATAAGGAAGCGTGATTTGCACATATTGACTGCTGGGTCCACAACTTACACATCAGATCAAAGATTTCAGGTGAGTGCTGCTTCTTTGTTGAAATCGAAATGAAAACTCATTGAAGAAGAGAACAAAGAATTTTAATATATCATTTATTTTGTGAATACAGCAAGTGTTGTGTTAAATGTTTTTAATTGAATCCTGAAAAAAACTAAACGACTGACAACTAAAGTTAAGATCAAAGAGGTTTTTTATTAAGTTGAGAATTAAATGAATTTAAGTTATCTAGAAAGCATAGCATTTTTAGTTATAATTAGCCAAGGGGACCATTTAGCATTTGGTTAGCATCAAAGTAACCTTGAAACTTCGCCATTCTCAGCTCTTTCGCGGAAACATTGAGGTTTAACGTACCAGCGAACCAGGTTTCAGAATTCACTGTAGCGTTGGTAGACACGCCCAGAATTTCGGCATTCAATCTAAAAGCCAATTGCTAAGGAGAAGGATATCTGACACTTTATAAGCTACTGACCAACTTCAGGTTGAAACAGGCTGCTAAAGGAATCTCTTCAGTCAGCCGAAAGAGACTGCTTAAGTTGAAGAAAATTGATTACGTCATTGCAGACTTCTTGAGTCGAAATAGACTAATTGTATCAAAGAGACTCTTTGGAGGCCCTTTAAGAGACTTACAGGGTTGAATGAGATTTCTTTGATCTTGGATTGAACGGAACCTCTTAGGTCTAAAGGGACTTTTTATCTCGAAAGAGACTTCCTAAGTTGGAAGGTACTTCCTGGGTCGAAAAAGATTCCCTGCGGTGAAAGAGATTTATTAAGTCAACAGCATCTCCTAGTAACGAGAAATGCTCTCCATGGGTCGAAAGAGAACTCTTTGGTGTAAAGAGAGGTCGGCCGAGACTTCTCGGGTCACAAGAGACTTGCATACTTTGTAAGTCGAACAAATTTTTGGATCGAAACATTGTTTCTGTTGGGTCGACAGAGATTCCTGTTTCTAAAAGAGATTTCTTGGGTTGAAAGAAACTCCATAAGTCAAAAGAGACTCCTTTTGATGTCACTAATTGTTGATTTCAACAACGTTAACAGAGTCATGAGGAGTGTTTATAGTGGTTTTCTGATTCTTCAGCAAATTATAGCTTAGGATTAATCTTTTTTGTGGTATCACAACTGAGATCCATCTGAGGGCAGTCGTAGCTTTTACAAGAATTTAATACGCTCACTAGGAAACAAAGAACATACACTTTTCCAGAGCAAGTTAGCATGTTTTCGAACACAAGCATTAAAAAAAGAGCAGACAAGACCTAAACGGGGCTTCAAAGGGCAGAAAAAATGAGAGGACAGTTATAAGACTTGGAATCATTTCACAATATGTTATTGAATGTGTTTGCATATTGGGCCAATTAGTTTTTAATTTATACATTTGAGAAATTTATAAAAATTTATCATATTCAAGCCAAGTATTTCTTTATAAACATTGTCAACATTTTTCAACGCGCAGGTCATACGTCCAGAAAATTCAGGCAATTGGACATTGCAAATAAAATATCCACAGCCACGTGACTCGGGCATCTACGAGTGCCAGATAAACACCGAACCCAAGATGTCGCTCTCGTACACGTTCAATGTGATTGGTAAGTGAATTGATGGCTAACAAAATATGTAAATTGCAGCCAAAACACACTCAACTTGTGTGCGAAACGAAAGCTGACAAATTACTCAAATCTACACTGGCAATATTATCCTTTAAAACACATACATACATATATACATACAAAGTAGAGCCGTTTGCGAATGAGGAAGAGGTTCACTTTAACCCGTGAATGCCTGCTGCCATTGTGTTCGCTACAACTGAAACTGGTTAAACTTATTGGGGAAATTTGCTGGTGAGCTGATGATTACATAAATACCCAAACAGTTGTTTGTTGTAATTATACAAACATTTTTCCACTCACGGCCAATTCGAATTAATGAGGTTGGCAGCATTTGACCAGCTAAATTGATTTTATTTTTTTAATTTGACGAAGGTCTTCATTACCAAAATTTTGTTTAGAATTTCAGAATCCTAAATCAATTTCAAAGTAAATTGTTAATTGAATGTTAAAAACAACTGATTTAACAAGAGCCAATCAAATACAGACACTTTGTGATTTTGTTGTTGTTGTTGTTGCACTTTTATGAATTTGCCTTGAACACGACCTTTTCTAAAATAAAATAAAACCTAAATCATTAAATGTTTTTGTCGGTAGATTCCTTCTTTTCTATTTACTTAGTCTAATCATTAAATTTTTCTCTTGACTTCTTTGCGTTGAGTATTTAAATAAGCAAACCTGAGAAGCCCACACCAATCTATTTTCTGTTATGAGTAGAAATTTCCAGGAACGACCTTCTCATAAATTTGCTAAATAAAAAATCATTTATTTGTTTCTCGAAACTCCTTAACCCATGAGAAAAAACGAGCATACAAACTTTCTCATTACTCACAAACCTTGAGTTAGTTTATCTTCCCCTAGTTTTGTGCCCCGTACTCGATGTGATATATATGGGTTAAAGCGTTCAAAATGAAAAATGCATACTTACGACTCAAGTCGGGGCAGACAAAACGTTGCATTGGTCATGCTGCCGCCTGGCATATGGCGAGAATTTCAATTTGCTAAAGTACTCGCTCATGCCGTCGCTTTTGCTTGCGCCCGTTCGGCAACTAAGTATAAGTGACTGACTGAGTGAGTGAGTGTGTGTGTGAGTAAGTGAGCGAGTGTGTGGGTGTATAGGTGTTTTTGGCATATGTGTGGGCCTTGAAAGCGGCTGTTCAAGTATTTGCTCAACAGTCACATTTTCATGTTCGTATTTTTTTGCTTGTTTGTTATTTTTATTAAAAAAAAAGGGTTGAAATAGCAAAATGCTAATGCTGTACTCATGCCTACAAGTGCATAATTTTATTTTTACTGATTTCATTGACGTTGGCATTTCACAAAAAAAAGCTGCCAGACTATTGAAATGTTACATTTTTTGGCATTTAAGATTTAGTTTGCCCAAACATCTTTTGACTGTAAACTTCTGCAATAATGATTTAATGCTTCACTTTAATGCTTTAAAGGCGTTTATTGTTTTGACATTGAAGACATTATTTAACGCTTTCGGAACTGATTTTCAGTTCATTGATAGATTTTTCTTATGTATGTATGTATGTAATAATTAATTATATTAATAGAAAACAATATTTGTGACTAAAATATACAACAACAAAACGTCACCCTTTGTTTAAGTTTCGGACGAACTCGCAAATTTGGAAAGAATATTGAGCTGATTCATTGTGAATCAAACAACACTTCCTTCGACAGGCACGGATTCAGAAAAATATTTCGGGGGGGTTTCAAAAAGTAATTGTTTAATATTTATAAAATGTCTTTTATTTTGTATGTTGTTTTAAAGTCGATCCAAATATTTGGGGGGTTTCAACCCCCAACGCCACCGTCCTTCGATCTTTGAAATAAAGGCATCAAATGGCAAAAGTTGTCTACTAAACTTCGCGATTTCTTGAACCCTTCGTTGCATGATTTAATTTCCGTGAAAGAAAAAAATTTTTGTCATATAATATTTCTTGCTTGTGAAGTTCTGATGGTAAAAAGGAAGTTTTGTTGAATTCCTGTATCTGTTAAACAAGTTTTGCAAATATTTTTCGTATCCTGGTGAGAACGCTACTGCCGAAATGAAAGTCGTTTTTATCTAAAAATACTCATTGTTTTTTCGATTCTTTTGAACATACTTGAACAATGTTATTTGCAAAATTCCGTTAGAAATCAAATGTTTTAACGTAAAAGAAGAATGAGAAGAGAGAAATGAAGAAGAATTAACGGAAAAGAAGAATGAGCGACTGTAAAATGGTGAATAGAATAGTTTCCAAATCTATGAAAATTAATATTGCATATATGCAATGCCATGCAGCGAAGGGTTGAGCCTTGATAGGAGAACATGTAGGGCTATTGAATCTTTCTGAACAAAATAATCTATTGTAAAGAATATGGCCGAGGTTGTCAATGAAAAATAAAAGATATACTCGTTGCTAAGTCGTGATACTATCAGGCTACTTTTTGGAGTCATCAGAGCACATTTTGTATGGCAGCTATGCTCCTGAAATGGTGCCTCTCATCCAGTAATGTCTGGGAAAGCTGTGCTAATGAAGAATAAACATAGACGATAGAACATAGACGATAGATTATGAAAGAAAATCAATTTTCCCCGTAGAAATACCACACCTCCACATTCGGAGGAAATACTCTGTGTTTACTTTCTGTTTTAATTTTATTTGTGCTCCTGGCCATTGATCACTACACATCTACTCATTACATAAGGACACCAGCTTCAATTTGGTCTTGCCAGAAAGTTGCAACATTTTTGAGGTCCACATTACTGCTTAGTTTGAAAAACACAACAGACGCTGAACTATCAAAACTGAACTAAGCTTCATCAAGAAGTCGAATTTGTTTATTGACTGAAATTCAATTACAGGCAGTTGGGTATTTCTCCAGCTAACAAAATATTCTCTTAATGGACCGTTTTCGGGCCACCCTTCGAAACCTAACCTAACCCCACATAGCTGTATACTCCATACAATAGGGAATATATTTATAACGGTACAACTTTGAAGCAACATAAATTCGTAATTAAGAAATAAGTGTTCACACGTTCGCCTATTTAACCCTTTTGATCCCAAATTTTACCCAGTGTCTCGATATTACTTTTTGGTATTTAAATTATGAAATTCTAAGAAGTGTACACGATATTTGAAGTCGCCACGCGTCTTTGTTAGAGTTCTAGTGCTAGTTTACTTTTGAACAATCTTAGCTTAAAACGGGTTAAATACATTTTGTATCAATATTTTTTAACTACAGCAAAATTAATTAATATTTATGGAAAAATACAAAATTATCACTTGTTGATTTTATTTAACCATTATAAAAGAAACAGGATTTTGATCAAATGCGCCAAATTCGTAGACTTCAATTAGAACACAAATTTTCGCTGATATCGCTGCAAATTATTGGATATTATTTTGGGGATAGCCGTAAAATTTTTGTAATTAATTTCAGTTCTTAAAATATTAATTTGTTGGTGCCTACTTAAATCAAATCCATAATTCAATCATAGCTTTTCCTATGAGATGACAAATAGATGAAGTTGCTCTCAGGCAACGTTGGGATCGAAAGGGTTAAAATAATTATTTCTTGTTTTTCCCCCATAAAAAGAGAGAACATATCGGCGAAAGGGTTATTTTATTTTTCATTGCAAAATAACTAGTAATTAATTGTGTCTGTGAAAGAATGGTTTAGGTTTCAATTGAAATTTGGAATATTTTTTTTTTTTATTTAAGTTTGACATATTCGTCCTTGAACGCTACGACACCAATTCGGGTTCTCACTGAGTTGATTTACATAAATAAATGGCCTTGAGTGACGACCCCCTGCTCTATCATTGAGCAACAGTAACTTAGTTCTAAAAATTGCCCAAGCACACAATAAATAAGTTAACGTCAAAGTTTGTTTCCAAACAAACAAAGAAACAAACTTATAAATAAAAGCCAAAAGTATACATTTTTAAGAAATTGAATGTGAAAATTATCAACTGACAAAAAGATTCTATTTATATGACCACAATGTCATTTAATGTCTTTTCAAGTCACACCCAACCATCTCAGATGTGTGCTTCTTAATTACTTTACGCTCTTTATTAAAGTCTATAGAATTCCCGTTATAATAACATTCAAGCCAAACGTCTCGTCGACGGCAAACGAACACTGTTTGTGCATTTCACTTGCAATAACAGCAAAAACCCCAAAGTACATAATCCCTCAGCAGAAAGCTGTCTTTCGGCAAAAATGTGGTATCACACACACATACACACATTGTTGTATGTGTGTGCATAAGAAGCATTTTCGTGTTGAACATGCACCAAGCATCAGTCCGAAACTTCGGTAGCAATCGACCGCAAATTTTAAAGTCTGTCGTCTAGGCGACATCGACTTCAACTTCGGCGCCAGCCCAGTGCCAGATGCAACGTTGACAACATCTTAATCCGCTAGGTGGAGAAGCTTAATAAGCTTTGATGTCTCAAAGGCATTCTTCGTCACTGCACAGCGCTGAGACCGTTGTGGCCAATGTGAGTGGCAGGCAATTTTCTGCGAAAAATTTTCAGAATTTGCGTTCAAAATTGGTATTTGTAAAGAATGGAAGTGAATGCGAGGTGAATGTGCGTTATGTCTGTAGAACAGCTTCAGCGTAACATACGCATGACCACAGAACATTAAATTTGTGTGCAACGATCGTTGGTGGCAACTTCGTGGAAGTGTCTTATCATCGATTAGAAAAACGAAAGATTGTCATATCTTCTTGGTAACTTTCAAACATTTGAACTGACGAAAACCCAAGCGTTTATAAGCTTGCAAAGGCACTGCTAGACTTCGGTTGCCACACGAGCAGAAAGGAGACAAAAGAGTTGTTCATCGGAAATATAGTTCGGTTCAGTTTGAGATCAGAATGGTTTTTCCGAACAGCAAAAATTGAAATATCGCCGTCGAATTGTAGCATCGCAACGAGCAATTACTGTCATATATAACCTAACCTCTGATATAACTATAGCGACAATTAGAAACTTTTATTTTCTTTTTTTATTGATCAAAGAACAACAAATAACAGAACAACGCACTCAGACATCTTCGTGTTAAAACAGCTTTGCTTCGTTAAAATATCTACGTGTCAGTATTTTTCAAGTCTTTGTTATTGAATAGCAAAAACTGTTACTTGAAAATTACTTACAAGACAAAAGAATAATTCCCTATTCCTTTAAATTTCGATTCGATTTGAAATTTCGATCGATTATATAATTGATGGACGAACTGGCTGGTGATCCCAATCTCTATAAAATTTTGCTCGCATTGATTTTTTCTACATCTACAAATGCAGAAGAAATTTCAAACTTGCACTGTGAACATGTCGTAGACTTTGTCACTTAATATTTCGGCAAAGGGTCAAGTGTGAACAGTGCTTCGATACGAATGTCATTGATGCTCGTTTGGCCGACTGGGTTCGAGTGAATTTCGAAATACCACATGAATACAAGCGAATGTGTGTGCGCAACAGAAATGCAACTTCTAAGTGATTACTGTCAATGCTGTGCTGCAATGCTTTTGTTGTTGGTGTGGTTGTTTTTGTAGTTCTTATGTTGGTATGTGATTTGCGTAAGCTGTGCGATTACATGGAAATGCTCTGTCGATTATGTACAAATTGACTTTTGTACTGCGTCCGTTGGCGAGTGGGGAAAGGCCAGCAGCCAGCTTGAAGACCATTCGGTCATTAGAAAAGACTTTCTAAAATGTTAGTATTGAGTGACCCGATGTGGGTCATTAGTTGGGGATGCTACTAGTTGGACATGCTGCAGGTTTACATGTAATTAGTTTCTGTTGTTGCCGTTGCGCATTGTGAGTGCGGCAAATGACAGACGAAACGAACGTTTGATCCAAGTGGCTGAAAGCAAGAGCTGCAGCAGATTTAAGTGCAGCTAACAAATAACAGTAAATATGCAGCCGCATGGGTGCTGGGAGCGTTTCCAGTGTATCCGCACACACACGCACACAGGCATTAAAATTCCATTTTAAATCCATAAACTGTTTGCGGGGTGAGCATGTCCACTCCTTATCGCAGTGCATCTAAATTTACGCAAATATCTGTCCCAATGTGAATTGTGTATATGTGTACGTGTGGGTGTGTGTGATGGGGGGAGGACGTAATTCGAGAGCTTTGTGTAGTTGTATTGCAGCAATCTTTATTCGCCCTGTGTTTTGTTTTTAATATATTGAATTTCATACTCTCTCCTATGAATAGCAAATATTGAGTACTTACGTGTGGGTGTGTGTGTGTGTGTGTAAGAACTCAAAGTGCGCTGCTGTGTGTACTTAACTCTGCAAACGACTTTTAGATTGTTTCGAAAGATGATGGCACTGCTCTGCGCTTAAGTTTGTTTCAATTAATGTCAAGTCTCGGACACCGGAGGCGTATGAGTAACATTCAGAATTATTGTTTCGTTTGCGTGGGTTTGATGGCAATTTAGATATTCCTTAATTTAATTGCGCCTAAAGAAATTGGCTTTTCGAACAGCGGAAACTTATGGACTCCGGGGCGTATAAGTAACACCTGGCATTATTACTTTGACAAATTGTTTGCGTTGTTTGCGCCCCTGCAGCTACACTCTGTTGATGATATAGAATGTTAAGTTCTTTTTAATTTGAATGCAATAAAAGGTAATAACAATTTATAATATTGCGATGCGTGGTCACTGATTTTTTAATATATAAGCAAGCAACGAAAATTTAATTTTTGAAAATTAATTGTGTTGTGTATAGAAAATTTAAATAACATTTAATTAAACCAAGGTGTCAAGAAAATGTCTATATTAACATAGAAAAAAGCTTTAATTCAAATAATTTTAAGCTTTAACTGTTTCTTAATAAAAATACTTTCTGGATAAGTAATGATCACTGTGTACTTATTTTTGAACCAAATAGTTGCTTAAGTTGCATAAAATCACATTTTCATAAACCTCCAGTTTTTTTGCAAAATCTAGTTGACATATTTTTATCAACGAATTGAAACATTGTAAAATATTTCTACCTCGTACGACGTAAAAACAAAAATGAGTATTTTAACTATGGTTTTAATTACCCACCGACCCCATTCCTTCTTCTTCTTCCACTCCACGCATAAAATGCACGATTCACGTTATTTGCAACAATTTAACTTCTCCCTTTGCACCTTTAAAGTCTCACAAGTTTATTGCTAATTTCTGGGTGCCAGCTAGCAATGCCGAACTCGCAAAGAATGCCAAGAAGGAAATTATGTTCTCAGGTTGCAAATAAAATACGCGTTGCTTCGCTTTATTACTGTTTACGCTCTTCGCTGCAGCACCTTTACGGGGCACAACGTTTCTTGAATAACGCACCTTCATCACCCACACACACACACACACACATATATCTAAGTATGCAGCATAACTATTCAATTTTTCAATTTACCCCAATTCGTTTATGGGCGTCAGCGGGCTGCTGAGTCCTGCATTCGTGGCTTTGTGTGGCGTGGGCGAATATGCATAAATGTGATATCACTTGCTGACAGCAGCGCTGCACAGTCAATTTGGAGCGGCTGTGCGTGTTGCGCATACCTGTGTGTGTGCTGTGTTGCCTTCACGAGAGCCCATTGTGAAATTTTATGTTACATGAGGGCTATGAATTTTGATATGCAAAGCATAAAATACAAAAAAGCGCATGAAACTAGAGCAGAAACGAATGAAAAAACCATCCACCACACATCCACACACACCATCACCTCGCAGCGCCCAAAATATGCCAAGTGAATAGTAAATATTTAGTTTGGGGCAGCGGGAAATTGTTTCAAATTCAGCCGCCTGCCAGGCATTTGAATGTCGCACAGCACGAGTGGGAGGGGGGCGGTGCAGTCCGTATGGCAGTCATCTCTGAAAATTGTCTGAAATTGCCTGCACAATTGACACAATATTTCCTTATTAATTTGTGTACACAAAATTTCGGCAGCACTCCCGCTGCGCTCATTTGCCGCAGCAATCAAGTAGCAAAATGCGCCACTAAACGCCACTGAGCGTAGCTTTTTTGCTTTGCTTTTTGCCATTGAATTTTTTCTGATTTTGTTTATTTGTATTTTCATTTGTATTTCTGACGCTTGGTTTCCACCAATTTCGCTGACGAGTCACATTTTAAGCGTATTAAACGTAAATGTTGCGAATAAATTTGTGTTGACGCACGCAAATAATTTCATTTTCACCTGCCAATCTCACTGTCAATGGCTTTGTTGTTGGCGCCGTGTCATCGGCACCGCCGCCGTTTGTTGGCGTCGTCGCATACAAAAGGAGCAAAAAATTTAAATTAAATTTTTTTTCGACATCAACAACAAACAACTGGGACCTCGTGTTGGGCAACACTTAACGCACACACATACGCAAACGCACTGCGTGTAGATGGCGGCGCTTAACCCTCCAGTTTCCAAGGAGGATCTATGTAAATCTATGAAAAATCCAGCAAAATAAGATTTGAGATAACATTTCTGAAAGGAAGATTTCCGTTCCTTTCGAATCAAAAAAGTCTCAAGTTCTACAATATTCTACACCTTAGGAAGTGAGTTCCTATTAGACAAATAGACTAACAAAAATGTAACCTTTACCAGAACCACGTGTGAAAAGTTATCCATCATTTTTGGAAAGAACCGAAAATGTCACCGAGAAACATTAAGATTCAAAAATAGTTACAAACGGTCTTTACTAGTGTCCGATCGCAAGTCGGTCGGTCGCTCAAAACATATGGAACTTATTATGAGTTCCATAAGCCTTAAGTATGAGGTATCACAACAGGTTAAATTAGTCTATGATATTCTTTAGCTGATACAGTGTTGCCAGATACCTCAAATGACTTTCTCCTAAATCTTTATTTTTTTATCATTCAGTCAAACAAAAAATAAATGTTTAAAAGCCCATCGATAAATATTTAAAAAAATACAGAAATTTCCCCCCAAAAATTAAAAAAATCCTCAATTTTTTTAAATAATTTTCGTTAGAAAATTAACTTATCGCCAATATATAATATACCGTTGGAAAAAGGATTTAAAAAGCTATGATTCAAGGTAACACATCATTTGAATTTTTCGTAAATAAGAATTTTACAGCCAATTTCCCAAAGTGTTCAAAATCGACACCCTAAAATTTTGTAATGTAAGGTGCCACCCCCTAAAAAAACCGATAAAAACGTAAAAATCTCAAGTAAAAATGCATGACTTAGAAAAATTACGAAAGATTTTTGAATTTAATTTGAATTGAATAGAAAATGACCGAAAGTAAAATGCAAATTGAATGGTAACGAATAAAAGGAATAATTGTATGGAAATTGATAAACAAAACTGAACTAATTTATTCCTCATGATCGAATAAGAGAAAAGTTGACTAACAAAACTTCATTGTAATGACGATTCCGAGCAATAAAATGTCATTTTATCGATATATTTAGGACCACAAAACAATGAAAAAAGGGGGGTGGCACCTTACAAAGAAAAAAACGTGGCACTTTACATTTATATGCCATTTTGGAAATCATTGTATAAATTTGTTCCTTTTACGATATGCTCGGATATCATTTCGGATTATTAAAAACCATTAAAAATTAAGTCAAAGTTAGTTTTTTATAACTTTTGGTTACTTTTTCACCGCAAGAAAAACCTTCAATTTTCATTTTTATGTTTTTTTTTAACCAAATTTTACACTTTTATTTACCCAGACCGTGTTATTACAGCTGTTCCCTCAAAAACCACATTAAAACTGATGTTGTCATATATACCTTAAATGACAATAGGAATTTTTGTAAACTTTTTTTGATTCATCTTCAGCTTAACAACAAAAACTTAACAAAGAAAACATATAACAAATTAATTAAACAAAAAATTCCGTTTTTGGCGGAGTTTCATTGTAACAGAATTAAGTGAGAACGAGACAGAACGAGCTTTAATTTTGTAAGCTTACAAATTTTTAACACAATAGAATGCTTTGACTATAAAAATAGTTGCCAAAATATGTTTTGTTGCCAGTGTTCCCAATACATCGTACTTCCTTATCCAAAAGTCTCCTAAAAATCCATCAAGGATCAAAAAAATCCACTAACATAAAATATCATATAAATCTCCTAAACTTTCTCCTAAACAATTCTTCCTCCTCAAAATTCTCCTAAAAGGCCAAGAATCTTCTAAATCTAGGAGGAAATCTCCTGGTCTGGCAACACTGAGTTAATACTAGTTTTTTCTTAAAAACCATATATTTCGATATTACGATCTTCTTAAGTGAAGAACGTCAGCGAGCATTTGTAACATAACTTGAAGTAAATATTTTTATTTGGGGAACAAATTAGATTGTACAACCGATTTGCTTAACTCTAGAGATTTTGGACGGAATACACTAGAAATATTGAAAAAAATTCTACTTTTGATTTGATAGCGCAAATTACGTAGTGCGTCTTCTTCTAATCTGTTCAGATAATACGTATGGCAATTAGGAGATCATTTGGATTGCACTAAAGCCAACTATTGCTTATTGGTAGACCCAAGGAATTAGTTAGGCAGGAAGGTCGAAGCTACCAATCAAAGAAGACTTCAGTCAGTTGGGGTTATTGTTGTACAACGAGATATTTTTCCTTTTCCTAGGCTTCAAAACAATCTGAACAATAAATAATGAATATTAAACCTTTGATGCCAACTCCTGAGATGTCAGCAAGATTGGCTGCATTGCAAAATGCTCAACATTTCTTCCGATTCCTGCACAGTGCAGATCAGTTCCATAGAACGTCTTGTCTTCTTCTTGTTTCTACAACTCCTAATTCCTAATTTTCTTGCGTGGCTCCAGTGTCCACTGAAAATATCGACAGACTTTTGCCCATTTTGGGTCAAATTTGAACCTGGCAACTAGAACAAAAAAACAAATTTCCGAAATCACTATAATTTCTTGACATTCATAACTTGTAATTGAATCACAATTATAATTTTTGACTACACCCTTCACACGCACATTCCACTGTGCACCGCGTGTTCGCTGAAAATGGCGCCGACGACAGCAAACATTTTTCTTTCAATGCAAAAATTGCTGATTCTCTATTGCTCATTTAATTTTAATAAATTTCAAGTACTCGCTGTCAGCGCTCTGCTGGCTGTCATGTTGCAATAAATGTTTTCCTAAGTGTTGCGTGGGACAGCAGCATTGGTCCCGTACACAACATTTTCTGATGAAAACGACAATATGTACTTGTCGACAATACACAAAGACGCATTTCCTCGCATTTATCGTCTTCACTCTTAGTCGATGCGCATTTCCAGCCCAACAAGTTTGCGTAAATTTTAAGAAGCTTCTGGCCGGCTGCTGTATGCGTAGAACTGAATGATCACAAAGAAAAGAAATTTCATGAAATGCTGAATTTCCATTCAACGAAACATAATCCAACTATTTGTGCGATACTCAATAAATTTTGACATTGGGAAGAGTGACACCAATTCTAATCATTTCTAGGGAAGCAAAAGCTTTTGATGCCACAGTTTGGCGTTTGACGTTATGTCGTTGGGTGCTGATACATTTCATAAGAATTTCTCAAATTTGTTATATACTAAACTCAACTAAGGTAAACTTAGTTATTTTGAGGAGAGACGTCCAACGTAGTCGTTGTGGTTGATTCGTGAGACACTTATCGAAATTTTCTTTCCTTAATAACAGCAGAAAAGTGGCGCTATGGATCTCTAAGCGGCCCCTCTTTTTATTGGAGTTTGCCCTTAACACTGTCCTTAGGACTTCTTCAGAACTCGTTCTTACTGGATGACCAAGCGATAAAATGTCACCGCGCATTCGGTCAAGTGAAACAGTGTTACCAGATACCTGAAATGACTTTCTCCTAAATCTTAAAAAATACTTAAATTTCCTCCCAAAAGTTAAAAAAATCCCCCAAAATTGTTTTCTTATAATTTGCGTCATTTTAAAGGAATTAATTTTCTCAAAAAAAAATAAAAATATATTCATATAATTTTTTTAATGCAGCCTCTTTTTATTCATCTTCAGCTTAGCAACAAAAACTTAACAAAAACAACACATATAACAAATGAATTAAACAAAAAATTCCGTTTTTGGCGAAGTTTCATTGTAACAGAATTAAGTGAGAACGAGATAGAACGAGCTTTAATTTTGTAAGCTTAAAAATTTTTAACACAATAGGATGCTTTGGCTATTAAAATAGTTCCCACAAATATGTTTTCTTCCAAGTGTTCCCAATAAATCATACTTCCTCATCCAAAAATCTCCTAAAAATCCACTAAGGATCAGAAAAATCCCCTAACATAAAATATAAATCTCCTAAACTTTCTCCTAAACAATTCTTCCTCTTAAAAATTCTCCTAAAAGGCCAAAAATCTCCTAAATCAGCACTGAAACGAAGCATATAACGAATTTCACTGATATCGTTAGTCCATGCAACAATCCAAGATTTTATATTAAGTCTGTTAAGTATCTACTTGTGAGCTAAACATCGCACATCAAATAAATATGTTTATTATATAACTATGTATATGTTGTCGAATCAATACATAGTGATAAATCTTTAGTATATGTGTATGTAGTTTATTGTTAAAGCCACAATTCACTTTCATATATTGACCTCCATTTCTTGTACTATGATATTTTCAAAATAGTTACGTTAAATGCCCGAATAGTTTTCAATGAAAAGCTTTCACATACCACGCTTCAATGTTCATTGCGGAATCCTTGAAATTCAAATTGAACACAATGAACAACCAAATTGCAAGCCTTGTACATTGAACTGAATTGAAACATCGCTGCAGGCAGACTATCGCATTGTTCTCGGCGTGAAAGTGAAATCGGATGGCAACCTTGCCGGCATTCCTCGCCACCAACCAATAGTGAAAATTAAATAGTTCTGTAATATTTTTACACTTGCGCACGCACTCGAATTTACCAAACGCGACATATGCATGTAAACATGTACATTCGGCCATGAAACGGCGGCGAGTGCGGATGGGAGAAAATGTGAAATTAATTCAAGTGCCTGATTTTCCATTTGCCAGATAAACGGCACGTAATCAAATAAATATTTGATTTATTATCACACCAGAAACCTTTAAACCGCAAACGCGGCATGGCATTCTCACATGCACACGCATACATATTTGCGCAAAATTTGGCACACACACACATATACTTTGTGTTAAATATCTAAAGACCCAGCGCGCAACGTACGCACTTATGAGCTCAGCAGTTCCACAAACTGCAGCCCTGTAGCGCACCTAACGGAATTGTTTCGAAACGTACGCCGACAGGCAAATAGGAAATATTAAAAGCGTCGCAAAGATGTGTGTGTGTGGGTCACCCACGTATCATTGGAAAATGTCCCAACTGGAACAGTATCGAAACGGTGTCTCGACTAGTCATATGTTCTACACGACATCATATTGACATATATTTAGCAGAGATACCTTGGACAGATGGCCGAGACAGACAGTTGCCGTTCCCCTAGGACCCTTGCGTCTCATTAATTATCATCATCATCATCATCATCATAGTTGGCTGGACAACCCCGGTCGGGTCTTCGCCTGCTGCAGTAGAAACCTCCAGTCGTCTTTATTTCTTGCTTGCGTTCTCCACACTCTTATTCCCAGACTCCGTGCGTCATCGTCCACGCCGTCAATCCATCTAAGTGGCGGGCGGCCCCTTCTTCTGCTTCGCTGGCACTTTCCATTAATTATAAAAAAATAAATATTAAAAAAACTATAAAATACGGGCTCCTTCAAAGGCCCGGGGCCGGGTTTGTACCTCCCGACGCATCCTCCTTCGTGTGGACTGTAAAACTTAATGCCTAAACTTAGACTTAAATTGTATTTTATCATCCGAATAAAATTTATGACAAAGTGTTCAGTGATATTTCCCGTAATGAAGCTCTCATAAGTAGTTTTTATTTTGTTTTGCTCTTTAAAATCTGCGGCCACAGGGAATGAAGAAGAATGTAACTGAAGATGTGCGCAACCTTAGATTTAATCGAAGAAATTTTTTTCTTGCATTCCATAATAAAAAGATTCAGCAATGCTCAACCACTTTTATTAGATGTAATTTATAAAAAATAAAACAGAAGGTCAGCTTAGTTTAGGTTAAATTATGTTGGTTGCCCGTAAGACAGATCTGAGAATTCAGTCAGTGTGCCCTCTCCGGTCTTCCCCTCGGCACTGACGATCAGTTATAATGCGAGCACAAGTTGGCCATAGTATACATTTAGGCGTATAACTATACTCGTTGAGAAGAGTCTATGCATCGAGTTACATATGTCAAGCTTTACGCACTTCGGACAAACCAAACCTGCGGCGTGAAAAAGGCGTAAAAAAACTGGGTCCAAACTTTTTAGTTGAAGCATTTAAATTCGTTTTAACCAACGCACTAAAATTTGGTCGTTGTAGAGCACTGACATGTAATTTTCATTTCTTAAAAGATAGTTTCAGTTTAGTTTCTTTTTAAAGGTATTTGTTGTTTCGTTGTTGTTGTTGTTGCTTTTGCATTTTGTGCTTCGTTTGCGCAGTGCTAAACTTGGCATTTTGCGAATTTATTACACTTGGCCTAGAGCCAGGCGCACATGACATACTCACACACACACACACACACACACACACAGCCAGCGCTCAACGCCAGCATCAACAACGAACACAATTGGCGCAACAACAGCAGCAACAACAACAACAACACATGCCATGTGAGTGTATGGCATCAGCTGGCGTAGTAAAAAAATGCTCCACTCATAGTGAAAACATGCACGTATGGCGCTTAGTTGTTGCACAACATAAAACTGCACTTCTTACTGCCACACCCGCCCACACACACACAAGAACACTTGAACACTGAGCCACACGTATATAAGGCCTACCATATAAAAATTAGAGCACTGAACCTTTTCAGGGCATACTTTAAGGCCGATAAACAAGCAGCGAATTTCACTGCATTCGTTGCTCTATCCACACAATATCTACTTACATACACTCGTACATATGCCCACACTTATATACATCAAATTGAATGTACACATGTATGTGGCATTTGTTTTTATATTTTCTACCACACACACATTTGCATGCATCCGACTACATATCTATTTAGGTATACACATACATACCTACAAGTATATTTGAATGCATGTAAATGTGCGAGTGTAGCCGCTGTTACAAAGCGATAAAAATTTATTACCCCAAATATGGTGATGCATGTACACATTTACCCATATTTATTGGGTAATTTCCATTCAAGTGGGGCATAATTTGCGCCAAGCGAATTTTTAAAAAGCGTCTTTAAAATATTTAAATCCCTGCAATACTTGAACATATTTACATTTTACAAGAAACTCACGCACATTAAACGAAAAAAGTTTACTCAAACTGTAGTTAGACCGTTGTTTCATGTAAAAATAACTAAAATATGGCTTTTAATTTGCACTCCAGCAGAACAATAAAGTAAAGAACGATAAAATTCCGGTTGCACGCTGCGAAGAAAGCATTCTTTAAAATAAAAAAATATACAATTACTTGACTTGTTTTTGACTGAACTACGACGAACTACTGACGTTCTCACTTTTAATTTAAAAAATGAGTAATAAGTCATATTTTAACAGAAAATAACTTTCAAATAGGGTTTCAATAGCCTGGGTTGGGTTAGTGTCGAGTGTAATTTTTCTTCCAATGTTTTCAAGATGGCCGTTGCTGGCAACTTCAAGGCCTTGTAAAAGTTAAACTAGAGGTGACCCGAAAAAAATAATGACATATTCATGATCAGCGACCCCGAAAATATAAGGAACAGTTGAGAAACTCCTCGGTTTTTTTTTACCGTTGTAGCGTGTAATTTTAAATGAGGTTCTCAATAGCCTGGGTTGGGTTCGTGTCGAGTGTATTTTTCCTTCTAATGTCCATCTACTCATTAGTTCCTAAGCGGACTCCATCTGCAATCTATGTACTATATATCTATCAAAGTGTAAATTTCTAAATATTTAATAGCGATGGTAAGAATGATAATTTAGTATTGGATTAACAAAATGTTTACAAAATGTTTAAGGATGCCATTTTATTCATAGTCTCTTTTCTTCAAACTCTTGTTTTCAACTGACTCAACTGTCGTTTTTTCATCCAATTAGAATGAGTGCAAGAATCTATTTAGTATTCATGACTGTTTCGATACCGAGAAGTAATAAGTACTTTCAATACTAAGTAAATCTTTAAATTTCACACTCAGTACTTTTCAATAAATTTTTTGATAGCGAGAAGTAATAGTACTTTCAATACTAATTAAAACTTTCAATTTCACAAGCAGTACTTTTCAATACATTTTCAGCAGATTTAAACACTGAGTATTTTTTCGTACTAAGTAAACATATCGTTTTTGTGCCCATACTGAGTACTTTTTGGTAGCGGGTTTAAGTATCAATTTGATATAAGTATCAATTTTGATATTTACAACTGAGTACACTGAAAACAGCTATCAATTCGAAACTGAGCAAATTGAATATTAAATACTGGGTACAGGCTTCGATTCGATACTAAGTACTCTTTTATACTGGGTACAAATTTCAAATTGATATTGAATACTGTTTGATATTGGACACAAGTATAAATTTGATGCCGAGTACTTTTTGAAACTAAATCAACTATCGATTGGATACGAAGCATTCTTCGGGTACAAAAATTATTTAATAAAACGTACTCAAGTTTCGATAGTGGGTTAAAGTTTCAATATGATGCTGAGTATGTTTCGGTAGTGGGTACAAGTATCAATTGGTTGCTGGGTACTTTCAGATACCAAGTGCATGTATCGATTCGGTATTGTGTACTTTTTGATAGTAAAAATAACGACTTGATTCTTAGCGCTTTCCACTAAGCAAGTTGACGCAAAACATTTCTAAATTAATTCGCGAACCGCAAACCAATGCATATACCCAGGTCCCATCACACTTTTACTCCACAGTTTAATTGAAATATTCTGCAAATGCAGAAAAATTCCTTTCTAAAAATTCTACCCTTGGTTCAAGCACATCTTTTCTCTTCAAACTGCTACTTATTTGTGTTCATTTCAACGTCATATTTTTGTAACGTTCCATTCATTCATTCATTAATATTTCATCCACCCGAAATTGTCAACCATAAATTTCCATTTTAATCATATATCCTCGCTCAGATCCCTTCAGAAGCAGTCGCCAGCAATCGTTTATGCAAGTGAATCAAATCGAATCGAATTGACTCCGGCCAGTATTGCTATCAATAAACAATTCTGTTTATGCGCTCATTAATCTTGGCGACATTTTCGCTAATTCTGTGCAAATTGCGCGGAATTAATTGACAAATCAAGTAAACAAAATCAATTTATAAAAGTCATTTGCACAGACATTGCATTCGGCCCGCTTGCCAGTTTGCCATTTTCATTCTTGTTTTACTCAATCGAAAAGCTGAAACAACACATAAACAATGCGTTTGGCGCTTCGGGGAGATATCACAGTCCAAATAACTTTCTACTGTAATTGGCTGGCTGAGGAATAAATAAGAAATCAACATTAGTCCCCCTAACACACTGTGCACGGTTTGAGTTTTTTGCAGTTGGGAATTTCACTACTTGAGTTGGCAGAGAAGTTGACTGTTTCACAGTTTAGTCAACATTAGCACAGCATAAATTATTTAATGAGCAATTAAATGAATATTTTAATATAGCTGGAGCTCGATTCATTAGTTGGAAATGCGCTAAGCAGAAAGGGCTTTAAATTTGTTTGAGATTGAAAAGATTGTTGAAATTTAAGGAAGAAGAACTAAATCTTTAAACTAGAACTTAGGCTGTAAGGCATTTTAATTTGTATATTGGAAATTTCCAAGTCGACTTGAATCATTTAAAAAATCATACAAAAACTTTAACATCAATTAACATTGCAGAACTCTGCAGTTTTACATTTTTCGAAACGTCATAAGCCCACAGTGAAGAATATCTGCAATACTCTGCTGAGTGCGAACAGCTTTGCCACAAACATATTGTACATGGCACAATAAACAAGGTAGTGGCAGGAAGGAGCGAAAAAATTCACGTGTATTTTGTTAGTGTTTTTGTTCGGTTCATTGTCAAATCGGGCGGATGGTTCTCTTGCCAACAGTATTGCCAGCATCGAATAGACCACTTGGTCTATTCGAGAACGTAAAAATACACCAATTAACAGCAAAAGTACACAGCTTCTTTGTTTTAATCTGTTGTTTTACAATTAGGGGCAAAAGTGCTAAGTGCTAGTTCGCCGATTTTGCGTTAATTCATAAAAGTTAACGAAAATTGGAAAAATAATATCCTTTCGTCATTGCAAACATGCTTAAAATTTCACAGAAAAAGAGTTGAGTGGCCATGCTGTTCGCCGAATGTAAACAAAGCAGACAAAAATTTCTGACAACCTACCGAACTCTGACGAGAAAAAAATAAAATTCGCTCCTTCCTGCCACTACCTTGTTTATTGTGCCATGATATTGTATGAAATCTTTCGTTTATCAGCAAAAGCTGTGAAGCAAAAGAAACAACGCCGGTAATGCCACTTTGTTTTTCAATCACTTCAAAGCCGAATGCAATTCCGTGTCTTCCGTAAAATTTCAATTTCCGACTAGCCATTAAATGTATTCCCCCTCAGTAGACTTTTCAGCAGCTCATGTGGTATGCCACCACATCCCTTTTACCCCATCGCCACACATTTTCACACCTGCCACCAATTCATTTTGCGGCGTTTACACGCCTTTTGCGCGGAGCAAAGCAAGCAGCACAGCTCCGTAAAGCAGCTGCTCCCGGCTGGCGCTGCTGTATTGCCACCGCGCCGAAGGGGCACATGAATTTTCCCGCCGTCAGACACACGTGTGAATTCTGCTTTGTTGTGCACCGCAAGCCTTGAAAAACAGCACCAACCAGCCAAATGTCTAAAACGTGCCGAAAAAGAACAAAGCACACAAAAAATAATCAGCGACATTTGGCGGTCGGTGTGCAGCTGTGTTTGCATTGTACAGTGAACACACCGCCGCGAGAAGAGTAAAAATTTAAATACTCGTAATTCAGAGTGTTTCAGACAGTTGCGAGCAACCAGTTCATGCGGTGCAAGGTGAACAAACAAATCTCCTACCTGAAAGATTGAAAAATAATTTACAAGGTGTTGTACGAAGCTAAAATAAATCCAACAGATTTAATTGTTTACGCAGTTACCACAGTCTATTTGATTTCTGGATAACTTTTTATAATAATTTAGAGATCGATTAATCTGTTAGTGTATTTTTAACAACAGAAGCCGAAATGACTTGTGAATTGCTCTGCAGCCAAGCTTAACTCGATTTTCCGCTGGGCAAGACTGGATCTTGGTCATTCCAAGTATCTTATTCAAGACTGTTCGATGCCTAACGTCATCGATCACATCTGCACTCCCACCAAGGAATCACTGTCCGTATCCCGAGTAGAGCAGAATGGACCGGTGGCGAGTTATCCACCGGAAACTCCATCAACATCTACACTGATGGCTCCAAATTGGCAAACAAGGTTGGCTGTGAGATCTTCTGTAACCAACTGGGGCTTAGTCTCTCCTTCCGTCTGCCGGACCACTGTGTCTTCTGTGTCTTCAAGGCAGAAGTAATGGCCATTTACCAGGCTTCAATCCGGCTTATCCGCGAGAACGCGCATAGGACGGATTTTCACATATATTCGGACAGTCAGGCAGCCATCAAGTCGCTCGCTGGGGCGACCACTTCATCCAGGCTGGTCTTGGACTGCCGAAATTCCTTGAACTCCTCGCTAGATGCTGCAACGTCTCATTACTCTCGGTGAGGGCGAGAGCTGCTTCATGTACTTGTAACGAAAACAAATTACGCGAGATATGTTGTCCTTTCGGTTAGTTGCACTCTCAGACATCGCTCACGACTTTGTGGCTCTTTTGTGTTGCAACAATGTCGACATTTAAAGTGTTATGTGAAAAGTTCATCAATAACTGCAGTTTTCTTTTACTGCTTTTGAAGAATGCACGAAACTTAATCCTTGATAATTGTTGCCGGCAGTTGTGGCAAACAGCATGACGAACGAACTGGTGAAAAAAATTTAATCGGGAGTTTTTAAAAAAGGCGTCTGCCTCGCTCAGCTTCAACGAATGGTTTTTATTAATGAAGCACTTGTGGCCAGTTGCATGCAACACACACTCGCACATGTATGTGACCACGTGTTCAAATTAAATTACACAACATTTCAGTTAGTGGCCGCCGCTAACAGCGTGCAATGGCTTTGGCTGTCTGTGTGCCTGTATGAGTACATATCCGTTTGTGTGTGTGCTGCGGGTTCGTCGCGCTCTGGATCAGTGCACTGACATGCGCTGCCCAACAGCAGCAGCTGCATACTTGTAAATTTACATGTTCCAACTCTTGTCACCTGACCGCTGAAAATGTCGAATACTCTACACGAGACGCCTTTAGTGGCGTTTTTGTGTGTCTGAGTGAGTGTGATTAAATTATACTTGCAGCTGGCTGCAACTGTCATTACTGCCAGGTCGAAATGGACCACAGTATGGCAAGCGAACAGCATTGTTTGGTTAATTAAAGTGGCGATCGCTTTCGGTTGCCATGAATATTTTAACCAGATACAGTTTTTCGATTACTTTCATTAACCAGTTAAAGCGTGACGAGTTGTTGTATATCCTTTAAACAATGTTAACGCCGAAGGTTATTACTCAGAACTGGTAAAAAATATCAAGCAGAGTTTATTTTTGTTAACAACATTTGGAAGAAGGGGTGAACCTGCGGTTTTTAAGAGTTAAAACTAAACTCCAATGGTTAGATAGTTTTTCTCAAGGTGAATATTGGTGGTGGAAGGTGGAATATTTGAAACAATTAACTACTGTGAGGATATCTAAGGATCATAGAAAAAAATTAGAAGCATTAAGCAACCCAAACAAAAACAAAAACCAAATTTAATTCATGACTATTTCAAAAACCAAGTGAAACCTTTACTACTTATTCTTAAAGTATCAAAGTAACATCTTACAAACATTCGTCATGTTGGCGATGCGTGAAGCAATATGCTTTTCTCTACGTCTGAAAATTGATTTTTTTCATGTCTTTTCTGGTCAGTCAGTCAGTCAGTCATGTAAAAAAATATATAAAAATCATGAGGAAATGGTTTTTATTTTGAAATCAAATTTAAGACTACAAACACACCATTAAACTTCATTTAACAATTTAATAAAATAAAAAAAAAGAAATACTTAAGAACAAAACTCAATTTTTCGTTTCCTACACTAAAACAAACAATTGCTGCAAGCCGCAACTTGATGTTTGTCTCAAATGTCCTTATGGCATTTCATTCACGTCTGCAGAGTAATTGGTGGCTTGTGGCTTGTCTGATGGACTGTTGGACTCTTCAATGTTGCTTTTATTAGTGGCTTCTTAATATGATTTGGATATATTTGAGTTGATATCAAGACTTGTATGGTATTTGATGTTGTTTCTTTTATTTGTTAGCAAACATTTCGAACACCCACTTCAAAAATTACACAATTCAAAATTTTTAATTTTCGGGTTTATGTGTTAATACTGCGCACAATGCATCTATCTACCAATAAGCAAAAGCTCAGTATATTTTGTTGTTGTTAACTGTTGCCAAAATACAGTTAGGTCTCTCTTCATTTCGAGAAGTTTGATGCTATGTGATCGCTGCAGCTCAATGCAAAAGAGTCCTAACTCAAATTGTGACACTTTTGACGAAATACATTTTTGTTGAAGATAACTTTAAGTAAAGTTGTGACAATTTTAGTATATATTTACAAATAAAAAAATATATTTGGAATTTTCAAAATGTTTCTATCAACTTTTTAACTGTCATTTATAATTATTAAATTCAGCAAAAGTGACAAAACTTAAAATCATTCGGTAATTATTGAATTAAAATATCATCAACAAAATTACAACTCAAAATTTTTGATTTTCTACGTTAAAAAAAAAATTGTATTCAGCTCAAAAGCATTTCGTTTCCTGAAAAATAAAAAATTTTTAGTTGTGTCACTTTTGTAGTGCGTGTGCGATTTATTTACATTTTTTCTTTCATATCTCGTGCAGCCAACTTAAAAAAAATATATATTCTAAGTAATACAATTTGCAATTAAAATGGTTTGAAGGTATATACAACAAAAACTTACTTTATTCTCAATAAAATTAAGAAACGTCTCCGATTTGACAACGTATACACGTTAAATTTATATAAAACAACTCCTAGAGATGTGTTGAACGTTTTGAGTTGAATGCAAAACGTATAGTGGAATGGTAACTAATTGCAACATATATGAAACAGCGTCAAATTGAATATCGAAGCTTAAATATGAGTCAAATGAACACACACACACATCTACCTTTGTACATGTGTTTGTCTAAATAAGTAAACAATTCTAATTGCACAAATAAAGCGCATTTTTTTACACCCACTCCTTACCTGAATTGTTTTTGAACAAAGCTTCAGTCATATACTCCATTCAACTGAGCATGAGACACTGTGAGTTAGTCCCTTTGTACCGAAGCCAACCAATAAAGTTAGCGTTCCTTCAGTAAATACAACCATAAATTATGATGACCCATTTTCAAATGCAAAACAAAAAACTGAAGGCGCAGAACAAAGTAAAATCCATACTGAAGGCGCTTTCAACTGCGCCATGAAATTCACTTTCTATCCCCTTAACCCAGTTCAATAAGTTACGCTATGCATATGTACATACAACACACACATACAACACACACACACACATACCAACACATTCATATGCTAAATACAGTTCCTACATGTGAAAAGTGTGTCCGTAGTGCTTGGGCGCGTTTGCACGCGATCGCGCGTTGCTATAGTTGGCTGACGACGCGTCGTCTTACGGCGCACTGCACCGACGCACCAAAGTCGCAATGCACGATTTACCAGTTTACAATTTTAATAATGTCGACATACAATTCGACTGGGTATTTCTGCCATTTTTGCACATTTTCCAATAGCATGAAAAATGTATTAAAAGCACACACTCTCACTCTTAAGCCTGTGTGTGTGTGTATGTGTGCAGATGTAATGCATTACATGCAGTAAAAAATGTGCGGCAACGCGGGCAAAAAATTCCCACTGCCTTCACAACGTTGTGTTGTGGATGGTTGTGCTGGAAACGGCAAACGACAGCGAAAGCGCAAGAAAATTCATGGCGCGAAGCGTACACCCACCGCGGAGGCTGTGGGCGTGGCGGCAGCAGTGCGGCAATTGAAACAAAGACGTGGAAGCGAGAAAAACCCGACTTGATATTCATAATTTATACGACGTGACAGCTGCGGTTGAGTTAGACGCTGCCAGAGCATCTAAGCGTCTACGTACTCACACACAAATCACATCATGATGAAAACGCGCACGTGGCTGTTGAAAGTGACAAAGTTTGTGGGAAATTGCAGCACAAAACCAGAGACGTAGTGAAGTGAGGAGGAGAAGCAAACTTCCTTTGTCTGCTGGTGACACTGCAAAGTGGCAACGAGTAAAAAATGTCTTAATGGAATTTATTAAAATTTATGTTGAACTTTCACTCGAATGCAAACAAAAACTATTTAACAAAAAAATTGAGGCAAAACATTGCAGAGAATGTTGTCGCAACCGCAAGTTTTCGCTTTCATGGCAAAGTTGTCTTTTGGTAGCAAACTCGACGCGTCTGCTGTTCGTTGGTTTGAAGTGCTTCAAAATTTGCTCAGTGAAGCATTGTACAACTTTTTTCTCTCAAGTAAAATGTTAATTAACCCCTTAATGCTTGTTCATAGAAGAATATTTTTTTTAACGTTTGTCAGGGAGTCCGAAGAGAATAGCAAATTGTGTATTTGAACACTCAAAAATCAAGCTGGATTTCGTATTAACCCTTTTGACTCCGATTTTTGCCTTGTGTCTTGATATTACTTTTTTGTATCAGGTGTACAACTTTGCTTCCGCCGTTTTTTTCCAAAATTAAAAGCTTTATTGCGAAAAAGTGCTTACAGATGTATTATTCAAAGTATTGTCCGTCGCTAGCGACAACTTTCTCCCATCTTTCCGGCAATTTTCGGATCCCGGCTCGAAAAAAGGAGTCCTCTTTTGACGCTATCCATGAAGCAATCCATTTTTCCAATTCTTCGAAGGATTGAAAATGTTGATCTGCCAGGCCGTGTGCCATCGAACGGAATAGGTGGAAGTCAGAAGGGGCGACATCTGGGGAATACGGCGGGTGGGGCAAGACTTCCCATTTCAGCGTTTCCAGGTACTTTTTGACCACTTTTGCGACGTGAGGCCGCAAAAGTGGCCACCACCATGTTTGTCTTCGACATCGAAATCACCATTTTTAAAACATTGAAACCACTCCCGACACGTTCTTTCACTCAGAGCAGCATCACCGTAAGTTTCTGAGAGCATTCGATGCGCTTCAGCTGCATTTTTTTTCGAATTGTAACAGAAAAGTAAAACTTCCCGCAAATGGCGAGAATTGGGCACATAAACGGACATTTTCGAGCGTGAATAATACGAAAACAAGAACAACTGCCACTGAAACGGCGATGACAATTCGTTAGGCACTGTCCACACTCACTTTAAAGGCATTACCATCTATGTATTTCAACCAGCCTCAGCCGGTACAGCCACCTATCGGAAAACGGCGGAAGCGAAGTTGTACACCTGATATTTAAATCATGTGGTGACTTCATTGTTAAAGTTCTCGAGCTAGTTTACTTTTGAACAATTTTAGCTTAAAACGAGTTAAATAAATTTTGTACCAATATTTTTTAATTACAGAAAAATTATTCAATGTTTATGGAAAAATACAAAATTATCACTTCAATTATCACTTCTCTACTGATCTGTTTCATAGCTTCGTTAGTTTATACCATCTTAGTTACCTTCTTGAATAGAAAGCAATACGATTAATATAGATGTTGACTTTTTTTAACTTGATTCATTCTACAATATTTTTAAAGCATCGACTTCTCTGTTTTCGTTTCACCGACTTTTCTCGATGACTTCTAATACCGAGTACGTCACACAAAATTGTTTGTGTTGCAGGTGGAAAGTTGTTTTATAAACATTTCCACTTGTTCACTTCAGCGGCACTTGCCCTCCATTATTTCTATTATCTAACGATTGACGACTGTGGTGTGAGTTATTTATTTTCGCCAGTCGCTTTTCTCCCCCGCAAGAATTTTAAATGCCCACCTAACGTCTTTTTGATAAAGCGAAAGCGTTTGGAAACGGAAGCTGCTTTGTTGGCTCACGCAGTTTTGGGAGGCGGGGCAGCTTTTGTTTATTTGTTTGCCGTTTGTCTGTTTGTGTGCGCAGCAATAACAAAGCCAGACAATGGCTTATCGTGCTAGCCGTCACAATGGCGGCAGCCACACCTGGCGCACGCACAACCACACACGCACACACAGATACAGATACAACCACACACTCACTCACTCACCGTGAAGCCATAATAATGCAATGATAATGATAACGAACAAAGGCGCTTTGCATTTATGTTGTGCCGTGGGAATTCGCCGCATTCTGCCGCCACAAAATTAAATAAATCGCAATTTAAATAACGGCAAATGGAGCAGCGAAATCGACTAGCACGCTGCCAGCTGGCGTATTCGATTTGCCGCACTTAGCATTCGAGCGTCACGTGCCGTTTCTAATTTGCGCCGCTTTTGTGTGTTTTGTCTCTTGCAGAGCTGAAGGCGAACATAATCGGGCCGTCGGATCTGTACGTGAAGAGCGGCAGCGACATCAACCTGACGTGCCGCATCATGCAGGGGCCGCACGAGCTGGGCAACATTTTCTGGTACAAAGGTACGCACACACCGCAAGCAATGCGACCGCAAATTAATTGGACATTTTTTTAATACGGCCGTCGGTGCTGACGCTGTCACTTTAATTGTGCAAAGCAGCGCGTGGCTTTTAAATGCCTCACTGAGTTATTGTGGTGGCGGCTGGCGTAATTGATGTAACAATTAAAAGTGCATAATTGCAGCAGCACCGCCGGCTTATTGGTTTTTTCCAGTTGTAGTTGTTGTTCTTATTGAGTTTACACTAAACCCAGCACTGGATGGCCACTGAATATTTTGTAATTACATGCTGATCGATGAGAGGATGAGGTATCAAAGCTGTCCGTTTGTCCTTCCGACTGTTTGTGAATCGTTAAAAAAACAAATATTGAATTACGATTTAGTGCGATTTATATGCGAAAATTTGCATCATCTCAGTTGCACTGTGTTATTAAATTTTATATTGAATACATGTGATCCAAATCATCTCAAACCTTAAGAAGCAGCGAGTTAGATCTGAAGAACAGTGGCCTCAATATGCCCGAAAGATATCTTTGAACAAAACTAAAGGGTCACATATCTCCTAAAAGATAAAAATAAAGTATAAAAAGCTATTTAAAGCCGAATGCCTACAGTGTTGGGTAGAACAAAGCCGGCCAAGTCCGACTAAGAATTTTCACTTTAATGTTGCACTTTATTTTTGCTATTTAAATATTCACGACATTAATTGATTTTAAAAACCTTTGCAGGCAATGAAATCATTGACGCCACATCGAACCAGAATGAAATCGATAGCGGGACGCGGATTAGTGTTGACAACGATTGGACAGATGGCCTAACATCGAGGTGAGTGAATAATTTTAGACTTTACTTGATTAATAAAACTATATTTTGATTAATTTGAGTTGAAATGAATTGAAATTAAAGAATTGTTGAGTGTGTTCTGCCCATTTTTCAAAAGAGTTATTCAACAATATTTAAAAGTGCACGTATGGTTGTTTTCATGGTATGAAATGAGGACTAACGCGAGATGCTCTTCATTTAATTCTGCTCTTCACTCAAGAAGAGCTGTCAGTGTCAACAAGGAATACTTATTCCCTTCTTATTGTTACCCATTTCGGCCCCGAATTTTACCCTATGTCTCGATATTACTTTTTGGTATTTAAATCATGAAACACTAAGACATTTGAACGACTTTTGAAGTCGCCATGCCTCTTTGTTAGAGTTCCCGAATCGGTTTACTTTTGAACAATTTTAGCTTAAAACGGGTTAAATAAATAGTCTGCGTTAGAAAATCGACTAAAAAGGATAAGATGTGCTTAAGGACAATTTGTTGTCCAAGTTCTGAGAGAATTAAAGACCTAAAACATAGTAAGTATACGGATTAACCAAGGTTTAGGCCCAAGCAGGAGGCAGCAATTCCTCCCGGACTTAAGAAGGAAAGATCTTTGCCGGATCATTGGACTAATCACAGGGCACAATCCTTGCGACCGACATATGGCTACAACGGTCATCATTGAAGATCCGCATCTTGTCTGGAGAAGGTAGACAGCACGGAGCACTTTCTCTGTGCATGTCCCACCTTCGCTAGAACGCGATGGCGCATTTTGGGTTCTGATTTTATGAGGATGGACAAAGTCCATCCAAGCTGTGGCTATCTAGCCTAAGTTCTTGGGAAATTTGGTGCCTCTAGTTTACTTTCTCATTTTACTTTCTCGGCTCCACTCATATCCATTTCATTCCATTCTAAGACATTTAACAGAGCTTTGGTTGCGTTTGGTTTCTTATGTTACCAAAAGTGAAACTGTCTCTCTGGAGAAGCAAGTTTGAATCAAAACTTTTGATTCATTTGAAACCAAGGTTTATAGAAAATGGTCACCTTATAAATCTTCACCAATGACTTAATCAGCCGGATGTCGCAAACTTTTTATCATTCTTGTTTGAAACCGTAAAGCAAAATTCAAGAAAAATGTGTCCGAAGACTCTAAAAAAACGCTTAAAAAAGCATCAACAAACGCCTAGTTTCAAACCGACAAAAAGTATTGATGAATAACTAAATGAATATTGTATATTTTATTTAACAATTGTCGGTAATTTATGAGCCCAATATTTCCGTTTCGGATGCTCGTCCTGTTAAAATTGAATTTCCGTTAGCTGCGTTTAAACTCTGACACTAAATACATGAAAATTGGACAACATCCTTGCAACAGACGGCTCCAACATATTTTAGCGTCGGTTTCTGTGCATTCTTGTTGCTGAAAAAGAACTCCACTGATTGGTTGATTGAAGAAAATGTAAATAAAATATTTTGAAGCTAATTGAATTTCATGGAATTTTCATACCTCAATTTTTCATTACAAACGCTACGCATTTTTTCATCAATTTCCTTGTTTTGTGCTGATTGCAGGTTGAAAATACGCCACGCCATGCCCAGCGATACCGGAAATTACACGTGTGTGCCGACGATAGCGAAGACATCCTCAGTGTACGTCCACGTCATTATTGGTGAGTGTCAGGCAGAGCAAAGCGCTGCGGCTAAGCCCCAAGCAGCGCACATAAGTAAATCGAGAGTGGAGAGATTTGCGTGACAATGACAACAGCAAAAATAAGCGCACAAAGGCAGCGAAAGCAGCCACTTCACTCGCTGTTTACTCGCTGCTGTTTACATCCCGCTTCCCTCCCCTGCCCGCCCCATAATTCTGGCGCGTTGACAGCACACTGCCTGCTGCCGCTGCAACGCTATCAACTTCCTGTTGCTGATGTTTGTGCTGCTTTCCACTATTCAACCAGCACACACACACACACACACGCACACTTGCTGCGAGAGAACTCGAAATCGAGAGAAGCAGACGTGTTTCGCAGTGGCTCTACAAAACATTTCCAAAACAAGCGAATATAAAGTGCAAGTGAGAAAAAGTATCGGTGAACCAACAGGTGAAAGCAGTGCGCTCAATATCCGAACACATTGGCGTGACAAGCTGCGGTGACTGGTGCAGAAAGTGGATAATTATTTTCCTTGGTGCAAATCTTTGTTTGGTCGACGTATTCGCCTTTTCGCGATTTTTCGCCGTACACAAAAAAGAGCGGGAGGAAAACAGCAAAACACCACTGACAGATCGGTAGCTAGAGTGAAACGGAATCACGCAAGTAATAGATCATAAGCAAGAACATAGGAAAGGCAAAGACACAAACCGCTCAGTGCCGTGTACACGGTTAGCAAGGGCTCACACCAACATAAAGCCTTCGGTGCACTTGTGCTAGTGGGGCAACAAACCGCTTTCGGCAAGCACAGTCTGTTCCCTACTTTAAGGCGGCGAATTTACATTTCCTTACTTATTGTTTTTTTTGTTTTTGTGTCGCAACCGAATAACAGCCAATCAGAAGGCGATTGCTATTCGCAGGTTTTTATCTGGGGTAAATGAGCGTTAATCGTTCGCCCCAATCGGGGCGAAGCACGGACAATGGCGGAATTTCAACTCCGATCATTGGTGCTAAACTAGGTAGCGGTCCTTCATTGCCGAAAAATGCGCCCACAACTGAACGGACCAATAGGATGGCGGCAAACGACTTGTCGGCTGCAAGTCCGTTCAAAACATGTGCGAAACTGGCGCGATCACCAATCCGTCGTGAGGAGAGGTCAAACTCTTCGCCACCTGGCCTACAGCCTGAGATAAGCTGCACTCCTCCTTCGAGCAATGGGAAAACGGCAATTCTGCATGAACGCTGGGCGTTGAAAGGGGGAAATGTCGAAGACATCCTGACATTAATGGGCAAGAAAATCGAGGAACTTGTGAACATGATGGACGCACAGCGGTGGGTCAATGGTACAATGAAGGACATCGCCAGAGGCATCGCAATGCTTCAAAAGCAAGCGGTTGGCAAAGCTAGCGCCACCAAGGCAACAACAACAGCAGGGCAATACACGCAGACAGCCAAACCAGCGGCAGCGCAGCTCGGGGATAGGCAAGGCAAAAGGCTAAGGGCGACAAACAACAATGAGGTGGACGATACACCCGAATTTCCACCGCTGCCAAAACAAAAGCGCTCGAGAGTGATGTCGCCGAACCAGAAGGCGGCTACAAGCAAAGGGCAACAGCAGCAGCAGCAACAACAACAAGACGGTAGTGGGGCGAGAGCAAGCCGCAACGCAGTAGCGGATCATCAAAAAATGGCTCAACAGCAGCATCCACACGCAAACGGCCAAGTGCAAGCTCTGCCAAGAGGCGAATGGACGGTGGTGGGTAAAAAGAAGAAAGCAACCGCCCTCGAGAAGCGCCGAGAGATTAGGCCCAGGCCAGATGCGTTGATTATTGCCTCCAAAGGCAATTTATCGTATGCAGACATTCTGCGCAAAGTCAGAGCGAGCGCGTCGCTGCAAGAGCTTGGCAATGAGGTCAAAGCTATCCGCAGGACGGCAAAAGGCGAACTCCTTCTGGAGCTGAAACACGCGACGGAAAGCAAAGCGGCGAGCTACCAATCGGCGATAGAAGAAGTGCTCAAAGAGGAGGCGCAAGTGGCAACGAAAACGCATACGATCACGATCCAGTGTAGAGATCTTGATGAAATAACAACAACGGAAGAGATTTGTGATGCCTTACATGCCCAATGTGGTATCAGGCGGCCGGCTGGCACTGCTGTGCGAAGTATGCGAAAGTGCCAAAATGGCACTCAGACGGCTTACGTTTGTCTACCGGCAGACGACGCCAAGCGGGTGTTGAAAATTGCACGTGTGCGCATCGGATGGGTGGCATGTCGGGTGCGAGAAACGGCGACTATTAAGTGCTGCTACAAATGCTGGGAGTACGGGCACTTGGCGCAGCAATGTAAAGAGAAGGTTGACCGATCGGCGCTCTGTAGAAAGTGCGGCGAAGCCGGCCATATTGCTGCCAATTGCGAGAATATAGCAAAGTGTGCTCTATGTCAGGGTGACCATGCAGCCGGCAGTTACAAGTGCACAATATACCAAAAGGCGCTGAGAGGAGCTTGCCCATGAAGATATTGCAGCTAAACTTAAATCACTGTGCGGCGGCGCAGGATCTGCTGCACCAAACGGTGTTCGAGCACAAATTTGACCTTGCACTGCTATGTGAGCAGTATGAAGATATCGATGGTCATGAGTGGACAGCGGATGCGGCCAGCAAGGCAGCAATCTGGGCGCCCAATAAGGGAAACTTCCAGTCAAAAATGTTGACACAGGAACGCGGCTTTACATGGGTGAAGTTCGGCGGCATATACTTTTTTTCATGCTATGCTCCACCCAGCTGGAGCGTGTCAGAATTCGAGCACATGCTGACAGCACTGGTGTTAGAAGCGCAAGGGAAAGCGCCAGTAGTGATAGCTGGCGACTTTAACGCCTGGTCAACGACATGGGGCAGCGCACGCACAAACCAGCGCGGCAGAATACTGCTAGAATGTCTGGCACCGCTGGAGCTCGAACTGCTAAACGATGGCGAACATCACACGTTTGACACCGGTAGAGGCAGATCGATAATTGACCTGACCTTTGCACACGCAACTATAGGACAGAGTGCTCAGTGGGAGGTCAGCAGCATCTACACAAACAGCGATCACTTGGCAATAGCTATGACGCTGTCGCTGCACACTCGAAACATATGCCCAGCGCAGAAGGCGCAAAATAAAGGCTGGCGAAAACAAGCTTTTGATGCAGATATGTTCGGCCTAATCTGGAGCGATAAACAGATAGAGGCGGATACGGCCGTAAAAATGGTGGAAAACGTGGCGAACCGGCTCACGAGAGCTTGCGATGCAGCTATGCCCAGAAGAATAAACAAGGGGGGCAGAAAACCCGTGTATTGGTGGAACGAAGAGATAGCGGATGCTAGAAAAAGATGCCACAAGGCACGCAGAAGGCTGCAGAGGGGCAGAAATCTGCCGACCCGAGCAGAACTTCTCTTTAACTACAAGGCGTGCAAAATAGCGCTAAAGGTAGCCATTCGCAACAGCAAAAAGGCGTGCTTTAAAGCACTGTGCGATGAAGCCGATCTGGATCCCTGGGGCAAAGCCTACAAAGTGGTAATGGGTAGCGTCAGAGGGCCTCGGTCACCTCAACCGAGCGATATAGACCTTATGAGCACCGTAGTTGCAACGCTCTTCCCCTCACAGGAGGATCGAGTGGGCGCTTTTGATGAGCACATAGCCATCAGCAATATACCCAGCGTGACAGCAAATGAGGTGCTACAAACCGTAGGCAAAATAAAAGATAATAAAGCGCCGGGGTTGGATGGCATCCCAAATATAGCACTGAAAGCCGCGATGCGAATCACGCCAGACGTGTTCGCCAAAATGTATGATGCATGCCTGAGAGAAGGGGTCTTTCCCGATAAATGGAAGCAGCAGAGGCTAGTGCTATTGCTGAAGCCAGGCAAACAGCCAGACCATCCATCCTCATACCGGCCGCTTTGCATGCTGGACACAATGGGCAAAGTGCTAGAAAGAATAATTTGTGACAGACTACAGGAGACGCTGGAAAAACCAGATGGGCTGTCAAATCAACAATACGGATTCCGACGAGCACGATCCACAGTAGACGCAATCCAGGCAGTGATGAACATAGCACGCAAAGCTACAAGCGGCAAGCGCTGGCTAGGCGGCACAAAAATGTACTGTGCCGTCGTCACATTAGACGTGAAAAACGCCTTCAACTCGGCAAACTGGGGCCACATTAAAAGTGCATTACAGCACTTTAAAGTACCAGCATATCTGCAGCGGATAATTTGCAGTTATTTCAGCAACAGAGTACTTCTGTATGATACAGATTCAGGCGTACAGCGGTACGAGGTCTCTGGTGGCGTTCCACAGGGCTCGGTGCTTGGCCCAACATTGTGGAACGTCATGTACGACGGCATCCTCCGCCTGGAGCTGCCAGAAGGCGTCAACATTATCGGCTACGCGGATGACATTGCAATGGTGGCAGTAGCGAAGCACACGGATACGCTACGGCAGAGGTGCAACGATGCGATATGCCGCGTTAATCAATGGTTTTGCAGGCAGCCGTTGCTGATGTTGCCGCTGCAATCACATGCGATGCTGCCACGCCTGTCGTTGGCCCGTGTGTGTGTGTGTGCATTACTGCTTGCTACAATACGAAAATCAGCAACAACAATTTTGGAAATGTGTCCGTAATGAGCGTGCGGCGAAATAGCCGTCAATGAAGTTTCTGCCATGTTGCCCATTCGAATTTCCACTTGCGGACCCAACCCTTCCACCCATTTCGCAGTGAGTGGTTTCAGTTTCACGCCGAAATTGGCTAACTGGCGAACTGACTTTAATGCGCTGCTGCGTGCTAAATGACAACGACTCCACGTGCGGCACCTTTGTGAGGCATTTTTATAGTTTTTCACTTTTCGGCCGCTATTATTCGGCCGGCGGTGATGCCAAGCAAACATCAGACCGCAGGTTTATGTTTGCATAAATAGTGTGTGTACGTGTGTGGTTGGGTAAAGTACCTAAAGTGTTAGTCATATGCAAACGACACGACTCGACTAGTCGTTGTTGAGGGTTGCCGAGTGGCGAATTTATGCAGAGTTCTGAGAAAATGTACTTTTTAAAGTTACTTTGGCAAAGTTTATTAGTGGGATAATTCAAGTGTCTGAAAGTGCAAGTCATAAAAGATTTTACAACTTTATTTTTGTGTTTTTAGTAACGATTTATTGCGCAAATAGTAAACTGAATTCGCAGAATTTGGCAAAAGTGTACGAGTACATTTTGTCCTTGAAAAAGCAAAAGCATCATAAATTGTCGCACAGTGCGACATGTCGTTAAATGAAATGTGCTGCTTTGTACTAACGTTGTAACGTGATTGTGTGAGTACGAATATTGTGCGAACATGAAATTCAAAAATATAAAGTAAAATACCAAAAATTGGCGAACTTGCGATTATTTTGGGTAAGCAAACTTGAAGACTGAAATTTCAGCTAAAATGCTCCGGGTTAATGGTTTTCTTTAATAGAATTTGTAACAAGTTGTGATAATAATTAGTTTAAATTTATATATTTAGAACTATGAGTCAAAAAGAAATGCAATTCGAGATCGGAATTGAACAAGGAAAGGAAATAGTCTGCAACCATTACTTTCCGTAAAACTTTGGAACTATAAAACGCACATCAAAAGTATTTTGTACGAACCTACGACGTGGCAATAGTTGCAACAATTACCTTCCGAATAACTTTGGATCTATAAAACATACATCAAGAGTAGTACGAAACTACGACGTGGCAATAGTTTGCAACCATTACTTTCCGAATAGCTTTCGACTATAAAACACACATCAAAAGTATTTTGTACGAACCTACGACGTGGCAATAGTTTGCAACAATTACCTTCCGAATAACTTTGGGTCTATAAAACACACATCAAGAACATTTGGTACGAACCTACGACGTAGCAATAGTTTGCAACCATTACTTTCCGCATAACTTTGGAACTATAAAACACACATCGAGAACATTTGGTACGAACATACGACATGGCAATAGTTTGCAACTATTACTATTACTTTCCGTATAATTTTGGAACCTGAAAACATACATCAAGAACATTTGGTACATTGCAACCACTACTTTTCGAATAACTTTTGAAATATAAAACACGCATCAAGAACATTTTTTTCTTTGGCAGGAAAATTCTGTTGGTCATCTGCCGACCCCAGATCCAGAAGAGACTTTGCAACCTTGGGGCCCCTTTCCTGGTTGACTTGGCCAATAAATCGGCCGTTGAAAGGGAATTTCAATGACCTAACTCAAACGCTGGTTGCAAATTTGGCCTATGTGCGAATTTTAAGTTGACACCCTAACTCAGTCTAGAAGCCTGGTTGGAATGAGAATTTAGAATTTCCCGAAAAGTTTTAATAGCACTTAAAAATATCTTGGAACATGTTGGACTAAATTCGCCCAATTAATTCGCATTTTTAGTAATGTCGTGAACAAGAACCTGAATAAAAATGCTCAACAATCTTTATACTAAAATAGTATATTTTACCAAACCAAAAATCGAATAAGTCAGACAATAAAGTGTCGCTAATACTTCCACACCGCTTCCGCCACGCTTTGCGAAAAGTTCACTTCAGTGCTTTGGCTGTTATGTGACAACACATGTGGCTTTGCAATTAATGTGATGTTGTGCTTTCTGCATACAGCACGTCAATCTAAATAGGCCCGAGGCAATTAATTCGCCCCTCCCCCCAAACGATGCTACAATTCATCTGATGAAGTCGCAAAAAACGTGCTTTGCAATAGAAAAACACAAAACCGAACACGGCGCGCAACACTAGAGAATGCATGCTCGCAGCCTACTCAACTGAAGAACGCTTTTTGAGTACTTATGCTGCAACAAATGTTGGCAGCAACAACAACAACGACGAAAAGTGCACAAGTGCATTTCTATTGAAAACAAGAAACAAAAAATGCCACAGGCAATTGAACTTCTGATTACGTCTCACAAAGGAGTTCACACACGCACACACAAACAGCTAGCGGCGTACATTTTAAAAGCGAGGCGCCCTCGCGTTTGGCTGATGGGTGACGTGCATTGCACAAACTGAAAACGCACAAAAAAACATGCAAAAATAACAAAAACATAACCCGAGGCAAAAGAAACATCAGCACGGCGAACGGCTTAAATGGGGTGAAGGGAAGAAAGCATGATGACTGCATACCTCACGTACGTATGTTTATGTGTGTGTGTGGATGGCACACAAAGCGCGGCACTGCTGGCACAAGTGCGACACGCCAAATTGCAGCAACTTCACCTTTCGACCTGGCTGGCTGACGCGCCGACTGGCTGACTCGCTGACTGGCTGACTCTGGGACACGCCGCGCCATTTACCACTCTTGGCAAATTGCTCATTTTCAGAGAATGCAAAAAGGAATGGAAAGCGTACAGCCGTCGTCGTCTTAACTCGGCAGCACTTGGCCGGAGCGCAAATAAAAGTCATCAAATCATTTCCCAACTCTGAAATACACAAAGCCGACTGTCGCCTCTAACAGCGTGGACACTAAAACAAAGGGACACAATTAAATAACTGTGGCGCGCTTTTAATTTAGATAAATACATGTTGGCGTTTCTCTGCCAACTGGCTGCAGCCCCCGAGCATTCCAACCCTACCGACGGTCGACGGTCGTACTCGTTCTTTGCGGCTTTGGTAATCGACCGTTTAAGCAACTCGCATTTTCTGGTCGCCTTACAATCTTGTTCGGTCGCCAGCAGCGCCCACGGCCGCAACCACACACACACACACACACGAACATAATGAAGGTAGGGACATGGAAAATGAGTCAAAATGAAAGGAAGCAAATTGTGCAGTAAAGCTGAATAGAAGAAATCATTTGGCGCAAGTTTATTTATTGCTGCAGGCGCCTCAATTTTTGCTGGACACCACAAGGAAATGCATGGCCGCACACACGTGTTACTTGGTCGTATTGTATGTTTATATGTATATACTTATATACAGCGGCGCACACAGGAGGGGGGTTTGTAGTGTTCAAAGCTCGCCCAAATACAAACATTGCTGGTATAAAATATGGTTTCAAAGGGTACTGGGCTCAAAAGTTGTACGCCCCCGCCCCGCAAATGAAAAGTTGTGTGCGCCACTGGTTGTATAGAAGAATGTTCTGTATGTCTTAGAGCACCGTTTGAGCGACAGACTGCGAACGTGGCATACAAGTATGTTGTGTCTGCTCGGAGGTCACATTTGCTTAAACTGCCAAGCGGGGCGTATGAGTGATAAATTCTTTGTGCAGATCTGTGTGTACGATATGAAAGAGACGTAACAAATATTTTTGATGGCAATAACCATTTGTAAGGTTTTTTTGTAAACATTTCTTAGAACACCAATAACCAATGTGTATGCCTGAATTTAGGAAAAAAAAAGGACTTCAGTCAATCGAATTCCTAAAAGATTAAAATTCGTCTTTCAGATCTCTTCTTTAAAATCTTTCTTGTAAACAGTGTTGGACGTTAATATTGCAGACAATATTTGTAAATAAAAAAAGAAAGTTCTATTGAAATTAAATTTTTTTTACTGTCAAATTTTTAAAGTTCGCTGAACACAAACTTCTGGAATATTTAATGGGAATTCAATTTGCATAAAACATTTGGGTCAATTTTTCAACTGTTTATTTTATTATTTATTTATTTTATTTTCTTTTAAGCCATCAGACAATAGTGTGATTTTCTTTAAAAATTCATAATCATGGTTTCTGTCAAAAGTGTAATATGGCCAACAAAAATATGAAACAAAACTAGCTACTTTGTTTTATGAAGCTTAAGTCTCTTACAAAAACTGAGTTTATTAGTTTTGAACTAAGAGAAAGATTTAGTACGTGCAAAAAAAAAAAAGAACTCACATCGTAAAGTCTTGTTTGAAACAAAATGGTTTTTGTAAAAGTTAATTCTGAAGCAAATACTAACTGAGTTCGGATTTCATACTAGCCATGAATTTTGTTTTGTTTCGTAGGACATGTTTTGTTACACCGGCCAGAATTTTCAAACTCATTCCATTTATTATTAATTGTGGAAAAGTATTTTATATGCTTTTTATGAACAACACTTCACACTGCTGCAAGTAACAAATTTCGAAATACTGCGCAAACTTGTATGAGTCGACAGCATTTACATTGTATATAAGAACTCTATTAAAAATTTAAATATTTAGTTGCAGCTGCACTTTAATTGTTTGCTTGGGATTGCGGCAGGTGATTATGACAGGTCGAGTTTTATTACTGACAGCGCTGGGAATTAGGTTGACGTGCCATGTGCTGCAAACCCCGAGCTGCTAATACAGATGTGTATGTGTGTGTGTGTGTGAGTACAGCCTACAACGAAAGTGAAGGCGTACCACTACCCATATACACACATACACACTCACACAGTCATAGGTATGGGTGCACACTATGTGCGTCATAGACGCCGTTGCAATTTGACCCAATTGCAGGTGGTTGGAAAAGCCGCACGCGGTCTGCGGAACCATGATAGGGAACTGCAAAAATCTATAAATAAATAAATATATACATACAACCTTTTTGTTGGTTTAATTATTATGTCAAAATCATAAACTAAACCACAAACAATCACATGGAAAATAGTTGAAAATGCACCGATTGTGCTTAGAAAAAAGACTTTCAAAAGTGTTGAAATGAAAAAAATGTACACAGACATTTGTGTTATCGCCGCTTCCACTTGGTTTGGCAACCATCTAACTCACGGGACATTTTGCAAACGCTACACTAGGCAACTGTTTGCCACTTTATTGCGCCAACCGACGCTGCGCTGCGCAAGTCAACGCTGCACCTTACCTCATCCAATTCATACACAACTTTATAAAACTTTATGCGCTGCATGTTTGTTTGTACTGAACAAAAAATTTATATTTACTTACAGACATATTAAATTGCTTGCTGTCTGTTGACATTTGGGCATTTAACCCATTACTGCCGGTTGGGTTTTTAAATGCCTGTAAAAGAGTATGAAAAGGAAAAGGAAAACATTTTAAGGACACGCCTTCAGAAGCCAAACTTAAACAAGCTTTGGAATTGAATTTTGAATAAAACAAATGGGTTTTAAAAAATTGTTGAAAGGATAAGCTGGGAACTCGAACTCAGTACGTTCGTAACATAACAAGTCCTGAAGCCGTTTGGATATTGATGCGAAACGGATTTAACTTGAACATCCAATAAGAAATAAAAATTAGAATTTGTGTCATCGTTACTCGCTTTTGCCGAATCAGTACGCAGCGTGCAAATCTCTTCAGAATAGAGAATTACGTTGACTCATAAAAGAAAGTGAGGTTAAGTCATAAGTGTCAGTTAGGACAATAAAGCATTGATGGACACATTTGAAAAGGATTCATGTTTTTTTTAATATATTAATTTACATTCAATTGACAGGTTAGCAGTTCATTTATGAAAACAAGTTGGCACTGAATTCAACATAAAAGTAAGAAAACTAAAAAACGAGTGTCTGACCAAAATCCCTTTTTTGGGCCGAATCCGAATATCGGTTTTTTTATATTCGGCCGAAACCGAAAACGAAACTTTCTAGTTAACCCTTTCGTGCACATAAGAGTTACAGCTATGGTACGGGGAAACTGTTTACAGTTCATAGGGTCCTGAGCCGCGCTGAATCCGAATCCAAGGTCAGATTTTGGAAATTCAAGATGGCGGATCCAATATGGCGGACGGTAAAGTCAAAAATTCGAGATTTTGAAAAACAAAACATTTTTTCGAATTCTACGTAAAAATACAAATACAACTGTTCTTGGTATTTTTTCGATATCTCTCACGGTTTTTGAGTAAAAATTCATAAACTTTGAAAATATCGCAGCCCTATTTGCCGTCTATTCCGTTCGTGCACATAGGCGTTGCAACCACATGAGTAAGAAACTGATGATGTTCTAATGTTTATGAATTTTTTACTCAAAAACCGAGAGAGATATCGAAAAAATACCAAGAACAGTTTGTATTTGTATTCTTACGTAGAATACGAAACAATTTTTTGTTTTTCAAAATTTTTTTGACTTTACCGTTCGCCATATTGAATCCGCCATCTTGAATTTCCAAAATCTGACCTCGGATTCGGATTCAGCGCGGCTCAGGACCCTATGAACTGTAAACAGTTTCCCCGTACGATAGCTGTAACTCTTATGTGCACGAAAGGGTTAAAAAAAAAATCACCACATCAAGCATCAAAATTACATTTTTTACTTTAAGTAAGTAAAAAACATACAAACAAACATGACATAAATAAATGAATACTTATGAACAAAACCAATTCTTTTATTTTTTTTTAATATAAAAATAAAAACAATCACCCTTTCGTACCTTACTCGCTTATATTCAAAATAAAATAATTTAATATTTTATTCTAAAAAAAGAAGTTTCTCATCCTTTCACTATATATCTGCTTGGCTGCACTAAATAGCTGTTCACTCGCTACACAATAAAATGTAAAAAATTTTCTACAAAGTTTCGGTTTCGGCCGTTCGGGCATTTTTTGGCCGAAACTGAAACCGAAACCACTTATTTGAGCCGAAACCGAATATTCGGTCGGACACTACTAAAAACTTAACTCATCATAAACAATACTCGAAACACAAACTTGGCAACGAAATGGTTAATAAATGGTGCTGGAAATTATGCTTAAAGTTATAAGCTCAACATTTAGTTTTTCGCCACTCATATAAAACACTCAGAAACTTTTTTAAATGACATTTTTCACATAACTATTTACAAAGAAAAGTTACTTGAAAGCGCAAAGACCGTAAGAATTTCCCCATAAAAAAGTTGTTAATAGCAACAAAAGCGGATTCACCAGAAATGTTTTTACCATATTTGCGAGCTTAGAAACAATTATTCCGCTCCCTACCCCCACCTCCCTCACTCCACATTTCACACTCCGAAGCAGCTTTTGCGCAACTGGCTGTTGTTGTCGTCGTCATCGTCGTTGTGTGAGGGTCGCTTTAGCGTTGCTCGCACATTTTCCTAATGGCGCTGGTCACACTAACACTAACATACAACCATCTCTTTCCATTGCATTTCCATTTCAGGTGAACATCCTGCCGCGATGCAGCACAACTCGAGCAGCATGAACAGCGGCAACTTCTACTGCAGCATTTGCTGCATGCTCTTCACAATTTTCACGTGCTGCTTGCAGCACTTCCTTGCAACGACTGCCGCCGCAACGCTGCTGACAACGGCGGCGAGCCAACGGCGCCCAACGACGGCCGGCGCACAACTGGGTGCGGCAGCGGCGGCCATAGCAACAGCGGCGACTGTGGCTAAAACGGCAGCGCTAACAACAACAACAATAGCAACAACAGCCGCAGCAACAACAACAAGTGGCAACAGCCTAACCGCCAGAGATTTGCGTGCGACGCGCGCACTCAACGAAATTACAAGATGAAGATGAAGCCGAGGCCGAGACGCGCCACTTGCAGTCGCAGCAACAGGATTGCAATTGTGCTGCGCCGCTGCCGTTGCCGTTGTTGTTGTCGCTGTGGCGGCAATGGCACACGGCGCAGCGGAGGTTACGGCATTCGACTTGAAGCATTTGAGCGTTTAAGTGCGCGCATTTGGCTTTCCGCTCGCGGTTCCCAGTTTACAGTTTACACTTTTCGAATTTGTTTTTTTTTGTTGCTTTTGTTAATGCACAGTTGGAGCTCGACGAGGCGCCAAACTAGTTGAAGCACTCTGCAGAGGGCGTTGCCACTGTCGTCGGGTGACAGCGCCGCGCTGTGCACTTTTTAATTTCTTCTCCCGTTTAATGCATTAATCTTAATTACCCACAAGAAACACTACTGATAATACATAACTTAAGCTGTAGCGTGCAATCCCTTAGTGAAATGTACTTAAAGCAAAAACTTATGTATGGTAGTAGACGAAAAACTAGAACCGATTCGCATTTTAAGACAATGTTGAATGAAAAGTGTATTTTTCAGACGCACGTCGACTGCGACACCATAAATGATAGTCGAATGTAAGACTTATTAGATATACTTACATATAACATATGCATGTGTTGTGTCGCTGCGAGGACATGTGTGCGTGTGTGTGTGTGGGTGTACACTGAGCATATTTTAGTGCATGATTTTTGGATTGCGAAACAACACAACTCATACACTTTTGTTAATAGATTTGATGGAGAATTAAACACGAAATTCAAAATTGGAAAGCTGGAGTGGTTCAAGTGGCGTCGTGTTCAGTTTAAAGATAAGGTTTGAGGTTTCTATTATAACTGAGCCATGTAAGCCTTGCAGTTGCACACGAGGAGAGATTATTCCGAGACTCCTCAGCTACGCGAGTTGTATGAAATTTGGTACAAAGTTTTGACGCAGTGTTGCCAGATCAGGAGATTTGCTCCTAAATTTAAGAGATTTTTGGCCTTTTAGGAGAATTTTTAGGAGGAGGAGTTATTTAGGAGAAAGTTTAGCAGATTTTGATGGTGTTACATTTGACATTGTTAGTGGCACCGAAGAATATTGAAAGCAAAAGTGTCTAATTTAATTGAATTTTATGGTTCATTTTATGCTTTTATGTATAATTTATTTTATTATTTATTCAGTTTTTTATATTTCGTTTGCGTTGAGTTGTTGTTATTCATGCAAAGGCTGCAATAAAAAAGATCAAAACAATTTTTAGGAGATTTTTTAAATTTTTTGGTGGAAAATTTAGTTTTTTGTTTTTATTTTTAGAGATAGATAGATTGTTGCTTCCTTGTCTGGAAGGATAAGGTTTGTCGTGCATTTTCTTGCCTAATAGTTCATTTTACAGTTACCTTCAATTTGTGAGAGAAATTCTGTAGTGCTAGCACAACCCGTTGAGAGGTCCGCGGCATCCAATGAGATATTTACATTTGCAATCACTGCCGGTAGTCATCAGAAAGAGATTTCAATCCCCAGGTTCATGGAAAAGGCGCCACCTCCCACTTAAATTTCCCAATTCTCTCAACTCATTTGCATTTTTTATCAAACCGCACAAAGAAGCACTTAAGCACGGCAACTGTAGTGCACTTTAAAAAACATACAGACGTTTTGGTAACGGTATTTAGCCCTTTTGACCCCAAAGTTGCCTAAGAGCAACTTCACCTAATGATGACTTTGTCATCTTATAGCAAAAGCTACGATTGGTTTATGGGTTTAATTTAAGTAGGCACCAACAAATTCATATTTGTATTTAAGAGAATTCAAAGCAAATTACAAAAATGTAACTGTTATCCCCAAAATAATTTTCAATCATTTGCAGGCAATTTTCAATATCAGGAAAAGTTTGTGTTCTAATTGAAGTCTACGAATTGGGCGCGTTTGATCAAAACCGTGTTTCTTTAATAATGGTTAAATAAAATCAAAAATTTATAACAATGTATTATTCAATAAATATTAAATAATTTTTCTGTAACTAAAAAATATTAATACAAACCTTTTTTAACCCGTTTTAAGCTAAAATTGTTCAAAAGTAAACCATCTCTAGAGCTCTAACAAAGAGGCGTGGGGACTTCAAATGCCATGTGTACACTTCTTAAACAAGTTTTTCATGATTTAAATACCAAAAAGTATTCGGGGTCGAAAGGATTAAGTGTGCGAAATGCTAACCAGGAGCAAAAATATTTAGTGAGATGGATCATAAGGACACACTAGGCTACTTACATGCATTGGATTGAGCAAGCCAAGAGCGACGAATAGAAGCAGCGAATTTTGAGACTAACACATACACAATACATATACACATACACACCTATGTCGAGATCAATCAATAGTTGACACTTTTTGTACAAATTCAACCAACGACACGATTAATGATTTCATTATTTGCATTACTATTCAATTATTCAATAATTATGTTGCATTGCCAGCCATCAAACACGCAGTGCAATTAATTAAAAACTTAATATTAAAGCAAGTTTTTATTTACGCTTTTTGATTTACTTTATATTAAGAAACATTTTTATGTATGTCTAAATTTTCATCAACTTATTTTTTTAGATTTTAGTTAATGTAAGAAAACACCTTTTTTTATAAGTTGATGTTTTTTCAAGGCAACAGAATAGAACAGCAGCGATAGAATGGCCTCCTTGAACTACTGCAAAACATCTCAAACAAACTTTTTAAAATTCGCATTAAGTCTTTTATCGAATTATTATCGAATTTAATCATTTATTGAATTCGATTTGAAAGAACTAGAAAGAAACAGACGGAAACGGACATTGACTGAACTTAATTTAGCAAAAAATTCGTAATTTAGTGTTACCTTTCATTTTTAATTTGTAGATTTTTTTAACAATTAAACAGAGGGAAAATATCAAAAATAGCCAAAACTTGTTTTACAAACAAAAAATTACTCATTTTAAATTTTTAACCCAAATATTTTGCTAACACATATTGGATCACATTTTCGGTGTTGACAAAACTTGATTTTGCTAAAATTAATTGGCTTGGAATTTTGTATTTTTAATTTTTAATCCACACATATTGTTTTACAGTTTAGCTAAGAGGAAAAATAACAAAAAGCACCAACTATGTTCTGCAAACAAAAAAGTGATTGTTTCAAACTGTCAACCTAAATAAATTATTGACACATTTTGTCAGACATTTGGTGCGCATGTCCTCATTTCATGCAATTATTTTATTAATTTTTAAATTTTTGTTAAATTCGAATTTAATTATGGTTATGTCAGCCTGAAAATCAATGGCGCGTGCCACAGGGCCCATTTCATCTGCTACTAATGTGGGTATTTGCAGGCCACGTTTGTTTTGTTAACACATTTTTCAACCACAAATTATAATAAATCATTTAAGTGTAATCACTCGGAAGACAAACAATTATAAGCAGCAGTTAAAATCAAAACATTTTCCCAACTGTACAAAATATTTACACAATATTTTATAATTAATTAATTCGGTGACACAGCATTTTTGCCAAAAAATACATTAATTGCATTAACATTGAACAAATGTCCTAAAATTCAGTAAATTTGCTACACTAATTTATGTCACATAAAAATTAGTTGCAATATTTTTGTATTAAAACAGTTGCAAATACAAATGGTTCGATGGGTCTTAACCGATTTGCCAATACGCTGCACTGTAGTCGAGCCTCTTTTGAAGGTGAACTTTAAATGTTTTCAATTTCTAAACTAATTCAAAATGTTAGTAGACTGGGACTGCAGTACAGTGGCTTCTGCATAAGTTGGATATAACGCGGTTCTGGTTTAAGAGATAATTCTGAATCTAGCGAATCTGACAAAGGCGCCACAAATAAATCTTTAATGATTTATAGGAGCCTCTCATTGGATCTCGAACATGAAAAATACACGCAGAAAAACTCTTCATCGCCCAAGTCATGTCTTCGAAACGGCCATTAAATTTACCTACCCAACTAATATTTAAATATGGTTCATAAAGTGTTAAGGTGAAAATGTTCGGGATTATTTTGATTAAAATGCAAAAATTCATATTATGTGGGAACCCTTTTCTTTTTTGTTCTTTGCAAAAGTTTCAGTGCAACCAACCGGTAGAGAATCGAAGGGACAATGTTCGATCAACTCGATACAGCAACTGAGCGCTTAGTATCTAATTTTGCTCAACTTCACTTCTCTCTTCCACTCTCAAACCATCTTTAAATTGTTTCTTATGACATTTCGCATAATTTGTTTTCAAATAACTCCTTGCAACATTTTCCTGATTTTTCTTCAAGCTACATATATTAATTTTTTTTATTAATTATCACCAAATTCGCACACACATACGAGTTGCTCAGAAAATGTGTACTTGTGACCCATTGGCGCTCGAAGGGGTCAAACCAGTTCTGCACGCATCCAAGGCCAATGCGACCTATTAGCGAAGCTCAATTGACGAACACACAACATTAAGTGGCCGCAAATATTGACTTTGCCAAACAGCAGTCGGGCGCATGAGACGCGTGAGATATTGTAAAAATAACAAAAACAATTTTATGCCAATCACAGACACAATACATTCTACCCATTTTGTGCTTATTTCATTTATGCATCAATTAAACAATGCACACACACACACACACACACACACACACAAATTGCACACACAGACACGGTCCGTTGTTGGAAATGAGTAGAAAATAAGTGATTAAACAAAAAAACGAACAAACGTGTATATAAAAGTAGCTTAAGTTTAAATGTAATCACAACTAATTGAAATACTTAGAACGAAATTATCCAACAATGCGCCAAGCGTCACTGAAATTCATTCGAAATGAGCAGCGCCACAGCGAGATACAGTGGGCCGAAAAAAGGCTTAAATCTTCACAAAGCACTAAACAGGTACAACCATATGTACCCGGACACATGTATTTATACATCCATCCACATCCACACACACACACACACACACACACTCACAGATATATAGAATGTTATTTGATAATTATTTGATATGCCGAATGGAGCGAAATGTTGCAAGAAACAAACAAAAACCCACAAAACATTTAAACGCAGACAAATATTTAAAATAAAAAAGAAGTATTTAAAATTGAAAAAAAAAATTATAATTATAAGCGCACATCCACACACTTAACATAGCTAAAGCCAAACGGTAGTTGGCCCTAATGAGATGCCACTAATTGGCTCCGAGAGCGCAAAAAGTGCGAAAATTGTGATTTGTTCGGTGAAGGTAATAAAAATATTTATAATAATAATATTAAAACCCTGCATCAATGTATGGACGCGTGAAATCATAACAATTGATTTTAGCATTTGAATAAGCCGTTTTTGTGGGGTTGTATTGTTTAGTTTTTGCTGTAAATATTAGAGTTAATTAAATGTACCAGCGTAAGCGATATAAGTGGACTTGATTAATGAATGAATTAATTAATTAAATAATTAACACATAAAGTACACCCCTACTTGCATACATACATACATACATACATACATATTTAGCGCATAGTTTATTACGTACTATTACTAGAATAATAATAATAAAAACATTTAATATTGATTATGTATACTCGTAGCAATAAAAGTGACAGTGTACATGATAACAACCCGAGCATCAGACAACTAAAACCAGAAAATAAACACAACACCCACAAACATACCTACAGAAATCAATAAATTATGGTTTAGAAAAATTTCAATAATTAGTGTGTCTCATTTTGGGCGGCCGAGAGATAAACGGCGCGTGCGGCATAAACATCGTTGTTGATCTGCGAATACTAAGTATTGACAATTTTTGAAATTCATATGAGAATATTTTATGGTCAACAAATATTGTTTAGACTCTTTGCAGAACAAACAAATGGGCGCACAAGAACTGACCAGTTTTTGGTAAGTTTTGAACTAGGGGAGCACCAAAAGTCTGTTTAAACTTTTGCAGCTGTTGTGGTAGTCTGACAGACACAGCAAAACAAAACTTCGTGCATTGCTTCGTAAATTTAAAAGTTGTGACAATTGAAATTTTACCCTTATAAACGTCTTCTTCTTATTAATAATAAAGGCCTAATAAATCAATATAAAGAACTTTATAAAAATAATTCAATTTGTTTCAAGGTGTTCATCAGACTACCACATTAGAAATATTTTAAAAATTAGTGCACGTCAGTTGCAGAGGGTTAAACAGAGCCAAACTCATCGACGTGGTCACTGGTTTAAAGTTTAAAGTTACTCAGTTACTCAGACTTTGTCAATTGCGTAGAAAACACATCGGGTTTTCTACTTGGAGATCGTCGCCATAATTTTATTATTAAACTACTCGTCACGAAAAATGCACCTAAAAATAAAACTATTTGCTGGACTAACTTTGCGCCGCTAAACACGAAACTGAAAATCCAAAAACTTTTGTAAAAAGCATTTTCGAAAAATCTTCGAAAACTAGTTTGTTTTCTGTTGTTTCAGTTATGAGCACATATCTCGTAAACGAATAATCCGACCAACACAAGCGTTGCATCGGTCAGAAGATAATACCTTAGCCTTTGCAGCGATATATAGGGTTTTCAACAAGAGGTGTTATTTTGAATCTTTGTCGGACCGCAATACAGAAATTGGTGGAAAAATTCTAGCTGTTGGGACAAGTTAGTGATGCGAAGAAGGTGTGAAGATGTGAAGGTACGGTTTATGGTCCGGCGGGGCCATTGGACCTTACTTTTTCGAAAATGAGGTTGGATCAACAGTTACGAGAAATGATTAAAGATTTTTTATGGTCGGAGTTGGATTGTATTGATCTGGACAACGTTTACTTTCGACAAGACGGCGCTACGTACCACACAAGCAACGAAACCATTGCTCTTTTACGGGAAAAGTTTGAAAGGTGATCACAATTGGCCACCGAGATCTTGTGATTTAACACCTTGCGAATTCCTCCTTTGGGGCCATGTGATGGATAAGGTGTACGCCAACTGCCCAGCGTCGATTCAAGGCCTCAAAGATAGAATTCGTGAGGCTATCGAGGACATAGGGCAGCCACTTTGCGATTTGGTTATGGAAAATTTCATGAAAAGGATATGGTCCTGTAAGCGTGGTCGTGGTGGCCATTTGGCTGATGTGGTTTTTCATTATTAACGGCATACCTTCCTCTTTATTATGAAATAAACATCTGATCATTTATCTCAAAAAATAACATTTTTCTTTGAATACCAAAATAACACCTCTTGTTGGAAAACCCTATATTTCAAATTATCCAAATCAGAGGAGATTTGGAGAAACGACTGACCCTGAAAGTTGTAAAAAAGTTCATTTTTCGACAATTCAATTTTCGAATGTGTTTTTTATAGATAAAATAAATTGTCTCCATTGGTTTTAAAATCTAAGATGAATGATATATTATTTGAGCAAATACTAAACCTTACAGCAATAGAATTGGAAGAAAAATAACAATGTTATGAAGGACTTAGTTAAAACGCACCGTGCGAAAAAATTTTTTTTGCCGAGACCCAACCAAATGTTGATACAGACGTGAAACTAGAGGTCATTTATAGTAACCTGGCGTAGTCAATTTTTTATTTTCTGACCCAAAGTCATTTTTAAAGGGCTTTAAAATTTTAAGGACATAAACATTTCAAATATTTTTCTAAATACTTGCAGCTGTGCAATGATGAAGATATGGATATCAAATGAAAGAGGCAGTTTGGCTCCGTTTAGGTACATTTGCTATTTTGAACTTTCAAAACTATGAAATTCAACACAATTTAGATGCATGAATCTACAGACTGAGATCCAAAACATTTATGTTTTCCTTACCTGACATATTTTGGCCTGAAAGTTATTTGTGTTTGGTTTGAGTTTACTAGAGGACCAGTCTTGCTCATTCTGCCTTGAAAAGGGAAGCAGCACAGAGATTTCACACTGTGGATTCTGATCTCATCGAAATGGTTGAAGTTGATTCTCTTGAGCAATGCCATCTCCTGAGATAGTCCATTAATTTGCCAGCAGAATCTGTAATTCATTTCTGACTCTTCTTTTCTCTGCTGTAATTTTTTGCTCTGAGCCCTAAGCACAGTGAGCTTGAGCCGAGCCGAGCTTGAGTGCTTGGGATCTATCTTTCTTTCTATCACTCTCCATCCAACTAAGTCGGAGTCTTGTACAAGACTTTCTAGTTGGTTCTTTCAACTATCTGCATGTCTACTTACCTTCTAATTAGAATAGTTCATGTCTGCAATGCCTAAAACTGCGTTAGTTAAGATGTCGGATCATTAATCGAATTGTTGATTCAGGTTTAAAAAAAGTCGGTCTAAATCTACTCTCTATCTGTTTTTTAACAACTACCCCATCTCAGCTTCCAAAAACTTTTTAATTATTTGTCCGGTTGTTAGGTTGTGAATTTTGTGCAGTTTCCTCGTGATTTAGGACATTCCCAGAAGTTGTGGTTGCCAAGTTGTGGTGAAATTTGTGTAGTGAATAAATTGAAAGTAATTTGATTTCCAATCAAAACTGAAGACAATTTTTACGAATTTTTTCTAAATATATAAAAACACACAGATAAAATTGTCCTTTTATTGTAACCTTAACGTAAACTTAAATTATACCAAACTTAACTCTTAATAGCTCCCATACTCTTCGCTACTGCTCCTGCCCCGGTGGCCGAAACGGCGTCCGTAGGGATTAAAATATGGATAGTACGGGTAACCGCCGAATGGCCGCCTGAAGTGTCCGAAGTATTCATCGGAGTTGCCACGTGTACTGACCCTGTGGTCACTTAATGCCGCTGTCCATTGTTTGTCCTCTTCCTCGAGCGACAGCTTTGGATAGTCCACAAAATCAGCATAGACCGGATTGTTTTTGGTTTTGGTGCTTTGGCCTCGCCGCCGCTTAAGCTTCGGATTCTGGACGTGTGAATCTTTGACGCCGCTGCTCTCTTGACGTTTCGGCTTCATCACTACAATGCAGTTAATAACGGGACGTTCTTTATCTCCTCCAGCGCCGTCAAGACTCCCGCCCGCAGCCCGGCTGGCGTCTGCTTTTTCTGTTGAGGACTCATCCTTGTTTGCCTGACGTGCACTGTGGCCGCTGTCATCGGCATCGTCGTCATCCGCCTCGTCCAAATTGACGGTTTTTATTACACACAACGGAGAGCCGTCCACGCGGATGTCATTCGGTTTGTCGTAGTACACCTCCACGCCGGTCGCATTCAGCAGCTGCTGCCAGCCGACGTTGATGTCGTTCGCGAACTGTGTGCGCAGTTCGCTAAGCGACCGGGTGCTGCTGCTGACGAGACGCGTCTCCGAGATGGCCGGCTGGCCCTCGGTGAGCTCTAAGATTGCATCGTACTGCGCGCGGCTAACGGGATAGAATTTCACTAACGTTCCTTTCTGCGTTGGCGCTGTCAATGAGCAAAATGTTTGTTTTTGTAATTATGGTAGATTTTTGACGATTGTTATTTAACTATACCAGCATCGCTAAGCACAAATGCCGCACAAATTGTAAAAATTACCAGATGGTTCATAACTTAACCTCGAAGTGACTTGGATTCTACTAAATGCGATCATTGTTCAGCCAGATTTATTTATACTTTCGGCGTCGTAACGTTCCAAAAACAAAACAAAAAGCAGCTGAGTGCGTTTTACTAGAACAAACCACGCGCAAAATTTTTTAACGTATTCATAAACAAATTAAGCGGTGAATAATAAATGGTCAAAACATTTCCATATTCGGTGTTGAGTTGTAAGACAACCGGCAACCGGTTTCGCTGACACAATAACAGCGCAAACGAGAAGAAAACAAAATTGTTGTCAGATGGTTTTTGGCAGATCTTATTTTTTTTCTTTTCAACATTTTTACATTTAAATTTGATTAAACGAAGTGCACATCATTAAGAATTGAGATTTTTCTAATATATTCCAAGTTTTTGGCGTTTCAACGTTATTGGTTTGTTGGCAAAGAAACAACTAACAATAAAATGAAGAAGGGAGTCAACTTCTTTTACAATTTATTGGGGAGCCAAATTAAATACAAAAAATTATTCATATTGTAAAAAGTTTTATAACATGATTTCATTTAACCCTTTCGGGAGTAAAATCCTCTACGTGCATGAAACTACTATTTCTTTTGTTAGCAAACACGAAATACATCATAATAATATGAGTTGAGTTTATGATCTCATTAAATTCAATACTATATAAGGTAAATGCGGCATATTCCGGCATGTTAAGGCAAAAAACAGCGAATTATTGTAGCCCAGTAAACAGACGTTGCAATATTATTTTAAGTGTTTTACAATGATATATAATTTTTTTCTTTTAAAATTGTAAAATATAAATTTTTTTGCTTGAATTTGCAAATTATTAATACTTTTCTAAAATCGGTTTTTATCCCGTGCAAAAAGTTCACTACAAAAAATTGTTTGCGTTCCTAATTGCCTGCTATTTTATTTTTCAGTATTTTTTTGAAGAAAATCAGATGAAATTGTTAAAAAAAAATTTCTATTATGCACACGAGTAAGCAACAGATTATCTTTTTCTTTTAGTATATATACTTGTTATATCAGGTATACAACTTTGCTTCCGTTTTTTTCCAAAATTAAAAGCTTTATTGCGAAAACGTGCTTACAGATGTATTATTCAAAGTATTGTCCGTCGCTAGCAACAACTTTCTCCCATCTTTCCGGCAATTTTCGGATCCCGGCTCGAAAAAAGGAGTCCTCTTTTGACGCTATCCATGAAGCAATCCATTTTTCCAATTCTTCGAAGGATTGAAAATGTTGATCTGCCAGGCCGTGTGCCATCGAACGGAATAGGTGGAAGTCAGAAGGGGCGACATCTGGGGAATACGGCGGGTGGGGCAAGACTTCCCATTTCAGCGTTTTCAAGTACTTTTTGACCACTTTTGCGACGTGAGGCCGCAAAAGTGGCCACCACCATGTTTGTCTTCGACATCGAAATCACCATTTTTAAAACGTTGAAACCACTCCCGACACGTAAATATTTATATCAAATAACTCTGGTTCATAGGGGTAAATATAGGCTATATAAAATTGACCACGCCCACTATAAAAACAAATCAGCCATGATATATTTGTCACAGCAATATGGGTATCAAAAGATTCAGCGTGTCATTGCATTAATATAATCGACCACACCCACTATCCGCGCCCACAAATCTAATAAAACAAAGCGATACATGTCTGTAAACAAAGTGTTATGTCTAAAAATCAATACCGATAATTCTGTGTTTCATTGAGTTAAACATAGGTTATATAATCTTAACCACGCCCACTTGATACGCCTGATACGCCAGCTGTAGTATAGGGTGTTTTTTTAGAGGTTTGTTTTTCGAATAGAGATAAAACTGGCATTTTGTGGTCAAATCTGGCAACTCTAATGTCATTTATGTTCAGTTTGGTTTGCCATTTCATCATGAACAGGTTGACAAAAGAACAACGCTTGCAAATCGTGCAAATTTATTTCGAAAATAATGGTTCAGTTCGCGAAGTTTACCGCAAGCTCCGTCCATAATCGTCCATCAGAGCAATTAATTCGGTTAACCATGGGTCGTTTTCGCACTACGTTTACTCAGTGTGATAATACGCATCCGCAGAGACGTCGAACAGTGCGCACCGAAGAAACAATTGCCGCTGTAGAGCAAAATGTTGAAGAGGACCCGAATGAATCGATTCGCCACCGTGCATAGCAATTGGAGCTTTGTCCATCAACTTTAAAAATTGGACCTGTAGAATTGGCTTTATTCGAGCCAGCCGCGGCGGCCACATGCCCGAAATCATATTTAAACATTAATGGCATATTATGGCAAATTATCCTTCCAATAAAGCCAAATTGATGAACATTAAAACGATTTTCTTGTGTTTTATTTCAATTCGAAGTTCTATACCTCTAAAAAAACACCCTATACATGTTTTTAAATCGATATACGTATTAAACGATTAAGCGTGTCATTTTGGCAAATATAAGCTTTATGAGATTGGCCATGCCCACTTAAGGCGACCACTAAACTAACATATCGGTACTACAATAGATGTCTTTAATGGAATATTGATAACAAATTATTTGTGTTTCATTGTTATCATATACCACGTTTATATGACAGCTCAAGTCGCTATGAGTCAATACGCATCGACTCAAAACAGTCGTATAAACACGTTTTCAAACCGCTTTGAACATTTTAAGCATATCGAGTCAAAGAGCTTTTCAAATGAGTTCTTAAATTTTCAAGTTGCTTCGAAATTTCGTGAAAACGGTTAAACATTTTCAAAGTGCTCTGAAAATCAGCTGATAATGCTGTTCACTCAGTTTTTTGAGCATTTTCAACTAAAAACAAGCAACACTAACAGCTAACTTTCATTCAGACGCCAAAAAAATAGGAAAAACAAAAAAAAAAAGCGTACTTTTCAAACCGTCTGCAGTCAATTTGCTTCTGAAATCAATGTATAAACACCTGGCTCCAATGCGAATCGACTGGGACCGTTGTATAAACATCGTAATAGTGATAGAAAGCAACAAGGATATACTTTTGCCTCACTGCGATGTATCTTGAGTGATGTGTCTTGAGCCAAGAATACTTGCAGCTAACTCGAAGTCCATTAGATTCTAATGCAACTACTTACCAATAACGCATAGCCCCCTCGAATTGACTCGTACAATTCATTCGTTCGTCCGACGACATCATTGAAATCTCCATAAAGCGGTTTGGTTTCATCCATGGGTGTATACAGTTGGCATAAGGAAAAAGCATAAAATTACTTTTTCCTTTAATATTGCTACATCTATCCTTAATTTATAAATGCATAGTTTTAAAAAATTCATTCCTGTTTTTATTTGTCCTGTAAATATTTTATTTTAGTTACGAAATGTTAATAGATCAGAAAAAAATTAAATAATTAATAATTAATTTTAATTTTGTTTTTATTTTCTGGGTCTAGTGTAGTGGTACCACTTGAACACTTATGCCGACACCACCAAATACCAACACACTTGAGCGCGCAGAGCGTTCAGCGTGACACTCGATGCCATCTACGACAGTTCAATGCCCCGGTTACGTAACGCGCTGCATGCCAACTGTTAAATGGCACGCGAGACCATTTCATTGATCTATGTGACATCCGACGCAGCACAGGTCACTGACCCAAATGCGAATCGGCTGCATCAACCATTTTGGCCCAGGTTACAGATTGTTCAGCGAAGATTAACTACTGTGAAAAAAATTCGGAGCGTTGGAAGTGATGCAATGTCTAACAGTTTTGGGAATTTAGTATATAAGCACCAAGAATATAATATTCAACTTTCTGTCAATAAACAAACGTTTACGATTGTTTCATTGAAAGGGGAAAATTTAGGTTCTAAAAAGTTCTTCCTATGGTAGAAATCTGCATTGCGGGTATAATTTTAAACAACATAAAAAAATACATATATTTGACTCTTCATATTTGTTCGCTTGATTTTCTTAAATAACAGTTACAGTGAAGTTTGATCGCTGACTAAACTTAAATAATAAAAATCTAATAAAAATCAGAAAATACTAGATTTCGCTCATCAACTCAAAATGTGAAATATGGAGAAAAAACATGATAATTCTGAAGCAATATTTGGCTTTATTTATTGGCTATTAAAAGCCTCCACTTGGTTAAGTTTCATTCATAATTTGTCGTTTAGACTCTTAAGCTCACTGAAATGTAGGGGAGTGGCAGAATGAATAACAAATAAATAGTTAAAGATTTCTCTACATTTGTGGACGATTTGCTGATAGAAGCAGATTGTTATTTCTCTCAACTGTGGCCACATGTGAGACGAGCAAGAAGGTAACGAAGAGTGCTTTTCCAAGATTTGCAGTATATGCTCCGATTTTAGGTTAGTCTCATTTGCATTCAGATAAAATAATACTTAAGTTATGGATTTCATGTAGAAATTCTGAGAAAAATCAATTCAAATCAAACAAAGCTTTCACAATTTGTATGAAATTATTGTATATTTTCAAATTCCCGTTAACTGTGACAGCCATCATTGGTGGTCATGATCAGATAGAAAGCTGCCCATCATTGATTCATTCAATAATTTATTTTCTCAATCAGTACTGTGCTCCAGAAAACGTTCGAGACGTCAGGTTATGAAGGATTACTTTCACTTTAATTGCTGTCGTTAAATGCTAATTTGTGTTGTTTGTTTAGATTGAGAGTCTTAGCTTTGAGAGTCTTGAGACGTGGGTTTCAACTCCAGCAACAAATATTTGCCAGTGCTGGAAACGGAGAATTACCAAATGTATTTAGAACACCGAAACAATGAAAGTGGGTCGTCTGGCATGGAACACTCCGAGGCGAAAGTTTACCCAAAGAATTGTCAAGAAGCACAGATAAAAGTCGCTTCGGAGCGGTGCGTACGAAGTGTGCGGAGCATTTTCATTGTCTCGTCGCCCGCAAGTCTATTTAGAATAACAATAGCGCGAACTGCGCGGGAAGAAGCTATAAATGGCACAGCCAAAGCGGCCGCACCGTTCAGTCGGTTTGGCAAAAGAGCGCACACTCAACGAAGAACCGCATGCAACTTTGAGCGGACCTCGACTGAGACAATGCAAATCTGGTTGTTAATAGCTGTGGCCGCTGTTCTGCTGGCGGCACACACAGCCAGCGGCGGTAAGTAAAAGCGCACAATTCACATTCAACTCGGTATTAAAAGTGACTTTTACGTCGGCAGCTACCGGACAGGACGAGCTAGTGCGCTTCCGACCCATTACGCAGTCGGAGTACGAGGCGATTATGGGCATAACGGACGGCAGGCCGGTGATATCGGAGGGGCGGCTGATTTTGAACGGATGGACGGGCTTGGCTGCCGGGCTAACGACGGGCTGGGCCACCAGTCTGATACCGTCTTTTTTGACGTCTTTCAGCGGCTTGCGAACAAACGTGAATAAAGGCGCCGGTAATTATCCGCTTTGCGTTATTCGCGCTCAAGACGAGGGCAGCAGATCGGTGTATCAGCAACAAACCAACGATCAGAGTCCCGAACAGAGTTCAGAGGACAATAATAACAATGATAATAGTGCTGATTTAGATGATGAGACTATTAAGAAGCCAATAGTCAACTGCATTGTTGTGGTAAAGGAGGATGACGAGGACGCGGAGAACGACAATCAGTTGCCTTGGCATACAACCAGGCATCCAACTAGATCTACTAGACGTCCGCGTCCCACACGGCACAATTACTATCCGCCACCACCACCATCGGACGACCAAGCAGGTAGCGATGGATATTATAATCCCTGGTATTGGTATCATCCCTACTACCAATATCCCTATGGTGGTTATCCAGGCGGCTATCCGGGTGGCTATCCCAGCAGCTATGCGGGTTATCCGTCGGGCACACAGGCGGCTGCCACAACGCCCGAACACTCTCAAGACATGAACCCTTTACAGGCCACAGCTGAGAATAATCAACGCGCCGGAGCAGATACAGCGCGCAAGACAGCGTCCCGGCCCAAACGTGTTCGCTCTCGACCCGCTTCGTCCAGAGCGAAGCCCATTCACGCCAACTATGTGGATCACCCGAAAGTACATCGCACTGAATTCAGCTCGCATCCATATGCGACAATATCCAGTTATGCTGAAAGCGGATATCAGCCCTCGCTCTATCCGCAGTTCAGTTATCCGTCGAACTATCCGAAGGTGTCCTACACACAGGCCCTGCCCTATCCAGCCCCAGTCTACGTGCGAAGCACCACGCAACGGCCGCGTACACCGCGTCCCAAACTACAACAAATCGCCGATTTTGACTCGGAGGAGTTGGACAATTCTGCTGAGTTCATAAAAGTGAGAAGTAACGATCGGATTTGAATATTTTTATATTTATATTTATTTAGTTTAGTATTTAGTACAAACAAATTTCTTTCGTTAAGGAGAAAAATACATACATTTTATTTGCCCAAATTTGTGCTTCTGCCTCGTGTTTTTAATGCATTTCAGCTGTTGTTTTAAACTACATATTTATGTTAAATGGGCTTTCACAATGGAACTAAAATGACTTGAAAATCGGCTTCTCAGTTTTTTGTTTTTTTTAATTGTTGTTGAAGATGGTCGGTGATTACTAACACCTAGGTTCCAAAAACTGAAATCAACTCATTCCGCATCAGCAAAAGTGCAGTCTTCTGGATTGGAAGGCCCTTCGAAAGTTAATTTCGTAGCATTGTATTGGGTCTTTCAACAAGAGGTGACGTTTGCCATTTTTACTTGTAAACATATAACTGTCATTGAGATAACATTTGACAAGTTAAAGTTTTTTAACTGGGAACTTTTAGACTTGAATGAATGCTATGAAATAGTGAAAATGACCAACATGTAAAATAGTTGTAATTGTTTGTGGTAGTCAACCATCATTAAATCATCTTAAAAATATCTTCAACTAAACATCGTTTGGGACATGAAATCCCCATTGCAAATACTTGAAATTAAATGACAATATTCATAGGTCTAAACGTCAACTATGCTGATGTAATTATGTGCTTATCGAGTCGTAGCTTTGCACACTTCTCAACACCTTTGCCCAGCGTGAAAATGCACACACACACACTCACAGAATGGCCGCATTGTCAGCGCGCTGCACTAAGGATATTCACTCCTTAATGTCGTAATAAGTCGGCAATTTGCATGCTTAATAAGCGCCGGTATCAAACTAAACAAAGCGCCTAAGCGGATTACAATGCAACAATGGAGCCTCATCCTTTCGCATTGTTGTTGATGTCTTTGTGTGGTGGACAGGTGTTGAGGCCACCACGAGCGATTTGCATATATTTTTGTGATAATTTTCCTTTCTACTTTGCCTTGGCTCATCTTGGTTTTTCCGCACCTGACAAAGTTTGTGTTGTCCTCGGGTCAGCGCCAAATGAGCAGCGATGTGAAAAGTTCGCCTTTGCACGATTTTCACCGTAGCTTTATTATGATTGGCAGGGTACTTGTGCATATGTAGGAAATATTGTGACGAGAATGCTCGCTGTCACTGTGCAGTTTACAAGGAAGGCAAATTAGAATACAACTTGCGCGTTGGCATACTTTTAGGGGCATAATAATTTCGTTAGAACCTTAGCAAAGATGACTCGCAATGATACAGGAAATTTTGAGTCCAATTAGAAAGTGGCAGAACAATCTGCGCCACTAGCAAACAAGTATAAAAGGCAGCCAAGTACAGCGCAAAAAGAAGACTTTGGTACAAGCAATGCCGCACTGCCTTGGCGCTGTTGACAGCAAACACATCAACATACTCTGCAAGAAATTAGACCCCTCACTGTGGAACGTCATGTACGACGACGTACTGCGACTTCCGATACCACAATCCACCACAATTGTAGGCTTTGCAGACGATATTGCCATAGCGGTGACAGGTAAATACCTACATGACGTCAAGCTGGCTTGCAACAGCGCAGTACTCGTAGAGTCGCTGCAGAAATGGCTGTCATGGGGCGGCCTGCAGCTTGCCGAACAGAAAACGGAAGTGATGCTAATTTCCAGTAGGAAAGTAGTGGAGACGTCGCACGTCAACGTTGGGATAGATCATGTTTCACAGGCAGCCTTCAGTTACGTTTTTAAAGAATATTAAGCTTTTGGAACATATCGCACACCCACTTCAAAAGTGATACAACTCAAAATTTTGAATTTTCGGGTTTATATGTTAATACTGTGTACAAAGCATTCATCTACCACTAAGCAAAAGCTTTGTATATTTTGTTTTTTGTAACTGATGCCAAAAAAACAGTTAGGTCTCCCTTCATGCCGAAAAGTTTAATGCTATTAGATCGCTGCAGCTCAATGCAAAAAGAGTCCTAATTCAAATTTTGATACTTTTGACGGAATAAAACTTTGTTTTGGAGTTAATTTTAAGTAGAGTTGTGACAATTTAAATTTATATTTTCAAATAAATTAATTAATTTCGTATTTTCGAAATTTTTCTTTCAACTTTTCAATTGTCTTTTATAATTTTTTAATTAAGCAAAACTGTCACAACATGAAAATAGTATCAGCAAAAGTGACACAACTTAAAATAATTAGGTAAATATTGAATAAAAATATCATCAAAAAAGACACAACTAAAAAATTTTTGAGTTTCCAGTGTTTTAAAAATCCTTGTACTTATCCTAAAGCATAATGTGTAAGGATTTTCTACTAAATGGTCTTAACGTTATTTAAAAACATGTTTTTTCAGCTCAATTTGTTTGCGATTTCTGAAAAATTAAAAATTGTATATCACTTTTGAAGTGGGTGTGCGATATCTGCCCAATCCATAGCTTAAACATTTTTAGACAGAAGTTAATAACTTATTTTAAGAATTTCAGTTGCAATAAAATCATTGTATTGTTGTGCCTTTGCCATCTTGGTGATCCACTTTCTGCTCCTAAATCCAAACTGCAGCCAACCAACCTGTTCAATGAGAACATTTGGCGACAACTGTCATTTTTCGTACACCAAGTTTCTTGACTCTCCGTACTTAGTTTACCTTGTCTAATCGTACCATGGTTGTGCACCAGAGAACTGCACGAGTGCCTATTTTTATGACTCTGAGTATACTCGCCTTAAAAGCGGTTGCGGTGTGATCGCCACCGCATTGATTTTGTATGAGTATTTACCATACCCATGTCGATTTGAGTATTGGTGCGTTTAAGCTACTAGCATACTCAAGCATATGATTTCGTGGTATCTGCTTTACTTTGCTTCGTAATTTTTTCGTGTGCACAACATAAATAATATGTATATAAGAGAATGCAGAGATACATATTGGGCAAAGTGAAGATGAGTGAAGTCAGTAGCAAATAAGAATAACTATGCAGCCGGCCGCAAAATTGACACCGCGATGTTACTGTTTTTGTTTGTAGCACTCTCATATAACGGTAAACGGCGTATTTAGCGTTATCAATGATTGTGCGTATATTGATGATTCTGTTTCGTACTGAGAAAAAAGTCAATTGTTGCAAAAATTATTAGTTTTGAAGTGTTACTGCAAGCAGTTGGAACAATTTCGGCATGGCGTCAAACAATGATTTGGTTGCTGAATATATTGCGAATGGAACTTACTCCCTGTCACCAAAACGCTCCTTCTTAATGGCCCTCGTAGACGATTTTTATTTGCATGTATTGAATTTTTTTCGATATTCAGTCGCGAAAAAGATACATGTCGCACACGCACTACAAAAGTGACACAACTCAAAATTTTTCGGGTTTATATGTTAATACTGTGCACAATGCATTTATCTACAAATAAGAAAAAGCTCAGTATATTTTTTTGTTTAAAATTAACTTCAACAAAAATTTATGTCGTTTAAAATGTCACAATTTGAGTTAGGACTCTTTTGCATTGAGCTGCAGCGATCAAATAGCATCAAACTTCTGACATCTCTTTTCATGTCAGAAGTTTGATACTATTTGATCGCTGCAGCTCAATGCAAAAGAGTCCTAACTCAAATTGTGACATTTTAAACGACATAAATTTTTGTTGAAGTTAATTTTAAACAAAATTCTGACCATTTTTATATATATTTTTAATTATTAAAATTAACTATGAATTTTAAAAATTTTTCTTTCAACTTTTTAAGTGTCATTTATAATTATCAAATCCAGAAAAAGTGGCATAACTTGAAATAATTCGGTAATTATTGAATTAAAATATCATCAAAACAGTCACAACTAACAATTTTGGATTTTCTTTTGCAAAATAAAACAAAATTCTTGTAACTTATCCTAAAGCATAATCTGTAGAATTTTCAACTAAACGGTACAGTAGCGACTCGGTAAAAGCAACCCTCGATTTGCGCAACTCCTCGATTATCGCAACCACCGAATTTTATACATTATAGACTCAGTAAAAGCAACTGCTGCCGAAAAAACCTCAATAATCGCAACTTTTTCTTCGTCTTATTTTCTTTTTGTGGAGTAGAGTGTCAGTTGATGTCCCGTTTCTTTCTCTAGTTTCTTTAAATCAGTAAAATAAATTGTTATCAAACTGTTTTGTTAATTAAAGCCTTTTTAAGAAATGTTTCGAGTTTTTGTTTCTGTTTGATTTTTCTCAAACACAATGAATGTGATTAGTTTAAGTTCTTTTTTTTGTAATACAACAAAATATGAATAAAATAATAATGAATTCTAATGAAACCCTTATAAAACTTTGTGAAATTTGCAAATTTTCATACAAAAATTTAGACTCGATAATTGCAGCAAACTCGGTAGTTGCAACCAAGGTTTTATCATTCTTGGTTGCAACTGCCCCTGCATTAATCGGTTGCTTTTACCGAGTCGCTACTGCATATACTTTATTTAAAAAAAAAATGTTTATTTAGCTCAAAAACAGTTTTTTGCGTTTCCTGAAAAATCAAAAATTTTTAGTTGTGTCACTTTTGTAGTGCGTGAGCAATATACGCGCTATGTGTAGAAGCTGAGTAGGCTCCCCTACAAGGAGACTACCGGTCATATGACTAGTTATATAACCGGTATACATAACCAACATATCGGTTATATTTCTAGTCAGATTTGTTCTAGCAGTGTGAAAAATCTGACTAGTCCTTTTGTGTACGTGTGACTTGATTTTGTGTCCGTGTGATTTGATATCACCTTCTAACGCATGCACTCTGAAACCTTGGCAAACGTACAGCTGCCTCGCTTACTCACATGGAGTCTCGCATGTACCATTCAGTTACGTCTAACCGACAAACCGGTCAGACCTATCTGGTAGGCATAACGTATGAATCGGTATGTCTACCGTAACAATCAGTTACGTCTAACCGACAAACCGGTCATACCTATCTGGTAGACATAACGTACGATTCGGTATGTCTACCAGATAGGTCTAACCGGTTTGTCGGTTAGATGTACCTGATAGTCATTACGTAAATATACATTAAAACTATTTGGACGATTAGTTTAAAAAAATTTATTTGGCTATCATAAAAAAGAAATACAAAGAGGAAAAGCGAGAAAGACACACAAAAAAAACACAACATTTCTTCCGGCGCCTTTGGTTTTAGCCTCCAGGGTTCTTTTGTTGAATTATCCATATCCATGCTTCGGAAAAGATCTATATAGAACAATCATGAAATAATAATTCAATTTAATGTTATTTTTTAGTCAAGTAAATATTTTATTACCTTCAAAACGTTCCACAAAAATAAATTCGTCAGCGGACGCTTGCCTGACGTACCAGTTGAAGTCTTCGCGTGAACTACGACATTTTGGGCATAAAATCAAGTGGCACGCCACGTTTATATCGTTATCTCACTCTTTCATACAGAGAATATGGAACCCTACAAGGAGACTACCGGTCATATGACTAGTTATATAACCGGTATACATAACCAACATATCGGTTATATTTCTAGTCAGATTTGTTCTAGCAGTGTGAAAAATCTGACTAGTCCTTTTGTGTACGTGTGACTTGATTTTGTGTCCGTGTGATTTGATATCACCTTCTAACGCATGCACTCTGAAACCTTGGCAAACGTACAGCTGCCTCGCTTACTCACATGGAGTCTCGCATGTACCATTCAGTTACGTCTAACCGACAAACCGGTCAGACCTATCTGGTAGGCATAACGTATGAATCGGTATGTCTACCGTAACAATCAGTTACGTCTAACCGACAAACCGGTCATACCTATCTGGTAGACATAACGTACGATTCGGTATGTCTACCAGATAGGTCTAACCGGTTTGTCGGTTAGATGTACCTGATAGTCATTACGTAAATATACATTAAAACTATTTGGACGATTAGTTTAAAAAAATGTATTTGGCTATCATAAAAAAGAAATACAAAGAGGAAAAGCAAGAAAGACACACAAAAAAAACACAACATTTCTTCCGGCGCCTTTGGTTTTAGCCTCCAGGGTTCTTTTGTTGAATTATCCATATCCATGCTTCGGAAAAGATCTATATAGAACAATCATGAAATAATAATTCAATTTAATGTTATTTTTTAGTCAAGTAAATATTTTATTACCTTCAAAACGTTCCACAAAAATAAATTCGTCAGCGGACGCTTGCCTGACGTACCAGTTGAAGTCTTCGCGTGAACTACGACATTTTGGGCATAAAATCAAGTGGCACGCCACGTTTATATCGTTATCTCACTCTTTCATACAGAGAATATGGAAGGTACTAATGCAAATATATTCTTTCATTCCCACTTACTGGAAAAAATCCCAAAATGTGAAATGCAGATTTGAATGTGTTAGTGAGATTTGGGACATTTTTATGCATGTGTTAGTTTTTAGACAAATTTTGAACTTTTTTCTGGAGTTTCGGTTAGGCATTCCTTGTAGGGATTGTTCCTGCAGGTAAAGCGCAGAACGAAATATTAAAAAAAAGCTTGAGTGCGAAAACGCACATTACTCAAAATTTCGCTCATGCTGGTTACGGTATTTACTGGTACTGTTTTTTGCGCTCATTGCTTTTACATAGAAGAAATATGAACAGAACGAAAAGTATTGAGTATGTTATGATCGCATGAGGCTCTCAGCAAATGAACGACGAGTAAAATCAACACCGCACAATTTCTTTTGCGGTGTTTATGGCACTCGAGTATACAAAATACAGAGTATGTAAGCGGTGTACTTATTGTTGCGGTGCACTCGTGCCGTTCTCTGTTGTGCACATCTTCACGCACAGTGGTCAACGGAAATGTTTTGACAACTATACGATACACATTAGCTGAGTCGTTGTTAAACTAATTACGTTGACCACTGTGCGTGAAAACGTGCACAACAAAGACAACGAAAAAGTACCGTTTTGTTTTTTTGGTCGGTGCTGCGTCAGACGATGCAGAAAGAATTAAATCACCAAATTATCAGTTACCATTAAATTATAAGTTGAATTGTTTAAATAATGTTCTCAAATTTAATTGTATAAGTATTGAAATTGAACTAAAATTGAAATTGAATTGTCACATTGAAATTGAATTGAATTAGAGAAAGAAAACTGTTTAACTGTTTGCAATATGATTATGTATGTAACATAGGTCACTTACCGCTGCTATTGTTTACTTACTTACCGCTTAATATCATTATGTATGTAACATAGTTCACTGACCGCTGCTATTGTTTACTTACTGCTTGTACTTACCTACCTCTCAAATTATATTTACATGTTACCGCTTTGCTTATTATGTACTCCAAAAGAATACAGTTGAAAGTTTGATTATAAAAGGAATACAATTTTTGTGGTCAAAAGCACTAACCGCTTAAGTCGACTTAAGAAGAAATTGAGTTATGGATGCCACCACGTTCTCATGACTGTGCTCTACGTTTGTGTAAAATCGGGGAGCTTCTAACTTTAAAATAAAAAAAGTTATTAATAAAAACCTATTCGCATTCCCATAGCGTACACACTACGCGCTAAAACTTTAAAGCGAGATTACTCGAAACAGCAATTTACGACTTAGGCGGTTATTGCTTTTGACCACAGATTTGGGTCCACGGACCAGTTGCATAAAAAACGCGAAAGAAGTAACTTTCTCGTGAACACAAAAATTCTTGTGTTTTTTCATGGCGCCCGAGCAGGGTCGAAAAGGCGCGCAGAAACAGACAAAATGTTTCGCTTGGTTGCGCGCAAGTCATGGAATGTTTCATCCAACCTGAAACGAAATAGATCGTCTTTCGGTAGCCATCGAAGTCCCAGCGTTTTTGTCGAATCTTCGTTGTTAAATTGCAATGTCCTTTCTGAACTTTTGTTGTTAATGAACGCACCAATTCCATATGATGCCAAATTCCCATTGCTGTTGCCAAAAAACTCACATTTTACAGAAACATATTTACGGCATCTACACCTCCGAAATCATCATGCAGGACCAAAAGCGCTTATGGCAATTCTCCGAGAGAGAATTTGGCTAGTTAACGCGCAGGAAGCGTGTAGAAAGACCGTGCGAAACTGCATACATTGCTTTCGGTACAAACCAAAATTGTTAACCCAAATCATGGGCAATTTACCCGCAGATAGGCTTCAAGCGCTACGTCCTTTTTTGATCTGCGGTGTTGACTTTTGTGGTCCCATATATACCTCTTTAAAAATTCGAGGCAGACCACCTGTCAAAATGTATATAGCAGTTTTCGTGTGTTTCACTTCTAAGGCGGTACACCTAGAAATTGTTTCCGATTTGAGTACTGATCGTTTTATTTTTGCTCTAAAAAGGTTCATCGGTCGTCGAGGAGTACCACAACAGATCCATTGCGACAACGCAACCAACTTTGTCGGCGCACAGCGGAAGTTAGCCGAGCTGCGAGATGCCTTTCTGGCCAGTCAAGGCGAAGTGGCAAGGTACGCTGCCAACGAAGGATTCAGCTTCGTCTTTATACCACCAAGGGCGCCGCACTTCGGAGGGTTGTGGGAGGCGGCTGTGAAATCAGAAAAAAACCTACTGTGTCGGACAATTGGAAACGCACTACTCACCGCCGAAGAACTGCAAACGCTTCTCGTAGAAATAGAAGCAATCTTGAACAGCAGGCCCATAGCACCAATCAGCAGGGATCCGAACGATGGGGAAGCACTTACTCCGGCGCATCTACTCATCGGTTGTCCACTTCGAGCAATGCCACCGGAACTAGTTCCAGACAAGCCACTAGTCTATTTAGACAGATGGCAACTTGTCTCGTCGCTCAAGCAGCAGTTCTGGCGGGCGTGGTCGAGGAATTATCTCCTGACCTTGCAGCAACGCAACAAATGGTTACTACCACAGCGCAACGTAGCCGTCGGAGATCTCGTCGTCGTCCACGAGGACAACATACCTCCGCAACAGTGGAGGCTGGGCAGAGTGCAGGACGTAGCAGCTGGCCAAGATGGAAGGGTCCGGGTCGTAGAACTTACAACAAGTAGAGGAAACCTACGACGCCCTATTCATAAAATTGCGGTCCTTCCCATCAGCGATAGCAGCTAAGTCGGACTCGGCAAGGTGGCCGGTGTTGCGTCAGACGATGCAGAAAGAATTAAATCACCAAATTATCAGTTACCATTAAATTATAAGTTGAATTGTTTAAATAATGTTCTCAAATTTAATTGTATAAGTATTGAAATTGAACTAAAATTGAAATTGAATTGTCACATTGAAATTGAATTGAATTAGAGAAAGAAAACTGTTTAACTGTTTGCAATATGATTATGTATGTAACATAGGTCACTTACCGCTGCTATTGTTTACTTACTTACCGCTTAATATCATTATGTATGTAACATAGTTCACTGACCGCTGCTATTGTTTACTTACTGCTTGTACTTACCTACCTCTCAAATTATATTTACATGTTACCGCTTTGCTTATTATGTACTCCAAAAGAATACAGTTGAAAGTTTGATTATAAAAGGAATAAAATTTGGGTCCACGGACCAGTTGCATAAAAAACGCGAAAGAAGTAACTTTCTCGTGAACACAAAAATTCTTGTGTTTTTTCAGTCGGTATTTTTTTCTGCCGGCGTTTTCTTCTTTTCGGAATCGTTCATAATTGAATAGATTAATCATCAGTCCAGTGCAGTGAGAAATAAAGTAATAATATAAAATACAATAAACATAATCAACAGCTCATCAACAAAAAGACAGCTAAAGAGAGACATAAAAGAAAGGAGTAAATATTTAAACAAATTACAGTAGCGACTCGGTAAAGCAACCCTCAATTTGCGCAACTCCTCGATTATCGCAACCACAGAATTTTATACATTATAGACTCAGTAAAAGCAACTGCTGCCGAAAAACTCTCAATAATAGCAACTTTTTCTTCGAGCAAAATGCAATTCCTGTGCAAAAAATTTTAATGCTGCAAGAGCTAAGAGAGGCTGCTTGTCTTAAAAAGGTAGAGCTTAAAAGTTCAGTTAAAAATCTCTAGTTTCTTTAAATCAATAAACTAAATTGTTATCAAACTGTTTTGTTAATTAAAGCCTTTTTAAGAAATGTTTGGAGTTCTTGTTTCTGTTTGATTTTTCTTAAACACAATGAATGTGATTAGTTTAAGTTCTTTTGTTTTGTAATACAACAAAATATGAATAAAATAATAATGAATTCTAATGAAACCCTTATAAAACTTTATGAAATTTGCAAATTTTCATACAAAAATTTAGACTCGATAATTGCAACAAACTCGGTAGTTGCAACTGCCCCTGTCATTAATCGGTTGCTTTTACCGAGTCACTACTGTATAGATATTCAAAAGGAAAGTAAAGGTGCATTTGTTTTTGCAGATTGCACAAATTTGTGTGCTTCGCACTGAGACGTCACGATAGGTGACTGCGGCCTACAATTTATATGGGATACACGGAAAGAAGATCGAATTCTGCATGTAGTAACACCTAAAAAAAATAACGGGAAACTCGTTTTCTCTTTCGGTGGCTGTCCTCTCAGCTGGAAATGGCAAACCTCTGAGAGCAAAAATTGCCTATGAAAAAGCTCCCAACCTGCCGTTCGGAACCGGCATAAAACTGTAGGTCCCTTCCACCCGCGTACAAAATTCACACGCACAACACGGGTGGTTGCGGGAAGCTAGGCCTTAGTCTCGCGTAAGCGGGCTGTCGTGCCAATCAATTATTATTAAATTACACGGAAAGAAGAGTTTGAAAGGTGTGACTCATTTTTATCATTCACCCATAGATGAGAAATTTTATAATTTGTGTTTTAGTTATTTCTGTACCTATGTTACTTCTTTTGAATAGATACCATTGAGGTTTCAGTCGGCCCAAGGCTCCATATAAATGTACTAATTTTCTGAGTATGTACTGATTTTTGTGCTGATTTATCAAAATTACACCAAAAATCATAAATATGTACGAACTTATAATTAAGAACAATTTTAACTTGGCGTGCACAAAAATTTGCAATTTGTTTAAAAAAAACGAGTGTTAAGTACCCGTAAATATGTGTAATTGATCTCGCAGTATACATACCTATAAGTTTTTAAGTAAGTTTTTCATTGTACAAGTTTTTTGTTAAATTTAAAAAAGGTAGAAGTATAATGCAACAAAGTAGCAAATAAACCTAAGTGGATTTCTATAAATGTACCTTTGTAAACGTTACCTGTAGTTTTTGAGTTATAAAAATGCATATACAAAAATGTAAAAACGTATACCAATTTTTATTTTTGGTAAACCAATGAATTTTTATGCTAAAAATAAATGCCTCATACGCTTCAGAAATATGTGCGGATTTTTATTGTTTTGTACTGATTTTTTTTTAATTTTTGTCAAATGTGCTGATTTTACTCCTCACAACTCTGGTAACCCTATTTGCCAATGAAGTGCAATTTGAGTTGAAGTAAATTTATTTAAAGTGATTTCGACTTAATTTTTTGTGCAATGGGTAGAATACGAAATATTTTTATTGGCGGATTTTTCAGTTACCAAGAATATGAAAAATTCAGTGAATGCAAAATATGTTCTTCCACATTTATGGGACAAAATGTGACAGGTTTGGTTTTCGCCCATTTGGAGATATTCCAACAAGAACAAACCCAGATGGAATAGCAAATTCAATTGGACGAAGATAACACAAAAGTTACATTTCCATAGGAATACAAAAAAATACTTTTTAATGTTTGTATCGATTTTTTTACAGTTCAATCGCAGATTTTATCGTTTTTTGACACAAAGGCATTCAAAACGATTTCGGCCCAGACTTTAAAAGGTTGTTTAATAACACGTAATAATATTGATAGAACTAATTTCCACGTGGCAACTTTTGATTTTTTTTTTCTAACTTGGTATCAATTAGCTCGTGGCTCACTGCAGTGTACGCGCGTTTCAATTCCGAAGGTTGCAGGCTCAAATCCAAGAAAACAAATCATTTTTTTTCAATGAATCAGGATTTTGATCATTTAAAATATTTTGCAATTTAATTTAAAACCTTAAAAAAACAATTTACTATGGTCGTGTACGCAGAAATTAGGATGCACTATAATAGTTGTTGGTTGAAATTGGTTTTCTGCAGTCAAGTTGCATTTGTCAATTTGTTGTACTACAAATAAATGTATTGAAACAATTAAAAATTAATGAAAATGTAAGTAATCCTCGTCCTCAAGAGAGTCTTAGACATTAAATAGAAGAATTAATGTACTAAATTTAAGAAATATATATTTTATTTAAGTCTACCTTTCAAAAATAATGGTGGTTCTTAGCAATATCCAATCTATTATAATTGCCAGGAGTGTTTCTTTATTGCGTTTTTCCACTGCGACTAGGGAACAGCGATTTGTGTCCCTCTTCAAGCCTCCAATTACCTACTGTCCTTCATCAGCATGGCCAAGGTGGTATTTCGCCTCCCGAAACTTTCGTCTACTTCTACGATTTGACCTACACCGCCTGTTTTAGTTTTACGGACAATCATGCCGTCGCGAAGCCATCAAAAAAAATGTTTCACCATCTTCCTGAGTCAGCCTGAAATTTATTAGTATGTCCAGAGGTTAATGTAAGCGAATGTAAAGAAGTTAGTGATGAAGAAATGACAGAAGGTGATGATGAAAGTGATGATTCGGAATAATTTACCTTATTCATACATACCTATGCCTCTAACGATGATGTTTTGTTTAAATAAAAGTGTTGAGACTGCCGACGAAGAGAATCTAATTGATCTCTGAGTCGGCGGCTCATGTTCCCCCCACACACACACACGCCCACACACACACATACACCCACACGCACACACTATCTTCTCTCCTCGTTTACCCACTTTCTTCCCACTCAGAAAATGAATTGTATCCCCATTTTCCTACTCCCTTAGACTTAAGCTTAAAATTATAAGTTCAGTTGTTAAGAACAATTACAAGCGATCGCACGCCACCAATAAACCGCCCCCGCATATTTATATCCCAAACTCCGCCGTCTAATCTTTACTCGCCCCATAAAGGACAACGGTAAGAACATTGGTCCTTCAAGCAAACGCGAACCCGCGCCGCGTTGAACAAAATTTAAAACATTACACAGTGATACAAAATCTCACAAAACAAACAAAGTGCACAAATCACATACAAAGCTCACAAATCAGAAAACAGTGGCAGAATAAATTAGAAAAATTTTACAAAACACAATGCAGTCAAAAAACAAAATCTGAACAAACTACAATTACAAGATTAACAGTGACAAAGTAAAAAAAATGACAAAAAAAAGTGACAGTGCACAGCACAATGTGAACAAAAACCAAAAAAAAAAGAAAAGAAAAACATTATCGAATTTATACAAATTCCACGAAAATCATACAAAAACAAAAGGGTAACAGTGACGTGCAAAAACAGAAGGAAAATACCGTTACTTGTTACCTGTTCCTTGGATATTTTTTAGCTGCTATAGTGTCTTTAAAAGTTAAATTGAAGAGAGTTCAAGCACGAAATGAGCTGGAAGAGCTATCACACATATATACTGAGCTTGTACAAATCAAATTATTAAAATTAATAAGAATTTAAACGCGATATGCACTTCAAGTGCTAAACTGCAGTGCGAAAAAACCGTTACTCGCGTTCGCTGTCCGCCGCATCGACTACGCAAATGGTTTTTGTGTGTGTGTTGTTATGCGTTGTGTTGTTGCTGTGTCCCCGTGTTGCGTTTTTCCTCCGTCCGTACTTAGTAGCGCTACAAGCAGTCCTGCTCGACACTGAGAAATTGGGTGCTCTGTGGTAAAGGCATGGCAACAATTTTTCAGTGCGTCAGAACGCATTGGCTACTTTCCTTGTCCTTTAACCCACCCAGGTCATGGTGCTGGACAAATTTCGCATAGCCTTCTGCAACGTGCGCGGGCTCAAAGCGAACTTTTTCGCAGTATGTGCTTACAGTTATCTCCATAAACCCCATATAATGGCACTGAGAACCAGGTGTATGAGGGTGCAGGTCCACTGGATTTTCACATTCCTGGGCACCACCTACTGCCATTATTCTCTTCCCACAGAGGTCCGGCCACCAGTGTCAGCAACAATGGCGACAACGGTACCGTGTAAGAGTAGATAGCAATTCACTCTGAAAGTTGCGCACAGCGATAAGCGTGAATTTTTCCATCATTTGAATCAAATTTTTTTTTTACAAATTTTTAAAGTAGCATCAATGTGATAACGGAGACTTCTTGCTTGGGTATTTAAGTATTGCAAAGTTAATTTTGGTTTTTTGTGTTAGTAAATACTTTCGTGATTTTTTTTTAAAACAAAAGCTTAAAAATTGCCGTATTTTAACCCTATTCATAGACATATAGTTGTTTGTTCAGTGATGTTTACCTAAATTGTTTTGATTCGCGTTCTCTGTGGATATTCTAGGAACTTTTTAGGAAAAGTTGCCCTATATTATCTTTTGAGAAAATATTCCTTATTAAAAAATAGGGGGAAGGGGGCCTTTAAACACCAAAACTTTTCAAAACCTCCCCCAAAAAAATAAAAATCATAAAACACGAAAACTTTAAGATGTTGAAGTGTTGAACAAAATGTTGAATATTAAAAAAATATATATATTTTCCATTGAAAAATAGTTCAGGTGGTCTTCAAACAATGAACCCCTAAGAAGTTCTCTCTTAATAAAAGAAACAACTCTTGTGATTTCAAAAAATACTTTTTAAGTTCGTGGATATTTCGCTTTACGGAAATGCTCAGATGGGACAATATTGCGTTTCAAGTTCCATACGTATCCTGCAAGCATTATACGGTGGGATTTACCTTATATCTTTCTTCAAGAAGCTTAATTTCTTGGTGGAATCTTTCACCATGCTCATAAGAAACAGCCCCAAGAAAACACAAACTTATGTTCTGTTTATCCAGATGGCCTGTCAACACGGCAATGAGCTTAAAATCCGCTCATATTTCCCATGCATGTTTTTCATACTGGGTTTTTTCCAAAAGGTTGGCTACATTTTCGTAGCTCTCTTGTGGTGGATAAGCAATTCGAAAAGTCTATCGGAAGATCCAGATAGCGCATTATTTGCTCGATATTGTCGCAGTACACTAATTCAGCAAATATTTTGAGAAATGCTTCCAAATCCGCACTCCGTTTTCAAGAAATCGTCACTCTAACTTCGTCCGTTATCAGATTTATATTTCTTAACCGTGAGCTTAATATTTCTACCTTGGCCTCAGTAAGTCCTAGATCACGCACCATGTCTACAAAATATACTTTATCTATAAGATGGGACGTTTGGCGGCGCCATATGAAGGTGTGTAATCCTCAGCAACTCCCCGCTCCATTACCGTTGCTATTTCTGTCTCTGCATATATGCTTCGACCCAATTGGAATCTTTCTGTCGGTGGGGGTGAAAGAAAGAAAGAAGAAATTTTTTAGGTTGCAATCCATTTCTGCTTTGAACCCAGCATCCCCGCGGTTGTTATGTCTTACTAAGTAAATCGAAATGCAGTTTCAAAATATCCCACTGATCTAATATTGTTTCGATCGCCTTCAATATATTTTTTTAAGTCTTTCTCCCATCATTTTGAACAATTACCTGTATTTAATGTTACTTTCTGTACTATTGGAAAACCATGCATTACCACATTGAACGGATATCAAATGAGAAATATGATCTTTTAATCGTGGTAAAACCAAATTGTGTTTTCTAACCATCGCATTTGGGCCATCAATTCCAATACCAAAAAATTTTGCAATTTTTAAGCTGTCGAAGTTAGGTTGTCAAACCTTCCGCAATTGTTTCCTAAAATATCTCACCATTTCACACATAACCTTCATAGTGTCTACTGTAGTACTCTCCTTGATTATTAGAGAGTAATATGAATCGCCAATGTCATCAATAAATTCCTCCAGGAGACATGGAGATAGTACATTCATTATAAGACCTGTAAATATTTGTGTTGTAAGTTAAAATATTTTTTTTTGGGGGTTATATAAGTAATTAACCATACGTGTACATTTTGCACGATGAAGCTTAATTTTTGAGAGCAAGTCCGAATTGGTATCTAAATCTGATAATATATTTGACAAATGATCCAAATATGAATGCTGCAATTTTAAGCTCTGCCTTTTTCGCTCCTTAGCAATGCTGACTTGAGTATATTCCTGTATTTTCTGAATATGTTTTACTTTGTCAATATCTGTATGGCAGTATAGGCAAATGCCCTTTGGGTATCACCAATCTAAAAATATGTAAGACCACTTATTTACTAATGAAACACGTACAAGTATCAATGGTTTTTTACCAATCTGCAAAACTTAGCTTTGAAGGCTGGTTCACTTTTCCATTCTTTTTTGTATTTTTGTAAATATTGTTTTGAAGGTGCAGAAGCCATTTTCTTCTTCCTTTAGTTGAAAATAAAATTTTGGCGAACGTTATTCATATTTAAATTGCTGAGTTTAGTAGTGTTTCCACCCGATAGAAGATATTAATTCGGGAGTAAGCGCTAAGAGATCAGTTGGCCACACTGACGAAAGAACACGGAACAAGGTGTTGAAGATACAAAAATGCAACCTGGTTGGCCAAAGATATTTTAAAAAGCGTAAGGGAGAGGGCTGGGTTGTGAACCAGGCTGGGTTGTGAACCACTACCGTTTTTTCTTTCCCTAATTGACATATCGCCAATCTTTCAACTGTCAAGTTTGTCTTTTGATATGACTCTACTTTTATGGTTACACCGAAGTGAAAACACGTATTGCTTGTGTCAGCTACAGACATCGTGTTTGAAAATCGACTGCGAAAACTTGTTTGCTTTTTTTAAAGTGCTATCCAAGTGACTGAGCTTATTGCACAAAGGACAGTGTAATACATGTTTATTTAGTGTTTTGATTATATTTTACGATGCAATATTTGTTTATGTCGAATTATGATTGGAAGTGTCGTTTATTTTAAAGTTTCCAAAATGGCATCGTGGTTGGGCTGTGAACCACTGAGGTGGCTGGGTTATGAACCACCTGTTTTTCGTACTACATTTGTTCTTACACTGTCAAGTATGGACGGATATATTAAAATAAAGTAATTTTATGTTATTTCACTCGATTTCGGTGAGTTCATTTGAAGTGGGCCAATGCGAGAACGCGTTCGTATTTCACATGCAAACATTGCGACACCGATTAGGATAAAAATTCAAAAAATTGAGCAGTTGCATTTGTTGCAATTTTTTGGCCAAAGTGGCGTCATTATAACTTTTTTTCACCTCTTGAGGCCTCCTGATTAAATAAATTCTCAACTTACTTAAAAATTATGGGTGTTTTCTTCGTATTTTCCGACTTTAATAGGGATTTTCCAGATGGTTCACAACCCAGCCACTGTTTTGGAAAAGCGAAAAATCACGTCCTTAGAAAATTGGACGTATAAAGTAAAATATCAATCGAAACAGTAATCCGTCTTCATAAAAAAGTTGCGTTTTATATTTACCTTTCCAACGGTATCTTCGATTTGTCGATATCTTTAATCTGAGAAAAGTTAGAGCCAAAAAACAAAACCCGGTTCACAACCCAGCCCTCTCCCTTACATTAAAAATGTCTAAAATATTTCCCCCTAAACTATTTATCAAAAATATCCCCCAATCCAAGCAAATCTAGGGGGAGACCCCTAATGTGGCAACACTGTTTTACTCTACTAATTGCATTCGTGTTGTTCCGTTGCTTGTCAAAAATGTGCTGCCTCCTGCGCCTTCAGTGTTGCCAGATACCTGAAATGACTTTGTCTTATTTTATAATTTGCATCACTTTAAAAGCATTAAACTTATATCATAAAAAACAAAAAAAAAAATTCTTCATCTTCAGCTCAACAACAAAAACATAACATAGAACGAATTAAAGAAAAAGTGCCATTTTTTGCGGGATTTCATTGTGACAGCAATAAGTGAAACAGCAATAAACTGAGAACGAACTTACATTTTATAACCTTAAACATTTTTAACACAATAGGGTGCTTTGCTTTTTGACAACTATTTTTGTCGTCAGTGTTCCCAATACATAAATAATACTTCGTTATCCAAAAATCTCCCAAAATCTGAAAAATCCCCTAACATAAAATATAAATCTCCTAAACTTTTCCTAAACCATTCTTCTCCCTAAAAATTTTTCTAAAAGGCTAAGAATCTCTTAAATCTAGGAGAAAATCTCGTAATCTGGCAACACTGTGCGTCTTACCAAGCGGCCTTTTATACCTGCCTGACCGGAGCACGACTCGTACTCGGGCATTTCAGCATTGCACAGTGATTCGTTCCATAGACAAAATTCAAAAAATGTATGGGCTCAGATTTTAACGATTTTGATGTCATTTGAAAGAAACAAAACTCCAACTAAGAAAACTCCAAAAAAATCTGTGCAAAAAACAATTAGTGTCTGTGCAAAAACGACTCAAAGTTGAAACTTTTTTCTCAAAAAAATTTAAACTCATATTTTCTGTTTTTAAGTCTATTGAGTAAACATTTTTTAAAAATACATGGTTACCAAGAAGATACTTAAACTTTCAATATGGATTAAGAAATAATGTGGCCATTATCGCTTTTAATGTTTTCTCAAAATTTGCAAAGCGTTGGCTTTTACTTCTTTACTTTTCATTCACAATATTTTTCCAAATTAAAAATCTGAAAATTGGCAAAACTTAGAGGGAAATATCTAAAAAGTATGTGAAAGTATGTTCCTGGATTTTTTTATTTTAAGAAACATTCTTTCTCTGTCGGATAATGTAATTACATCCTCCGATATCTAGTGGTCTAAACACATATTTTTCGACAAATTTTATTTTATTTATGCCTAAAAGTATACAATCAGCACAAAAAATGATAAAATCTGCTAAATGCGGAACATAAATCTATTACTATCGTTTTTATTGCAAAACTAAAGGGTCCTAAAACAGTTTTTGTTACTGGTTGCAATAATCAATGTTGATGTTACCGATTAAATGTAAAATCTGAAAAATCTAGCCAACACACTTGGTGCTACAGCTCACTAAAAATGACAAAAATTGCAAAATTAAGTCTGAGGCATTGCCAAACTACAAAAGTTTAAGAAAAACAAAATGTAGATTCCAATTCAGCAGACAATGCTTAACCAAATTTTATAAAGTTCGGACCACTCCTTCTAATTTTGTCCCGCGGTTGTATGGAGTCGAATCACTGTGCATCGCCTCGAATCGTATTTGCCATACTCCGTCATAATTACCATGCCCCATGCCTATGCCAAGACAAGATGCATAATCGCTAATCTGCTGCTGCTGAATAAGAATGAATTGTATTTTGAATAATGTATATATATTTTTTTTAATACTGATCAAAGGTCTGACAACGCCGCTTTGACGAATCGCAAATTGTTCGTGCTCATTGTTCAGTAAATTAACTAAATTGTGATTTCTTGAATCGCTCTGGTGTGTTACACAAATCTCTCTGCGCGCCAAATTTGGCCAACATTAAGCTTTTGGTGTTCTAGAGAGCGTCTTAAGACTAGTTTGTGAACGAAGTGGCGGCTAACGTCAAAGGCAATCTTTCCCTCGCTTATCTTCAGATATGTTTACTCATCTCTTTGTGTTCTGACATGAGCCAAACCATGAGCCAAACATTTGCAACCGTTTGCATTCGAATGCATTTTCTTATCTTTAGATTTCATTTGTTCAGAACTTTGTGTCCAATTTTCGGATTAAACAAAAACACCAAGTGAATCGTTTGCATTCATCCACATTCGGATGCTTTCCTTAGCTTTTTACGGGGAGGTGAGAAATTGTTGCTATTGGGTATTTGTTTAGGATTGCCAGAGACGTTGCTGACAGACTCCGCATTCATATCAGAAACAAAGTTGTTTATGCACGCGATTATTAATGCTAGCAAAAGGAATGAAGAAAAATAATGGCACAAAGCTAAATTACAGACGGGCAAAAACAAACAGACCGACTCACGAAAGAAACCCCATTATCCAAACCGCAAATTCTCACAAACCAAACCCAGAAAAATGTACTCGTTAAATATTTAATTAAATTCTTAAGCTACACATTTTAATATCCAAATGGTAATCGGACCAAAGAGAACGATTTTCACTCGAGTGAAGGCCAACATTGCTAGAAGCAAAAAAATTATTTGAACTCGTACTTACATTTAGCTACAATTTGATTTAATGAATTATTAAAACAATTGGTAAATTAGCAAATTACATTCACAAAAAAAATTAATTACTAAAACTTATCTTAGAATGATGTTTTCTGCGGATTTCCCCCTCGACGTTGTTCACGAGTGCAATGTCGGTTTCCAGCTGGTTGTCTTAAACTTAACTTTTCACAATTATGTTGGTGTCAAATATTGTTGTTATTGGTTCTTGTTTGTGTTTGTGCATTAAACAGTTTTAAATAATTGGGGTATATTGTTATACACATAAATAATATAAAATTTAATTTTAAAACTATTTCAACAATTTGAAAGTGTTATTCCATATTTGTTTGTTGTTGCATATTGATACGTTTTAAATTGGTTATGTTTGTGAATTATATTTAAATTTTAACCAATTTTCAAATATTAAATGAGTCACAATATCAACAATAGAAAGATCGCAAGTTTTCCATATCCGCTAATACCTCCAGAAGTGTACATCGGATTGAGCTAATTAAAATTCGATAACTAATTGTAGAAGCCAATAAAAAACAAAAGTCATTAAAGCAAAAGCATTGTAAAGGTAAGTTCGCTCGTAGGAAACGAATCGGTTCTACAGTCAGTTGTGATTGACCAACAACTAGTTGAGAAACTAGAATCAGACCATTTCGACTTACCGCAGGGACATGAGTGACTTGCTTCATCTGACACGTGCACATCGCCAGTTCGGCTGCAACCCAAATATTTTACTCTGTTGAACAACGAATAACCCAAAGCCCATGACCCATAAATGAGCAACAGTTTTTGTTTTTATTTTCATGATTTGCTGCAAGTTATATATAACACTTTATCTTGTGACGGCATCTTCAACGCACAACATGCACGTACACAAATATTCGTATTCTTTCCCAGCAAGAAAATGGGTTAGGTTGGGTTATGGTGGTTGCCTCTGTAAGAGGAAAGTGGGTAATTCATGACGTTTTCAATACACAAAAATGGTCTTTTGAAAATCAAACTAGAGATCGTAATCGTAATCGTTTCATTTTCAACCTATTTCTGGCGGACGCTTCGTAAAAGCAAACATTTTTAAATGCCTGCAGGAAGAAAACTAAGAGAGATATCACCAAAAAAATAGTTTGATTTAGAAAGTCCAGCATTTTATTTATTTTGTATACAAATTTTACAAGGTCAGGATGGTGAAATGAAACTGTGTTTTTAGACATCAAGAGAAATTTATTAAAAAAAAAAATTCTAAAATTAGTATTGAAGATATTGCCTGCAAAAATATTAGTTTATGTAAGTATTAATTCATATGGAAAAATACATTCATATTGAATTGTTTGGTGCAAAATACTTGAAATGATGATGTTGCGTATACGCAACATATAACTTCCCGTTGATTTACATTTCGCAGGACATCGCCATGTAAAAATGCATGCATGAAGTAATGCATTCCTATGCATTACCTTTCTGGGTTCCAGCCTGCGCATCTCTGAACGTGTTTGTGTGTGTGTGCAAAGTTGCAAAATCATTACTTTTATGTCCGATGGCAATTAAATTCACTTAATTTGGCACCAAATTGCGAAATGCCTGAAACAGACACACAACGCTCTTGTAGACCCAGTGGCCAACATTCCAGCTGAACTACACAAAAGTGGCGCTGCGACCACTGCAGCTGGTTGGTTGGACGGCTGGCAATAGTTTATACTTTCCGATGTGTGAAATTCAACTGCAAAACTTTTCTCTAAGCATCGTCAGCGTTGGCCACCGCAATGCCCTTCACCACTGCTACGGCGCACAATTTTCGCAAAGTGTGTCAACTGGAAGAGAAATATTAAAAAACCAAATCGTTTGGAGATTACAAAAACGCTTGCAACGAGGGCGGCGGCAGCGATTTGGCGAGACCGGACGTGCAATGCTTGTTACCTCGATGCACACGCACACTTGCATATATATTTATGCATTTTATTTTATATTTCGGTTTCAAGCATACTCGAACATTTATAACAACACACTCGCAAATAACTCACGTGTTCATTGAATGCAAGCGATTGTGTACTCATGTGCGAGCAATTCGTAGTTTGCGATTGCTCTGGCAATACCAGTGCACCGTTTCTCCAGCGCGTCTCTATTAGTTAGGCCCAGCAGATGCGGCTCTGAGCTGCATCACTCGAAACAAATTGCACTACTTGTACGCTCTCTTTCTTTCGTCCTCGACACGGCTGCCTTGCAATCTGCAGTCTCTGTGTCTCCAGGAGATATGCAAATTATTTCAGCACGCTGACTGCAATCAATATGCAAATATTGATGCAGTTGACATATGATCCGCTGCTTCTACTGTTGTTGTTTTTGTTATTGTTATTAAGTTATTGCATGGTTGCAGCAGCCGATGACAGTGCAGAACACGCACGTCGTGCGCAATAGTTACATTTTTTGTAACTAATAAAATAAAATTGATGGGAATCCTTGCATCTTGGGCCTCAACTCATAATCAGCAGCATACACTGCGCCAAAGTTTAACTACGATTTGCAAGTTTACTTATGCATCAAATTTGCATTCCCAAGTAAAGGACTCCTTCAAAACTACTTGGTTCAAGAAAGTTATGAAAGCACATAAAGTCGAAAGGGAAATTAATTTCTTAAAAACTTAATTTTTATTTTGCAGTGACAACCCTCAGGTGAGATCATGCCTTTGCCAATTTGGACCACTATTAGATCACAACAACAATTAATTAAAAAATAAGAAACAAATAATGAATCCTACTAAATTTTTATCAGTGCCAATTCTTGCTGACAGTACAAATAATAAAACCAGTGTTACAGTGTTTTGTTTTGGTTCCCGCAGAGTAGGATTTTTTGGTTCGTCCTCGACCTCCTCACCACTCTACTGCCAGACTAGACGTTGACTAGTTGACGTAAATCGTTGTGGCGTTGAAAGGATGTAAAGAAATGATAACAGGGTTTTGAATGAAGAATCTATGGGCATTTGCTTTGAACATACAAAGAACACAGTTGCTAAGGAAAATAGGAAAATTTCCAAAGGGCGGTCATGACACTTTTTTCCAAATAGTCAATAGTGATGTTAGCCATTACAAATTAAAACAAAACACATTAAAAAATTATAATAAATATTGGCCTCTCGATTATATCGAAAGCCAAGCTGAAAGTGAACCAAATTGTTGTGGACTCGGATGCTGAGTTGAAACAATTCCACGAGACTTTGAAACCAAATCTAATAAAATTCACATTGCATCGACCAACTTCTTCCGTTCAGTACTATGGGTCATAATATGCCCCTTAGGTAAAATTTGTATAGTTGCTCATTTGCAGGTGAACCAGTGTTGACATTTGGCGTATATTCAAATGGCATAAAATTCGCCACTGAGTCCAAAGAAAAACAATTCTTCGCCAGAAGTAAGAAAGTTTCGGCGCTTTGAAGTTAATTTTTCATCAAAAATGACCCCAAAGTAACAGAAGTGTTAAAAATTGGCCTCTCGATTACATCGAAAGTCAAGCCGAATGTGAAAAAAATTGTTGTAGATTCGATGTAGAGTTGAAACTTGTATCCCTTGAAACACTTTTAGTTGCTCATTGGCAATTTTCGTATTTTATAGTGAAGGCATTATTTTTCAAGTGTACTTATACATTCATACATAGTTCATACTATGTACACCACACCACAACAGACACTTGAGTGTGCGAAGAAAGTTTATAAGAAATTAAATTGTTAAGTTGCTGCTAAGACGACGCCATAGCATCGCATCAGATACTAAACCAAGATAACACTGGTTGCCGGAAGAGAAAGAATGCAGCAAAATCTCGGCAAGTCGAAAGTAAATGGAAAATATATTGAATTAGCTATGTCTTTGAGAGTTTGTAGTTTGCCATATTGCAAGAACTTTGCCATCACAGTATGGTTTTCAAACTAAAACTTGACTTCCACTTGAAACGAAGCCAAGCAATAACAATTACCTACGTTCGCTCGCTTGTACGACATTTTTACTAACGAGCAACACACACACAGACACACATCAGTAAAGCGAAAGTGGCTCAAACCACGCGTAAGGAGTGTTCTGACATATGCGAAACGCTGACAGGTGGGCTCGTCCTGGTGGCCGATAGCTACACGAGAACGTCACAATTAACTTGCGTGCAATTGAAATCGAGACACAAATCGGATAATTGCAAGAGTTGTCTGCTCGCAACAAAATTAACGCATCAGATATTGTCAGTTAATCGATGCGAAGCGTTGCGAACTGCAATCGGCGGATTGCGATCGCAGCGCTCACACTTCAATTGAAATTAATTACGCATAAATGCACCGCCACACCACCGCAATTGAGAGTTTACCGGCTGCTGCGAGACAAATCGGGTGACGGCAGCGCCGCATCGGTTGCAGCCGCAGCCGCATAACCGCAGAGTTGCAATGTGCGCAGCATGCAACATGCCACAGTCCAGCCAAATGGGTCGCGTGCAGTCTGCAACAGCGCCGGCTGAGGCGCGGTATTTTTACAACAACTCCACTCGGCTAAAACTGTGCAGCTGGCTCGACATGTGGCAACTGCAGCATAGAGACAACGCAGCGCTTGAAATCGAACACCAATCAATCAGACGAGTTCAAATCAAGCAAAAATGTGTGCCGCATGCGACAGTGATTTGCCGTTTACATGCGTGTGTGTGTGTTTGTCGATGTGCAGATGTGCAATTGCGTTGGCGTAGCAGAGGGCAGAGGACGATTGAGATTCGGTGCACAGTTGAAAGGTAGCAGCAAAAGTGCAACAACCAATGCTAATAAACTGGCAAAAAAATGCACATACGTACAACAACGACAGCAACAAAAACAAATGCTGCATGTGCCATCATTAGCGTTTTGCTTCTATGTAGTTCAGACTGGGAGAGAAGGGGTCGTGCAGCACAGACAGGACATTGCACTCAGCTGCAATGTGTCGCACAGACACGCAAGTACAAACATAAAACAACAACAACATGAAAATAAAGCACGTTAGAGTGTTTCAGTCGGTTCCAAACTTAACCACACCCTACATTTAAAATACCAAAATGTCAATGCAGATAATAATAACGTCAAAGTTTAAAGATTTACTGTTTATAATTTAAAAAAATTCAATTATTTAAATTCGAATATTCAAATTTATCAAAATTCGAATATTTATTAAACATCCAAAGAAATAAGAGGACCATGCACAAGTGTTCCATTTATCTAATTTCCTAAAAATACTATTATATGACAATCCTGCCTTGAGAGCAGTGGGCGTACCACGATTATTTTAGTAGCACCCAAATTTCAATTTTTCAACGTAAAAATCGACTAGTAGTGAAATTTAAACCAAAGCCTTTCGTTAAAGAACAAAGTGCTTTAATGTTATCCATAATGTGTTAAGGGTCCAGCCACACCCATTTACAATCATAAATATGCATAAACTAACAGATTATTTTGTTGTAATATCAAAATTGACCTACTTCACAAATTACTCTTCTATGGCAACCCTGTTTGAAGTGAGTGGGTCGGGATCATACAGATATCAGTATTTAGTTGAATTACTAACAATATTTTAGCTGCATTTCATGCTCATATCTTTACTAGTTCAAGTGTTAACGTGCGACCCAATCGATGTCCGAAGGATATAAGAAGGAAAGGATCAATGTCCAAAGGAAACTGCTATATTATGAATATATATTTGTAAATACCAGATTTTCATTATTTTTGTAATTGAGGAGAGAGTAATTTAGCGTATCTGGCTAACTACAATGGTGCTGTTCATGACTTCTGGTCAAATCAATCTCTTGATCACAGTGCAGGGTATGAAAATCATGGGAGTTGGAAGGAATGCAGGCAAACCAGAACTAATGGATGTGTCTAATAGTCAGTTACAACAGCGTGACACGTGATGCGACAATTGTAAAGTGGTGACTGCTCGACGGTGGACATGTGCAGCGTTTGCATAAAACGTTACAAGCAACGTGTGGCAGGCAGAATAATGGATTACACGCTCGTTGTGGGCGGGTCAAAGCGTGCAACTCGCCTAAATGGACTCGGTGCATGGGACTAAAATGTAAATTTATAGCGTTATCGGTAAATTGAGACAACCACCGTTACAAGCAGGTGTGGTCTCGGACAATTACTTTATTGAAAATTGCAGTGGAGCAGTGGATGAGGCGAACAAGGCGTCAAATTTGGTTTTCTTGTGTTTGAGAATTGGAAGCAGTCGTAGCCCATGTCGAACGTTAACATATTGCTGACACTTCTATAAAATAAATCTGAAGCATACCGAACATATGTGTACTCTTCAAACTTTGATTCGTTATTGTTCTGATGTATCAGGAGGCAACACTGTCATTCTTCAACGTTTGTGGTATGTAAAATGTCGATGTCAAAATTCAATTAAAAAAAGGTCGTGTTCTATTCGTAAAATGCGAAATATTTTCAGCTAAAATGATTGACCAATTCAATGAATTTTTGCGAAATTTTTGCAAAGAAGTACGAATGCAAAGAAGTTCGAATACACTTCCTGTACGGCGACGAAGCGCGCAGTCAAACGAGATTGTTATTGCTGAAAGTGGAGCTGAAAACCCAAAACTCTTGTTTTGTTGGCCTTTCAGCGACCTCAACTTGGCGAATTTCGCGAACAGATAAACGATTTAAAGCCTTTTTTCGGGGCAAATTTAGACACGTTAAATGAAAAACCCTTTACATTGTTTGTCCTGGCTAAAGCGGAGCTCAACCATTTTGCTCCGATCTCTCACCATCTGGAAAAATCTCCCCATTTCGATGAAGCTGGCCACACTCAATTACCAATTATGAATGCACAATAATGTAAACATCTGGCATTATTCGCGTTGGTGGCGAATTCCATTCTATTCCATACGGTTCTTGTAAGTGTTGCCACAACAAGCCCTTGAAAATGTATGAAATGTGATGGATCTGGTATATTTAAAAATTAGCCAACATCGTTTTGTTTTAAAAGTGAAAAATAAAAAATTATTCGAAAAGCGAAAAATTTTCTCTTTCATTTGATTTCCATATTTATATCATCGCATTAGCGAAAATGTAAACACATTTTTGAAATTCGCATGTCCTTAAAACTTTGAAGTTCATTTAAAAAGACCACGGGTTAGAAAAGAAAAAATTTAGCATGCAGTGTTACTTTGAATGATGTCTAATTTTTTTTTAATTTCTTATTTTTTCTGGTGTCATTCCGAAATTTCACTCCACTTTTTTCTGTACCACTTCGAAACATTTAACTTTTTCAAAATTTTCACTCCGGTCAAAAACTTCGAAACGAAAGCACAGAATCTCCCAACTCACTCCGTTCTTTCGAAAAGATTCCAGCGTTTGCAATTATTTCCCATTCATCATCGACCCCATCATAAAAAATTAACATCACTTTCCTCGTGCTTTCAAATGTTTGGTATAAATTACTAAATATTGGTCACATAAAAAACCTTTATTTAGCCAATCGAAGTTGATGACTGATGATGAATTTTACCGCTACAGACTGATACCGAAGAATCAATTTGTTTATTCAATGAATTTGGTTACTTTTAATGCTTTTCCCCATATTTTTGTAGCAACTAGCTTCAACGCCGAAGCTCAGCAATTAATCCATGAAATCCGCGTGAATCTAAGGTTCGAGTCCAGACTCAAGTGAAACCAAATTTGGAGTGAGAGGGTTACGGATTGACTTCACTCCATCCTTAATAGCTGCACTACTAAGCAAAATACTATAGATTACCTTTTGTTCATTGAGACGTTATACTTTAAAATTGTTATCATTTTAAGAGCTTTAAAAAAGAGACAGAGTTGAGTTGTCATACAAATATTCCATTCCGCATAAGAACACTTTCGAATAAAATACATAAATTATAATTCAGATTAAAAATGTTATTGTAGGTACATATTTATGTATTGTATTACATAGTTATTTCAATAAAAGTAATCAAAAAATTAAAGCCACAAATTAACAGTAACACTTCGGGTCCCAAAGATATAAAATATGGCTATTTGTAATTCCAAAAGGCCTTATTTGCGCTTGCAGCCATGTTTTTTCAATATGAGACATTCGAGCAACAATGAGTTCAAGTCGAAAAACGGTCACTCAATTTTGTGAGCGGATGCACTTTGCAACAACACAATTTGTGGTGGCTTTGTAGTAAACAGCGAGCCAAGGCAATGCAGCAATTAATAGGAAAATCTCGAGTAAGAAGTCGCAGCCATAAAGTGCGTCGTTTGCATGCAATTACAAGCGGCCGAATTGCACAAATACACCGACACGCAAACAGCAAACAGCAAAGCGCGCAAACTGTGCCTAATTAGCTGTTAGCGATAATCACTGTCACGCATATTTCACAGCGCAAAATCGAAAATCCACCAATGCTGAACTAAATTGGCACATCGAGCAGTGGCACACTCGCACAATGGCGCGCCCACACACCCATACAAACAAGGACAATGTCCTTGTATCGTGGACGCGGTGCATGCGAATGTTTGGGTGTGGGTGTGTGTGTGGGTGTTGTGACGCGAGCAGCTTACGCGACCAGAATAATGCAGCGTGCGGCCATGACGCTCGCAAAGCATGTAAAGCGGCCTGTCAAATTATGCCGCAGCGCGCGTTAAATTCCACACTCTGCCGCGCGCCGCACGCCGCACCGCTACAAGTGCGCACAATTCGAAAATACAGCAATTGCAGAGATTTCTGTTCCGGTTACATGCCGAATTCTAGCTGAGGCGGAGAGCTGAAATTAATTGATATTTGAAAATGGAATTTGGAAAATTTGCGCAGGACACCCAGCGTGCCTACAAGTCGGCCAATAGCCAACGAAGAGGGCATGGCAGGGGTGGTGCGAATTAGGGCAGCACGCGGGTGGACACTGTTGAGGCCGCTCTGTGATTTCCCCCGTGCACAATGCGCTGCTATTCGGGGCACCCTACATTCGCAATGTGTGGCCCCAAGCGAACCAAGAGTCTTAGCCTGTCCTTGAACGAAATGGCAGCGCACGCAAATGGACATGCAAAATTTATTAAAACCTGTGATAAATGGCCGGAAATAATTGAAACACTACCGCTACAATATTTTAGAAAACCATAAATCTCGCCGCTCCCGCACGGTGCAACCTTCATCGGCATCATTGCTCATGTCGGCGCCACCAGTGCGGCCCACCGCACGCCGTGCACTGAATCAAGGACGAAGCCAAGGAGCGACATGGCAGCAGCAGCTGCACTTGATTGAGCCTCTTGTTGTCGGTTTATTGCTTAACAAACGATAATAATTTACATTTCCGCGTCACTTTTTAATCCGAGTGCAATCAAAAAACACCGCCACACCCGACAGCAACGTCGTTCTTCGTTGGCCTCCCGCGCAGCGGCGGAAAAGCTCAAACAGTGAATGAAAGAAAAACGTTAATTTGAAAATGATCAACAACTATGCGCACACTGGACAAGCTCCGCCGCGGAAAGCATATCATTTTCCCATCATAATTAATTTTTCCGCTTCAGTATTTTTTACGCTTTACGGATTTTTCATTAAACGAAACAAACTATTAGAAACGAACGAAAGAAGACAGGCGCGGCGAAAGAAGAAGACACGTCCGCACTATGACAACTGAGAAGCGAGCGAATGCCAGAAGCAGTCGCAGCAGACGGTGCAGCAAAATGCAAAGTTGTGCCGCACATAGCCACACAGTCACAATTGCCATCAACAGGACAAACAAATTTTACGACAAGGACAAGGAAAACTTTGCATTTTTCCCTACACCCTACGACGAGTGTTGCGGTACTTTTAATTCCATAAAAAGTTTGATGCGTCCAAGGTGTGAAGGTGTGTGTACACTGCACAACATCAAACTTTGTACACAATATTCGTTTGTAGAGTAGATTGGGGTGGCGTTGGTAAAGTGGAACTCCAGGCTTAAAATGGGTAAGAGCAATAATAACTTGTGCGAAGGTGCTCTCGGCTTCGAAAAGTAATATCTACTTAAAAATCTTAGTAATTTTGTAATCCAGAGAAATGGAGATCAATCAATAATAGTCAATACGCCACAGAGATGTGTGAAAAGTTATATTCCAAATGATTAGTATTCTTGTTGTCTAAACCAATAAGCATCACTTTAGTTTCTAATGGCCAAATACGCGATTTCAATTAATTGTGTGACGTAGGAATGCACGGCCCCGTCAAGTCGGACAAGCTCAGTTGAGATGTTCCTGCTAGTGTTTTCATTTTTCTAAGATCACATTAATTTGATTAATGAAATTCCTTTGAGATAATCTCCTGTCATAACGACCAGCAAGTAAATAAGTTCTAATTATGGTCATTAGGGTGTGGCCTGTGCAATGGAACTGCGTGTACGGCGCAGTGTTCACAGTGTACATTGACATAGTTATTGCAGTCAGCCTTTGTGTGCACTTAGTGAGGGAATGCATTATATATTTGTTTATGTTTCTTAATTCTTAGTCCAATTGAATAGAATTCGTCAATAGGGTGAAAGGCAGTGCTTTACTTAATCAGCAATTTACTTCTGCAAACAGTAAATTACTTCTAAACCAATCGAAAACCTAAAGGAAATCGTCAAACAACGGACTGGTCGGACAAATGTTGCGAATTAGGACTTTTGTTTAAGAATCCATGATGTCTAGAACAACATTCCAATGAACGTAATCAACAGTTTAATTGAATAAGTGCCCCTCCCATTTTTTGTTCTTTTTGTTTTCTGACAGAGGTGGAAAATCTTCGTAAGATACCAGCATTACGAATTCTTTTTTGTGGCCCTCCCATGTACAGTAGTATTTGCAAAACCACTTTTTTCATCAAAATATTGAATTTTATAGTAAATAAATTTGATTTTTTTAATTGCAAATGCTTTGTCGTATTCTGGTAAGATGGATTTTTAGTTTTTTTCTTGTGTAAATAAATAAACCCCTAAAATTTTTATAAAAATATACAAGTACTTGTCTAATTACATCTCATCACTTTTTATGCTTTCACCATATTTTAAGTTAAATATTTAAATTAAATTAACCTATTAAATCATGTTTCTCCATACTTACTCTTAAACTATAGTTGACCCGCCAGATTTCGATTTTTGAAAAAGATGTGTTTCAGTATATTTGCTTTCAAGTGTTTTTACCAATTTCGAAGTTAAAAGGCCCAATAAATCAAACGTTTTCACAGTTTCTTCATCAAACTCTTAACCCGTCGTTGACCCCGTCAGATTTTTATTTTCGAAAAAATTAAAAACAAATACCGAATATGTTGAGTGCTTTCACCAAGTTTTAAGTCAGGAGGCAAAAAAATATCGTTTTTCCATACAAACTTCTAACCCATTGCTGACCAGGTTACATTTTGATTTTCGAAAAAATTCGAAACACGTTTTAAATTATTTCTTACTAAAAGATCTTTTACCAATTTTGAAGTAAAAAATCATATTTCTTCATACAAACTTTTAACCTTTGGTTCAACCTCTTTGAGTTTTTATTTAAAAAAGTCGAAACACGTGTCAAATTATATTTGCTTTTAACCCGGCGTTGGTGTGGTGAAAAAAAATTACGTTATTGGTGTGGTGGGGTATGACATACCCCAAAACTTTATATAGCAGCAACCTCACGAAACAACACAAATATAAAAGACAGCAATTATATATTATTCTTCATTTAATTTTACGTAAAAAAAATGCAAAAACATTTCATGTGCAAGCAATTTGTAAAAGAAAATAACAAATATAAGAAAACTGATATCCGTATTATTTACAAAAATACAACCTCTGGGGTATGGTATACCCCACCACACCGATGCCGGGTTAAGTGTTTTCAACAACATTGAAGTCATTGAGACCCATTAGTTCATATTTTTCTTCGTGTTTTTCCCCGTATATATGCATGTCTTAACCCATTGTTGACCGTTAAATTTTGATTTTCGAAAAATTGAAAAATACGTGTAAAAGTATTTTTCATTTGGAGTATTTTCACCAAGTTTGATCTGCCCCTTAATCACCAAATCTCAGAAAATCCCGTCCTAACGAAGGTTAATTTTTGAAGATTTAGATGTTTACAAAAATTTTGTATATATGTGGCTTAGTGCATTGGAATTTTATCATCGGTAAAAAAATTAGCATCGAACAAATGCTACTTTTGCTTTAAAATTGTTGAAACTTTAACCGAAACCGAAATTTCAATTAATCACATTTTCATAATGATAACACTGCAAAACAACATGTCGCATGGAGTATTTTACATGAACCTAAATGGTTTTTCCAAGCTGTTTTCAAAACCTTACTCTGTTTTAATGTAACAGCTTTTTATATCGTTGCACTGTTAGTGCATTTCACGTCATCTTTTCTGACATTAATCAATTTTATGCGTTCTAAATTGGCGTTGCAATAAGGTTTCAAAGTAGGAAAATATTGAATTTCAAGGCCCTTTTTCTGATGGCGAAAATTTTACAGATGCTTCATAAATCAAGTTACGAAGTATATGAATATCTTAAGAAGAAACATCGAGCAATACAACACAGCCAAATTATTTGGCGGAATACACATGCGCATCGAAATAATAGCAAAATGTATCATAGTCATTTTCATCACTTTTCATACTTTTTCCTTAAAAAATTAGGAGCCTCAAAATATGTTCTATTTTTTTATGTTTCATTTATAGTGTGGAATACAAGCAAACAACAAAAAGATTTTGAATTGCTCGAAACAAAAAAAAATTAAAAACTTTGCATATTTTGAGGCTCCTAATTTTTTAAGGAAAAAGTATGAAAAGTGATGAAAATCGCTATGGTACATTTTTCCTGATATTTCGATGCGAATGTGTATTCCGCCAAATAATTTAGCTGTGTTTTATTGCTTGATGTGTCGACTTTCATTATACACCTAACTCGTTAATTGTTTTACAAAAAATGTGTATGTTTTTGACCATCAAAGAAAACGCCTTAAAATTCCATATTTTACTGTTACTGAATACTGTTTATTCTGTGGTCAAACTCAATTCGTGCCATGATTCGTGCACAAGGGGAACAACAAGTACAAAACAACAACAATGCACACACAACACACATCAATGTTGAACGCCGAAAACCTACAACTGTACCGCCTGCAATAATAATAACGGGTTATGGTACAACGAACGCTGGAAACACCGCTCGACGCTTTTTGGAAAACAAAACACTTTTTACTGAAATCACCGGTATTCATATAGAAATAATAAAAAACTTTGATATCATTCTTAGGGTTATTTCATGTGACTTTAAAGTAAATGTCTGTGCTTTTCGCCAGTTGCTAGAAGATACTAGAAATTTATATTTATTACATTATTCTTGGTATTTCATGCCCACTACGGTTCATAAAATCATCGTACATGGCTGCGACATTATTAACAGCTTTAACTTACCAATAGGAATGTCATGAGAGGATGCACTAGAATGTAAGCATAAGGAAATCAGATACCAACGGCTAGAGCATACAAGAAAAAATTCAAGATCAGCAGGTAATCACGACCTAATGGTAGCCTTACTGATTACATCAGAAACTAGCATTTCGGTAAAAAGGAAAATTGTAAGAAACCCTGTTAAGAGAAATTCTGACATTGAGAAATATATAATTTCTGAACAGCCAAAAAAAAATTTTAAGTGAAGACGAAAATAGTGAGTGTTATGATACTTTATTTAGTTCTTTAGATTACATGCAGATTAGTGATAGCGACAGTTTCAGCTCTTTTTAAATTTATATTAAACTAAAACACCTCCTTTATATAACTGTAATATGACTTTGAACTATACTTTTAGTTATGCTTAATATTTATGAATGAAAATAATGAATGAAAATACATATCCAAATACCAATTTGGTACTGCTACCTAAAAAGATGCTAGTTTGAAATTTTACAGTACAGCTAGTACATCATTTACTTCATTTAACAGATAATATAACAGATATAAGAATCTTGCCTGAATCATCAGCTTATGCCTTCGAAAATTATCTTCAAGTTTTGAAAAAATATGTTAAAAAGCCCACATGTATTTTAGAGCTATGTTCCTTTTTCCCAACTCCCGTAATCCAGATTAATTTTTTATTTTTTTATGTATGTATGTCAATTTATGTTTCTACGTTATATGTTCCTTTTATATATAGGGTGTTTTTTTTAGAGGTTTGTTTTTCGAATAGAGATAAAACTGGCATTTTGTGGTCAAATCTGGCAACTCTAATGTCATTTATGTTCAGTTTGGTTTGCCATTTCCTCATGAACAGGTTGACAAAAGAACAACGCTTGCAAATCGCGCAAATTTATTTCGAAAATAATGGTTCAGTTCGCGAAGTTTACCGCAAGCTCCGTCCATAATCGTCCATCAGAGCAATTAATTCGGTTAACCATGGGTCGTTTTCGCACTACGTTTACTCTATGTGATAATACGCATCCGCAGAGACGTCGAACAGTGCGCACCGAAGAAACAATTGCCACTGTAGAGCAAAATGTTGAAGAGGACCCGAATGAATCGATTCGCCACCGTGCACAGCAATTGGAGCTTTGTCCATCAACTGAAAATTGGACCTGTAGAATTGGCTTTATTCGAGCCAGCCGCGGCGGCCACATGCCCGAAATCATATTTAAACATTAATGGCATAAAATTATCCTTCCAATAAAGCCAAATTGATGGAAATTAAAACGATTTGCTTGTGTTTTATTTCAATTCGAAGTTCTATACCTCTAAAAAAAACACCCTATACATGCCTATATACGTACAAAATTAAAACATTTAATATTAAATACAAAAGTTTATTTATAATAATGTAAATTTATTTATTTTGAAATGGTTGGGTAGTGGAATTCAGCGTTCTAGTCCAAAACTAGCGCTAACCATCCTTTCGTGTTCGCGTTCGAAATACAAATGAATCACAAAAACGCTCAACTAGGGATGCGCGATGTTTCGATGTTTCCAATTCGATGCATCGAAAAAATTCCGATGTATCGATTAAAGCGATTGTATTCGATGCAAAAAATTCCGATGTATCGATTAATGCGATTATATTCGATGAAAAAAATCCGATGTATCTGTTAATGTGATTGTATTCGATGCATCGATGTATTTTATTCCATGCATCGAAAACCCGAACTTGCAGTTTAAAGAGTTTAACAACTTTAGGAGCCTACTACAAGTTAAAGAAATGTACATATCTGTGGTCAAAAGCAATAACCGCCTAAGTCGAAAATTGTTGTTTCGAGCAATCTCGTTTCAAAGGTTTAGCGCGTAGTGTTATCGTTATAGGAATGCGAATAGGTTTTTATTTATAACTTTTTTTAATTTAAAGTTACAAACTCCCCTATTTTATGCAAACGTAGAGCACAGTCAACGGAACGTGGTGGCATCCATAACTCAATTTCTTCTTAAGTCGACTTAAGCGGTTATTACTTTTGACCACAGATATATTAACCGCGATCCAGTATCGAGATATTTATTGAGGGTTTAGTTTGCAGTATTGATGGATCGCAATTCATATCGCAAAATATTTGAATGTCTTGAAATACGGATCGCGGATCGCAGACCTGTCAATTAATATCTTTTAGCACACTTTGAGACATCAGTTCGCGATGCTACATTACGTAGTGGAAAATAAAGTAGAGTAAGCAAAAATTAAAATATTTCATTTAAGTTTTCAGTATATGTGGTTATATAATGGAACGGGATATTGAAAGCGAGTATGTGCTGCAAGTAAAATCGGAGCATCGAATCGCTTCGAATTAAAATTTTGTAAATACTGACGCGATCAATATTGAGCATATAGCATTTACGCACGATCTATCAACCTATCAATATGAATCGAGATCCAAATATCACAATAAATATCAAACGTGTAGTTAAATAATATAGGGTGTTTTTTTTAGAGGTATAGAACTTCGAATTGAAATAAAACACATAATGGTTTTATTGGAAGGATAATTTTATGCCATTAATGTTTCAATATGATTTCGGGCATGTGGTCGCCGCGGCTGGCTCGAATAAAGCCAACAGGTCAAATTTTTAAAGTTGATGGACAAAGCTCCAATTGCTGTGCACGGTGGCGAATCGATTCATTCGGGTCCTCTTCAACATTTTGCTCTACAGCGGCAATTGTTTCTTCGGTGCGCACTGTTCGACGTCTCTGCGGATGCATATTATCACATAGAGTAAACGTAGTGCGAAAACGACCCATGGTTAACCGAATTAATTGCTCTTATTATTATGTCGACCATAAAATGGACGGAGCTTGCGGTAAACTTCGCGAACTGAACCATTATTTTCGAAATAAATTTGCACGATTTGCAAGCGTTGTTCTTTTGTCAACCTGTTCATGATGAAATGGCAAACCAAACTGAACATAAATGACATTAGAGTTGCCAGATTTGACCACAAAATGCCAGTTTTATCTCTATTCGAAAAACAAACCTCTAAAAAAAACACCCTATACATTAATACATTGCACCTTTACTGTTTTCTTCAATTTCATTTAGTTTTTTTTGCAATTATAAGGAATACGATGCATCGAAACATCGATGTATTTTTTAAGCGATACATCGCAAAACATCGATGTATTTTTTACGTGCGCATCCCTACGCTCAACTGCTCAAGTTGTGTTGTCCGTTGACCACCAGTTCGGCGCAGCGCAGTTCGGCTCGCTTTGCTTTTGTTGGCCGACAACAACAGCAACCACAGCCGATGTGGCCGATGAGCCGCATGTGATAATTACTTTTTTCTAATATTTGTGCTGTTTGTTCTGTGATATAATAGAAACGAAAGCTGTCGAGTGCTGTTTGTAATGTTAATAGCAATAACAATGTTCAATTAACAGTGGTCGTAATATTACGACCCCTTAACAATTTTGAATTTGTATGAGATGCGCGTTCTGTATTACTATTTATTCTGTGGTGTTACAGAACGCGCATCCTAGCAGCATGACGCCGCCAACACGGCAACAAAGAAGTCGGTCAGATTCTCAAAGTACGCGCCTAAAAGCATGCCAAGTATTAATAAATTAGGGTAAAATCTTAATGTAAATTTTGAGCATGCCCATTTTTGAATAATTGTTAAGATGGGCTAAAACTAATGGTTTCATTTCATTTATGTATCTGTCTGTGGTCCGATTATTTTCATTTATTTCATAAAACATTTCTTTCATAAAAATTACCTGTGCCAAATTTCTTCGAAATAGCACCACTAAATCATTTCAGCTTCCCACTCGGTGAAACGGCAAGCCTCGAAATCACCATAGTCCCTAGTAGTACGAAATGCTGCTGAGGTCGACAAATGCCCGTCCAGTCCTGTTGTGTTCTGTTGCCTATGCTATGGGACCGCAACTGGGCAGTTACGCAGAGCGAAATGCATTATCGAAGCAATATTTATACAAAATAAAAGTAATTCATTCATGAAATAGGAACTTCCTGTTGCAACGTTCAAACTCGAACTGGAAAATATTGATTTTCGTTACCTTATGAACAAACCTTTTGCAATCGCAAGCAACAATACTGCCACGCATATTCGTATGCAATGATTTTTTTATTTGGAAGATTGATAACAGATGACGCTGTTCTCTTTACAAAACACTTCCGGTTGGAGTCCTGAATGCTCGAAACTATTTAACCTAAGAAACCGATTTGGATGTATTTTTGACTAAACAACAATTTATCTTTTCTCAATTGCATTTGATTTGAATTTCGGTTTTTTGTCATAGCCAACTAAGATGCAAAAGACATTTTTTACAACAGTAGAGTACGAAAAGATTCCGTTTATTGCTTTGTTTTCAAAGCACTAAGAGCAGAAAATTTTTTCGTCAAACAAAGAAACTTTCGTTCCTTCGATTACCAAGCAATTCCTGGAAGCAAAATGTGTATTGATTAAAAAAACCAATTGTCATTGCTTACCATTTAGATTTTTTGATGATTTTGATGATTTCGTGTAACATGTTACTGTCAAACGTGTTCAGTTTGGTCTTTAATTTAGCCACCCTGCAAAACATGACTGTTGAAAACTCCAACATATCCAAAAAATTCTCGCTGAAACTAACCCATTTACATATTCCCTTTGAATTAAAAAAAAATTTCTTCTGCTATTAATTCAATAATAATAAAAAAGATAGTTTGGCTTAATTTCTTACAAACGTGAAGTTATGTATGAAGGAAAGAGATAGCTAATATATACACTAGTCAGAATAAGTTTGCGTACATGGGGTGCGTAGTTTTTTCATATGAAAAATGAATCACTTATGCCTCGTTCTGACTATGTCATATATGGTGTCATATTCACTGACGACAAACACTGCCATATACAGTGCCTCACAAAAGTATTCGGAATTCAATATTTGCAGAATGATTTGAGAAAAAAAGTTATAAATAGCAAAAAATTATGATTGAAAACCATGTAAATTGTATAAATAGACATTGCTTTTTATTTTAACACCAACACATATTTTAATTTTAACAACAATTTTGGCAAAAAACTCTTTAGCAAAAAACATAGCAAAACTTAAGTCACAAAAATATTCGGAAGAGAAAATATTTAAGTTATATATACAAGAAACATATCGAATTAGTAACGAGTTGCATATCCTTTCATCCTTATAACTTCCTTCAAGCGGTTTGGCATGGATGCAATCAGTTTTTGGGCTCTTTCAGGGGAAATATTGGTCCATTCTTTAACTATAACATCCATTAAACTGTCTTTTGAAGTTATGTGACATTTTCGGATCGATCGTTCTATATCTGCCCATATATGCTCAATAGGGTTGAGATCCGGCGACTGCGGTGGTGTTTCCAGCAACTTTATATTATTGTAAAGGAACCAAAGACTCGTGTTACGAGCCGTATGCTTCGGATCATTGTCTTGCTGAAACACAAAATCATCCAAAACTTCTCATTTTTCAGCGCTGGCTTGTAAATTATCTTTTAATATTTGGATATATAGACGATGATCCATAGTATCATTTATAAACTGTATATTGCGAACGCCATTGAGACCGAGACACCCCCACAACATTGCGTTACCACCAGCGTGCTTAACCGAAGAGCATGTGTTTTTGGGATCCATTTCCATATTGTTTTTCCGCCATAATTTATTTCCACAATCAGGTCCAAAATGTTAAATTTGGTTTCATCGCTAAATATTACTTTGGCCCAAAACTCAATTCCATGGTTTTTGTACTTCTGCACGAACTCTAAACGCTTCTTCCGGTTCTTCGCACTGATAAGGGGTTTGATACGTGGGGTTCGTCCGTTGTAACCAGCAGCTCGCAGAGTTCTGCGTACGGTTTCATTACTGACGTGGACTCCACTGTATTCAGCGAGACTTCTATTGATTTCTGGAGCAGGATTTCGTGGTTGTGCCTTGATTTGCCTAATGGTAACAACTTTATCGCGGGGCTTTAGTTTTAGAGGTCTGCCACATCTTTGACCCAGCTTAAGTGAATTTCTTTGCAGAATGCTGTGGATGGTAGATATACTTCTCTTCGTAGATTTCGAAATCTCTTTGAGAGTTTTTCCTTCATCTCGTAGGTTTTAGATAGTTTTTCTGTCCTCCAAAGTGGTTTCTTTAGATTATCTGCCCATTTGGTCAATAAAATTTGTAATGCAAACAAAAAACAAGTACACTTGTCAAACTTTACTGCTCAATGGAATGTAAATCTTAATAACGGCAAAATCAGTTTGACAACATGACGGGATTTTCGCAAGGGATACCATGATTGGGGAATTACGAATACTTTTGTGAAGTTCATTATGTTGTATTTCTGTTTATAATCAAGTGTAAAGACATTGTATCCAAATTCAAATGAAATTTTATTCCAAAATGAAAGGTAATGAACCAATCAAAAGATATGAATACCTTTTATACATAATAATTTAGATTAAAGATAGATATTTTGATTATCTTTCAGAAAAATTGAAATTCCGAATACTTTTGTGAGGCACTGTATGTCATGTTCGTCCTATGTCGTCAAATGCGTTCTCATTGCACGACAAAAACTGACGAAAATACATATGACAAGGTTTGCCAGCTAGTTGGCATTTTTTGTTTTCTCGTCAAACGTAGTCAAATCGTTCGTTCGACACAAATTCGATCGTTCTCATTTGATTCTCGTTTCGTATGGCAAATCGTAGTCATACATGCAGGCAAACGCAAATGACACCATATGACAACCCGTTCTCATTTAACTGACTACAAATGTCGCCATATATGACATAGTCAGAACGGGGCATTAAAGCATGATACAATAAAATACAGGTAGTTTCATAAAGACAGATAAGAAGAAAATTGACAAATAAGAAATAAATTTGTTCTACTACTCTTTTCATTTTCGCCATAGGGCTGTAAATTTGTGGCTATCAGTTTATGTAGTAACGTATCATAAAAATGCTTTAAGAATTAATGTGTTTTCTAAATGTTTGCGCGGTGACCGACAGAAAAAAGAAGGCAGGGTTTTGGGTTGAAGCGTGGTGGTGTCTTTTATTAAGTAAGAAATAGCAGGTAGTCGAAGTTGTAGAGTGATCCACAAAACTGGCATTCTGGATACACCAGTCTCGGGCGGCAGTCGATTCACGACTCCGTCCTTTAATAAAGTGATTGAGGAAAAGAATAGATCTTTAACCTTCAATTAATAACTTATCTTGCGGTTTGCGTGGTTCTAATAGACTAAATGATCGAGTCGTGGCGGTGCTCTTGCTGCTCGGCGCAGGCGAGTTGTGCTAGTGCAGGCGAGTCGTGGCGGTGCTCTTGCTGCTCGGCGCAGGCGAGTTGTGGTGCTAGATGCAGGCGAGTCGTGGTGCTAGGTGCAGGCGAGCATACATTACCGTTGCGCGAAAGCACCTGTAGTTGGTACTTCGTCTGCTACGTGGATAGCTTCTCTCCTGAAAAGTGGGTTTAGTTAGCGGTTCTTTGCTTGGGAAAGCAAAGAACCGCACACTACCGCCATTGCAGTTATATTTCAGTTGGCCTAGAGCTTTGAGGAAGCACTTCAGAAATGAACTCATTGTACACCACTAGTTTGACCATACTTTCAATATTATAGTGCCCATATAATGTACGTCTGCAATGTCCATAATTTGCATGACAAACCACAACGTAAGTTTGTAGTTTAGTCTTTTAAAAATCACAACATTTTAATAACTTAATACCGAAATTCATGAAATTTACCGCATCAGTTGTAATGTTCAATTTGCAGAACAAAATTACAGCAGTTATCCATTATTTGATCGCATCAACTGTTAAAATTAACTACAACTACTACCAACTACTATTTCTGAATAAATTTCCTACCATTCATACTTTTTTCTGCATCATTAAAATTGTCTTCTTATTTGTCAAAAAGGCAACTGACTTTTAAATTTGATCGAATGAAATTACCTGAATATTATTGTACCATGCATTAAAGTAATTTTTCAAAAACAAAATATTTTTTATTTCTTCCGAAAACTTAGTAATTTTATTCCATTAAGATAATAATATCAAAAACTTGACCAAACTGTAAAAGAAGGGCCAAAAACCAAATGTGTTATGAATTCACCTCAGAAAAAGTTTGCGTACAAGATAAGGTTATGTAGTTAAAATTTAATTGATAATAAATTGTGTTTAAAAATTAGAAACTTCGTGAATATGCATTTCTCGCTTGAACTCCCTGCAACAGTTTCGGCGTAAATTTTATTAAATTCGGTGTTTTTTCAGCGGTTATTTTGTTATATCCTTGAATTGTTATATTGGTTTACTATATCTTTGAAGAGGGAGTGTTGTTGGGCTCAGGGCACAAGTAAACCCCTTATATACTGAATTAGATGTACGTTAGGTGACCAGGGAGGAACTTTTTCAACTACGATTTTGGAAGTATTCGAAATCGTATAAACTCCAACTTAATTTTATAATTATACTTAGACATTTTTGTGTAAATAATTCGCACCGTATATATTTTTTAAAATTATTTGGGTATTTTTCAGTAATTTGTGTTGAGGTACATTTATTTTTGAGATCGGAATGAGTATCAGAAGTTAAAAAAATAATTAAAATTAAAATAAAGCGAAGAACAATACATAGCTTCTTCATGAAGACAGAAACACAATTATAATTCCTTAAAAAACAAATACAAAGCAAAAAATCAATAAATATAACTAATTTTTTACAATTCTATTTAACTAACTTACTTGCACACTAATTAACTAACTAACTAATTAACTTAACTAATTGATAATTAGAAAGGTAACCTTCGTCGATTCGACGAACACCACATAAATTTCTTTAGATTTCCCCTTAATCTTCGATCTGATTGCTTTTTATTTCGTGTGATCTCAGATGGCGATGTACTTTCGGGACATACGCAAGTTTTGCAGCGCGAACGCAACGTAAGATTTATTTTTTTTAAGAAAAATGAAAATAGTCTTCGTCGTAACGACAAAGATTGCGACTTTTTGCAATTGAATACGAATACTGCACATTGCACGTTTTGGTTGAAAAATGTTTGGATTTGGTTAATTAATTAATCATTAATTAGTTAATTAGCATTCTAAAAGTGCGAGGCGGCACAGTGAAAGAGATGCTTTGCAACAGCTCGGGACAGTCGACGCTCCGTTTATGACATAAATAAGCAAGTAAAAAGGTGGGGAGTAGTTCTCTGGCAACCACCCCGATCTATTCTAATTCTAAAGAAATTCTCCAATACGTCTTGGCATAGTCTATGGGTCGCTTTGAATGTGAGTCCGATTTGTGCAAAAAAAGACCACAACATTTGCAAGCTGCTTTTGTTCAAAAGCCAACCATTTATGAATGAAAAACTACGTGTTATGTTCAAACCACTTTTATCTTCAATTTTAATTGATGATAAAAGTGATTTGGCTTTTTGCAAAAGGTGAATTTGGTCAGAGCTCCACGAGTTCTCCTTCTGTTTAAAATATCAAATAAATTGTTAAAAAATAATATGAACTCAACTGTTTAGCGTTGAAAAAGCTTTTTTGGAGTCTAATTTACCAGAAGCGTATAGTGAGTTCATACCTGCGACTACAGTATTACTAAAAACTTGTGAAGCCAAAAAGCCCCTTATTTTATCAAAACTATTTGCATTGATGTGTCTTTTAGTAAGTTTGGACGCACGTCGAGGTATTGATTTGAAGTCGATATCGTAAAAATATCTATATCTCTCCATCTAACTAGGGAATTATAAAAAGTAATCACATTCTCCTCGTTGAAAAAACAATCCTTACACTTTTCAAAAAGTAAGGACCGTCATGAAAAAAAAATCGTTTGTCCATTTACCTCGAAGTACGAACGGTACGGACAGACACCTATAATTTTAGAAAATCTAGAAAATGTTGATCCTTGATTAAATACAAAATTACTTTTGTATAACTTGCGCTTTGCAGTCTCCATGGACGACGAAATATGCAAATGGCCAGTGCCCAGGACTCTCCACCAATGCCCTGGATCATGAGTGCCATCACACTAATGGCCAGTCTAGAAGTACGGTTTTTGTCACTAATCCTCTAGACCAACAACTTTGTCGTTATGCCTGTCATACTGCAGGTGAGTTTTCAACGACATTTTGTCGCAGGAGATCGAAATCTCTGTTCTATAGTGAAACCTCGGCTGCGCAATACCTGGAGCTCGAGGCCATTCCTAAACAAAGTTCCGGAGTGTTCGCTCATCTAAAAATTAGTTTTAATATCTAATAAATAATAAACACAATAAAACACTCGCATTCTTACGGATCACTACTATAACTCGTAAACGGATCTCCATCTGGCATCACTAAGGACCCAACAAGGGTCTATGTGTGGCTACTCATGGCCAACCAGTCATACCTACCTATCTACCTACCTAATAAATAATAAAATAAACTTCCGAAGTTATAATTTTCAATTCATTATACCTGCGCCCATTTGTTGGACAATTCAAGTTTGAAACAAAAATTTTCAGAATTTTCGGGTGAAAATTTTCCGTGGAATTTCCGCACACCCAGGCTCAACATCCAGCGTTTCCACAGCCAAAAGGAAAAAATTACCAAATTTCTAAAAAAAAATTACCAAAACTACCAATTTTTTATAAATATGTGTTGAATTATTTATTTATAAAACAAAAAACAATCACATCTTGTCGTTTAAAACATTTCTCCATTTGTAAATTCTTTTGAAAACTTTGAAGTGCAAAATAAATAAAAACCAGGAAATTGGTGGACTTATAGTAAAACTGATTGCAATAAATCAAAAAGGCTGGAACTGTGCCTACTACAGTTCGTTTTTTGGAGCCCACACATATTTAGATTCAATGTTTCTTGGCAAAATCTCTTTGGAGAGCATTATACTGTTGATTGTATCAAGTTCTAGCTTATTTCTCAGTTTAGTTTTAATAAAAAAAAAGTTCAGAACATTTTCGCTTTGCAGAGCAATGAGCACGGTTGCCAACTTTTCTATTTCAGAAAGCACTAAAACCGCAAAAAATCCGCGTTTTTCCACTCAGAAAGCACTGATGAGCAAAAAAGAAACAAAAAGGTCGTAGTTGTCCTCATATTCCGTGTACCATACTAGGAAATCTATTGCAGATCAGTGTCAACCGTGAACTAAGTAGCAATTCCACCAAGGAGGATCACTTCGGTTGTCGTGTAATATCCAAACAATGACTTTTTAGCCTAACATCTCAGTGTTATATAGGTGTTTAATGAAATATAGTGTTGTATAACACTCCGGTATTAAAACAAAAACTTACATTTTTTTCCAAGCATGAATTAGTCTTGGTGTCTTTGAAATTAAAAAAAGCACTAAAAAACGCACCAAGCACCAAACTCAATATTTTCCGCGTTTTGATTTTCAAAAAGCTCTACGAAAAGCACTAAGTTGGCAACAGTGGCTATGAGGCAGTGCAAGCAAGGTGCCACTTTCGATTATTACAGTTTACGTCATATGTAATAATAATCAAATTTACAATCTAATAAGTATTGTCATCACTGTTATTGTAATTTTTTTATCCGAAAGAGAGAGCAAAATATGCATAAAACATACAAGGTGAACCAAGCAAAAAAAAAACTACCAAATCGCAGAGTGTGCTACCAAATTACCAAAAATTCAAAACAGCAGAAAAATTTACCAAGTTTGGTTAAAAATAATCAAAACGGCAACGCTGTCAACATCGCTTTTTTTCCACTTCCAGTGATTTTATTTTCAGTTTTAATGCTGCGATTTTTTGCCACAAGTTCCGCTTTCGGGAGTTTGAACTTGTTGGCTTGTCGCTGAAGAACATAAGGTAATGGGAAGAGCCGTACAAAAGAATAATAAATAATAATAATAACATAACGACGATGCATTTAGAACTTTGAATTCTTTTTTTTTCATCTGCCATTTACACTTCAACTATGTCAACCGCTACGTTCAAAAGTTTCAAAAAACTAAATTTTTAACCATAGTTACAGCATAGCAACAGCATTTCGAAGCATGTTTAGTTCAGTTTTCAAATGCAAACGTTCGTTACAAGTTTAGCCCTTTTGTACAAATCGCAACGCAACACATTTTTGAGCGATCGTATCTATGGCAGCTATATGTTATAGTTGCCCCAAAGTTTTTAGAAAAAAATTAGTTTTAAATTTTTGTTTAAGTTCCTTATTCTAAAAAATATTATACATTTAAAAAACAGTTTTTTTACTTCTTCAGGAAGTTTAACAGAATTTGAACAAGAACATAACATTTCGCACAAATTGGTTACAAATAAAATTTCTGTCTCATTGTGTTCTATGAATATTTTTTCCAGTTTTTTAATTTTTTCTAATAATATATATGAGGGTTTGCAAAGCCCTCCCTGAGATACTTGGTCTACCCATGTCCATGGTTCAAAGTGATTGCACAAAATCTTGTGTCAACACCCAAGCCTTGTTCTCTTTTTGCTGCACCCCTGCTGAGGAAATGTGGTTCTAATCGTTTAATTGATTTACAACATTGCGATATGGTGTCACAGCGGGCTCATTCTATAATTTTAAGGAAGTATTGCATTGTATTGCTAGATATCAAAAACTTGGGTTTTGGTTTGGTATGCTTAAAGGTTGATCTTCATGTCCTTGAAATGTTCCGCCCGAAACATAACCGTTTTTTGCGTCACGGCAACGCTAACATTCCGCATTACAGGTAGTTGTCGCCTTGTGCGTCAAACCCCAACACCAGGAACAATGGCTTCTTACGACATGCAAGTCAAGTATTGCCTGCAAATAAAATCGATTCGACAGAATTCGCTCGCCCCATTACAGCGAAAGCCGCCTCAAGCTGCTGCTGCTGTTGCTGCCAGCATTTGCATTTAAATTTTCAGGGCAATTGCAGTGTTGCATAATTAATCATTGTGGATGCATGGAAAATGTCAAATGTTCAGCTCCCGCTGCAGCGCATTCTGATCCAGTTGCAGCTGCTAACTGCTGTTGCTGTCGACGCAACAGCTGCCGCCCGTTGCCGCCGCTGCAGCGCGCGCACCCTTGTCGCTCTTTTTGTTCGTTTCGAATAAATCAAATTTACATCAGAATTTCATTTATCTTGTTTTTCCGGCAAACGCGCTTACACGGATTTATAAATGGATAACTTTTTGGTGTGCGCGCGGCCGAAGGTGGATGTGAATGCTGCAGATGCCGTTGATGCAATAACAGCCAGCGGTGAAGGCGGTTTTGCACAGCACTTGCACTTGCACGATGCAGCCCAGAGCGATGCGGTTTTTGATGTGTTAACCGATGTGACACGTCAACTTGGGCCAAAAGTCGGCCATCGCTTTAAGCTGCCGTAAGTGTTTCTTAATACTTCTGGGAGTAAGCAGCCGTGCATAGGCAAACGTTTCAAGTATACTTACGTGCATATTGAAACTTGTGAAATATGAAATTGAAAAAGAGTTTGATTTCCAATTGGGGGACTTATAATATATTTTCATCCTGTTGCCGGGTGTAGCATCGCATGAAAGCATTCTTTGTAGTATAACATAAGCTCAAAACTTCATATTCTCGCTTCATTAATTTCATAGTTACTAAAATGGGTAAAAATTGGGTAAGTAAATACAGTAGAATTTGTATACTTCATTAGAATTGCAGCTTCCGCCTTTATTAATAACTTTTGAACCAATAAAGTTAGAGTAATGAAATTTTGACACGTGATCAAGGAGATTTTGGGCTTTAACATACTTACTTTTCAAGAAAATTCTATATATATTTTCAAGGATATAAAGGATTAAAGTTTTCAAAGGACCTTTTTCATATCCTTTTTTTTACAAATAGATAAAAAACCAATTTTATTTAAATTCTTGAACCTTTCCTTTTTCAATTGATATACATATCGCCATATTCTAACGAGGTTAAGTATTTTTTATATTTTTTTATTTTTATCCCCTTCAAAATTTTGAAGTCCTTTTAAAAGCACAAAGGATGTAGAAATGAAAAACTGAGCACGCAGTATTACTGTTTGGTCTCTAGTTTCACGCACATATGAATTTTTTCCTGTGTGAAAGAGACTGTCGCACGGTGTAATGATAGAAACGCAAAAATAATCACCGAATCACACTCATAAAAACCTTGAAAAACAACTATTATATCACTGATTACATTCCACTCACTGACAGTTGGTACTTCAATGCAGCCGCATTCAGCCATTTATAAGTGAGTAGCAGTATTTTGCTCCGACAGCCTCTGTAACATCAACTAGTTGGTACATCTTGAAGGAGAACTTGGTTTGGTAAGCCACAACTCCTTTGGAATTGGCTTGAACGTCTTAAAGCTTGTTCGCTCTTTCTAAAGTGACCAACTAATATCCGAAACTTTCTGCAAATATTACTAATTCGAATGCCTTTAAATATAGAATCATTAATACATAGTTGCAAAACATGAGCAAAACAGCCTATGGATGCAAAACACCCAATAAGCATTGCCACACCCATGTTTGGAGCATTATCCCGAATGGCTAAATGAATTTTATTTTCAATACCAAACTCTTCAATGAGATCAGTCAACTTATTTGCATTGTTTTCTCCTGTGTGCTCTTCATCAAGCACCATTGCTCCTAAAATTAACTCAAGTCTACTTAGCTCTTCTATGAAATGTGTTGTAAAACTTAATAATGAATATGTTTTAGTTGGATTACTCCAGACGTCGGTGGTAAAACTGATCCATTCAAGTTTGGAGATCATGTTGTATCATGTTCACTTTGGCCTTCACTGGTTCGATCGTCGCTGGCATCAATGTTGTTCAGAAAAATTTCTCGCCCTTTTTCCGGTATTTGCAAGCAACATCCAGATTGCCAATATGGAGCCTCTTAAACACGCTTCCCTCAACTACCTTATAAGGTAGCATATCCGCTATAATCAGGTCTATAATAAACTTATCGATTTGAATCGTCGGGTTTGAAATTGGCAGTTTTACGCGCCAATGTTTCGGGCAAAAATTCTTGTAGCATTCGGTGTTGGGGAGCTTTCAACTCCTTGAATTTGGTATCTTGTTTTTGCTGCTGCGTGTATGCTTCCCATTGATTTGAGTGCAGCATTTCCAAATGTCTTTGCAAACCGAAATCGGTTTGATTTTTGCTGCTGTGTTAATAATTCTTTATCGCTGATATTGCAAACTGCATTGTTTTCCCCCCTTGTGAAATGGGTCCCAATATTATTAGTTGGCGACATTTTACCTTTGAAGAAAACACTGTAAGACGCATTTTGCCATTTTAAACAAAATTATTAGTTGTACTTACCGACGTAAGCCAAATACCAGATTGCAGTCAGGAGTTACTTTTGAAGTTTACACACTTTGAATGAAGTAAATTACTTGAGACATAATGGAAATATGATAGTACAGGAGTATTCATATGCTTTCGCTGTGTTTTGCAACATGAAAATAAAATTTAAACAAATATTCTACAAAGTTTCGGTTTCGGCCGTTTTTTCGGGCATTTTTGGCCGAAATTTAAACCGAATATTCGGAAACCCAGAAGGCAACAAACCAAAAGGATGACTTAAGGAAAATGGTTAGATGCAGTTATCGAAGATGTAAAAAGCCTTGGAGGTGAAAAACTGGTGGAGTCGGGCTAAAGAGAGAGAAATCTGTACTATTCCGTGGATTGTCCTGCTAATAAAGAAGAAGAAGTACCTAGCATCCACATGTATTCAACTACAGTCCTTGTTTCAGTTTTTGATGCTCTAACTCAGCGGTTGCATGCAAATTATGTAAAATGCAATATTTTTATTTATTTATTTTGCCTGCATACATAGAAACATATTTTAAATAAAATACTAATGACTTTAAGTTATTTTGGAGTAGTTTAAATTCATTTAAAAATTAGTTTAAGTTCAATGCATTTTAATTACTCGTATAAATAAAAAATTACTCATACGATCAGTGTACCACATTCTAAGTCATTGTGTGACTACTAGCTTTTATGGATCAATTAATTATATTTTTTCAATGCTTTCATTTAAAAGCTCAGAAAACAGCTCCAAGTTGCTTGAAGCTAATAAAGGCATGTTTTCAGTTTCTACTTCTATTAACCCTCATCCGACGTTCAAAAAAACTCACACTTAAGATGTTCGGATGATATTTCACCCATATGGTACTTTGCATTGTTTTAATGAATTTTTTGACCAATTATAATAAAAAATACTATGTTATCTTTAATCTTTATTATCTTTGTTATCTTACAGATAAATAAGTTAACACATTTTTCTATAATTTTTTCCAATTAAGGCAACTAGGTTCGGTTAGGTTATTGTGGCTGCCTCTGTAAGAGACACACTCGAAGGCCTATTATGAGACCCGTTGTGATGTACCATAAATTTCACCCATTTTTTAATGTATATGTAATACTGTTTTTCGAACATACATATGTTACAGCACTCATTTCAATCGGATGGGGAAGGGGGCAAGGAAGGGCAGTAGTTAACTAAAACTTTGTGTTCACCACATGTATACTTTTTTCAAGGATTGCAAGCAGAATATGCCTCTCGATCGTTTTTGATACCAAATTGGCGCCGTGTTCCAATAGTGTTTTTACTTTTTTACGCTCTGATTTTCTGACAGGGTTTGCATAAATGGCTGTATTGAGATAAGAAGTCAGCGTGAAGATTTTCCTTTCGCTAACGTTGCTCTACGCAAAATCTTTAGCTTTACTAAACTCAAATCTAAGTCTTCAACAAAAATTCGCCGCTTGTACTTTTTGTACAAGCGATCCAGATGGAATCGACAGCAATTAGTTTTTCGCTTAAGAGTAAAGTTAGTGAACAATCAGTTGGTCTTAAGTGTCAACTACTGCTTTTGACTTATTGTAAAACGATAAAATTTCAGGTAATTTTTTGTCACCCACATATCCTGGTTATGATGAAAAGTGTTCAAAGGGGCATTTTCTTCTTGTTAACTAAGTGTGTCCTTTTCATAGGACGTACATAGCAGTTGTGGCTAAACCGACTTTTATCATATATCTATTATGGGTGTTAACGAACTTCATTCTTGATTACAATCGTTAAGTTCTTTCCGAATGGTTTTGTCACCGATAGAACGAAAAATTGGTCTGCCTGTTGTGTACCCCTACAGATTATCAAGAGATTCTCCATTCGACTTATAAACCCCACTCAAAATTGAAATACCAAACTATGCCTAAATATCACCAACGCTGATCCATGCACTGCCAAAAACTCGCAAACCTTCAACATTAGTTTTGTCAGTTACTATCTTTAACAATGGTCTTCATTAGCATCTTTTATTACTGGCACACGACTTCAAGCATAACGAGTTATACCAACTTTAGTTGAAATAAAATAATTGGCTCCTACTTTTCCGTTGAGTTCAGGAGGCCCATTGATCCATAAAAAGGTTTTGCATATAAAAGCAGTTCAAAACTTTCCATCCAGTGACGTAATTTTATGGCATTTTCTGTATATGTTGTGTTGAATTCCCATACAATTTGTATATGGGTGAAATATCACCCGAACGCCGCCCACGTAACTTTTTTTGTAATCACCGTTATAATCAAATAATCAATATGTTGTAGATAATTTCTGAAACTTATATTGGTTTGCGACAAATACAAGAAACTTTAATCATTTTGATTAATATATAGGAAAGTTATAGCATCTCAAAGTTGAAAATGGGTGAAAAATCACCCGAACGACGGATTAGGGTTAAATTATCACAGTTTTCTATAAACGTGGCCATCATTTGGGAATATTTTTCATTGTGTCTCTACGTTCAGCTTAGCGGATGTAAGAAAAAGGTGGCAAATTCTATTTTATTTTCTGAAATCACATCACTTCAGTGTGATTTTAACGAATTTAGAACGTTAAAGTACGAATTCCAACGAATTGAACGGAAACTTTTTAATGACGTAATTAATGTAGAATTAATTCCGAAATTTCTTAAGCATCTAACAAGCTTTGTGGCAGAGCTTAGCTTTATTGAGAAAATTGTTAAGCCGGTGGTTTATGCAAAATACTCGTATATGTGTGTTTCCACGAAAAGCTGCTACCATATTGGATCCCCTGTCAGTTACCATAATGGCATTTTCTTTTCACTCACATTCAAAGTCGTTTAATACCCCACACAAACTTTCTTGTGTATATTGGTAGCTAAAAATATCGCAATTAATTTAAAGCATATTTACATAAATTGATGAGCTACTGGTACATTTTTTCCCATCCATGCTTTTCATTCCTAATAAAACATTAACCAATTTTTATGAAATGCAATGTTGATGCCAGAAAACTTTTATGGAAGTGACAATCGGTCCATAAATCAGATGTCAGAGCGAAACCAACATGTTTTACCGTTACAATGTTTGTTTAAACTTGCCATACCTGACTTACTACCGACTTTTAAGTTGGTGAGAAGAAGAATTAAACATAGGCTGACAAACAGATGTGACTACAGCGACGCACAGTGTCGCAAGTCCCTAGTTGCAAGGGATACAAATATAAAGAATAGTCGTACGACAATAACATTTTGTGCATATGATTTTGTTATAAAGAGAAGTTAATATGCCAAAAATTACTTCAATCGCCCCACGGACACGTCCACCTCCCATACAAACCGAATACTAAGTTGACAGTATCTTGAAAACTATAAAAGATTGATTGATGAAATTTGGTACAGCAACTCATATGATCAATATAAAGGTATGTACCAAAAAATGGAAATATTGAAAAAACTACAAATATCTGTGCATACTTGTGCGCACCTAAGTAATTTCAAACCCAAATAGGAAATAATAACACCTCTTATTAAGTTCAGTGCAGCATATATTTGCATTCAAAATTCTACATCTATTTTTGACAAATCTCCTACATCTATTTCAAAACTCCTTTCTTCAACTTCCTCAGATATTATTTATTGCATTATATCAGAATTTCGGTTTTCATGTTTCACTTTCAAATGTCAGTAATGTGTAATAAGTAATATGTTACTGTCAAAAGTAATAATTCCCAACACTGGTTATCAGTATATAAATTGATATTTTTTAAATCCGTTTTCACATTATAGTAAATTGAGTTATTTACTTCAGTACTACAAACTTATTTTACTTCATTTACGACAGTAATTTTTTTGATTTTTGTCCCTACTCGCGACACTGTGCGACGGTTTATAAGTTTATGCAATTCATGCAAATTCACCAAACGCATTGCGGGTCGTATGAGTAGTTTTAATTAAATTTAAAATGCATTTTAAAGAGTTTAAAGAAGAAAAACCTTCCTCTAAGCATTTATGGAATGTTTCCATGGGTTTGTTTTGTCGGTTGTTGTTGTAGACGGACAAATACCTAAATTTAGCAAAAAGCATTTTTGCGGGCAAAACATGCCGCAAAATGCTGCCACTGGATCAACCGAATAGCGTCAAATTGTTTTGCTAACTTGAGGGCTTACAATATTAGTTTGGCCCATACACACGCACACACACACACACACACACAGACACACACGCACTGAGCCGTGGCCGTTGCGCACATCAACACATAAAAGATGCTTAGCCGTAAATCATTAGCATGAAATGTGGACGTTAATTCAGGTCGAAATGAATGGCTATTTTTATGGGGTTTTCTTCTCTTTGTTTGTTTGTTGTTTGCGTATATGTGTGTGCATGTGGCGATCCCCTGGCACACTGCGGTGCTCATGGCCCATGTCCGCTGAGTGGAGCATTAACGGCGCAAAGTGGAAAAGTGGACGGCAAAGCGTGCTTAATTGATTCATGCTTTTCCCCCTCTTTGCTTTGATTGTGTTTGGCTACTCACTGCTGTTGTCTGAGTAGTCCTGGTTGTGCGAGCAGCCAATATTGATGCAAAGTAGTTAGCACACTTCGTTATTGCTGCGCATTAAGCGCGTCTTTGCGTCACTAATTCACACAATTGAGTATGGGGATATGTATTTGGTCAGCCATGGAGACAAAGTTTAATTTAAAAGAAATTTCTCATTTTAAAAACTTATAATTTAAATTGCGTAATATGCAATACATACTATCCCCGATTGCTTTATTTATCAGTATGGTACCTGGAAAAAATGAATGTAGTAGTAGTCTTCGGAAAGTAGACGGTAGTCCCAACCAAGATGAAGCACGGTGCGGTGTTATAACAACACAAATCTTTATTATGAGGTTTTATTGGAAATATTTCAATTAAGAGAAATCTCAAGTCTTACGAAATATTGGATAATATAGAAGTTAAGAGCTCTTAAATAACACTCTCAAAGCGTCGAAAACAAACTGTGCACAAACAGCACATTTTTGCTTTTACTTTGAAGTTCAATATTTCAAAATCAACTATGAGCGTATTCCTAAAACTTACCGTTGTCTCAAGTTTAATACAATTTAGGTCTGGCAAGACTGGCTGATTCTTCTCACCTCTGAGCAGTAACGGTATGAAAAAAATGAAACAAAGGAAACAAGTGAATAAAAACTGAGTTAAAACTTTAAAGTTTTAAAGTGGTTTTAATGTTGACGATTTTTGAATTTTTTGAATAAATCATTCAAATCGGTTTAGTAGTTTCCCAGATACGATGTTTCCTCGCTTATTTTGGTACATTTACAAGTTTTCCTTTGACAATTACTAGTTTTGTATGGCAGCCACGTTAAGAATTGGATATAGCGATTAGGTGTGTATAGAAAAAACATTTGGAAGGGAAAATAAATGGGGGATAAATGAGAGCAGCGGGAGCCCACTTTCTAAAAACGATGATTTTGTATAGCAGCCTTATTAAGGGCTGGAGATAGGGGGTAGTTGTGTTCGAAACAAATATTGAAGAGGAAAAACGAGTAGAGTAAGTCCAAGATTTTAACCCTCTAAGAGCAACTTCTGAGCAGCTGTGGAGCAATTTATCGAGATTTTATTTTCAATCTCTTTAAAAAAAAAGCATTTTATCTACGTACACATTTATAAATACATTTATATTAAAATACAAATATTATGAATGTAGCTTTTATGAACTAAGATAATTATCACTGTTCAAAAACTTCATTTTTCAAATCCGTTTGTATGGGAGGTGGTCAAAGTTTTGGTCCGATTTCATTGAAATTTTGCAGAGTAAGTTCTTTACTTCTTCTACAGTTCTAACTGTATACCAAATTTCATTAATGTACCATCACTGCATCTATTTTTGTGACTCCGCTATATGAACTCGCAACACTGTGTGACGTGGATTCGATTCCTACCTGGCTTGTTGTCGCACTTTACTAAACTTTCAATTTTTTTTCCTTTCTTTCTTTTAATCTCCGAACAATCTGCCATCTTACCTTCGCACTTCAAACAGTTGTGATGAGCAGCTCGCAGCAGATTTTATTTTACTGCGTAACTATCACGTCACTAGCAGTGCCAATCACGGCCTAACGTAAATGTGGTACAGCACATACATCATCTAAAAATATCTCATCACAGACACCAACATCTGAATTACCCATTAACTGCTCTTACCTATCAGCAACGCATTTACACAGAGCACTCACATAGCTTAGCGGAAACCCTGGCCATATGAATGCGACTCTCTTAGGGGACGACAGATGGCAGTTCCACTCAAGACAGCTAGCGATAGGCCAATCACTCATCCTGGCAGAGCTTGATTCGATTAATGTAATAAAAAAACAAACAATAGCCTTGATGAGGCCGCATGCGTCAAAGCGGAGCGAACAAGGAGAAAAGGTAGTCTTGCATGAATTTTACGCAGCAAATATTCACAAATATTAAACAAATCTGTGGTCGAAAGCAGTAATCGCTTAAGTTCATAGTACGATTTTGAGCAGCATCCTTAACTCAATGATGTCTTAAGTCAACTTTAGCGTTTAGGGTTTTTGACCAAAGAAATATTGTTTGAATGACATCTTATGGTGTTAGAGAACTGATGTTTTAGAGTCTGTATGGAAATAACTACTCTTCTCCTCTCTTATGTGAGATGGTTGGACAATACAGCCAACACATTTGACACCAAATAAATTAAACCAATTCAATCAACTTCTATCCATCAGTGAGTGTCAAATCAAAACCAAAGCGAACATGCGCCGCCAAACCAGCGCTGCGCATAGAAACACAATTTTTACAATAACAATTTTCCATTATTGTGTATGAAATCACGATTAATTAGAACAGCATTTCACCGACTTCGACGACCAATTATGGCAAATGCAATTTAGCAAATAACTTTTAACATTTTCTTTGCAATATTTTCCCACGTTAGTCGGCCCAATTATAGCAGAATTTATTGCCGAGTTTGTGCAGTTGAAAGAAAGGAATGCCCGCATTATGCAGCATTTCAAACTACAATGCTAATTAGTCCTTGTTTATTACACACTAAACACACACACACACACAAGCAACCACAAACCCAAACATGCGGCGAACATGCAAACTGGCAGCGCGCAAACACGACGCCTAATTGCGAGCTCAAAAATGTATATCATACGCCCCGTAGCACCAAAGTTAATTATCGCGCGTAACAAATATTTGCAGCGTGCATTTTTGTAGCGCGCTTTCGGCCGAAAAGTTTCTGCATTGGTTAATTGAATTCGGCATGCCGCTGCATATGTTGTGCGCGGCGGAAAATAATATTGCGTTGCAATATGCGGCAGTGCGCCGCAACCAGCTTGCATGGGGTTGTGGTAGTCAAATGTCTAAAACAACGCTCCCGACACACGAATCGCACGACCTGCAATTACAGAAAAATGTGCGCGGTAAAAGCAATTTCATAAAAATCACACAAGCAGCGAGGAGCGAAAAAAGTTCGCAATCCTGTTGCATCCGTTGCACGTTGCACGCCACTAAGCCGCCTGTGCCGTCACGCAAATGTGTCACGGCCCGATGCGCCGCGTCTTGCAGCGGCCGCCTGGACTTTGCTGCGGCGCTGGCTCCGTGTGCAAATATGTACACACGAGAAGCGGGAGTGTTAATGCCGAAATGACAATTTCAATCACGTTTCTGTTATTAACGCCAAAAACTCGAATGCGTGTTCTAGGCGGCGGCCCACAGTGCAACGTGAACATAAAAGATGTGGCCAGAAACTGTAAATGCTTTTCAATGTTGATCAAATTTGCGTTGAGTGCGTTCATTTTATGTGGTAAAGTGGCTCAAACCAAACTACAGTCACGTCCAGCTTCCATAGGAACTGAATATTTTATGACTTTACACTCGAATGATGTTGGTGGCTATTAAATAGATGGAACTTTCGAAAGTTCCTGCAAAATCTTATACAACCAACAGAACGAAATTCGAAATAGGAAAAGTTCAAGCACCGCCGCCTCGTAATAAATAAACAAATTAAGGTTCTCTCACACGCCACAAGTATTTGTAATCTTTAAAAATTGAAAATATTTGACAAATCTTTTTAACCTCCTCGCTACACTGTACGGCAATGCTGATTGCCACCGACAGCCGCGGAGTCTGGGGCCGGTTGTTGCACAGTATTTACCGACAGCGGACACGCCTGATATTTGTTCACTGATTGCTGTTGTCGTTATTATTGTTACAATTATTTTTTGTTGTTATTGTTGTTGTTGATGGTGCCAGTGTTGTTTCCATCCGCAAACAGCAAATAAATTACGGTACGCGGCGCAGTAAAATGGCAAAACAGGATGAGTGCAATGAAAACTACAAAAATAAAATAAATATGTGGCAAAAGTGAATGAACCGAGCGCTGTCAGTGCGGGCCATTCGGCGCTGCACGTTGCATTGTTGCGGCGCACTTTATCATTTATCAGCACGTCGATGCCGCACGCCGACTCCGATGCCGCACGCCCAGTTGACCAGCTGCAAGTTCAAACGACCGCCGCTTTCTCCTGCTCATCGTTCGTTCGTCCGTCCGTGTTTGTCTGCGCACTTGTCTATTTGCGAATGTGTGCCGGCCTCGCCTAACTGCCAGCAGTGCGCCGGCAGCTGCGACATCACGACTGGTGGCGTGCCGACATGCTCTTTTAGTGTGGCAAATAATCGGCATTCGTTGCGCAATGAATTAAAATGTGTACTTAAGTGAGTAGGCACGAGCGGAGGATTCACAAAATCGCCGACAGAAATTGCTGGTCCTTAATGGAAACCAAAGGGGGCGGCACATTGTGCATGTTGCATGAACGGCCGACGCGATTAATTGCCGTTGCTGCATGTGACTTTTGTTGATTTAAGCATTAAAGCAACGTTGCTGTGCTGATGGCCCGGACCGGCATGAATTCCTCATAAAAAGTTGTGACGAATTCAATTGGAAAATTTGTTGTCAATATGCTTGCAAGAGGAGGCAAATGTACTAAACAGGTCCGATTGAAGACTCAACAGGATTAAAACTAAGTACAGCAGGCTTATTTATATTTTGCAAATATATTGGAAACAATTTCAGCTTCTCCTTAACTCATTCTTTTGAACAAAAAAGCCTCCATTAGCTTTTTAAAGAGTTGTTTCACTTAAAAAAAACTTTGAGGGCCGTTTTCTCATCTTCCCGTTAAAGTGACCGGTAGCTAAAGTGAACTTTAGCTAAAGGTCACTTTAAAGTGGCCGGTAAATATTTTCGTTTTCTCATCTTCCTGATAAATATAAATTTAACAGGTCTGATTTTTTGGCATCACTGGTCAGCATTGGGCAGCACTTGGCGGCGCAATCAGCTGTTTGTGAAAAATTGTAATTATTTTTGAAGGAAAAAATAAAAATTTTGCCTGGCAAAATCTTGTTGATGCTTTTACTGCCAAACGGGGCGTGTTCCGGCGTTGGAAATCGTTGAGGGACAAGTTTGACAGCTTGAAGCGTAAGTCCAAGCTGGAACTTGCAGCGCAGAAGAGCGAGACGTATCGCGCAGGTGGCCGCCCAGCAGCGATTGGACATGTCAGCAGTGCAAAGCAGTGAAATAGTCCAATTGGCTGTTATATGTTATATTTGCCGCATTTTGCGACTCCGTACCTTCAAAAGCGTCTTCCAGTGCATGAATTTAAGAAATATGTCTATTTTCCATACCGAAAGATCTCAAATTCAAATTTCATTTCAAATTGTAATTTCATTATCAGCTGTTTTTTGTTTGTAAACAAACATATGCATGTACGTGGCACCACTTCCACTTAAAGTTCACCTTAAAGTTTAACAGGCACTCAATCCTCCCGGTAAATTTTATCGGGAGGATAGCTTAACGGGCAGATGAGAAAACGAAAATGCGTTTATCGGCCCGTTAAAGTGAACTTTAAAGTTAACGGGAAGATGAGAAAACGGCCCTGAGAGTACGAGCCATTCAAATCTTCTACATTTTCGGCGGCTAAAATTGCTCTTTTTTGTTACCAATACATAGGATTTTTTTTTTAGTATTTGCATCAAAACCGAATATCACGAAGCAGCGATTTGGTTCGTTTTTCGTCGAATTTCTTTAATTTTGATCTGAACCAAGCATTGTTTCCATAAGACTTCGCCAAAACTCCTTTAATTTCAGTTTTGTTTGAGTAGTGCAGTAAAAATCCATTTTTCTGAGTTTTTACCCCGAAATTCGAAACTGATGGACGCAGTAGGAAAATAGTGTCTTGTGAGCTTCTAATTCCTACAATCTGGCAATGCCAAACATTTTTTGACATTTCTTTTGACCAAAATTTTTAGTAAAATACACCATGGCCGCTCATGTTGCTATCGCTGGTACAAATATTATACTACATGGGCTGAAAAGTCTTTGGCCTGACATAGAGATGGCGCCAAAAATTAAGAATTATTGTGTTGTACATGGAAAACCATCCTTAACTTAGATTCTGTCAAAGTTTCATGACATTTGGTTGACTCGTTTTCAAGTTATTGCTTTCGAAGTGACGCTACCTCTGAATTTTTGTAAACAATGGAAAAAAGTGAATTTCGTGTTTTGATAAAAGATTGCTATTTGATGGGCAAAAATACAGTGGAAACAAAAGCATGGCTTGATAAATGTTATAATACATCTGTATTTTTGCCCATCAAATAGCAATGTTTTATCAAAACACGAAATTCACTTTTTTCCATTGTTTACAAAAATTCAGAGGTAGCGTCACTTCGAAAGCAATAACTTGAAAACGAGTCAACCAAATGTCATGAAACTTTGACAGAATCTAAGTTAAGGATGGTTTTCCATGTACAACACAATAATTCTTAATTTTTGGCGCCATCCCTATGTCAGGCCAAGGACTTTTCAGCCCATGTAGTAGAAAGGACAATCGGTGTGCTAACATAAAGTGAAGATTTCGATGTCTATTAGGCGAGAGGAAGTTGCACTATTTCCCAAAAAGGCAATAATTAACGCATGTTTTGCTTTGCATTATATTTGCATGCACTTCAGAATGGATAATCCTGATGAAGTTGAAAATTTTGTAGACCCACTAATGGGTGAAATATTCAGCCCTGTTCCAGAATCCGAATCGGATTCGAATCGAAATAAAATCCGATTCCGATTTGAAGAGGTGTTCTGCAATCCTAACGGAATTATCACATTCGAAGTTTATTTCGAATCCGATTGTTAGCAAATTAAACAAACCTTCAATCAGCTGTTTATTTGAAATGTTAAAATGAAAAGTAAATTGTAAGATTATGTGAGATTTTTTATTTTATTAAATTAGTTCGGTTGTTTTATTAGCAGTATTGCTTGAGAACGAACAGTTCGCCAATGAAAAAGTGAAGCGTAGAATTTTGCGAGACCGGATCAATCCGATGGAAGTGTCAAATTCTTCATAACTAGTGCAAGTTATTTCAGTTATGTTCATAATTTCCTATTTAAGGTTTATTGCTCAGTACCGCCTTAACAAAGCAGCATTCAATGTGATCTTGACCGAAGTGAAACCTTTTCTTCAGCAATGCTCTATCCCGCCAGAATAGAAATTGGCAATGGCTTTGCGATTTCTTGCCAAAGCAGGCTATCAACGAACGGTAGAAAAGGCAACCGCCTCTTCCATGTCGGAAAGTGTGTGCTTCTCAAAGGTCCACTGCCGGTCGGGAGACAAATTAACCGTAGCCTATGTGCTGTGCAAAATTTTTTGCCAAATCCACAGAAGCGTCCTGGAGCCAAGAGAAAGCACAATTCGCGCACCGAAGCTCGCATTGTACACGAAGCTAGGAACTCATCCACTTCATTAACAGACTTAAGGACGTTGGTACAAGCAAATGTGTCAAAGGCAACCATTTGGAGGACCTTAAAGCGGAGTCAAAATTTTCAACGAATGCCTAAGCTAACGAAGCGCCACAAGGAGGTTAGAGTTGATTTTGCTCTAAAAAACTTGAACACCAATTGTTTTTCTCAGCTTTGCAATAGTCCTTTATATTGAAACAAACGACTTTAGGTTATATTTTCCGACCAAAATCTGGATGGGTCAGATGGTTTTCGATGCTATTGGCGTGATGTCAGGAAGGCACCGTTGCGGTTTACAAAACGGAATTTTGGTGGTGGCAGTGTAATGGTGTGGGGCCGCGTTTTCGCCTCAGGGTTGCTTGGAACTCCAAATAACGTCTGGTAGGATGAAAAGCGCTGACTATATACAACTCCTTGAGAGTAGCCTGGTGCCATTTTTTGAGGAAAAATGTGACACACAGTGAAGTTTCCAACAAGATAATGCTCGAATCCATGTTAGCCGACAGACAAAACAGTGGTTTTCGTGGAAACCCATCACAGTTTTGGAGTGGCCTGCATGCTCACCTGACATCAACCCCAAAATCAACAGAAAATTTGTGGTGCATTCTAACACAACGAGTATATGGCGAGAATCGACAGTTTAAGTCAACTGAAACTCTCATAACCGCTGTAAAGGAAGAATGACGAAAAATTGACCAAGTATGAAAAAACAGATTGAAGATCTTTATAATAAGAAAGGAGACTGTATTCAATACTCCTTTTTTTTTTTAATATTGACGTTTGTTACATTACATATGAAATCATAGTTGACATTATAATTGTGAAACACGTAAATTGTTGTTGCTGTAAGCAAAGCAATTTGGCAATCTAGACCTTTTCTATAAATCAGCTGATTCAATGAAGTCAAAGCAAACAAAAAATTAACAATTCGAGAAAAACGCAGCGTAGGCGGTTGAGAAATTTTATAATAATAAATATAAAATACAATATGAGTTGTTGCTTTAACGGTTGTAATAATAACGGTACTATTTGCCATCATAGTGCGGTAACGTTTTTCTGTTTCCCCACAATACCATTCATGCGTGAACGGTGGATTACTGCGTGCGGTGTGACCTACAAAAATACAAGACCACAAAATGTATCCATGTAGCCTCCTTTAATCCTGTATGGTATTGTTTATATGCAATGTTAACTTCTTGTAAATCAGACAGCTATTCTATTCAGCATTTCATAGTTGTTCAAGTTGTGTGTTGATTTCTAATATACTTTACAACTGTAACTATTTTCTGGTAACAGTGAATCTCTTGACGCAAACGTTTTGGAAAACTGGAAGCTTGAGAAAGAGCTTCCAGAATTAAAAAATGCAGTTCTCGAGTTGAAGCTGAGGAATTCAACTCCTGAAAAACGTGTATCAACCAAAAATCAGCTCAATTTACTCAGCATTGAATTTAAATCTCCACGGTACACGTTAGAGAATATAACTTATACAACGTGCATATATTCGGCAGGACCGCGCTGCTACAAATTGTTAAGGCAACAAAATTTCCCGCTACCGTTTCTATCAACATTACGGCGATGAGCCTCAAAACTTTTCGTTGAGCCGGGACTGCAAGCGCATACTTTCTCCCGTATGAAGTTTTTTGATTTGCCACTTGAACAAAAACTATGCGTTTTATCCTTCGATGAGATGAAGTGTCGCAAGGAGTGGGCATACGACCGGAAAGGTAACGTTATCCTGGGGCCGAAAAAATTGGTTCAGGTAGCAATGGTGCGGGGATTGCTTAGCCGATGGAAGCAGCCTGTAAATGACTGCCACCATAGTTAAGTCTATCTTATCGGAGCTATACGCAATTGGATACACTGGAACCGGATTTGGGACCCGAAAACCAACAGCTGTGGAGATCGATGGGTATCACTACAGAGTCTCCATATTTCCAGCACACTTCGTCAGAGGAAAACCGAATTCATGTGTTTCCTGACGTCGCCCACCTAATCAAGCTACTTAGGAATCATTTCGTGATGATGGGTTTTATATAATTCCACTTTTTTTAAGAACAATTGTGTAAAAGACCTACTTAAATTATCAAATTCAAACCTAAGTATTACAAAATCAATGTCATTGCAAATACTACATGTCAAAGGCGCAGGTACTTTCCAATAATACTCTGTAAATAAGGAATAACAGCCAAAGTGTTTGTGAAGTTTTCAAGAGAGCAGTTTTGCTTTTGAAAAAATTGCCTGACAAAAAGAGATTAGCTGTTTAGATTTTGGCGCGTAAAACAGTCATTGTGGCCACAGATAGGTTAGATATGTTGTCTTATGTAAAATCTTTAATGTCTTTCCAAAAAGTTAAATATGTGACAAAGCTATTTTCACATACCATTGCCACGGCATTTAAAAGATGTGTGCAATTGGGCTTATGCCAGGACGCATCGACAATTATGAAGTGTTCTGAAATGTTCCAATTATTTAATGATTGGTTTGACATTTTCAACACAAGCGCCCAGAACGACTCATGCCCATTGAGCAAAGCATTTGACAGGTCTCTGCCAGAGCAAATGCAAGTGCTCCAAATAATGAACAACATTGTGCCAAATTTGTTACCAGTTCGGCTATCTAAAAGTCTCTTGCCACTCCAAAGGGACATTTTCCAAAACAATCACGCATTGCCGCTTCTCCATAAATACTTATTGGAGCAGCACAATAATTCCTACATACTAACCGCAAGACTAAATCAAGACTGTCTGGAAAACTTTTTTAGCACAATACGAGCCAAAGGCGGTTTACATGACCATCCGTTGTCGTTTAAATTCAAGTTTCGGTTTCGCGGCATTTTACTAGACAGTTTTCTTCGATACTCTCTAAAAAATGTATTATTCTGTTTCTTTGTTGTTGTAACAATATATTTTTGTATCTAGGACGGATTAAACACATACTCTGCAGTAAAGCTAATGCGCTGTCGATTAATGACAATGTACTTGGCACTGCTGCTCCGGACTCAGATCAAGTTCTGGGCCAGAGCATCTTTAGAGATGTTTTCGACAACGTGGATATTTCGATAGAAGAGCAGCTTGAGGTAAATTCATTCGTTTTCTATTTCTTCTTTAACTCACTAAATAATCCTTTAAAGTTCGAAGATCCCATTAAGCGATGTCGAATTCGACGGCTTCGAAAATTTCGCAGGGTACATAGTTACCAAAACGAAACTTGGAAACTAGGGAAGTTTACGGTGAAAGTTTAGTGGAAACACTGAACTACATGGAAAACTTATTAGCTAACAGTCAAAATTGCACGGTATTAGAGCAACATGTTGCGAAACGTTTCTTTTTAGGCTTAACATTTTTTAGGATACGGTTTTTGAGCAGCAATTCAAAAACACAAAAAATAATTAATAGTAATAAGAAATTAAAAAAATACAATTACATAAAAATTTACTTTTGTACCATTGCGTTGTTGCTTGTGTAACAAAATTAATCAGTCACAGTGAAATGTCTATTCCGTGTTTTTTTTTTAAGATCTAAAAATCCTTAGAACCTTAAATAGCCCTAATTTAGTATTACAACGAAGTGGCATCACGACTCAAGCTTTTGACAAATACGAAAAATGTCAATAAGCACGTTTAATGTCAAAACATTTGACAGCAGTTCTACCTTTTATTGACATTCGCCTCAGCGGGGAACGCGTATATTTTCAAATTATGAAAAGCGAGTGATTTGTTTTTCGTTTGCTTCATGTGTCAAAAACAAGCTAATAAAAGTTGTGTGTGACTGGAAAGCATTGTGGCGCAAAATTTGAATAAAATGTAAGTTTGTATTTGAATTTAAATACATTCATTATTTATTAAAAAAAAATGAATTCATGTAAATAACTAAGAACAGTATGAAGAAAACAAATTTCAAGCAGTTTGAAAAGATGGTTGCACTGATGCCGGAGCATCCAGAAGTGGGACGAGGACTCGGAAGCTTCGCCGCTAGCAAAAAATCGTCAGCAGAGCAATGGAAGCAGTTTGGAGCGGAACCAGGCTGGAATAAAGTGAGTCCATAATCCCTGAACCTTTATTATATAATTTCAACGTTTTTCTATTTGCATTTTAAGGTTTGGCTGGAATTTAAACTCAAATTGAAAATAAAGTTAGCGGCAAAAAGAAGAGAGTCAGTTGCCACCGGTGGCGGTCCATACAGCCAAGTGACTTTTTCGCCTCTAGAACAGGCGGTGGAGTCCCTTTTAAGCCTGAATGAAGCACATTCCATTCCATTTTTTTTTCAAATTTTGTCCAATGAAATGTTTGTTTGACGTTTCTGGCGATCGAAACTCAAGCGGGTCGCTTACGATAATATGAACTCTATTCTCATTCGATTGATTTTGATAGTTCAGGCGAATTGAATTCGGCGACAAGCAAATCATAATACGAAATGCAGCGACTCGCTTAAATTTTCAGGCGACTCGCGAACGGTAATAGGACTATTATGTCATATTGAAAATATTAAATATTGAAAAACTTATAAGCTTTGTGTAAAAAAAAGCAGTATGGGTTAAGAAGGATCCCTGGAACGTAGAACGGTAATAGGACTATTATGTCATATTGAAAATATTAAATATTGAAAAACTTATAAGCTTTGTGTAAAAAAAAGCAGTATGGGTTAAGAAGGATCCCTGGAACGTAGATATCTAACTGGGCGTATTTTGAAAAAGGAAAAGAAATGATTGACAGGAATTATAAGAAGCGCTACCAAAATTCAAGGCGCTGAAGAGCAAGTATTACAACAACAAAGGAACAACAATAAAGTGGATCGCAGCGGCAGACCTTTGAGCATTTTGATTTCTTGGACAAAATCCAGAGTCATCGCCCGGCCATAATCTCGCAACTCGTAGACACCTCGGCTGGCCGGCAGTTTGCAATTGAACGACATAGACTGTTTGAAGTTGAGGACAACAGTACAAGTAAGTTTGCAAAAATTCAGAAATTGCTTATTCACAAACTTGGTTGTTGGTTCCTTTTATTTAGAAAAGCATAACAAGAAATGCAAAGAGAATCAAAACATTTGCTGGAGGAGTTAAAATGACGATGTGGAGTGTGGAGATATCGTAATGAAATGTTGGAAGAGGATGGCAAGAATACAGCAACGATTTTGAAAGCTGATCGTCAAGTTGCTGTCGTCTTTCCTGACCACAATGCAATCTTGAATGCATCAAGGCGGGCTATTCTGGAGGCCCATCAATTCGGTTTTCTTGAAAGTAACGCTTCTTCTACAAAGTATACATCTACTTCATTTACAGCCATTTCCTCAACGCAGATACCTATGGGTTTGCAATACAGTGCCAGTGTAGCAACTGACATCTGTATGTAAACACCAAAGTCATCTTCTGCGTACAACACTGACTCCAATTTGTCTAGTAATAGTTTTGAATAATAATATTTTCTAGCTAAAAACCAATTAACAGGCCAAACTTTTTGTTTAAATGTATAAAGTTGTGCAATAAAGAATGTCTTCTCCGGCCAAACTTCCAGCGCAAGGAATCAAGATCCATTTTAATAGTCAGGGGTGTCGTCGAAGCCGAGTCGGAATTGCCTTGTTGCCGGAATTGAAAATCAATTCTGATTTCAAATGGTGTCATGAAAACTATTCGGTTTGGTTCCTTAGGAACCATAGCAATCCTTTGGAGCTACCTGAATCGGTGCAAGTGCAAACTTGATTTTTGTTGCGCTTGCTTACCAATTAAGCTTATTTATTTCTCAGATTTATATCCCACTACCGTCTCAACAAGGAGGGCTTCACGAGCGGCTTATCCCGCTTCGTGAAGCTCTTGGCTATGTCGATGTGCTCTTCGCAGGAATTGCAGCAGCAGTGCGTTTTGTGTTGCATTCTTGTGTTTACCCCTAACAAATAACAGAGAGAGAATGTGATTATAATCGAAAATTCTCTAAAAATAATTTTCTTTACTTACATCTTCATGAAATAGCAGCCAGCACACAGAAAAAATCACGATTTCATGAAACCGCACGAAATTCTCTTGTCAGTTTGATTCCAATAACCAAACCGACAAAGTCATGGCCACCTAAAACAGATTCAAAATCTATTCGAAATCAATGCCATCTACTGACTTTGTGTAACGCGGAATTAGTTGAGTTTTGGAACAGAATGGACTCCTTGAACAAATCCTCGATAAATCTTTGTGTGAAAAAATATAATTTATTTATTTTTTGTTATAATTTGCTTATAACCTTAAACTTATATGTAGTGAATGTCGACTACGCCTTGTATGACAGTCGAAGGCAAACCTTTGCGATCGAAATAATCCAAGTACCCTTCGCTCGGTGGTAAAATTGAAATGGTCGTTCTAAAACAGTTACAAGTTTTGTAGAAACAAAATTTCTTAATGACTTTCTTACCATCGATTGCAACTATTATATTTGGAATATGAGATTTTTATTTAAATTCACTGGCGATTCGGAAAAAAGTTGCCTGGTAACTTTTTTTGCAATAGCGATTTTATTTTTTAGTTATGCGATTTCGCTAAATTATTCATTAATAAATATTATTTGTGCCAACAGGCGATATTGTTTGAGCATTTTGTTTCATCGTTTGAAACACAATTCGCGCGAAACCAGTGGTCCGATTGCACGAACAATAGCGGAACATTTTTTTGATACACCGGCGGAATTGCTTCCGTAATGAGTTCACTCGCGCACGTTATCACGTCGGCGCCACTACTTGGCAATCAAGAAGCTGGAGTTCTGAAAAGAATCAACTCATCAACAGATAAAAGTAAACGTTTTTTGCTTAAATTTGCAACTCAGCTGCAGAGGTTCCCGTTTAATTTCTCTAGCGTTTGATTCATAGCCAGTAAGCTTTGGCTCATCTAGCCAAGGACAGAAATCAACTGAGCTTGCTGCGCAAGAGCCCGTTCTTCCCGTTTGATTCATAGCCAGTAAGCTTTGGCTCATCTAGCCAAGGACAGAAATCAACTGAGCTTGCTGCGCAAGAGCCCGTTCTTCTTTCTCTTCACGCACTTTAATGCTTTCCATCGTAGCGCGGAAAAGTGTTTCCAAACTAACTTTCCGATTTACAGCCCTATTCTGGCAACCGTAATGGTCAAACTCCATAAAGCGCGTTTCAAGCGTATCGTCGTTTTTCGCGTTTCCCGCGTTGCGAGAAAAAGTAGAATCAGTGTATTTGTATGAAGCAAACTCCATGACTTGACGTCGATACGCCCGAAACGCGTCAAAAGTTGAACTATTTTCAACTTTCCTCGCGTTTCTCGCTTAACAACGTCAAACAGCTGACAGAGCTCCTAAAGATGTCATACATTATGTGGTTAAATGGTAATGCCGATAACAAACTTGTGTTATCGCAAAAGTCGAATGCATTTATTTTACACGAAAGCTATTAAATACATTTAAGAAACATTTGAAATTCAACATTTAACATAAAATGTGGAGAAATCCTTAAAAATTATCATAATTCCTTGACAGACGAAACTTAGTCTTCGCTGTATTTGAAATTCGATAGCTTATTCGGTGTATATCGAATTTTGCTCATCCCTGTGAGATAAATTGCTACAAATTGAATTCAACTGAATCTTTTTTTTATTTTTTGCAAAGCTCGATATGCATTTATTGTGTTTAAAATGAAATAAGTAAATTCTATAAAGTCTATAACGTCGTATAGCAATTTCATTTCGTTCTTTTTCTCAATTCACAACGAAATCAGTCAGCAGTTTCACAACTAAAACTTAGCATCAGCTGACGTAAGAAGAAGAAGCTGACGCGTGAAACGCGTATTATGAAGTATACCACTTTGCAACGAAGAGAAACGCCATAACGCGACAAACCCTGAACGCATGAAACGCGCTTTATGGAGTTTGACCATAACAATAGTCACCACGGTTACAATTGAATACCTGGTAACACTTGTCACGTTTTGGTATTCTAGAGCAAATTCAAAAGCTCAAAAGGTGACAGTTGTTTCGAAATTTGTTACCTCCGTAGGAGCAGGTGACAATCACACAAAAATTATAAAATTCAAATTGCGTTTTAAAATTTGTACCGAAAAGATTGTAGTTGTCTATAAAAAAATATAGTTTCAATTAAAAAAGATGGAAGAAGAAATTCTACTAATGTGTTCGGTCGTTTTGGCAGAAAAGGAGGCAACTGTTAAAAGGAGAAGTTTATTGCGATCCTTGCGTGTTGAAGTCGATGCTTTCGACATACAAGAGAGCGTATTTATTCAGCATTCCGGTTCCCCAAATCGCTCTGCCGAGAGTTAATTTTGGAATTGGAGCCACACGACACACAGAAATCGGCTATGACCTTTCAAAGTCGATTTCTGGCGTGTTTATATTTTTATGCACACGGATCCTACCAGAAGAGGAAGAGTGTAGGTAGCAGCTATCCAATAGGAATGAGTCAAACATCTGTGTCTCGAGCTTTGGCCCATTTATCCAAATTAATTGTTGATGCCAAAGGGAGTGAAATTCACTTCCCAACAACTTTGGAGGAGCTTGGAAACGCAAAGAAAGGGTAAGTTATTTAAATAAAATTCGCTGTGCATATGTGAATTTTTCTGTTTATAGATTTTACAACATGTTTGGTGTAAAAGGCACAATAGGAGCTGTGGACTGCACCCAGATAGGAATTGTTTCGCCTTCTGTCAAAGACACCCAAAACCCTCTTTCATTGTACATGAACAGAAAAGGTTACTACAGCATAAATGTTGAAACCGTATGTGCGATTTTAGAATAAAAATACCCACATAATGTTATAGTTTCGTAAATTTGTCAGGCATGTGACCATCAATTGCAGTTTACAGCTGTAAACGCAAGGTTCCCTGGATCTTGCCACGACTCAGGAATATGGACAACGTCACCAACGCGATTACAATTGATCGCAAATCACAACCCTCAACAAGATACCTGGTTGTTGGGCGACCAAGGCTATCCCTTGGAGCCATGGCTTCTAACACCAGTGGCAGATCCAGCAAATGACAAAGGAGTGAAATATAACAAACTTCACGCCAAAGCCCGCGACACAATAGCTGTCTATTGTGGTGGAGGGGAAACAGCCATGGGGCTCAACTGTTCTGGTGATGGTGAGGGGGGGATTTCTACTGGTGATGAAGTTGAGGAGTTTTTCCCGTGCAGGCATCTATACTGCAAGGAAAACGTTATGAATGAATGTAATGAATGGGGATCGGAATTATATGGGCATATATTTTGGGGCTTCCGATTTCAACGGGACCAAGATAGATACTATTTTTATTTAAAAATATTAAGAATGAGCTAACATATGCACTGCATATTTGCATATTTTGCATAGTTTTTGCATATAAATCCGATACCTAGAAATTAATGTTTATTATTTAGTAGTTACCTGCACCCCTAACGTCCCTATTCCCGGCAACCCATCCACTGCTGTAGCGCCTGCGCCTCGCACTCCGTTACATCCGGAGTTCGCGGACCTCCTCCCGATATCATGGCCTGTGCCTTCGATTGACGCGCACGGCAGCGCAGCTGCTTCTTCCACTGCGACAATGGCCGATTTTGAACGACTTTAACGAAATTCGTCCGGGAGCGAACGGCGACCACGCTTGAATTCGTCTTGAGAGTTGGTGCTTCATCACCACTTTTAATTCGTATCCCTACGCTTTTTCTCATATTAATCTTTAGAATTACTTTTTAACCATTATTTGTCAAAACTTCCGTGGAGTATTTATACTCCTTTGAAAGGCTGAAAAATCTACTATTAGAAAAACATGTTTTTAATTTTTTTATAATATTTTTATTATTCATTTTTAAACGCAACAACTCGAAAAATGTAAATGTAAATGTAAAGTGACGATTAATATCTCGTACTCCTTGGTTTTATGTGAAATAAAGTCTACTATTTTGAACTGTTTGAGTTTATTGTCATTCAAGTGATGACATTTTTTCATACAATAAATTTTATAATCATTATATCGACATGAATCAACAAGTCTAATTCTGGCAAAAATTATCTTCAAATGGCAACGGAATTGAGTTTATCTAAATCTACAGTGCAATATATTGTAAAAAGTTTCAAAGAATTGGGGTTAACCGAAACACAATTGCATAAACGGGGTCGGAAATCAACGATTACACCTCGCGATATGCGCATTTTGTCATCGATTGTGAAAGAAAATAGGCGAAGCTCTTTAAGAAACCTATCTGCAAAGTGGTCAGAAAGAATCGGAAAGCAAGTGGGGCGTGAGTGGACTAGAAAAAATCGTCATAAAATCAAATCATCATTGCATTACAAAATGTATAAGGTACCGTTGTAGCTGAACCAAATTGCTATTGGTTTAAAACTGTGTTCTATTAATTTTCAGGCGAAACAAAAACCTTTATTGACTGCTTTGCAGAAGAAAAAACGATTGGCATGGGCAAAAGTCAGACGCAACTGGGTCCAGAGGCAATGAGATTCCATTATTTTTAGCGACGAATCGACATTTGAGGTATGTGTAGGCGACAACAGATCAAGAGTCATACGCAAAAAACATGAAGCCTACAACAGAGACTACATTCACTTATTGGAATCCAACTTGTCTCCGCCGGTACAAAAGCTTGGCATGAGTGAATACATCTTTCAGCAAGACGGTGCTACAGCAAAAATTACGAAAAAATGGTTCCACAAGAATAATATTGAAGTTTTAGATTGGCCTTCGTCTAGCCCCGATCTAAGTCCAATAGAGTCCTTGTGGGCCCTAATGAAAAGAATATTGAGGAACGAGAGCCCCCACAAACTCTCTTGAAACTAGAAAACAAAATTTAAGAAGTTTGGGACTCTATAACACCGGAAGAGTGTCAGAAACTTATTTCGTCAATGCAGAGTCGATGCAAAGCTGTAATCGAAGCAAATGGAGATGTAACCCAATATTAATTTGTCTTTCATTTGCGGTCGTACGAATTTTTTTTCGAGTTGTTGCGTTTAAAAATGGTTACGGCTTGTATGTGCATATTTGTATTTTTTTAGTGTATGAAAATCCGCTTCCTAATTATGAGCATTTCCACACCGAAATGAAAACTTGAAAAACATAAAGCTTTGATGTGTGACGCAAAGTTTTTGTTGTATGTATATTAAAAAAACTCAGCGCACAGCGTACACCCGTATTAATGCGAAGCATTGTATTGGTTCTGAAAGAATTTAATAGTTGGACATGTTTTGTTTTTATTTAAATCCCTCACCTGCTCTCCTAACTAATGGTCTTATAAGATTATTGATTAGTTTGTTTTAAAAATTTTTTCTTTCATTTAAATAAGCGACACATCCACACATAATCCTCTCCTTTCAACTTTACCATTTATTAAAATGCAAATATTCTTTCTATTAACATTTACTAGCAGCAAATACGAAAAACATCAAACGATTTTGCTGCCAGAATTTAAACTGTCATTAGAGTCGAACCTTCAAACTGACCTCAAATCCGTTTGGCATTTGCCCTTTTTATATATTTTGTATTTTCTTAACTTGTTCATACATTGCAGCAATGAATTTAATGCAATTTTTTCAATCTTCCCATTGAGCAAAACCCTTTGAACCAATTTGCTAGGCGATTCAAAAACATCAAGCAAATTATTTTAATTTCCTCTCGGGCAGCAGTGCCCCAATTTGTGCCACACATCTTTTCAGCACAAAAATCACACAACAAAAGGCCGAATGGCACACGAGCACACGGCCGCCGCAAATGTTGGCCGCCATTGCTGTACGATTTCGAGTGAGTCGCATTGGTGGCAGCCGATGTGCAGCGCTGAGCCTGCGAAACCGCCTAAAACGCGGCTCCGGCTCATGTGCGGCCACAATAGAACACTTCAACGGCTGAACATAAATCAGCAGCGCGTGGCCCCAGCACGGACGGACGAGCAAGTGGTGTGCGTTGCTGCCCTGCACTTGGCGTTCCCAGTGTGCAATTGTGTTATAAATATTTGCATGTGCCTACGTAAAAAGCGGCATTTGCATCTACAATAAGTGCTTTTTATTGTATATTTGAAATTCCTGCCCGCTCGGCCGCTTTGTGCTGGTAAACACAACATTTGCTTGAGAGCTCACCACAGAGTTTCCTCATGCAGAAACCTCGGCATGGCTCCTGATTTGATTGGTGAATTGTTGTTTTTTTCGAGGATTTCATTTTGCTATTTTTCGCCGAGCTGTGCGGCTGTACTTGACCGAAAAATCAACTGAGAGTATCAGTGCAAAGCAGGATTCCTTAATTTATTCTGCAAGAATTGAGCATTTCAAAAGCGGCTTTCAGTCTGGCTCGAGCACAAATTGCGCACTTGTCAGAAGCGAGCGATGAATATCATTCGCAACGGCACAATTGGCGAAATTCTTTTGAATACATTTAAGGAATTCTTCCAAATTGTTTAGGAACCTAATACTCGGAATGCTGCAAAAGTGGCAACATTGGCAATTGTGAATATGGTTTGGCCTAAAGCCCAAAGTATTTTTATTTTTTCACGTTTAGAGTTCGGTAGTTGAAAATATTTCATTTCTATTTCGATGCAAATATATGGAAAGGAAAATTTTGTTCACTGAGAGAATTGTGTTTTTATTAAATAAATTACAATCAATTTTTTAATTTGCTTTTTTATATAGTTTTGATGGAAAGTTTCGCAAAGTTTCGTAGGAGTTCGGTTGGAAGAATTCTGTTTTTGTCTACGGCGAAGGACCTTGCTTGTGAAAAATTCGCTCCAAGAAAGCTTGAAAATAAACTGTTCCAGTTTTAAACAATAGGGACGAGTGATTCTATGAAAAAGGCATAATGGAATTAACTATGCTAAACAAATCTTAAATTTCATGCACAAAGATAATATTTCGTAGAGCTGCCCTTTGTACTTGTTTTATTATTTATTTTAATCTGTAAAATAATTATCTAATTTTTTTTATATTTGAAAAGTGAAAGTCTGATTGATTTTATATTTCCAGATCTGATATCACATACAAAAATTTACTTAAAATTTCCAATAAGCATAAAGGAGTTTCTTAAAATTTTTTGATCCCCATGTAGGATTAATCCTCCATAGGGATGATAAGTTGCTTTTTATATGTAAACAACAGACGGTAAGCAACAACAACAACAAATAACAAGTGACTTCAAAATAGAACTCCCGCCATTTGAATAGATTTAAAATTAACTCCGGAAGAAAAAAATTGTTGTGCAAAAAATTTGTTTCGAATTTTTGTTTAATAATTTCTAATCATTAAAATCCCATTTTCAATTAAAAACTAATCACAATTGCTATGAAATAGTTTCTCAAATCAATAACTTTCAACTTAATTTTTCAACTACCAAACTGAATGTTGCATTGTTGTTGCTGCACGAAAGCCATTCAAGCAACTTAAACACGTCAGCGCGCTGGCGACATTGCAGCAAACGCGACGCATGCAGTTTTCTCATATTTCTCGTGAGCAACAATAAGACAACAGCACACAACACAACAGCAACAAAAACTCAAAGAAGGCGAACGAGCAAAAAAAATTCACTTAAAATGCTATCCGGCTCATAAATTAACAATAAATTCTGGCAACCACAACCGACCGCAAGAGCAGCTGCACACCCGACAGTTCCGGTGGCCACCAAAAATTGCCAACAACAGCTCACATACCGCAGCACCGCACCGCCTCTCGCCCTCACAACTTTCGGCCGAATTATTGCCACTTAAGAAATGCGCAATAAGTTGTTGTTATTGTTGTTGTACATGTTGTTGTGTTTGCTCTTGTTGGCCGTCTTTTGTTGTTGCACTTTGCGGCTACTACTGTTCGGTATTGTTGTTTACTGTAGCCGTAGCTGTTGTCGTGGTCGTAGTTGTTGTTGTTGGTTTTGTTGCTTTCGCTGCTCAGTGCACACTTCCGTCTAACTTTCATTCGCAGCCACTTAAGACCGGCAGCGTCAACGGCTCCGAACGGCAGCGCCAACCAGCCAGCACCATCGCCATCACCGTCGCTACCGCCATCGTCAACGCTTCACTTCCGCCGCATAAATATGAACGCTAGCATTCACCCGGCATCCTGTGGCGGTAAAAGCCCGCTGCCCGTATTTAGGCGCGGGGTGGGGCAGTATGGGCATCTGTGGGCGGTATGCAAACAGCGCGGACATCCGCCAGCATTCAACAACTTGCGCTCAAGTTATGGTGTCTCGCACAAAACACCCGCATACACAAACACAAACATACACACACACATATATATGTCGATGGAAGTCCATGCACACCGATACAGAAAATATGGCTTCCGCTTTTTGTGATGCAAAATTTACACTTTTCACATGGCGAACATTGACCAAAAGTGAATGGAATCAGGCGCGCACGCTGGAGAGTTTGTACTCTTCCAATCTCTGATTTTTTCTTTGAACTTTTCCAATCTCCAGAGGTCTTTACAGGTCTTAAGAGGATCTCCTTGGGGCGGATCTCTTCTTGAAGATCTGCCACATTTCCAAAATTCATTCTCTTATTTCGGGCAACAGTGTTTATGTAAAAATAATGGACAGTTGGAAATACATTTAGAACTACTGCTACCGACCAATTCTGAAAATCCAACTGAAATTTCTTGAATTGGTTTTTGCTCATTGCAATCCCCCCCTACGGACGTTGCCTTCGAGTGGCGATTTGAAATAATCAGCGTGATTGTCGATGGGTATAAAAAGACCATAAAATTTGGGCTTCAGGACGGCCGGTGCAAAACAGCAAAAGCATTTTTTGCATTCTTCGTCGACATAAACTATTTACATGCACTTTTCCGCATGCACAGCAATTCTGGGAATCGCAAAAGGCCGCAATTAATTGGCGGAAATTTTAAGATGCAGCAACTGCAATAACTGCACCGCACCGAACGCACAGCGGCCACCTACAATTTTGTGCAGTCAATTAAATTTCATTACACATTCTTCCTGCTTTTTAGCATTTTCTTTAAACACTTTCGCTACTGCGTCCTGCCAGCAACTGTTGTTGTTGCCGTGCTGCAACCACAGCCGCAACAATACAACAAACGACTGCCGCGCCGGGTTGTGCCAACAAAGCAAAAGCATGTGAAATCGCTGCGGAGACGACAGCTGCAGGTGGATCGTTTAACAGCGCAAAGGCAGCGCGAGGATTACATGAGGCTTGACCCCAAAAGGCAAACAACGGCAACAGCAGCGTGTAAGAATCACAACAACGTGCGCGAAAGTGCAACATGGCAACAAGCAACGCGCCAGTCGTGCGGTGTCGGCTTGAGAAAATCCTCTCAGCCTCTGCATTGTGCTGTGCTGCCTCGTGCCAAAAATTACACTTACAGCCAGACGACGACATGAAACTGGCTGCGAGTGGCCTGCAACACATGTTGCAAACGAGTTTTGCTCATATTTCACACAACAGTGTGCGGCAGTCGGTGTGCAGTGCCACCGAATGCGGCGCGCAATCGAAGCCACCCAAAGGCTTGCAGCCGACTTTGGCCAAACATTCACACACTCCATCGCTGTGGGCAATGATTATTACCGGAGAATTACGAACTGATGCAACGAATACAATCAGCCACAAGTCCTGCCATAACCGTATTTCACACACAAATATATCAGGCATTGTCCTGGTGGCAGGCCGAAGAGGTGTGTGTGTTGAGTAATGTTTAGAACGCCATCGATGGTAGAAATCACATACTTGAGGCCATGTTATCAAAAGTTGGTTAGCTTGTTGCCGCAGTGATGGAAAATCCTGCTTTAGTTTCTTACAACAACAATTACAACAAAACACTCAAATGTGGGTTGAGTGGTATTTTAGTTTTGAAAGAATTATTTAGTAATTATTGTTAGTTGTAAAAATTTTTTTATAGGAACGCTACACATTTTTCTATTATGTTTTTTTGTGCCTTAATGCATGTTTGAAGTCTATAGAAGCTAACAAAGCAATAATTTGAGTACAAAATTCACGTAAGTCCAAGTGTGTCGTCCTAATAAGGAAAACATCTGGCGGAAAGTGAACTCATGATGATGAAGACAAGGCAATTCTTAAGATATATAAAACAGTTCAATACACAAAACAATTGAGCCAAAGTGTGCCATCCGGATGTGTTCAGATAAGATATTAACACCGTCGTACAATAGGGAAGTGTCCAAGAAGAAAATTATTCAAGTAAAACTATTAATCAGAAACTATTTTTTTGTATTATTTTTAAAATGTGGAAACTATCACTTAGGTTACTAAAGAAAGGATTGCAAGGTTAGGAAACTAAACACTTAGGTTAGGGTTAAGTGTGCGGAAGGGTGTGTGCGGCACAGACTCTGCACTTTCACTCAGAGGCCAAAGTGACCCACTGTTAATAGTTCTGAAACTAACCAAACAGTCTCAATCCAGGGCAAACCAGTTCGATAATAAAAGATAAGCAGATCAGGAATAAAGGAGATCAGATCCGGAATTTCAGCTTTAATTGTGCACGCCAGGAAGTCGGTGTTTCTGCAGAGCCGAGTAGTGGCACGGGAAGTGTTTATCTCCGCCTACATCTTCTGCAGACATCACTGGACGGGAGGCGCCATTTGATGAGCATAGATCAAATGGCGCAGTGTCCAGTGATGACTCCAACGAGCTGTCTAACTATAAGTTAGTTAAACAGCTCGTAACTAAACTAAACTCTTAATATGGAAACATAAAAAACTCAAAATTATTTAAACTTTAAGTAGATTTCGGTGCTAGAAATAGTTGGGCTTAAATTAATGCTATCAAGAATACTAAACATAAACCCTTGGACACAGGAAATCCTTTGAATACCCAAATCTCAGATCTTTCAACAATAAATTCAATTCACTTTTGAACGTGGGCCATACTGTATGTTTGAATTGACTAATGTGGACAGATACTAAAAAATTTGTAACTTGATGCTGTGTTTTCCCTCAATTCAATTAATTAACTTTTCACAAGATTCTTCCTAAACCCACTTTCTACTTCACGCTAAATGTACTCAAACATGCACATAAAAACATACTCATGCATTTGTATGTATGTATATGAGTGCATGCACTTCTAACGAACTACAGCCGCCCAGTCATCTGCTGTCGTCTAACTAAATAACCAAACAACCGACAGACGTCTGCTACCATTTGCAACGAGCAGTTGTGACAGTCTCCAAAAGTGTTGTTTTGCTTTGGGCATGTCACACTGACAACTTACTCCGCTCTGACGCCGTTTTCTGCAACAGACTTTCTGCACAACCACTTTAATCCTTTTCTATTTTCATTTTTTTTTTCACTTGATTCGAGTTTCTTCATCTTTGTAAGGATTTTTGTTGAGTCTTTATTCGCACTTGTAAAAATGCAAAACTCCTCCCGCTCTTTTTCCGAGCCGTCAATTGGGAGTGTCAACGGTTTTCATAACTGCAGGCTGGCTGTTGACTACTGGGTGAAACTACTGCGGCAGAAGTGTTGATTCGAGTCGAGTTGGTAAGGTTGAAATTGTATTCGTCCCAGTCAAAGTGTCGTCCTAAGTGAGCGTAAAATTTAACAGTTTGGAAATAGAAAAAGAAAACTGTTTCTGTTTTAAACCGAACGACGAAGAAATCATTTTTAAATACGCAAACTGATTTACTGATTAATTGAACAAATATACAAATAAATATCGGTCCTTTCTCCCACCCTTTTCCTTATCTTCATCAACGACCTATTGTCGTCGACGAAGAAACCCATCTACTCCCATATGTGTTATGGGTTTATGGTAAAATCTCACTAGATCGGCATGAATTCATAATTGTAAAAATCTGTAATAATCAGAAAATAGATACTTATATAGAGATTAGAATACATAATGTAGACCCCTGAGTGCTTTAAGTTCCTACCTGATGGTGTTGTTCTATCAAAAGAATGTTTAATTTGTTGTTAAATTCGATGCTAAGGTCAGTTAAAAAAAATTAATCAACACGTTTAAGGAATGTGGAAATATATTGTAAGTAGTGTTCAATCGAAACCACTTTTTTAGGCCGGAACCGAATTTCGGTTTTTTTTAAGTTTCGAAAAAAACCAAAACCGAAATTTTCCAAGTAAGAAACTGGAATGCAGACAATTCATTATCAAAATTTCACGAAATCCATACAAGCTCAAAAAACCATCACACCTTAGGAAAAACTTTAAGAATTGCCTACGCAGATTCAAAATTACATTGAAGTTATTTTAAATTTGTAACTCTGTGTGATTTGTATAAATCGACTATTCAATTCAATTCAATTCACAATAGCAGCCACTGTTTTAAATATGAACATTTTTTCCTCGCTTTTTTTAAGCTTCTTTAAATGTTTGCACTTCATTTGTCGCCATTTGTGTTGCATTTATTTGCGAATTTTGATTGCCTGAATAACATCGTCGATATGCGTCGTAATGTTGTTATTTGTATTCGTACGTATTTTTCTGTTGCTTTTGCTTTGCTTTCGGTGTATTTCAATTCGCTCAGAATTTCTTACATGTTGATAATTTGTGTGCAATGTGCAGCTTATTTGAACAGTTCAGCGAACCTGTCGAGTGCAGTCGAATGGCAAAAATCTCTTTGGATTAGATGTGAAAGCAACGAATCGACTTGTTTTGTGGTTCTTTTTTGGCGGTTGGCTATGAAAGATGGCCACTTGGAATAAATCGCAGGTGTTGAGGTAATCGATACTAGAGATTGAAATGCTGTAATATTGTGGGTATGCGCACTCCGACCATATACAGAGGTGCTTCAAAGTGTAGCGATGTGGCAACCATCAACGAAGGTTCTCACCCAGAATGACTAAAAATCATTGATGCTTTCGGGTCTCTGAAGCACTTTTTTGAGCAGAGATCTTTGCCAACTGCAGAGCTGTTAAGCAGAGCGCGACAAAACCGCGGGGTGCGGTTGCAGTTGAAATTGTTTCAGACGTACTGCTATGTGCTCTTAGCTTTCATTTAACTATCACGCTAATCCGTTTTTCATTACACTCCAGTGTCGAGCGACGGTCCCACGCGCAATTACTGTGAATTCAATTATAAATGAAACTGAGGAAACTGAAACAAACATATTTGTGCGCTCGGGGAGCTGTTGGCAGCAGGCAGACAGGCATCACGTTCTTGTCCCATGCCGCAACGGTCAAAAGTATGAAAGAAAGCAATTGCTATGCTGGAATTATGAAAAATGCCAGAGATGGCACGGCTATTGAATGCCGTAGCGGGCACCTGGCCGCCGGCGCTGCAGAAGAGCCAGAGTACAACTAAGACAGCAAAGGAGAAGGCGACCAGATGGGAACTTGTTTCTGACAGCCAACGTCAATTCCAAGCGATTACAGGTGCGTGGCGCTGGCTTGACAATGTTGCCGTCGGTCGAAGTGGCTGTTGAGAAATGTGAAAAAATGTAATGCTTCAGTTAAATTGCTTGCTTGCAAAAATTCACGTTTCATGCGCAGACGTCGCACAGTGCTCCGAAGTGGGACAAAAATAGAAAAATTGTAAGTCACCGATTTCAAAGAAATTGGTGTCATTTGAAAGATAAGCAAGATTGCATATTAAGCAAGATCTTTACTATTTCTTAATAGGGTAAATCTTGAGAGAGTTATAGCATTTAGAAGTTGATCGAAATCAAGATATATGGTTTTATGATAAAATGCAGTTTTAAGCGTCAGCAATTGAAAACGTAACCAAAACACTATTTTCGCTACAATTGGAGAAAATATTACTGCTGTGCACTTATAAGAGTTAAAAAAATCATTTCATGAGCTATTTTGAAAAAAAATGTTAACGGGGTTGTACGTTATTTAAACAAACCATTTTTTTTTATTTAAAACTATAAAAATGATATATCTTGTGGATGGAAAATGTGGAATTGGGCATTATTACACCTACTTTTTTACGTAATCCTATAGAATGGACTTTTTTCTTTTGGATCATGAAAAAAACTTCTGCGATTTTTTCCGATCTTGGAAAATAATAGAAATTTTTAAACTTCTCTAACTAAACAAATTGGAGTACGGAGCTTGTAACGCCCAGAAAGTGGAGTAACTGGAAAGAAAAAAGGATAGTAGCACAGTAGTAGTAGTCACTATTTAAAATGGGCATGGCCCGCCCACTAAAGGCAGAGTTGCCATACGGAAGTCTTTCATAAAATATGAAAACTTCTGTATTAACAAAACCAATGTCACAAATTAGTAAAGTTTTATAAAAAAAAATTGGTTTTGCTTACCCGTTTAACCCGTTTAGAGCCATTATATCCTACTTTTGTTTTCATTATTAACAATTTTTTGTTAAAATGTGATTTAGAGGTAATATTTTCTGAGAATAAGGAGGAAAGTTAAGGAAATTTTGTTAAAATTACGTTGCGTTATTTCTTTCTTATTTTTCAATCGTTGGTTTTTTTTTGTGGGGAAAGCTATTTGTAAGCTCGCGAAAACGTGAACTCTCGATTACGTGAACACTTTGTTTTTCCTATTGACTACTTTAAAACGTGAACAATGCTTGAAGGCTCTAAAACGTGAATACCCTGCTGTGTATCTTTTTCGCAAACATTTCATCGCCCACAACCTTAAATGTGTATATACTCGTCCCTTTTTAACTTTTTGTTATAAAACTTAATTCAATTATCTTTTTGTAAGTAGTTTCAAATAAAAAAACACGTATTTTTCAACAATCGTAAACTTGAACAATCTCGTAAAGTGAACAGCCTTGGTTTTTATTAGTTCACGTTTTGGCGAGTGCACTGTAGCTTTATTTGAATTGAACTGTCTGTGTGGGATTGAAAACATCATTCTTAAAAATAACTGTTGTGATTTCGCGAAAAATGATGATCAAATAACTCGAATTATTTGAATGTTGGGTATCTACGCGCACAGACAAAACGTAAGTGTTAATTTCTTTACTCAAAGATAAACTGGGCGAAGGCTGTGATGAAAAAGTGCTTAAGCCAAAATTAGCCATTTTCAGTTGCCAAATACGGCAAAAGTGGCAGGAAAGTTCTCGGAGGTTGGAAGCGTTCACGAACATATTGCGCGAAACTGTTAATAGCTTATTGCAAATATGTGAAGTACAAGAATCAAAAAAATTGTCATTGATGTGTAAATGGGGAAAGGATGGGAGTTCTGGAGACAATCGATTCAAACAAGCGTTTGGTGACGAGTTTAATTCAGATGAGTTCATGATCTTCATTGCATTCGTTCCTCTTAGGTGAGAATACATATGTACTTAGGTATATACGTAGTGTTCTCATTGTCAACAAATCTGTATGCTCCACTTTATTGCACAGATTAATTGATTCAACTTCAAAGTCCGTTGTGCGGATCAATGAAAAGTCATCCCCTTCATTATACTACCGAGCCACAAAGTTTCTGATTACAAAAGAAAATCGAAACTGACTTATTGAAGAACATGAGCAAATAAAAATGAAGATTACGAACTTTAAGTGCAACGTATTTGATATTGGTGGAAAGGTGTATGAAGTGGCATATCAAATGATGAATGTTGCAGTGTTAAATGTTTTGACGGCAACGAACGCGACAAGTAGTATTTGCCAAGCACCACCCACTGAAATGAATCAAATCGCAATCAGACCACCCACCGCAGATCATTATCAATACGGATTGTCACTGCTACACTGTTGGATTCGATTCTTCGAATGTGTGCTACACATTGCGTACCGACGTTATTTTAAAACATGGCAGCTGCGCGAGCAGAATAAAGCAATTTTTTGGAGACCAAACATTAACCTTCACACTGTCACTATTAACATATGTTAATATTTCAATTTTGATTTTGCTATAACTTTTTGGGTTTAAGTCCGATTTTCATGCGGCTTCGGCTCAGTGGCCAATTTGTCAACCTCTTTCTATATATGTAATCAGAAAACTAAAAATTTAATTTTTTCCATCTTTTTTTTACAAATGAAAATTTTTACCCCTATTTTGGTTACATATTAACATATGTTAATATTTTTCTTCTCATCCGTTTTATAAAGACAACTTTCATTTTTTAAGCTAAGTTGGTAAGCAGAAACATAAAATGGACTGTTCTAAAGAGATTTTAGGTTCACATGTGGAAGGGGGGAAAAGAGATGAATGGGGTTTCAGCCCCTACAATGTGGGCGAATTTGTTGCTTTTTTTAAAGAAATGCCATAAAAAGTGCATTTTCAAATATATTTTCATCAATTTTCGTATTTAAGACTTTTAGGTAATACTACATCACATATCTAAATTTGAACGAGATCGGCCAACTATATCATATAGCTGCCATAGAAACGATCGCTCAAAAATGCGATTGGTACAAAAGGGCTAAATTGGTAACAATTGGTGCATTTTCAAATATATTTTCATCAAATTTCGTATTTAAGACTTTTAGGTAATACTACATCACATATCCAAATTTTAACGAGATCGGCCAACTATATCATATAGCTGCCATAGAAACGATCGCTCGAAAATGTGTTGCATTGCGATTTGTACAAAAGGGCTAAATTGGTAACAATTGGTGCATTTGAAAACTGATAGTTGGCCGATCTCGTTCAAATTTGGATATGTGATGTAGTATTACCTAAAAGTCTTAAATACGAAATTTGATGAAAATATATTTGAAAATGCACCAATTGTTACCAATTTAGCCCTTTTGTACCAATCGCATTTTTGAGCGATCGTTTCTATGGCAGCTATATGATATAGTTGGCCGATCTCGTTCAAATTTTGATATGTGATGTAGTATTACCTAAAAGTCTTAAATACGAAATTTGATGAAAATATATTTGAAAATGCACTTTTTATGGCATTTCTTTAAAAAAAGCAACAAATTCGCCCACATTGTAGGGGCTGAAACCCCATTCATCCCTTTTCCCCCTTCCACACGTAAACCTAAAATCTTTTTAGCACAGTCCATTTTATGTTTTTGCTTATCAACTTAGCTTAAAAAATGAAAGTTGTCTTTATAAAACGGATGAGAAGAAAAATATTAACATATGTTAATAGTGACGGTTTCCGTATATAAAAATTGGTGACAGTGTGAAGGTTAAATTCAAAAGCAGTTTGAAAAACGTTTGGGTTTGCGCATTGACTTTGTTAAGTCTGGCTTCGGAACCACAAACGATGGCAATACGGCTCGAAGGTTCTTCGGAAATATCGAAATTGCGTCCGAAATAACCGGAGTAGACAAATGTCTAATACAAAATTTTCAAACAATACTAAGCGTGCTGTCCTCTGGGCTTACTTACTTTTAAAGGATTGATTGATAAAGCTTTAATGCTGTACCTAAATAAGTACAGTTGGTACTACATGCCAAGTAGTGTTCATAAGGTGTTGGTGCATGGAATAAATGTCATACATTTTTTTGATCCACCTATAGGTGAGAACTCTATAAACCATTTCTTGTTTATAGTGATTAAGTTTGTATTTTTACTATAGGATGTTTTTCGGAAGAAGCGTTGGACGCAGCACACAAGATCATTAAAAGAACGCGATTGGACCACACAAGAAAAATAATACGATAAGCTACAAATCACGATTTAATGGCGCACCTCATTGTAGCAACAGATTTGTGCATAACAGAAAATTGCTCCAGTCTAAAAAAGTTCAAAGAAAAAATATTATTGATACTGATATTGATATTGATATTGAGAAAAAATAACACAAAATCAAAATGGCATTACAAAAGCAATAGCAATCGCAACATCAACTATCGTGGATGATAGTGAAACTGAACAAAATTACCTTTTTGGAAAATGGCAATTATTTTTGTTCATCCAGGAAATTCTACTATAGCATTGCATCTTCATAGCTGTGTCATCTCTATGCTAAGTTCTACGGAAATAAAAACAAAAAACTTTCTTTCAAACAACCTCATCGCCCCCTTTCCCTTTTAAGGTCGAATATAGAAAAACGCTCAAATACGTATTTCGTTATTTTTCTTTCAGTACCTATACATATAAAACATTTTTAAACAATCCAACCAAAAAACAATATCCGTCTATATAAACTTTACCACCCCATTTCCGGCCTGTCAAGGTCGAAGTTTTTAAAATCGCTTCTTTTTAAAGGTTGACTTTTTAAAATACAACTATTGACCAAATTTCATCATTATAGTTCCAGCGGTTTGGGCTCGGTGGTGATGGCATACATGGTTATACATGTACGTGTATATTCGATTTTTTTTTAAACTGTATATTTTTTGACAAAACATCATTTTTGAAGTCGCCTCAAATAATTCAGATAGCAAATTTTCAGCGAATTTAGAACACTGCTTCTGTTTTTGTCCCAATTTTGTATGGAGTCGGAGCACTGTGCGTCGCTAGAAAACTGCTCAGTAACTTTGAAAATGCCAAATACAAGATTATTAAACTCTCAAATGCTTATCGGAAGTTTCACAAAGTCGCGTCAAGTTTAAGTGAAACATAGAAACATCACTGGAAATTATGTGTTAAAATTGTGCACGCACATTTCCAATAGATCTGCCGTTGTGCACGAAAACACTTGAAGACTGTCTATAACTTTCCTCCGGTGCATTAAAAATGCCTTAACGCACTGAATAATGGCAGAACTCACTCGATGCGAACTTATCAAATTTACGCCAGCATTTATTTGCATAAACGAGCATATAATTCACTTGCACTCGCTCATCTTCTCTGCTGTCTGCCGCATCACTTTAATTGGCATCAAAATTTACTGGCAACAACTTTCGTGGTAATGGGTATAATAAATTCGCAGTTCTGACGGCAGAGCTGAGCGCAAACTGCAGCTGAACCACCAAAGTGCAGTTGGATTTGTATGCACAAGTGTACAACAACTTCACATTTAAAGCTAAATACGATTAAGTCGACGGCAGCGCATTCGATCGAAGAGCCAAAGATGGGCGTAGTGCCCTGATTTTTTATGGCACCATGTTCTTAACTACCAGTAACGGTAATGGTATTACAATCTACTTATATATTTAGTGAAATAAAATCGATGCACCCATTTTTTAAAGGTAGTGCAATATACCTTCAACTACAAGCCTAGTGAAGTTTAAAAATTTCACTAAATTAACCCTTTCCGGAAATTTGTACGATCAAAGAATATGAAGTTATTACTTCAAAGAATATGAAATTATTACTTCATATTCTTTGGTACGATGTATCGTAAAACTTTTTCGAGGACTTTTTATTCGACAGCGGACGCACTTTCTATGCAACAGCTTTTCAATTCATATTAAGTAGGCTGTGTTGTTTCATTCTGTTTAAAAATATAAATCATGGTAGCCGTGGCTACACAGTATGATTGAGTTTTGTAGGTAGCTCTTTGCAAGAATTTGAAAAACCAGCAAATGACGATGCTTTGCTGAGGAATTTTTGAATATTTAATACTTTTTGGTAGCAAAAAGCTAAACAATTTCAAATTTTGAATCTCAGTTGGCTTATACAATTTACTAAATTTAACATTTGTGCGTCTAAATATTTTTCCCGAGGTTTTCCCGGTAAATTTCCGCATTTCTTAAGATACATTTTTTTCAAAATATTTACTCTCATTGAACATTTGAGCAATAAAATACAACAAAGTATCGAAAAAATCATTTACGTTGAGAATTACAGCTCAATCAATTTTGTACGATACATCGTACAATGGTCTGCAGAGAACAAGAACACCTACTCAACATCAGTGAGCCCTACGCGGGAGCGATAAAAAAAAATGTTGCTTATCCCCTTGGCGATTTGGTGAGTCGTTCCAATTTTTGTATATTAACATATTATAAACAAATAAATAAACAATTAAACAAAACCTTATCAGTTGAACTGATTTCTTTAATTAAATCCCTATTAATTTTTGGAATAATTACACACTTTATTCATTTGTGTTTGTCAATGCACCCAATTTCTTGCGGTGATACATTGAAAAATTAAAATTTTCATCAACTTGGACGTGTTTTAACTTCGTCATTACAATAGTTGGTTTTCGTGCTTTCTCCAGTTCTTTTCAAGTGCAAAATATCCGGTGCTTTCTTTTTTTGGATTTAACTCTCCTAAAATAAATTCGATATGCCAGTGAATCGTTTACCCGATAAAGCTGAGTCGGATTCACATTCGGTACCATCAGAGATGACTTCTAAACTCCCTACAATGCCTGATACCGAATCAGAAGGCCTTGAGGCAGACTTATTAGGTGCGATTCCCAAAAAGCGCATCACAAGGTCACATACGATCGAGATTCGAAAATCTCAAAAGGAAATGGCTCATGATCCCTCCATGAGTGCCTTCGTTTTCGAAGCGGACAACCTCGTCCATTTTGCACCATTCTCTTCGCGTGCAATTGAAGATTTCACTGTGCCCATGCTTATGACAGCTTTAGCCGATTTAACCCTCTAGTTCCCAAGTTTTTAATCTTGTTAAAAAAACTTCATCGGTAAAATATACTTCAGCATTTTCGGAACTACATTGTACAAACAGCGTTATTGTGTGATGTGCAATCTGATGTTGTTGCTACTGCAATGCTTCATGTAGTTTATTAATCACCTAAATATATGAAAAACATTACGTTGGTATTAACATAGCTAAGTAGCAGAATATTGACAAGCAGAATATTTATGCTTTTAAAATTTATATTTGTGAAAGAAAGACAAATTTCGAAAGGAAAATCGGTATTTTCAAACATATATTCAATTTTACATTTCTAGAATGTAATACATACTAATACATAAATCGACAGCAGGAACTATTGATACATTGAAACAACAATAGTGGTGATGTTTTTTAATAAACATTAAACAAAACGATATCTTAAGATTTTAACAGGTTAACTATTTGCAAATAATAACATCAAAGAAATGCAAACAGGAAATTAAGTTAAGGTTTTCTGTAATTTGTTTTGTACATTAAGTTTGTTTTTAAGTTTTTGTTGTTTTAAATTTTGATTCAAATATTTAATGCGAAAATTTATGCGACACTTATAAAAAAACTTTTTATATGATACATTTCTCTAAATCAATATTTTCACTATAATTTACCAAATAATCACGTAAATTTGCAATTGGGAGAATGCTGTCCGAATTAATTTTGAAAAACAATTTTTTCTAGAGCAGTTATCTTTTCTAAAAATATTTTGTTTGGTTTTATAAGGTCTGGTTTGGATAATTGGTTAATCCATGTAAACGAATTTGATGCTTCTTCTAAATATTCACTTCCTAATTTTAGTTTTCTTATCATATAACCTGCTATGTATTCAAGCCCATCTTCATGAAGTTGATTAATATCTTTATCTTCAAATTCGAAGTGCTCAACATGCAGCTCATCGACTTCGGATCCTCCGTCAAGTGCTTCGACATTTTCTAATATAGGTGTTTGATCTTCCCCTACATTGAGTGCAGCACTCAGCACTTCTGTATTTCTCGCTGAATGAGAATCAAGTCAACTTACAGATTAAATACTTGCGAAGCCTATATCGAAACTGGACCGCACTGGGGTGATCGCAAAGCCCTCCGGCGAAACGAATGGAACTAAACAGATTCTCCACCCCGTCCTGGTTAATCCGACTTGTTACTAAATATTTGAATCCAAGTTTTTCCTCCACGTATTTCTGCAGGAGCACAAGAGACGTATTCGAGACAATAATTCCTTTTTGAAAGGGAGCAATAGTTGCTTTCCCCGGAATTATGGGCTGTGCCATTATTTCGGTCACTGCCTGCGTGCCATGGTCACGGAAATTTTGGAATGGTTTGTGATATATATTATTAAAAGATGTTGTTAGTTTCGTATTTAGGGTATCGAACCAATTGTTCATCATTTCGATGAAGTCGGCACAGTCACAGGGATTGTATAAATCATTTCCATCTGAATAGCACCGGCGTATGGCATTGGCTACCGTGTTGGAAAATAACTGTGCTGCCAGCTTAACTTTTTGCCTATTAATATTCTTAACGTCTAAGTGTTCTTCTTTAAGCTTAAATACTATTGATACATCGTTTTTGGATGTATAATTCAAGACTTGGCATAGTATCTTCACTGTAATTATTTTGTTCCTAAATATAAATCCGCTGTCGATGAAGTGGTTTCGAACCAATTTTATTAAATGCGGCGGATCCGCAAACACAAACACAGAATCCGCAGGATTCGCAGGGTTCTTGAAAGATGTGTTATCTTAAAAAAAAATTAAGTACAAGAACAAATTATATCAAATAACCATTAAATAAATGATCGTCTTACTTGTTGATATTTCAAGGTCTCTCCAAAGCCCCTGATTTCCAGGCCCCATATCGGAAACAATGGCGACTACAGTATATTTGGCCGAATAAAGTGCTTGAATAATTTGGGACAATAGTGTTTTTGACATTTTGCAGTCAAACCCGTAAAAAATTTGTTGCTTCCAAGAAGCCTTTAGTCCTTTTGCCATCACGACTTGCACATAGTTAGCTGGCTTCCTCACTTGCTTTGTTAAAGGGTCATATTCATATACAGCAGACACCTTCATTTCATCGAAACTCAAAGTGCAAAGCCTTTCGTCATATTCTAGTTCGTTGCATGCCATGAGTTCGATTATGCTGTTGGATGCCTTCGTTAAATTTGACTTTGCGGACCCAATTATTGAGAGTAGCCTTGCATGGAATTGGGAATCCCTTTTTGTGCAGGTATCGGTATGCCCTTGGTCCAGCAGAGTGCAACGATAACTCTGACGCTATATCAACCCAGTCCCAACAAACTCTTTGATTTTGATTTTTAAGTTTACGAATTTCCCTGCCGTCAAAATTTTGGAAATGCCGTCGTTTAGAGCATTTTGTTCTGCAATTCTCTGCTTCAAGTCTTGCACTTCTGCTTCCAATTTCTGCACTATTCGACCAAGTCGAATGCTTTCAAGCATGGCAGCACTCTCTACCACTTCTGGCCTAGAAAAAAGTTGTTGGTTCTTTTTCGGAAAACTCAATTACATGTTATGGGAAATCTTACTCAGTTTGAGTTTCGATGTTATTAAAGCTTGTTTGAAGAATAATGGGTTTGGGCCTTAAATAATACTGTTAAAAAAGTTACAAGTGGCTGATTAAGTGAGGTAACGTACTGTATTTCAAAACTGTCCATGCTGAAATGTATTGATTTTGCGTGGATTAAAAAAACTTGTACCAGTCTTGAAGCAAAAATTCTTCCTCGCAAAACTTGCAGCAGATGGATAGTGTTTTCTCGTCGTTTCGTCTAATCATTGCATAAGTGTCTTGATTTCTATTGAAAGGCACGATTTTATTGCTAATCAATGAAATCCACAGCTATGAACCTATTTATCCTAAATTCCCAAAACTCACTCGCCTTAACTGCACTTTTTGTTCTGTTTTAGATGAATTAAAATAATAATTTTCCATGTATTCGTATTTATTGACAATATACTCACAAAACGGTGCAGAATAAGTTTGCGTACAAAACTAATAACGGGAACTTCCGGTTATGCTCTTTATTTTTTTTTGGAAAATTTGTATTCCATTGAACAGTAAACGGACTTGTAAGTTATTTGGAACCGTATATGTGCTTGAAATTTTATAGAAAGCAATAGAATTCAACAGAAAAATATTAAAAATGGATAAAGAATAATCTTACAAAAACTTTTCAAAATTGACAAAAAATTTCATGAAATTAGGGAAACTTTTGGGAGAGCACATTCGTCATTTCAAAAAGCCATCTTAAATCTAAAAAAAAAACAGAAAATCTTGTTTGGTTACTACGATCTGACCATTTTCTTAAGTTACCCGAGCAAGAGGATTCGATTGTTTGCGATCAGTGCATCACAATCTAAGGCTAGTTGCATCCAATATCTTCAGAAATGTACAGAAATATTTTATAAACCCCATTAGCAGTGACTTTATAAGAAAAGTTCTGAAAAAACATACTTCCCCTACATAACAGCATGTAAGAAGCCTATATTTAGCTAACTTACAAGGAGCACAGAATTGCTTTCGTAAAAGAGTCCATCAAGGAGTCTAAAAAACCGGATTTCCGGAACGAAATGTTGTTATCTATAGAAAGTGGGACCTTTCATTATTATTTGATAATGGTTTGGCATATTTGGAATTAAAAAGCATCATCTAATTTGAACAGGATCCTGTTAATAACAAAAATCTGAAATTAACAGTGCAGCACTGCATATGTGGAGATATGGTATGGGGCTGCATGTCAGGAAAAGGAGTGAGCAGGCTGTGTTGTTTTATTCAGAAATGCTTCCTGGGGGTTATTTACATATTCTAGAAGCTTATGTAAGCCAAGGTTTCAAAACTTTGGATCAGATTCCAACATATCTTTTCAACCTTAGCGCGCAATGCATACGATGCGAAGCTATGTTTGCTATTAACTGGCTCAACAAAGCTGCAAAAGTCCCTCCCTAGTCACCTACCGTGCATCTAATTGAGTATATAAGGGGTTCAGTTAAGCCCTGAGCCCAACAACACTCCATCTTCTAAGATATAGTTAACCAATACAACAATTCAAGGATATAACAAAATAACCGCTGAAAAAACACCGAATTTAAAAAAATTTGCGCCAAAACTTCTGCAGGGAGTTCAAGCGAGAAAAGAAAATTCACAAAGTTATTAATTTTTGGACAAAACTTAGTTTCAATTGAATTTTAACTACATAATCTCATCTTGTACGCAAACTTTTTCTGAGGTGAATTCATAACATATTTTGTTTTTGGCCCTCCTTTTACAGTTTGGTCAAGTTTTTGTTATTATTATCTTAATGGAATAAAAGAACTAAGTTGATTCTTTGTGCAGTGATTTGCCGGAAGTGCTAAATTAAAATACCGAAGACTTTTATTTGTTTTATTTAGAGTCCGACCGATTAATCGGCATCGGCATCGGCATCGGCTAGTATCGGCCAATAAAATTGGTATCGGCATCGGCTAGTATCGGCATCGGCCAAAAAAAAAAGAATCGGCATCGGCATCGGCTTCGGCCTTTTTTGGCCGATGCCACATCGGCTTTTTTTGGCCGATGCCACATCGGTTTTTTTTGGTAGATTTTCCTGCTTTTATTTCTTGTTTGTTTTTATTTGCAGCTGAATCGCACTGTCTTTCTTTTTCATATCTCGCTTTGTATATTTATTCGGCCTCGATAGTCAAGCGGGTAGCGCGCTGGCTTCTCATACCAAAGGCTCCAGGTTCGATTCCTGGCTCGGGCTGGTGAACAACTCATCTACTTCTATCGCTATCCACATGAAGGGAATGAGAATTACAAGAATCGCACAAGTGCGCTCTTGGCAGGCAATGGCAAAACCTCCAAGTGTGAACGAAAAACTACCAATTGCCGTTCGGATTCGGCGTTAAACTGTAGGTCCCCTCCCCCTTTCCCCATCCGCCTTGAAATGTGTGCTGTAACATATGTTGGCAAAACGGTGTTGCATACACAATTCAAAACGGGTGAAATATGTGGTATCACAATGGGCCTTTCAGGCCTCCGAGTGTGTCTCTTATAGAGGCAGCCACCGCAACCAGCAACCTAACCTTGTATATTTATTACATTTTTATTATACGTTACAAACCAGTGTTGCCTGATTAGGGGGTTTCTCCTTAGATTTGTTTGGATTTTATGACAAACACTTAAGGGGACAATATTTTACAGATATTTTTAATCTATTTTTGCTACATCAACACCTTGTTCAGCAATATTGGCTATTGGGTCTTTTGTTAATTCCTTGTGCCAAATAGAATGAGCAATTTTCATGAAATATTTATTTTATGTGTTATAAATTTGGGGGAAATTTTAGTTTAATGTATTTAAATTCTGAATTTTCTTGTAATTTTATTTAGTTTTTAGTTGTTTATTTTCTCGTTTTTGTTTGTTAATTTGTGATGAATGTGATGAAATGTACTATATATGTAAAGTTTTATAAAATAAGCAGTGTTTTTGATTGAATTCATTCGTGTTTTTTTTTCTATGGAATCGGCATCGGCATCGGCATCGGCCGATTTTCGGCCTTTTGACCGATTAATCGGCATCGGCTGAGAATTGGCCGATGCCGATTAATCGGCATCGGCATCGGCCAAAAAATTTGGTATCGGTCGGACTCTAGTTTTATTTCATTAATCTGCATGTTCCTAATCTTATTCCAGGGGAACTGGCCATTTTTCGTTAACTTGTTGTCAAAAAGAGATGACGTGGACGTGTCTAAGAGAACCACAAACTTTCCTTTATGACTAGAATTGAAGTTTGTTTAAATTATGTACCTTTCGGTACCAACATCCCCTTGGTTCAGTTATTGCTCTCTAATTTACTTTTCTCTCTTTCTTTGATTTTGCTGTCAGAAAAGACCATGCACGATTTTTCTTTCCAACATACGCCTTCTGCAAAGGTAGTTGGCCTCTTGCTGCACTTTGTTGTTAACTGCCCAGTTATAATATCTGTGACGTCATCAATGTCCCTATACCAGTCCCCTGTTCCAGCTGCGATGCCAGACGCCGAAGAGCCTGCCATCCAAACTACCGTGTATCAGCTTACCTTCTCCTGCAAATGCCTTCACCAAGTGCCGAAAACCCTTGTGGTTTTGATTAACCTCCTGAAAATACTGTCACACCGGATGTACTCTAAGTTATTCCTTGATTCTCCTGAGCTCCGCAAGTTTTCTCAGCTATTGTCACTTGAAAAAAAAAGTTGGCGTGTTTTTCCACTTATAGATGGACCAAATTCCTGAACAAAAAGAGCGAGCCAAACATGCCTCAATATGTCTGTGGACTGTGGACTCACCTACCAGATATGTGTGCAAATTTGAGAGTTGAGTTGATTTGAGACGATAACAAACAAAGATGGCAAAAACTTTGCGGTTCAAAGGTAAAAGCCTTTCTGCTCTCATGGGAGAGCTGAAATGCTCATTTTTCTACGCATTACTTGTACACTCAATCTTTCAAACAACGCAGATACGTTCTCCGAATGTTTTATTGAATTCAAACGTGAACTTTGCCATTGCTTCCCTTTGTTTTTCTTTGCTGCAAATCCTTTCAGGCTCACGGCCTGTCAGCGTTCTAACAATATTTGACGTTCATTTGTCACTTCAGTCAACTGCGTCGACAATGATGGCCATGATGACAATAAAGTAAATCTCCGATAAGTCAGTCACCGAAAACACACAAAGACGGCGCAAGGGCCGAGCACGGATGGCGATGGCGGCACGCTTCGGGAAAACTTATGATGCAAACGTCAATGTCGACGAAGAAGTCAAAAAGATGCGCGTGGCTTTGTTGTTGGTGTTATTGTTATTTCAGTTGTTTGGCAAAAACGTCGCAAAGGAGGAACAGTTCACCTGCAAAAAGCACGCTGCCGTTAAGGGAGCAATTGTCATTCAGCCACTCAGTCAACCCGCCAACCAACCAGCCAATTTCCATTAGACTGGATATCCCGCAGGCGTTGAGTAAGCGCTCAGCGCGCCCACTCGTCAGCCGGCCGCCTCGACGAGCTGTCATACGCGCTGACACTCGTTGCATTCGTGTCGTGTTCGCTTTTGGGGGAAACAACTTCATCAGTCATCATCAAAACGACAAAATGACATTTACAAATTATGATTGATTGTCTTCAGCGCAGGGTGTGATTCATTTTTTCACTCTCATTGTTCTGTTGCCGCCTTCGAATCTCACCACTGCACTGCCTCGTAGGCCATAAAGCGAGCGGCTGGCATTTGATTGGTAGTATTGACGGCAAACAAAGCGGCAACAACAAGAGAGTAGTTAGTGGTATTGACTCCTGTCGAACGACAGACAGTAATTTACGCAGTCAATCATGGGCGTTGTCGGCAACTTCATTTCTATCTATATATGACTACTAGAAAACTTTGTTAATTTTTTCCAAGGATCAAAATTAATGTTTTTTCGTTGAGGTTGTATACTTTAAAAATTATAATGCAACATCATAATGGAGTAACTATTATAAAAAATTATCAAATCAGGCGTGCAAAATCCAGGCATGCAATCTCGAGATTGAGTTTGTGGGCGTGGTGAGAAGAATGGCATTGAACTTCAGTGATCATTTAATATCAACACTACTGGCTAAATGTGTTTGTTCAGTGCCTTGTGGATCCTATGCAATTTCAATCACATCCCTTCCAGTTCCCCCTGTGATGATATTCCACTATTCCAATACCTCCGCTCCGATCGTTCGTGTTGTATATTGTTATTCCCCAAGGTAAATTAACAAGGTATGCTACGTATGGAGCGACGTCTGTCAATGTCTCTCTTGGCACCCTTATGGCCAAACTCCATAAATCGCGTTTCAGGCGTTCGGGGTTTGTCGGGTTATGGCGTTTCTCTCGTTATTCGCGTTGCAAATGGTCAAACTCCATAAAGCGCGTTTCACGCGTCAGCTTCTTCTTCTTACGTCAGTTGATGCTAGTTTTTAATTGGCAAACTGCTGATTGATTTCGTTGTGAATTGTGAAAAACAACGAAATGAAATTGCTATACGACGTTATAGACTTTGTAGAATTTACTGATTTCATTTGAAACACATTAAATGCATATCGAACATTGCAAAAAATAAAAAAAGATTCAGTTGAATTCAATTTGTAGCAATTTATTTCACAGGGGTGAGCAAAATTCGATCGACAACGAATAAGCTATCGAATTTCCAATACAGCGAAGACTAAGTTTCGTCTGTCAAAGAATTATGCTAATTTTTACGAATTTCTCCACATTCTATGTTAAAATATTGAATTTCAAATGTTTCTTAAATGTATTTAATAGCTTTCGTGTAAAATAAATGCATCCGACTTTTGCGATAACACAAGTTTGTTATCGGCATTACCATTCAACCACATAATGTATGACATCTTTAGGAGCTCTGTCAGCTGTTTGACGTCGTTTAACGAGAAACGCGAGAGAAAGTTGAAAATAGTTCAACTTTTGCCGCGTTTCGGGCGTAGTCATGGAGTTTGCTTCATACAAATACACTGATTCAACTTTTTCTCGAAACACGAGAAACGCCAAACACCACGATACGCCTGCAACGCGCTTTATGGAGTTTGGCCATTATTTGTGAACTGATGCCTTTTTTCGTAGGAAAAAGTACTAAATATCAGTTTGTAGCAGGGGTACCCTGTTAATTAGCGCCATCTACATTCTTGCGTAGTAATTAAGTACCAAATGTCACTATCTCATAAGTTCACATGTTTACATATTTCCAAATGTCACTGTTGCACATGTTCACCTGTTTATAGTGTACTTCCAATGAATCAGAGTGTATAAAAGCGAGATTTGCGTTAATCTCGTTCACTTGCGCATTAGCGTCAATGATAACATGATGCGAAACTGAGAGCGCTCGACCACAATACATACTCAAAATCCGCACTAATACACCGATAACATCAGACCTTAGGGTTGATTTTGCCAAACATCAGACCCGGGGTATGCACAGAACCGTACTGTTGATTTCCCATACAAGGGCCACGGCGAGGGTTGCGTTTACTTTCAATTTTTTAAGCATCGAAAAATCAATTGTTATTTCTTTGTAACTTTGTAATCTTTTGGAAGAAAAATGATTAAAAAATTACAATATTTCCCGAAAACCAGTCAAAAGTATTTTAATACGTGTTTAACACATTTTTTATTCAGCTTTTATTGAATTTTATTCGTGAAATTTGAATGAAATGTGAATTTGATGAAAGCTCCATAGGAGTTTTTGCGATAATTGCGACAGCCATATTTTGCTATCCCTTTTATACGGGTGCGCATATTATATATACATATATATATGTCATATATATATGTATATGTATATATAATATATGTATATATGATATGCGTATATATGTATATATAATATATGTATATATGATATGCGCACCCGTATAAAAGGGATAGCAAAATATGGCTGTCGCAATTATAATATAATATAGATATATGCATATATATACATATGTTTTCTGATACGATTTTATAATCGCGAAGTAGCAGACTATACTTATAAACATAAATTGTTTACTGTCCGACATTTATAAGTTTCGGCTACTTCTGGTTTTTGTGGTCCGTTTAGTCCGTGTTTTTTGCGAATTGGGAAACAAACGCATTAAATACATTTTTTTTATTTGTTCCTCTCTGAAATCATTGTTAAAAAAATTGTTAAAATGTTACAAAATCGTTAAAAAAAAATGGGTAACGCGCCGTATTGCCTCAGTGGTGGTTCGGAAAATGCAAATTAGTTATTATTAGTTTTTACATATGCACAAAGAAATAAGGATTTCTTTTTTACATCTTTATATCTCTGCATATTACAACTTTTCCCTAACATTTTCATTTAAATTAAATAATTTTGATCATTTCATATATTTTTTCCTTATTTTACACTGCTTCGTACAATAAGACTGCGAACATACTTTTTTACAAGTACATAAAAATTGCAACCCCGCGTTAGGAACAAATTTGCAAGTCAGCTGCTTGCTACAATACGAATTGTTCCACAAAGAGAGAAAGCTGGCAGGGTTGACGATTTTCTTTTCAGCTCACACGGATTGTGTTCGTGTGACCAAAAAAAACGACAAAATTTCGTCAATCCTCTCAGTTTCGCATCATGTTATCATTGATTAGCGTTCGAGGGACAACCCGGTAAGCTAAATGCGATACTTGGACAGGAAAACTGGCCGGTTCGCATTTGACTTAACTGTGGGGCCACTATTCCTCAGTGTCAGTGTTGCCGCTGTAAAATTTAAAAAAGTCGCAAAAAAAGTGTCATCAAGTGATCCAATTTGCTATGCCATGTATATAAATACATACTTTCATTATTTTACCTTTCGGAGCTCATTTTTTAAATAAATTTCTTAAGGAAATGATTTTCTGTGAAAAAACTGTTTTCCCCTTAAATTAATTGATGAAGGATATATTAAAAGGTTCCAATATGCATGTTTTGTATTTATTATGAATACATTTGCATTTCAAAGCATATGCGTGATATACTTAATTATCCATTGGGAGCCATCAAAATTATTTTAGCAAATAACTTAGGCAATGCCACAAAAAAGCGCGTGAATTCAGATTAATTTTGTACATTTTTGCGGGAAAACTTAGACATAATTAAAGAGTTGCAAGTAGTTTAACCTTCTACCTTTCCCTTGGGGTCTAATTCACCCCAGGCAGAATTAAAAAAACGGTTGAGCGGTTTTGTGCGCTTGTCTTGTGTGTTAATCGCTCTTTCAACCCAATAACAAATCGAGAAAAACACTTTTCGGGGCTTTCTCCTTTTCTTTTTTATGTGTTACCTTCCTCCATGTTTTGTCAGTAAATTATATAACCGTTTGGTTGGGGTCATCCTGACCCCAAAGGACAGCGAAAGCAATTTTGAGCAAGGGACAGGCACAAGGTTAAATGTTGCCAGAGGTGTAATTTTGAAGTACTTACGAGTTACCTTTAAAAAGTGAATACCAAAAGGAAGGCATATTATAAATATTACGTACGCAAAAATAAAAAAATTAATTTTACGAAACAATTTTGAAAATTAATATATAAACTTTTTGATAAAAGAAAGGGGCAAAAGTCGCATGGTTTTGAAGAAAAGTGTCAAAATGAGCATATTTTTAAAAAGTCGGTGTCAGGTATCATCGGTCTCCAAAAAGGGTCAATTTGACACTATAGTCGCACAACGGCAACACTGCTCAGTGTGGTTGGACAGGAAAACTGGCCGCCGCTACTGGGAATAGTCGGTTCCAAAGGTTGCCACTCGTCGCTAATTACCGTATATTTTCAGGAATTGTTGTTTATATTAAATAAAATAAATCCGGTCCAGTACCGCTACAAGTTTTGATATTTTTTGGTACAACAACCTTTTTTGTACATTTTAGAATAGCATTGAAATAAACATATTTGAAGCGTAATATAATTAATAAATGCAAAACATATGCACATATATACCTATTTGTTTTTTTATTGTTTTTTTGTTCATAAACTTCATTGAATAATATTATACTTTTCATTGCACCTTTATCATCCTTGCCTTGAAATCCCTGCTGTTTGAACTTCATTTAAAAATTATTACGCTTTGAGTCCTGTTTGTTTTTTAAAATAAATAAAAATAAAATGCCGAAAACCAGTTGCGCTTTTTGCCATACCACCTACGAAGGGAAGGTGTGCATGTTTCGTGTTCCTGCGGACGAAGAGGTGGCCAGGCAATGGAATATGGTATGTGGTGGACGTCTCAAACAATACTCGAAATTGTGCGAAAAACATTTCAAATTAGCCGATTTCAAAGCGTTTGAGACTGAAGCCATATACCATTCCTTCATTGCATTTGCCTCAACCAAGTCAAGGGCAACAGGTTACATCGTGAGTTATATAAATTTTAATATCAAATTAGTAGTGATTAAAGATAAAGCTTGCTGTTTACAGAGCAAATCAAAGGATTCTAACAGGTTCGGGTGTTTTGGAAAAGCAAAATAACTATAACGACAACAACAACAACGACAATTTTTCCACAAATAAGGGAATCGAAACAGAACCGTAAGTTCAAATTGGTCAAGTTCTTATCGGTATAGCATTCGCCTCACCTTGGAGGAATTCTTTTCGCAGCTTACCTCAAATTTTCGGACTTGTGAAAGCCTCGCAAACCCAAAAAACGTTTCTTATTACGTGCAGCCTTTGTGATGATGAGTTTACCATTTCGGAATGGTATTCCTTTGCTTTGCATATGAAAACTAGCCACAGTTGCATGCTTGATGGGTGTGTGAAATCGGTTTTTGGTTAGCACATGGTAATTAATGTAAAACAAATTTGTGTTTTAGGAGTCTTTGCCAAAACACGGGCAAGAAATTGGTTGAAAGCGCAACTCAAACTATGTAAGCAAATTAATACTACTTGCATATATGATTTGATTTTATCAAGTAAAGGTTCACAGGAACGTGGCGGTTGTTGCAGATGGTATGGCTTTAGAAAATATCGAATTAAAGCAAAGCATTGGAACCCTCAGGCAGCAAACAACCATGATCCATGATTGGTTCGATCTCCTCAATTCTCGGCTGACGTCTCCAAATTTAAGTGTGTTTAAAAAACCCTTTGGAATGGCCTTAGAGGAGCAGAAAGAAATGTTAAGCCGAATGTCAAAGCTTATGGCAAGTCCTCTGCTGCCTAATAAGACGGCACTCGTGCCATTTCAGAAGGGCATTTTAATCACAAACAAATCACTGGAACTTTTATACAACGAACTTCAGGAAAAATACAACATAAAATTCATCGTGACGAATAGATTGAACCAAGATTTAGTGGAGCACCTCTTTGGAACAATCAGAAGTGTGGGCGGCCTGAACGATCACCCGAGTCCACTCCAGTTCAAATTTTGGTTTAGGAAATATTTATTTGGTATATAAAAATCTTGTTTCATACTATATTACATTGTCCGACATAACTTCGCACACATGGTAAAAGCCTATATGTATATCAATCATTATACTAGTTTGAAATTTTGTTATCGTGCAAACTAGTGTTATTTATATTCGCTCTTAACACGTGAACAGTCGGAACCAGTGAAGTTATTAGCGAACAATTGTTTAAATAAATCGTTTTTAATTACAGCGCGAAATACCGAAATTTTAAGTTCAAATTATTATATTATATTAAGTATAAATTATCATGGTTCAAATTAACAGCAAATCAACTTCAGGAAACTAACTCGGCAAATGTTGTGCAACCATCTTTTCAAGACTCTTTTCAAAATTCAACGTTAGTAGACAATGACGAAAACGAACTTAACATAGACTTGACAAACGAATTTGACAGTTTCCACGAGGACGGATTGGAATATTTGGCGGGATATATTATTTGAAAATTAAATTTAAATAGCGTTCAAGCAATTCAAAGTGGGACTTGGACATGGGTGAACCAAGTATCCCAGGGTGGGCTTCTCAAGCCATCTAGTATATTTTTAAACAAAATTTAACAATTAGAAAAAATTTTTGTGGAACTAAATGGAGGCAAAATTCTATGTATTAAAAATTTATGTGATGATCTCTGCGATTCTTCAAAATTTGTTGGACTTTCTGATGATGTAAAAAAACTCTTTTTTAAATGCCGAATGTTTTTTAGAATAAGACATTTAAACAAGAATTTTAAAAAAACTCAACTAAAAAATAAATTTTTCAATAATAAAAAAATGTCAAAAACTGTTTTATGAAAAATTACCTTCTATTTTTATTTCTATTTGAATGCATTGAATTAAAAATATAAACTTTTTGCTACACAAAATCAATTGTTAGCACATGACATTTTTGTCTTAGGAACAAATACTGAATGTTGCAACCAAACATTTGCTACTAAGTGAAAGTAACTCTGATTTTGACATAACCCGCACTCTTATTTTGAAGTCTCTCCATACGTAGCATACCTTGTTGATTTACCTTGGTTATTCCCATAGTCAAATAATAAAGTCATCCCGATAGGTGACGTCTATTTGTTTACGTACTCTTATTTTGATAGCTGCCATTTATGTCCTCTCTACATTCTCACATGAATGAAATATGTCTGTCAAATTTTAACCTTTTTATTCATAATATAAAATATTCCAAAAAATATTTGGTTGTTTAAAGGAAGTTCATAAAAGATTTAAATATTTAAAAACTTTAACTTTAACTGAAGTGCAGTGCGGTACAAATAAAAAATGCCAGCAACGTGCTGCATTTGTAAAAAAACATGGGACCAAAAAGTTTCAATGTTTTGTGTACCCAGTGAAAAGGATGAACGCTGCAAATGGGAAGCAGCAGTTGCAAAATCCCTGAGTGCCACCTCTAGAGTGTGTGCCAAGCACTTCTCAGAGGAGCACATTAAAGATGATCCACTACGAAAACGCAAGCGTTTACAACCAAACGCTGTACCCGCAAAAAAATTATCGACAATAGAAGTGTATGTGCAGAGTTTACAATTTTTTCAATTGCAATAAATATTCATGTATATGCATATATGTTAATATACCTAATATTAGGCCCGAAAACTTTGAAAACCCCTGGAATTGTGGTTCCATACAAGTAACTAAGGATAGAAAGACATATTCAATAAAATGTACATTTTGTGACGAAACATTTTTACTATGGTCTTGGACAAAATTTATTAATCACGTTAAAGAAAAACACGACATTATAAATGAATTTGAGTAAGTTATAGCTACTTACATCATTGCAATACATTTGTATGAGCTGAATATTTTAATAATATAGAATGCAATATACAAATCAGGCAAGTGCACAGAAATCTTATGTTGATTGCGAAACTCAGACTGAGTGAGTATAGTAATAATTGATTTTACAAATTGTATTATGTTACATATAACCAATTTTGTAGCCCTGAAATAATTCAACACACAACACTAATCGACATTAAGCAATTGCACAACAAGAAATTAAATTCCATAGAGTCCTTAAATCTTTCGATGCAAAACAAAATTCGCTGTATGGAATATTTCAACAATGGCATCAACAAAATTTTTTCGGAAAACCAACTCAAAAAATTAAAAACTGGGAAGAATATTCATTGGAAGTGGGAGGATATTGCCACGGCAATTGCCCTTCACGCTGCTGGGCCTAGAGCTTATAGGCATTTACTACTTAAGGGCTTCCCACTGCCGTCCACTACCACATTGAACAACTGGGTTCGAACTGTGTCGCTTGAAGAAGGGCTGCTACAAAATGTGATAAATGTTATGAAAAATAACCAAATGACTCCCGAACAAAAGCTATGCATTTTGTGCTTTGATGAGATGAAAGTTTCCTCATGTTACGAACTCGACACGTTAACTCAGGCAGTGCGAAAGCCCAGCAAGAACGTGCAAGTAGCTATGGTACGAGGTCTAAAAGCCTCATGGAAACAGCCAGTTTTTTACGCTTTCGATTGTAAACTTACAAAGGCTATTCTAGAAGAAATTATTTCCAAATTATACGTCGTGGGTTTCAAAATTCTTGGGGTTGTATGCGACATGGGTTCGAATAATCAAGCTCTGTGGAGAGAATTGGAGATTTCCGTCGGTAAGACTTTTATTTAAACTAGGTTGAATTGTCTCTTACCTTTTAACTTAACTTACTTTTAACTTAACTCTAAGATAAAACGTGGTTCACAAATCCTGTTAACGTTGAAGAAAAAGTGTTCGTGTTTGCCGATGTTCCTCACCTCCTCAAACTCATAAGAAACCACTTTATTGATAACGGCTTTCTGTTTGAAAACAAAATTATAACGGTACAAACTCTTAAGCAAGTCATGAACTATACGTCCTCGTCAGACGTATCAATAGTATATAAGTTGTCTGAAGAACATTTGAACGTCCGAGGAGCGAGCCGTCAGAAAGTGAACCTAGAAAATGCACACAATTTGACTAAAAATAAAAAACTTTTTAAAACTGTTTCGTAAAACCCATTCGTATTATTTAAATAATTTCTTTACATGATACGTATCCATATCTATGTTAATGTCCCTACAAGGAATGCCTAACCGAAACTCCAGAAAAAAGTTCAAAATTTGTCTAAAAACTAACACATGCATAAAAATTTCCCAAATCTCACTAACACATTCAAATCTGCATTTCACATGTTGGGATTTTTTCCAGTAAGTGGGAATGAAAGAATATATTTGCATTAGTACCTTCCATATTCTCTGTATGAAAGAGTGAGATAACGATATAAACGTGGCGTGCCACTTGATTTTATGCCCAAAATGTCGTAGTTCACGCGAAGACTTCAACTGGTACGTCAGGCAAGCGTCCGCTGACGAATTTATTTTTGTGGAACGTTTTGAAGGTAATAAAATATTTACTTGACTAAAAAATAACATTAAATTGAATTATTATTTCATGATTGTTCTATATAGATCTTTTCCGAAGCATGGATATGGATAATTCAACAAAAGAACCCTGGAGGCTAAAACCAAAGGCGCCGGAAGAAATGTTGTGTTTTTTTTGTGTGTCTTTCTCGCTTTTCCTCTTTGTATTTCTTTTTTATGATAGCCAAATACATTTTTTTAAACTAATCGTCCAAATAGTTTTAATGTATATTTACGTAATGACTATCAGGTACATCTAACCGACAAACCGGTTAGACCTATCTGGTAGACATACCGAATCGTACGTTATGTCTACCAGATAGGTATGACCGGTTTGTCGGTTAGACGTAACTGACTGTTACGGTAGACATACCGATTCATACGTTATGCCTACCAGATAGGTCTGACCGGTTTGTCGGTAAGACGTAACTGAATGGTACATGCGAGACTCCATGTGAGTAAGCGAGGCAGCTGTACGTTTGCCAAGGTTTCAGAGTGCATGCGTTAGAAGGTGATATCAAATCACACGGACACAAAATCAAGTCACACGTAAACAAAAGGACTAGTCAGATTTTTCACACTGCTAGAACAAATCTGACTAGAAATATAACCGATATGTTGGTTATGTATACCGGTTATATAACTAGTCATATGACCGGTAGTCTCCTTGTAGGGGTGTTTTCTGTATACACATACAGTACACAACATATACACTCCATTGCTTGTAGCTATTTGTATACACATTTGAAAAAGGGTTAAAAGCAAAATAAATGTCGAATGAGTTGAATTCAAAATACTTTGAGAGAACAGTTGTCAAAATAAGAGTACGAGGCATGATACAAAAATATACAGGTAGATTCAATCGAGCAAATTTAAAAGTCGGTTGCTTTTTTGGCAAATAAAAATAAAATTTTAAGGGTGCAAAAAAAAGTAAAGGAACAAACGTTTTCGTGAAAAATGAGCTGCATAAAAAAGAATTGTGTTAACAGCAGATATAACAAAAAAAACGTAAAATTTTTCGCGGTACCGGTAAACAAATTTATGCGTAAGAAGTGGCTTGTAGCGTGCAGTATTCAGGAGCAAGACCTACCAAAGGCGCCGCTGGTATGCTGTGTACATTTCCTGCCAACAGACATCATAAAAAAAATAAAAATCATCGACTTATTCCAAGTGCCGTACCCTCAATGGACAATGGCGCGAAGAGGTATTAAAAATGCTTTACTTGTAAGGTTGTCGTTATATGTATGCAATTTGTAGTTCTTATGACTGTTGTGACGAAAGACAGTGGATTGCAACGACACCGCGCAACAATGCGATATGGACACGCAAGAGTCAGTTTCAACAGTTCCAAAGCTCTTAGTTTCCAGAAGTACTCAAACAGAGTAAGTACTTTTAGTATAATTTAAGAGTTCTATGTAGGTAACTTTTGGCATGTTAAAAATGTTCTAATATCCTAGCTTATCATCGAGCTACTGTGAGCTTCAGCGGAAACTGAAGAACGCAGAAGAGCTTGTAAAAGAGTTGGTGCAGAAGCTGGAGACCGTAACTGCCAGCAATGTACTGACAGAAAACCAACAGGAGCTGCTCACACATCCTCGAAAAACGCCGAGGTACACAATGGATGATATATCTTCATCTATTGGGATATATGCAGCTGGACCGCGCTGCTATAAGCTATTACGTAGAAAACATTTCCCGTTGCCTTCTCCATCAACGCTCAGAAGATGGGCATCAAAATTGAATGTAGACCCCGGTCTTCAGACGCACGCACTTTCATTCATGGAAAGCCATGAACTCAACGTTGACGACAAGTTGTGCGTGCTGTCGTTTGATGAGATGAAGTGCCGGGAAGAATGGGCATTTGATAGAATCGGCGATACCATAGTTTCACCTAAGACACAGGTGCAGGTTGCTATGGTGCGCGGCTTAAAGGGGAGGTGGAAGCAACCTATATACTACGACTACGACACGAAAATGTCGGCGGAAGTCCTGATGCCAATAATCGCGCGTCTGTATGGCATTGGCTTCACAGTAGTGGCAGTCGTATGTGATTTAGGTGTTGAAAACCAATCCTTTTTCCGAAGAATGGGTGTTGATGTAAACAAAACCAATTTCCAACATCCGGCGGACGCCAGCAAACCTATTTTTGTGTTTAGTGATGTTCCACATCTTATTAAACTACTGAGAAACCATTTTGTAGACAATGGGTTTCTATTTAATGGGACTGTACTGAGCAAGTACGTAATTGAAGAACTGCTGTCTCTATGCAAAAGCGACCTGACCTGACTATAACCAACTCCCTTAATATCGATATGCTGAACGTCAGAGGACCAGGTACCAAATACTTTATATTTTTATTTTTACAAAGCATCATCATTTTCAATAGGTCGGCAAAAGGTTAAATTTGCAACCAAACTATTTTCACATACATGTGCCAGCGCACTTAGAAGATGCGCGCAGCTTGGCCTGTGTAGCGATGTAGAACGATTTGTGAAATGCGCGGACTTGTTCAAGATAATCAACGACTGGTTTGATGTGTTTAATACACAAACCGTTGAGAAAGACGTCAGGCCCTTAAGTAAAGCTTTTGGGTTAGCATTGGAGGAGCAGATAGAAGCGATTCAACTCATGAACGGAGTTGTTTTAAACCTGTTCCCGGTGCGTGCCAGCGGTGCCTTTTTACCGTTCCAAAGAGGCGTCTTAAGCAACAACAATGCTCTACCACTTTTATATGACCACTTGTAAACCCAATATGGGGAACATTTCATTATGACGAACAAGCTTAATCAGGACTGCCTGGAAAATTTCTTTAGTGCGATTCGGGCAAAAAGTGGGCTCCATGACCATCCATCACCCATGGAGTTCAAGTACAGGATCCGATCCTACATGCTTGGTATATACTTATTAAATAACTATGTAAATAACTTGTTAACCAAACTTCAACATAGGTCGAAACGAGAATGTACTTAGTACTGAAGCAAACGTACATACTACTGATACGGACTTGCTTGGTATTGGTTTGGTGGACCCAGCAGAGACGGTAATTTCGCAGGAAGCCTTTAAAGAGCTGCTTTCAGATTTTCCAATTGACTCTGAAGAATGTCAAGTACATATTAAACGTAACTTCTAATAACGTATGCAAAAAGTAATCTTTATAATAATTTCAGATTCCCATCGATATGTGTGAGGAATTCTCGCACATAAGCGATTTGGAATACGATGGGCTGGAGAACTTTGGAGGTTATTTAATTCACAAACTCAATTTAGCGTCATATGGGAGTCGGACTGGGCTTAACCATCAAAATCATTCATTTACATATGTAGATTTAGTTTCAGAAGGTGGTTTGATAAAACCAAATTTAGAGTTTATGGGTATTTTAGAAAAGTTAAATCAAATTTTTGTGCATACGAATGGCGATTCTCTGACAACCACTCCAAATTACATGTTAAACCTTATGTCTAAAGCATCACATATTAATGTAAGATCAGATATCAAAACACGTTTTTATGTAGGGAGAACTTATTTCAGAATTCGTTTACTGAACCGCGACCGCAATGAAAAGAAGCAAAAAAATTCAAGGAAAAAAATTAAAAAAATTACAACATAATACAGTGCGTTAAGAAATGATAGCACCATTGACCTTTTGTATCATAACTTCCATGCTAATGATCGAAGAATGGAAAAACTTGGTCGAAATATCCATTGCATATATCTAAATAATGTCCATTAACCATTCTTTTCTACTTTTCGATGCGTGCTCTGCTGCGTTATCCTGCATGAACGTAAAATCCACGGCGGGAAACTTGTCGATATATGATGAAGATGTTCCTGAAGGAGCTCTTGATACCGCGCAGAGTTCAAGCGTGTATCAGTAAATGCCAGAGATGCTTTTCCATGAGCTTAAAGGCTGCCCAAACCATTAATGATCCACCACTGATTTCGCGGTTTGTTAGACCTTCGTCTTTAACATAAGAGCGCTTATGACGGCTTTTTCCCCTTGTTCCAGTTCCGCCTTTCTGCCCAGTGCGTTCACTTCTTCTTCACTTCTTTAGTTTTTACAATAGAAGTTTGACAAAAAAGTCAAAGGCCGTGCAAAAATAAAATATTGTAAGTGGTGCTATCATTTCTTAACGCTTGTGAAAGTGACTTTTTTATGTAAATTCATATTTTGTCCTTTGTATCAAACATTTCGGAATTTTGGGTGCGGGACATTATTTAAATATATGCAATGGATATTTCGACCAAGTTTTTCCATTCTTCGATCATTAGCATGGAAGTTATGATACAAAAGATCAATGGTGCTATCATTTCTGAACGCAGTGTATATGTCTTCACACAATAATAAAAAATAGTTTTAATTCGTTGCATCTTTAATTATCTTTTTTATAAATGAAAGATTCTAATACCTAAACTGAATGATATACTACATAAACTAATTGCTGTGAAATTGCAGCTCTGTAGCAAAAATGAAAATAGTAGTACAAAATTTGTAAACAAATATTTTTTTCCAATTGTCAATTTTATTTTTATCTGTCGCATTGAATCTACCTGTATATTTTTGTATCATAGTACGAGGCATAAAATGTCACTATCGGGATGACTTTATTATTTGACCAGAGACAATTGTCTCTGATTTGACTATGGTTATTCCTTGTTGTCATTTGTGTTTTCAGTTTTAAAAAATAAACATCACCGAACCGCACTCTACCCGCCTGTTTTATTCCGCTTCGCCGACGGCAAAATTTGTTCGTTAAAATTACAATCACATTGATTTGTTGGCAGCATCAAGTAAGCAGGAAGATGACGAGGAGCTTAAGGAAGAACGACAATTACACCAATTAAATGTGCCACACATATGTTGCAACTTGCAAGAATTTATTTGCGGCAAATATGACCACAACAGTCCATTGCGCTCGCGAAGTTATTAAAACATTAAAGACGCTTAATTTCTAGGAGGAATTTGTGTGTTAAATGCACCAAATATTTCTAGACTACGTTTAAGTTCTCTTTTCAACCTTTTTATTTAACCCTTTGAATATGTTTATACACTAAAAAGACTGAATTTAGTGAAGCCTGACTCAACTGTACGTTCCAACAAGATGGAACTCAACCACAGAATAAACAGTTTGTTCTGTGAACTCAACATACAACATGTTGGAATGGCTTCTGAAGTTGTTCCCTCAGAACACTTCAAAAATGCACTGCAAAAGGAGGAATGGAACGAAAATGTAGAACTGGTACGAAATCACCATCAAACTTCAAAAGGAGCAGCTTTTATTCGACACTTTCTTCAGAGAATGGTTCACTTTAAAAGTGCTCCTGAGATCAATTTAGTCTTCTGCAGCACTCTTTACTTTCGTTGTAAATAGAGAATCTAAATTTTTAATTAACGTGGTTATGAATTCTGTGCTCTTTTTGGATCCCCGTTTTCCCCGGATACTCAATCCAGTGCAGAAAGAAGGAGCAAAGCAACATTAAAAAGCTTTCTCGGCAATTAATTGCGCTAAAACAGGTTTGTGATTCATATTATGCACTTAAAATATAACATTTACTTTTTCTTTTAAATTATTTTTAGTCATGCATTGCATTTAACAGTTCTCCTTCTGTGTTTCCAAGCTCTCACCATAATTTGGATGTTGATGAATCGACCAATCAGAGTACTACGTCTCTCCTCAAAGATGCTCTAGCATGAAGTCGATTTGTCTTCTGATGATGACGGTAGTAAAACGAAAAAAAATGTCTTTAAAACAATTATGGGCAACGAAAAAAAATTATGCTTCAAAGCAGCGTAAAAATGACTTTTGCGAAGAACCTATTGGCAGTTGCGCTGAAAATACATTGGGTTTTTCCACTCAGAGAACCTCACCCATATTTCAATTAGCTCAATACAGCTCATCCTCAATCCTATAAGGATTTTGATGGTTCGAGCCTTAGAGGGACTAAGTCGTGTGGTGTCACAATGGGCCGAATTGGATAATGTGTACCTTTAAGTCTTATCTGGCTGCCTCAGCTAACCTAACCTATCTTAGGATTATCGATTTTGCATTTGAACCGTCATCAATTTGTTTGTTCTTCAACGCATCCACATTGGCAGACACTCCGTCAGTCAGAATTATCCCAAAAACAATATTTGCCTATACTCGAATGGGCCTACACCATTTGTCAACAGACGCCTGAGCCGCTGGGGATAAAATATCTCATATGTGTTCAACTCCAATGAAGTCGCTGGTTCGCACAACTTTTTATACCAATTTTGTGAAATTATACAAAAAGTTTTCTTATAAAAGCAATACTCGTTCATTGCCCAGATATGCTTGAGCGCAAATTGAAATACTGGACCTTGCAATGCAATAAGAATAAATTCGGCATTTAAATCAGTTCGCTACGCATAGCGGCGAAATTTCGTTTACAAAGTGCGAAATCGCAAAAAGTGAATTGTGGCTGGCAGTCGCCGGCATTAGGCCGTGGCCGATGAGTCAATAAATCACGCGTACAACATCAACATGAATTGGCCATAAACCGGACGGCAGCATTGTTCGCTGGCGCCCCTCATGTCGACCGCTCCAGTACACACACACACACTGGCGCACACAAACAAAAGCACACAACAGTGGCAGTGGGAGCGACGGTGGGTCCAGGAAGTCGCTGCTGTCAGCAAAACGCGTTCGAGTCCACCGCCAAATCATTGCGATCGCATCTATCATTCAATTTTGATTCATGTCGCCCAGGCCGCAGCGCTTTGTTGCCAATAAAACCGCCACTCCAGTGCGGACTGTGGGCGGCATGCGGCACGTATTTCGGCACTTGTTACACTTGTAGTTGTTATATTCGCGCCGTCGCTTGCCGAGGATATTTGATTTTGTCACGGCTTATCTGATCGCCGACACCGAGCTGCCGAGCTGCACAGGTGAAACGTTGTCGGACGCGTCTATAAAAGTTGGCCCAATAAAAGTCAACGCGGCGACATTATCTGAGCAGCGACTTGTGGCACGCGGCGGAATTTGTGTCGCCACGTAACTTAAACGATTGTCTGTTAAACTAAAACAATTTGCAATTTGCTACATTTGCGCGCTGGGCCTCGTAAATTAAACAAAATTTATTAGCATTGGCGATGCATTTTAAAGCTGTCCGCACTCGGCTGTGTAAACATGCAACAAAATCTGCGCGCGCCACACACACACACTGCACGATTTATTATTGGGTCAAAACTGAAAAATTAATTTACCAAGTTACAAAAGTCGAGCATAATGCAACAAATCGAACCAGCGCAGCCAGCTCAAGCCGCAAATGGCACCGCAAATGGTTAAACTTGTTAGTTGTAACAACAACAATGCGCTGGAAGGCAAATTTATTTATTTACGTTTTATTTAAAAATTAAAACACGAAATGCTGCAGTTGATTGCTTTGCAGTAGCATTTTAAGTTGAACTTATTGAAAATAAAATAGATGAAGACAAATCAAACAAACGAAAGTATTTCAGTCGGTCTGGACCGATCTGCGTACATGCTGCAAATTTTCAATACAAACTAATTTATTGTGGATGGCTGGTATGTTGCTGTCAAATGTGTTAATGAATCATATCTAGAATCATGAATCTAGTTCCAAAAATGGTTGTGCTGTTTAAAAGGGTTCTACAAAAGGATTCTAAACAGATCGCCGGGTTGAACGATAAAACGTATTTCTGAGAAAAGCCAACTTCGGGCATTCGTTGAGGAGAGCAGGTAATAAAATAAGGTCAGAATGCCAGAAAATTTCTCGAAATTGGTCAGTAAAATGCTCACTGGCGGACTTTCCTTTCAATGAGCACTGTTAGAGCTGACTCCGTGAATTAAGAAGAGTACATGCTGCGTCAGATGTGTCACTGTAAAGTACCGGCCCCGGAGAGACTTCCTAATCTTTTGACCAATTTTCTGATTGTCCTCTTCCACCCAAGGATATGTTGATTCAGGGTTAATCCCTATTATTTTTGGTAACACAACGACTCAGTACTGGCCTATGTGAGCATTCTAAGCTAAGTCAGTTCAGGTCAAGTTTTCACACTATGTACTCAAGTCGAAAGAAAGCAATGAAAGCAAGCAAAGTCAGATTATCAAATTTAGAACCACAAAACCATAAAAAATCTCTGAATATACTTGAAATCTGTGCGGCCTATCAGCAAAAAGTCGAAAGGAATAGATGCACCGACACTTCGTCACAAATGTCTCAGCAACGAAATGTCTTATGTCTTACTAGGCTCAATGGAACATACGACATTCGTTTTCTGAGGCGACGATTTGTGAAGGTTTAAAACCGTAATTAAACCCTTTAATTAGCGGCAAATTAGCAATTTCGCTTTTGTTAAGCTGTAGTGTGCTTTTAGGCGCACACAGACATATAAAATGTAAAGCCAAACCACACTGAACAATCAACTACTTAATGTTTAAGCGTCAAATTATGATTAATTAATTTCGATATGTATTGACCTCAGGTCGCACGGCTACAACTGCACTTTGCTTTATGAGTATTTCAGAAGCAAAATGTGATGTAAGTTGTAATTTTTTCCATAAAATTATTATGGCACACAAACATTTCACTGCAGGTCATAGATCATTTTGCAGTAAATGGCATTTACAATAATTGATAATGTTAATATTTCCCTGAATGTTAATAATTTTGTATCATTTTTGAGTCATGACAAAAGAATTTCAATTTTTATTTGTATTTAACAGTTATGAATTCCCATGCATATTCCGTGGGGCCACTAGGCGTCTGTTGATCGGTTTAACAGCAAAATGTATGGTTTTCACTTTATTAAATTTTCTAAAATGTAATACAACATGGTATACCCTTTTTGATATTCTACATTACTCTAAATTTTTTAAATAATTCTTTAAAATATTGATGTGCTTGAAATTAAAAAGACATTTCCAAAAATTTCCGACGCTAGAAGAAAAACTATATTTGATTATCGGTTTTATTATATTTGGCCCCTAGTTTTGCGAATATATCGATTTGTTTGTATGTTTTAAACTTTTTGTGTTTTTTTGGCAATGGTCTCGGCGTAACTACATACAAAGCTTTGGGCTGGTTCAACAGCCGGCCAAGCAAACGCTACAACGCACGATCCGCTGTAGGTCACTCAAAAACTATGACAAAAAACTGTGTTCTAATACCCAAAATGCGTTCCTACGGGCTTTGACCGCAAGAAAACTGTCACCTGTTAGGGTCATAATCGTCGGCAGTTTGACAACAGCAGCGCAGTAACAGCGACAAAGGCGTCTCCCGGCGGCGATGACAATGGCAATGACGACCGGAATGCGTCGCAGAATTATAACGTCGGCGTAAATTTATTCATTGCCGGTCAGTGTGCCGTTTGAACCGCAACAATTATGCAAATGAAGACACCATACGCAGTCGGACTTGTTTAACGGCGCAACAACAACGACGACAACGAACTGCGGCGCCGGGCAGTTTGAGCAGTCTGAGTCAGAAGACCAAGCGAGAGCGACGGTGCCACCGTTGATGGGTCAGCGCTGACACACTTGTCATTGTTATGAATAAAAATTCGACAAGGAATTATGACAAATGCAAAACACCGAAACGTCAAAACGCTAGACACAATCAATTTGCATAATAATGGATCTAGTTGGGACAACACGCAACGCATTAAAATGATACCAGAAAAATTCTTAAAATACATATTTACGTAGAAATGTGATGAGAATTTGCTGTTTTAACCCAAAAACGACTGCTCATAGATTGCGTTTTATGGGGTTTTGTGAAAATTTATCAGGTAGGTAGATTGTAGCGGCTGCCTCTCTATGACACACTTCGGCCTCTATATGGCTCATAGTGATACCACGAATTGGACCCGTTTGAAATTTGTATGCAACAAGTGTTACAACCACATTTCAAATGGATGGGGCAGTTTTTCCATTGCCTGCCAAATGCGCACTTGTTCAATTCTTGTAATTCTCATCTGGTTCTTGTAGATAGCGATAGAAGTAGACAAGCGTTTCACCAGCCCGAACTAGGAATCGAAACCAGGGCCTCGGGGTTTTTGAAAATGTATCACGTAACTTATTGACAGTGTTGCCTGATTAGGGGGTTTCCCCCTTAGATTTGGGGTTTATTCGTTTGGATTCGGGGGAAATTTTATAATAAATATTATATATAAATAGGAGAAACCTTTAGGGGAAATATTTTAGACATTTTTAATTTAACCAGGTTGTATTTTTGTTACATAAACACCTTGTTCAGATATGGCTAATGGGTCTTTTTTTAATTTCATATATCAAACAAAATAAGCAATTTTTATGAAATATTATTTTTATGTGTTTAATTTAAATTTAAGGGGAAATTTTAGTTTTTAGGGGGAATTGGATTTCATTTTAGGGCTTATTGAATATGTAGAAGTTGAGCTGGAAATCAATGTTGTCCACATCGATGTTTTGGGGAGACGAATATCGATGTATCGACCTTTTTTCAATGGGGTCCAATTCCAATTTTTTTAAATAAATTAAAACTTAGAATGTTTTAAAAATTTAAGCAATTAATTTGCCACTTTCTTAAAGGTCTGCGCGTTATAAAAAATAATAAATTTATTCAACAACAACAACAAAAGATAATTAAACATATTAATAACAAAATAAACATTTTTGTGCCACCCAGTAGCAAAATCTTATTTGACTGTGGTCGAGATCCATTCATAGCTTTATAAATGTTAAATGAATTTTTGTAGTTTTCACTTACCTAACTTCTTCCGCTCTTTTTAATAGTAATGGGTAAGTAGAGAACATCATCGAACATCGAAAAAACATCGAAGTTTGAAATAGACTTGAAAACATTGATGTATCGATGCTGATTCCAGCAATATTAGAAGTTTATTTTCAAATTTTTCGAAATTTCAGGCACATCTGATCCAAGTGCTTATGCAAATGTAATAGCTATTTTTGTCATAAAATAAAATTCTCGGAAAATCTCAATTCATTCGAAATACTTAGATATCTCTTTTTGAACCCATAAAACCAGAGACAAACTGTTCTGTAAAACTGAAAGTTATTGTCTACACATCTTAAGATTGTTTATTTTTGAGAAGATCTCTTCTTCGGCCTTGAGAAAGACAATCTAAACATTGGAGCTAAGTCTTAACTCATTGTCCTATCTTGCGTAATTGTAACATAATGCGAAAAAGCCACCTTGACATAGGAGTTTTCGTAAACACTGTTTCTAAAGTTGTTAACTAGGTTACAGTGACCTTGACCTGGGGACGCAAGAATATAAATAACAATTAACGAAGAACGAGTGGATTAGCCTCTCCAAAGGGACTTTGTACATATTAAATGTGAAGAACTTATGGTTCAATTAACCCATTCGCTATTTTGTTGCCACATGGAAACATGCAACTTTGTGAGCTCCTGAGCGTCTTATGGTGCTAGAAATCCAAAAATTTATTGTCCATAGCACAAGTTTGAGTCTTGAAAGACTATTTTAAATTAAAGAAAACCTTATATTTAGCCTTAAAATAAAAAAAAAATATACAATTTTTTTCATGCTATCTTTCCATGCGGACATTTTTTCAAAAAGACGCATTTTTAATTTCCATGTTTAACATTAATTCAAACTTGTTTTCTTACTAATTATGATTGAAATGGCTAAAGAAATATTTGGTTTTCATTAGTAAGTCAGAACTTTTATGTTCAAGTAATTAATACCACCACAGCGATTGTTTTAATATTGTTTGTTGCCATATGGCAACAAATTACCTGTAAGGTCATAAAATGTTCCTTTGAATGGAATGTTGGCTTCGTAGCGTTCGGTTGTGTTCAAAAGAAAATATTTTCTATGATGCCTAGAAATATTGATGACAGTGAAATCGAGAAAATGTTAATAAATTTTGAAGACTCAGACTTATCTGATTTAGAGGAGCTAGAAGAACCTGATCTCTCCAATGACTTGCTCGAAGCATTTGATAAAAATAATGCGTTTCCGCCAGAAGATATATTTCGGCAAGATCAATATGAAATTTATACTGACATTGTTTTAATTGAAGTTACAAACTATAAAACGAAAAATCTTAATCATCTATGGCAACATCCAAAAAACACATTTAGGAACACTTTTTTTTAATTTTTACGGAACGTTGAAGAATTTGGAATTTTAACATTCTCCAGTAAAAAGCTGTAGCGAAAGGGTTAAAGATTACACCAGACCAAAACGCTGAAGCTAACAGTGATCAGTTAGTCTTTCTGCCTAACAATAATATTCAATAAGAATAGGTCACAAAGCTCATAAATGTGGTAAGAATTAGTGCGGTTAACACGGGCCACTGGGACAATGCGGCCAATACCATAATATCTGTACCTGTTCGAATTTATGTAGAAGTAGATGGTAACGTGTTTCACATACTATATTCAGACTGTTTGAAGAGTAGCTAACTATACAATGGTATCGCTTTTCGTCTTAATAAAGCTCATCGTTTGGCTTTAGAATTATGCCGTCAAGACAATAAGACACGCTGACATTAAAACGAGCATCGCAACTGCAGCCAACTCATCTAACTCTCTTTTACAGGTCTTTAAACCCACCGGCAGTAAAGGGTTAAACGATGCTATATGCTGTGTTTTGCCACTCGTACTGCTTAAAGCTGCCGGTTTAATACGCGCACATTTATTTGTGAATGATTTGAAACCGTTATTTACGCTACTCAACTGCTGACTGAATTTATGACACCGCTCTGAGACCACATTCCAGACACCTTTGTGCGAAAGTAACAAAATTGTACGCATTGCCTAAAGTCGGTTTAGTTCTGTGATAGCCGCACGGCCAGTAAATTTCAAGTATGAGCAACGACGGAGATAATATTTGCAGTAGAAAATGATATGTGCGCGACTTGAAGACGCGATTTGTTGGCTAGTGATTGTGACGCTTATTGCACGCGCAGAACGTGAGTTGAGAAGGAAATCACCAAAGCGATTAAACACTAAACAAACTGTAATTTCATACAGCGCGGTCCGTGGGCACAAAGCCGCACGCGTTCGACAAGCATTGGCGACCATATTTCAGCGCAGTAGCCGAGGACGAATACGACTACAATCAGCCGGTCATGCTCAGAGGTAGCTCAGAGATGGAAGCCCGCGTCGCTGAGACTTCCCTAAGACCCAAAGCAGACGCGTTATTGAGGCACTCGAGTTGGATTACGCAAGGTGGTAATCCGTTGGAGAATGATTTGCGCATACGTCGGCTGATGGAGGAGCTCGTGCTAAAGAGTCGCCTTGTGGGCGGGACGGACATATTGGAGGACATGCTGCCAAAGGATTACAGTGCGAACACAATGACGCGGCACTCAAATGGCCAAACCGAAACAGGTGGCGTCTATAAAAGGGAGAAGGTAGTGGAGAGCGAACAGCTGAAAGTAGATGGCACAGCTTTGGACCGATTCACTAATGAAGCGCTGCAAAAAGAGAAGCGAACAAAAAGTGCGTCCGAAAATCAAGTTTCGCTGCCGGAGGCGCAAATCAACTGGGCTCAGCGCGAAAACAGTTCGAACGCACTTGACACAAGGCTTACGAATGTTTACCACAATACAAATAACGGTACACATGACAAACGAAATAATCCATTAGCAAATCAATTAGAAGTTTCAGAAGTGAATGAAATTCGGACAGCGACTTTAGTTTTGGGGCCAAACAGTGAAGGGATTGCAACAAACTGGGAGCAGCAACGAACTACAGAAACCCAAAATAATATAAATTTGAAACCTACCAAGCACATTCTTATCAAAAATACACTGAATTCAGCGGAACACCAGAATCCTCTGGAAACAAACAACAACAATATTCCGCAGGCCAATAGTGGCTTTCCAGCAAAAGTCAACGTTATTAATTTTAACGCAATTAATAATATGAGTGCAATTGCAGATTTTTCCAATAAGTCGTCCTTCCATCCAACAATTGACAAGAAAGCCAACAACAATGCGCTGAGCTTTGTTCCGTTGTCCAATAAAAATTCAAATAATTTTTCTGCTGGCAACGCTGGCACCCAGCACAGTTTGTTGTTGCACAATAATACATTTGCTCTGACCTCCGGCGCGTTTATACCTGAGCCTAACGATTGGCTGAGTTCAGTGCAAACAATGGCGGACAATACCTCTCTGCTGTTGACAAGTACTCCACCGCAAAATACCAACAGTTCTGCATTTCACAACGGTGCGGCAGGACGCCCTGAAACCAACGAAAACATTCCAAATAAAACAATGGCCGTCCACGAATATTTCGATCATAAAGAAACTTCCGCTGCGGACGAGGAACCCGAGCAGTCGGCGGAAGTGGCCGACACCGCAGAATTCAGCACGAATGCAGCAGCAATGACTACGAACAACAATGTCGCAGCGACAAGTTCAACACTCGACCAAACAACAACAAATGAGCCAATGTTGAGCGGCAATCAGTCGGCGGAAAGCAGTCAGTTGGAATGGGCCACGCCGCCAATAGCTGGAGCCACCTCAACTGCACATCAGCACGGCGACGAAAGCGTCGAGTATGTCGAGGCGGCAATTGCAAATTTTCTGCGGAGCGAAATTGCCAGCAACTTCGATACTGAGGCGGATCGAATACTACAGGAGGAGAGTGTTGCAGTGAATTCAAATGTGCCCGCAACAGCAGCGAAGCAACAGGAATTCCATAGAACGGACGTAATTAAAAGCGCAACGACCAAAGAGAACGACGCTGCTGCGCCGCTGATGCTGGGCGAAGAAGTGCGCTCGACGGTGAATTGCTTCACGCGCGCAATGGATAGCAAAAATCACGCCAGGATAATAGCTGCTCAAGGGGCGTGGAACATCACAAGTGGCGCTGCAGCTGAGGAGCTCATAGCAGCGGACAAAAACACTGACGATGCCACAGAGCAGTTCGACTGGGCGCCAGTGGCCGGGAAAGTGCAGTGGCCGGCACGTGCTGCTGCACATGAAAGCGAAGACGACGACAATGACAACGACAGATCGGACGGCAATAATGCTCACAACGACCGAACGAAGGCAACTGAAATGTCAACAATTGAAAAGCAATCGGCAGCCATTTTAGAAAAAGATAATAGCACAACATATGACACTCGAGTGCACATGGCGGATGCGCCGCACATGGTGCAGCACGACGCCGAGGACGCTGTGGACATTGCCGGCCATCGCAACGAACTGCCGGGGTATTTGACGGTGGGGGAAAGCGTCGAGTCGGTTGACAGTGGGGAGGAAGCCGTCGACGCTCATGATGATAGTGATGACGATGAGGGGGATACCGACAGCAATGAGGCTATTCACATAATGTCACACTTGCACGAAATGGTTAAAACTATCGAGGGCGATAAGTTGTCGCTTCGACCGGTCGACGATGTAATGAAAAGCGAGACAGAATCAACACAGCCGCCGTATGAGGATGGCAAAGTGCCGTCATTGGCCGCCGCCGCCAATCCGCACCGCAAACCCATAAAGAGTACTGCCAGCGGAGCGGAAATTACAACGACAAATTGGTGGCACACATTGTCATATACGGAAATTAGAAAATTTTTAAATACGATCTTTGATAGTGCGGCACAAGAGTTGTACACGGAAATCGCACGGAAATCAAAGGAAATACAAAGCGGCGAGAAGGAAGTGGACGCGTGGCTAAGTGCGGATGCCGCTGCCAGCGTTAATGACTTTTGGTCGTTCTGGTAGGTTTACAGTGTATGTAAATTTTATACTTTTCTAAGCACATTCGAATTTTTACGACACTTTGAGATGGACTGATTATTTATCATATTTTGTAGAGACATTGTGTAATGTAAACTAGGAAATTTTATGACTAAAAAAGTGCTATAAATATTTTAGTTTACGCATGTTTTGAATTGGAATATTTTATGTTGGATAAACATGGATTCATACTGCAAGCACTCACTTCTATTTCGCTAACTCCAAAGGAGAACACATTCAGTGCTTCAGTAGTCAAATGGTGTTTCAAAGGTCACATCCACATTCACCAAAAAACAAAGGCCTCCTTCATGGCGGCAACAGATGAAACATCACCCATGACTGCGAGCCATCACCTGACCCGGTGGAATAGCAACCAATTAACGTTACCAAAACAAAGCATTACGCCTTGTTGAGATCCTCCATCGAGCAGAGTTTAAAAACAACAAAATTACAAACAATTAATTTGGCTTTGTTTCCATTATGATGGCCTTTTTATTTTCTTTTTCTTTCCATCATTTTTCACAACGAAACTTTTACTTGTTCGGTTTGTATACCAAATTTTTGCGGCATTTGTTGAAACAACAGTCAACGGCATTGTTTTATTTGATGTTTGTACTACAACACATGAAGCGGCGAACGGGTAGGGAACCATAAGTGCTGGGTGTAGCACCAACTTGTATGTTTATGGCAACAGTTCACTGCTGTTGTAACGATGTTCATTGCTTTCAGCTGTTGTAATATTGAATTTGCTCTTTAAATCGTGCAGAGTCAACGGCATCCAGGGCCCCCACCGGCTATTTGCCAGTTAGAGCAATCAACGAAAGACAAAACCAACACACTGAAGGCATTTTATACATTTTACGTATGTACAGTGTACCAATAAAGTCTACGTACAGCACCTGATTCAGAACTAATTATTAAAAAACACTAAATAATTGTAGAAATTTTGTAAAAAGGTCGATGCAGATCTATTTATTAAGCACCAAAAATAAGCTCAGAGTTCCTTCAATCGAATCAAAAAAAAGTGCACCCGGAAACTGTGCGAAAAGCCGTGATTGATGCCGGTTTCAAGTCTCGCACTCCTCGCCGAAAGCCATTTGTAAATTTAATCAATCGCAAAAAGCGTTTGGACTTTGCTCGTGAGTACCAAAATGCATCTCCTGAGTTCTGGCGCAATGTTATATTCTCCGATGAGTCCAAATACAACATCTTTGGCTCTGATGGCAAGCTCAGGGTCTGGAGAAAGACGGGAGAAGCTTACAATCCAAAGCATACGATCAAGACTGTAAAGCACGGCGGCGGCGGAGTGATGGTATGGGGTTACATGGCTGCCAGCGGCGTTGGAAACTTAGAAATAATTGAAGGAGTCATGGATCATCGCGCATACATTGATATTCTCAAGAGAAATTTGAAGCCAAATGCTCCACATCTACTAAAAACACCACCGCAGAGTCCAGACCTCAATCCTATTGAGCACATGTGGAATATGCTTGAAAAAAAGATAAGGACTAATCACATTTCGTCAGAACCTCAGCTACAACAGGTTCTTCAGGAGGAATGGGCGAAAATCGACGCAAACTATACACAAAAACTTGTAAAGTCGATGGCAGATCGCCTCAAGGCCGTCATTAAAAACAAGGGGTATCCAACTAAATACTAATAAAACATTTTTTAGGTTTTCATAATTCGTAGTTGATTAATTTCGTAAGTGTACGAAGACAAATGCACAGACATACCTTAATTGTACGAAGACTTTACTGGCAGTAAATAAGCGATTTTTTTTTGTTTTTGGCTAAAAACTTTTAAACTACTTAATGAAATATATTACAATAGTTTTTGTTGTTATATTAAAAATAAATGCTTAATAAATTGATCTGCATCGACCTTTTTACAAAATTCCTACAATTATTTAGTGTTTTTTAATAATTAGTTCTGAACCAGGTGCTGTACGAAGACTTTATTGGTACACTGTATGTGTTTGGAACGATCTGTAAATAATTTTCTTATTATTTGTATTAATATTTACAACTTGTAAATGACTCGCGAATGCTCGTGATGACAGTTGAGTTCAACCAGACGAACTCATCTGCAAATTTAAATGAAAGCGCTTGGATACCCTTTGAGAGTAGCGAATGTCTTGTGCACCGTACAAGTGATATTTGATTAGTTGGGAAACACTTTTGAGTTTCGCTAATTTCAATCTGTGTTTAAAGACCTTTGGCAGCGTGTACTCTTGCCACCGTTTTCGTCACCCGCATTAGGTTAGGTTAGGTAGGGATCCCACTCGGAATCCCTTCTTAGAAAGTTCAGGAGCTAACCAATGCCTCTCAGTCCGGGGCAATCCAGTTCGACCTCTAGGAGAGTAGATCCAAAATTTCAACTTTTGCCGCGGAAGCCAAGTCTGCCAGGAATCTTTACCCCCGGGTACGGAGACGGCGCTCCTGCAGAGCCGGGCAATGGCACAGGAAGTGTTGGATGAGTCACCCGCATTAACATTGCTATGAATCTAAATCCTAGCAATATCCCAAATGAAACCAGTTCAAACCTTGCTTAAAGTTCATTTATTTCAGCTCGTAAAAAGTTGTCAATCGTTTCTAGATTAAAGTTGTTCTGCAGCTTCTGTTAGAGGTGCACGTCGTAGGGTTCGCTTCAATTCTGACGCCTTGAGAGCCGGTTTGCTGTTGCTGCTACGGCTGGTTCCGAGCACAGCGTTGGCTTGGAGTGGCAACGGATTCACATCGGCTGGCACATTAACCGTCGGAGAGTATTGCGGCTCTTCAATACTCGTAGGCTCCGTTTCGCTGGCGGGTTGAACAAGCAGCACTGCTGGCAAAGGGCTATTGAACTGTCTCTGTTGCCCATTCGTTATCGGAAGAACATCACAAATCCCAGGGATTTGACTACAAATGGCCGGTCTTGACTGTGCCTGGGTTTGACACAGCCAGCTGTTTGGGTTGGCGCTGCAGAAGCCCGCTGGCGGCATAACCGGATTTTGGCACATCCAGAAGTCTGGCAGCATTTGGCAGATGGCGTCCAGGCCCGGCGGTCGCTGCACAGCTGATGCTTTGATTGTGTGGCGCGGAAGACAAGCCCAGTGTGTGGGGTAGGTTGTGCAGAAGCCGGGCGGTGGCGTAACCGGATCTACGCATTGCCATTGCGGAGGATCTGTTGGGAACTTGTCGCAGATCCACTGTATTGCCTCCGGGCGTTCAATGGGCTTCATGGTATCACCGCTCGTGCACGCCCAATGATTGGGATAGTTACCACAGAATGCGTCCGTTGGACCTGCGCCGCCAGGGCACATCCAGTGCGAAGGGAAGATGGCACAGAGCCACGGCAATATGAGCGATTCCTCTTCGAGCACGTTCGACCGGCGGCAAGAAGGCTCGAAAAGCATGCAGAATTGATCGGGCAGTTCTGGGATAGCCGTATCGCCCGGATTGCAGAGGAAAGCGACGACCTCACAGAATTCTGCTGCTGCTGCGGGCGTCTGCGTTGGAGTTGGCGTTGTCGTTGGAGGCGGAGTCGTGGATGGTCGCGTTGGACGCACTGTCGGGGGAGGTGGTATAAACGGCGGCAGCGGGTACGGGGGATACAAGAACGGCGGATACGGCGGCGGTGGATAGGGATAGGGATACGGATAGTATGGCGGATAGTGACGCTTAGTCGAGTTGATTTTATTGGAAACATTTCCGTGACGTTTCTTGTGATACGTTGCTGACAGTTGACGATGCTGCTTTACTTCAGCCTCATCGTTGCTGGCGGCTTTCTCCAACTTCTGAGACTCCTCGCAAAGCACCACACCCAATGCCAGTAACAATAAGCAGACGATTGTCTTGGCGAGCATTTCGCTGTTTCTAAAACCCTAAACGTAGCTGTTGTTCTATAGTTGTGAGAGCTGCTCGCTGGACTGAATGGAGCACGAACGGTATTCAAAGCTTTTATAGTCGCTAGAGGAATTTCAATGTTTTCTTTTCATTTGTTTATCTTTTGGTCGTCAATCTTGTAAATCACTGCAGGGTGGTTTCGGCAATGTCTACAATGGGTGAATATTCGCATTTACCTAAAATAGGCGAATAGGTAAACAGAGCTAAGCAATAAAAATATGATTTCGATGATAATAAAAGAAACGATAAAAAGTAATAGAACTGTTTGTGAATGTTGTTTAGAGAAAATTATACGCGTTTGTGCAAATTTGTCGACACGGACTCAAATAAAAACTTAAGCTCGGTTAAGCCCTAACAGGAATTTAACTGGAGGAGAATTTCCTGCTGCCGCTTTTGAAAAATGTTACGTTTCGTGTCGATGAGAAATCATTAAGCCAATCAATCCTGAAGTTCTGGGATACCGTCTCTTTTTACCAGTTTTATGTTAGTTGCCTGGGGCATTAAATTTTTCATCTTCAGAATTTCAATTTCGAAAATTCAAAGCGGGACATAGGGTGCCCCCAACTAAGGCAAAGGTGCCCATAACAAAGCCACGCATTTACATATTATCAGCGTCAGTTGGTGTAGTAAAAATAGTAGGTAGTAGGTTTAGACCAAATATAGATTTTAATGATTATAGAACCTAAAACAGTAGTAATTTCTTGCTACAGTTTACAAATTTAGCAGCACACAGCTGCCTGGCCCAATTCTGTTTGTTTAGGTTTTTTGTGTTGGTTCACTATAAAAGGTCTTTGACCGATTTCGCTGCTCGTTGTGTGGCACGTTTGCTATTGTTGTCCTAATTTTCACTAAAGTTAACATTGATTTGATGTGTAACACGAGCTAATTCATGGAATTACACTCATTTGCATTTGTTTATAGGCACAAAACAAGATAACAATAAATTTCTTCCCAAATAGCAAAATCTTCTATAGTGCAAAAATTCGCAAAAGCTTTTAACGTGCTAGAAAGTTGAATGTCTTTATTGAATTTAGAGAAATTATTTAATTATTTATAAAAGCAAAATAGAACATTTTTTCAAATAATTTATAATCAAACTAGCTGAGCCCCGTGGCTTTGCACGCACGCTCTCTCGTTTCCCCTTATAAAAATTCTTAACCCATTGCTGAGCCCATCGGATTTTGATTAAAAAAAAAACATGTGTCTAATTATCTTTGATTTCGAATGTTTTACAAAATTTTGAAGTCAGAAGGCCCATAGTACATTTCGATTTTCAAAAAAATTAAAAGCTCGTTTTTATTATTTCCTGATTGAAGTGCTTTTAGCTAAATTTGAAGACAGAAAGAAGGCTCAATAAATCTTGTTGCTCCACACAAATTGTTAACCCATTAATGACCCCGTTAGACTTTTATTTTCAAAAAAGTTAAAAACACGTATCAAATTATTTCTCACTAAGAGTACTCTCCCCATGTTTTAAGTCAATGGGCCCATTAATTCATATTTCTTCACAGTTTCTCCGTACAAACTTTTAACCTGTCGTTGACCCCGTCCGATTTTAATATTCGGAAAAATAAAAAACACGCTTCGAGTTATTTTAAATTTGAAGTACTTTCACAAAGTTTGAAGTCAAAAGTTAAAAAAAATGTGTTTCCCCATACATAGAGTAAGTTCGGGTAATGTGATATACCTGTTTGTTTTACGGCGATTCCCGACACACTTTGCCTTAAAAGACACTTTTTTGGTCTCAAACTGCTCACTGACACATTATTTGTAGTATATCTAAGATTATTAACTCTTTAAGATAAACTGTTGACAAGTTTTTTAATTACAAATGAAAATATCCAAAAAGTGGCGGGTTATGTGATATACCCAAAAACGTATTTAACAGACCTATAAGTTTCAAACTTGGTCAAAATACTCCAAATCAAAAATAATAAGAGACGTGCTTCTCAGTTTTTTAAGAAAATCACAATGTTACGGGGTAAACCAAGGGTTAAACATTTGTATCGAGAAACATTATTTCATGGGTTTTTTCATCTGAAACGTAACCACAACAAATTTTTGAGATTATTCCACTTCAAATATTTTCAAATTAAGCATATATACATTACTGTATACAATAGTACTACTGTCATAAGTTTGGGTACCGTGATGTACTATATCACATTACCCGAAATTGACTTTTTGCGAAAAAATATTATAAATATAATTTTGTTAAAAAGTTAAGAAATATAATTTTGTTAAAAAGAGCTTACATCGCAAACTCATAATCGATATCACTGATTTACTTCTGTTTAGCCTCGAACTTTTTAATAATATTTTTTTTTACCTTTTATACTTTCAAACTTAATGACCAAAAACTTGTGCAAGCACTACTCAAAGCACTTCATCACACTGACTGTAAACTATTTAAGCAAATACATCCAAAATCATGCTGCACAAGTTTTTTAGCTTTTATAATGTTTTAAAAAGGTTAATTTTGAAACAGGTCAACGCACTTGTGAAATAAGCCACTATATCACATTACCCGACCATATCACATTACCCGAACTTACTCTACTTTTAACCCGTCGTTGATCCAGTCCGCCCACTGAACAGTAGAATGACACTTCTATGGGAGAATGTCAAACCAAATTTCAATGCTGTGCGACTCACAATTCCGAAGCTATTCCATATAAAAGAATTTAGTTTTATGGGCGGTGCCACGCCCCCTTGTTCAATACCCGCTTCATTCCCTCTATCAAAGGAGATGACTAAAATAGTAAGTAATAGTAGTAAGTTCGTACCAAATTTAATTGATGTGTGACTTATGGTTCCAAAGTTATTGTCTAAAAAAGTATGCTGGTGGTGTCACGCCCCTGAAACCTTCGCAATATAATATCAATATCCAATATAATATCAATAATATAAAATAAAATAAATAAAAAATATAATAATTAAAGCAATACATTAACGAGTCAAATCAAAATAAAAGAATAATTTCAGTCAAGATTTATTATAATAAAAATTTGACAAATTTGTTAATACACTGAGACTTAAATTTAACAATGGGTTCTTTGGAAAAATCCAATGCGATCACATTGTTGCACGGAACAGTTGTAGGAGTCTATTCGAACACAGCACGGCACAAGTGCTTTCAGAATCATACCCAATGAAGTCTTCTAAGATCTTAGAAACAGACCGCACGTAGGAATGAGTCATACCTGGGTCCGAGTTGACACAAGAATGCACAGTGGTTAGATAGCTATTTAGAGCTACGGAATATCTACTCTGATAAAGGGAAAACAGCGATTAGCTGCCATAGACGAACTATGTGTAAATCACTACTACTGACATTATTATGGAAATGGGAAGGAAATTGGTGTTGAATATACATGGTGTAAAATATTCATAAGTCAGACTGAGCGAACTATTTTTTGCAATGAAATGTGATGCATCTACATTAAGGCTTACGGAGATATAGAAATGTTTTTTTTAGGAATACCAAACAGCAGTCGATTTTAGGGAGTTGTGGAACCCATAAAAGGGTACCGCTTTTGGTTTTTAAATTTTCAAATCGTGTTCCAATTTACTTATTTGAAATCAGTTTCTGTTTTGTTTGTATTATTTTGTTTTTTCATATTAATCCAAATTTGTGGTGAGTTTGCGACGGATGTAGCTTAACCTGATATTTTCGACTCTTTCGCGACCATTTTGGTTATGTTTATAGAACAAGTTATAAGTCTCATGTTCAACTGAACATACCAGTATGACTGCAGTAGCGAATGAATTAAGGAATTGTTGCAATCAAATGGTGTCGGCAGATAATATAGCTTAAACGGGTTCGGTCCACTTCTGTATTCTGTATAACAAGACCTAACAAATTCAGGAAATACCTAAAACGGCTCACACCTCTTACAAATAATCTATGATGAGATAGCTATGAAAAATGTCTGACAACCATTGAAAAAAGGATAAAGAAGTTAAGAAAAACCATTAAGAAGGATGGATTATGGACTATCAGTCGCATAGTTCTATTTGAGATAATGCGTGACATAGTTGTTGCGATGAAAATGTATAGTTATAGTAGAATTCTGAACAACTAAGCAGAAAACTGAGACGAAAAGGTCCCCACTGAGCGGTGCGCTTCGGTGGTGGTCAGTTTGAATCTAACATGCTGATGGATACGGTTTAAAAACGAATTGAAATACGTTCTAGGAATACTCTGGTTAGACCAAAACGTCCGCCTTACAAATTATAATTAATGACCAAAATTGCACATTTTAAAATTTTTGTAAAATTCTTTTTTTTGCATCATTTTTGGCTCTGCTCAGATTAGGTGCATCCTTCTGATGGACAGGTCTCTCCCGAACGAAATACTCGAACCGGGAGTCTTTGCTATTGCGAGCGCTCGACAGTCGTTGTGCCACACCCTCAAAGTCACCACTATTCACATTGTAAATGCTATAATATTGGCTTCTGTCCGCATTCGATTCCTCGCGGTTAAACGACGGTTGTCTCAGTTTGGTCAGATCCGTGTCGTCTTCGGCCACAATTAGCTTCAATCCTTTGCTGGCCACACCGTCGACTTCGCTGTTAGCGGCGGACTCCTCGGCCAAGTTGTGTATGCGAAGCCTTACAGCGGCCGCTGGCGTTGTGCCGGGCACCGGTAGAATTGGCAGTGTGTCGCTTCCGGTAATGGGCGCAACGGCGGTTGGGGTTTGCAGTGCGCCCACAAGTCCCTTAATGAACTCGGCGGTGACCATTGCGTTGGGATCGCTGGCTGGGTACGGCTGCATAAGAATCGGCGCGTACGCCGGTGGCGGCAGCGTATACACCGGATCGAAGGCGGGATAGAAGGGCCGCTGTACTGGCAGCACGGGCACAGAAGCGGCAGCCGTTGGCGCCGTTGTGATTATCTCGTCGGCCTGGTTTATGTTGTCAGATGGTTCGTTCAAGTTGAGCAGATCCAGCCAGAAGTTGGGGGGCTGTGGGCTGTTGCCCGGTGGATTTGGCTGTTGACTGGTCGACTGTTGATCGCTGACGATACCATTCGGTTGGTTTCTGGTGCCGTGCAGTAAGCTGAGCAGCAAGAACGTTCGACCAGTTTGCCGGTTGACGGGTTTCTTCTTTGCAATACTTTTGGCCGACACTACGGAGCTGCTCAGAAGCAATGTTAACACTAAAATGTTCGAAACTCTGCACTTTGACATTGTGAACTCAATTGCAAGTGCGTGAAATTCGAAGCTAAACTAAGCGACAACGCTTTGATTTACCTTTATTTATACCAATGCGTTCATTTGGTGAATATTTTCGCGCGCTGGTGTACTGAACTCTGACCGTCTGTAAGGGGTAGCTACGAAGTTGATAACCTGTGCCTTGAATGGGCAATAAATAAAAATCTATTGAAATCACAGCACAGCAACAAAAACACAGCAACATGTTGCCAAAAAGACCGGCAAGCGAAAACGAGCAAAAGATAGAAATGTATTTGAACATTTGGCTACTTGGTGTGCTGACTTTCTGTATATGGAAGAAACTAATTAATTTTTTAATTTAAAAAAATCTAAACCAATATTTAGTGCAATTAAACAAAAAATTGACTACTTATTTTCTTTTAGCGACCAAGGAATCTTCGCAAAACACAATAAACAAGCTTTTCTTGAAGTTTTTAGTTAAGGATGTAAACAGACTTAGGAACTAGACGTAAATTCTTCGAGCTTCAATGTTTGTGGCGGCCTCACTTAGTGGGGCTTACTGTAGCCCGAGACACCTAATCTGTATCGAATTCTGCGCCGCAATAGTCAAAGTCGTATTTACATATTCGTTCGTGCAAGCTCAACATAGCCGTTTCGCCGAAAGTGACGAAAGTGACCTGCTTTAGTCTTCCTCACTCATGGATATACATATAAATACTGTTAGCGCTCGTGTGTACCGAAACAGTCAGGGAAAATCAATTTGGCTCGACACACTGCGAAGCGCATTCAGCGCGACAAAGCCAAAAAATGTTCTCACATTCATTCATTTCACTATTCGCTTTTTTGCTGGTGGCATCAACAGCCCGCGCCGCCGCAGGATCAGCAAAGCCGCAGCAACTGCAAGCCGCACCACAGTCACAGCTACCAGATGCCGAGTACGAGTATCGTTCAATAAACACCCAAGGCGGATCGCTGGTAATCAAGGTTCCGCGCATAACTGCGGACAATCTGTACAATTTATTCCAAGTGAAAAAGACCACTCGAAGTCCCGACTACGAAGACTACGATCAGACTACCAGGCGCACACGGCCAACAAGAAGAACAACGACGACAACAACCACCACCACAACGAGGAAGCCGCACAGACCTGGCGGATGGCACAGGCCTGGCGGATGGCACAGGCCTGACGAATATCCACCATGGAATGAGGGGTCTGGGGAAAGTGGCGAGAATGAGAGGCCTGGGCCTCCGCCGTGGTCTCATCAGCGACCCCCGTACGAATGGCCGTTTCCGCCGTATCCGCCGTACTTCTACCCCCCATACTTCTTGCCTCCCTTCCACGGTCAGCCGCCACAACGCCCAGACGAAAAAACCGATCTCGTGTCTATGCAGGCAGTGGCTAGTGGCTTGCATCCAATTCCGATTCCAGTGAGACAAATTCGATCTATTTATTTAAACAATTACAAATAAAAATATTATTAAACAATACAACAACAATATTCTATTTAATTGTTTTATTCATTTGACAAGTTTTCATCCAGTGTTAATTTTTTAAATTACTCTTAGGATGTCTAACCGATAGTAAAATCATGAATTCTTTCAAACATAGGTCGAACCATAGTATAATAATAAAGTAGTCTAACCTGAACTCTCCCCTCTTTTGAGTACAAATTTTTTGAAATTTCTTTCACAATATTTCATTTTGATGCACAAAATATTTTCAAAACTCTGTTCATAAAATTTTCTGCCAATTTTTGTAAACAAAATAGAAATACATTAGAAATACTCTCTCAGGTTAGACTACTTTATTATTATACTATGGGTCGAACTAAGATATCTCTTCAACTTATTTTGTATGTTTGTTATTCTTAGATAAGTTAATTGTCTCCAAGGGTTACGCAGGTCTATTGTAACCCACTCACTTATGTGGCCAAAAAAACAACTGTTACTAAGTTAGAACTTTGATATTTTTTTCAGAAATTGATCCATTGCGATAATACAGTCTTTCAAGATCGGATCCCATTTTAATGTGTTAGTTAAACCACTACGAGTTGTTTGTAAAGTACAAGAAGCTACATCCAAAAGCTTCTTCAAAACATTGAAAGACCAACAGGCTTTTAGTGTCCGTCGCTTCCTATTTCCTAGTTACATAGTTACCTATCAGACTTTAACTCGAAATAACCCTACAAATACGCCAATTCTATCGTTTCTTATTAACATTAATAACTTGCAGCGGTTGAGGTTAGGTTTTCTACAAACCGAAGCCAAGTTATTAGATATTACAATATCTAAGTGGATAGTTACGTTAGGTAGGGAAGGGTCTGTGCGGCAGGACCGCACTTCCACTCGGACGCCAAAATGGTTCATTGTGAATCCCTTCTTTTGGTTTTCTGGAGCTAACCAAAAGCCTCAGTCAGAAGGAAACCAGTTCGATCTCTTAATGAAGGAGAACAGTTTCGAGACTTCAACCTTCGCCGCACAAGCCAGGTCTGTCATGAATTTGGACCCCAAGGTGCAGTGTCGACGTTCCTGCAGAGCCAGGTAGTGGCACAGGGAGTGTTGTATCGTTTCTACTTCTTCTTCATCTCCACAGCAACGGCATAGATTCAATAGAGCAGTGTCCGCTGATGACTCCAACGAGATGCCGAATGGGGGTACGACTCAGGGACAATACAAATCGCGTTTTCGTCAAGGAGAGGGCAGGTGCCGCACTCGGTCCTGATTCGTCATGGCGACTCAATTTAATTTTTGGTCAACCTGCCAATATACATATACAGGGCAGATATCGGAGGAAACACAGAGAGTGACCTGGATCTAACTGGATATTGCTTGATATTAAAATTCTAGTTCTAAAGGAAGCGTCAAGAAAGTACTACTGTGATCCCGAAACCGGGTAAAACTGACCTCGGTAGAGTGCTTGTGATTAATAGAAATTTTAGCATTTAAGCAAATCGCACAATTTTCAATTACTTAATAGTAATCAAAATTTACTTTGCCTCCTTCAAAATGGTCTCCCATTTAGTTATGACAGCGATTCAGTCTTGAAAACTTTTTCAGCATCAATTAAGTCAAAATACGAATAGGTACCCCGAGCGGGTATTTGAATCTGTCGAACAGTTGACTACGTGTCCCTTTGGATGAGTTCATAATCGTAATCTGAAGAACCACCAAAATCAATCGATTACACTCTTGACACCGTTTAGCGTAAAGAAAAATTTCTCCTTAACTGAAATGTTGGCTACTTAACATAATTTCTTCGCTTTATTTATGTCTTCAGGCTTACGTCTTCAATGTAATTTAGGACGAGACATCTCTTCGATAATAACTTATTGCACCTTAAAAACTTGGCCACACCCAGAAATCAGTGTTCGATATTATCAACTTGGACTTGACTTCCATCAGCTGCTCTAAACCAATTGGGTGACAGTTCGCACTCATGTTTATTAAACCAATTTCATAAGTATGACGCGCTAATAAGCTACGAAAAATGATACAAAATTAGACTTTTAAATAACAGAAATTCCCAGCAGTTTATTGACAGAATATAAATTAATGAAACGTGCCTTGATATAAGCAATTTTTAATATAATATTCAGACTATATCTTTAAGTTAATATATAGTAAAAGTGCCATCGAAACCATTAACTAACGAGCACATCTTATATTTCTTTTTTAATTTTAATTTGTTTTCTTTCCTTCACAACGCGCGTTGGCTCAATTCTTCAGTTCTTCTTTTTCATTCTCTTGTTGCTATTTTGTTACAATTGTTCAACGATTATCGACATCAGCATAAGCTCATCGTTTCAACACAAGCGAAGCTTAGTCGGTGGCTTCTTGCCAGCTATTGGCTCAATAAATTCATAACTTGACGGTTGTATAATAAATATTTATAAATGGTGTATGCGAATGTTAAGATTGCCATTTCGACTCTGAAGAGAATTGGGTTAATTTAGACCATTGATTTGAAATGGCCAAATTTAAAGCAAAAATCAAATGTAACAGAGGCTCATAAAACTCAAGTTACGGCAAATGTTACTGAACGATCTTTCGTAAAGAACAAAAATCCCATGAAGCAAAATCAATGAGCGAATATGAAAGAGTTGCCCAGAAAAAATACTATAAATGGAAACGAGCTTGGCGAACTCCGAGCCAGTGACAAGTAGAATCGACGCCAAAGCGGTATTGCAGGGACAGAAACTGTCGTTCCAGTATTCGTAAGAAGAAGCATTTCTACCACAATGTCTGCCAAATTCAGGCTTTGCCTGCTTTTGGCACTGTTCGTCTGCTGCGCTCGAGCCGAGCAAATAGAATTGCTCGAAAAAGAACAGAGCGCCGAAACCACAGAAGCCAGACAGGACCTCCATGTGATTGATCAGCAGAATCTGCTGCTGCAGCAGCAACAGTTACAGCAGAGGCTCATCGAAGAGCTGCAGCAGACCCGACTGTTGCAGCAGCAGCTGGCCGAAAAGTTGAAAGCGCAATTACTACAGCAACTGAACGAGGCCGACGAGGATGTTGAGAGTGCCGATGCTGTTGTTTTAAAAAACTTAAACCTTAACGAGTTGTTCGCCCAAAAGTTCGGACAACAAAATCGACCACAGCGGCCGTCTAAACGTCCGCATCGGCCACAATATCCAGACTATGACTATGACTACGAAGACTGGCCTACCCGCCCGCCGCGTCCAACAAGGCCACGACCAACAAGGCCACGGCCAACAGAACCCCATCCATCCAGGCCAACGCCATCACCGCCCGATGGCGACTTTGATCGTCCTCCCTATGGCTGGTACCCCAGACCGTATCCACATCCCTACCCGCCGCCGTTCTACTACTATCCGCAACCGCCCTACGGCAACCCGCACTATGGCTACGGCTACGGCAACCCGCACTATGGCTACGGTCACGGCAACCCGCATTACGGCTACGGTTACGGCCAACCGTACCCCATCATCCGCGGAACGCCACAAGGCAGTCCCGTTGCAACGACAATTGTTACAGCTCCAACCGCTGATCCCAACGTTGCGGCCCTGCTTGCGGCAGCCTCTGCTGGCAGCATGCGAAAGCTGTCCAACACCCGAACGGATGCGGCTGTTGCTACGGCGGTTTAGTGTTAAGTGCGACTTGTGCGGAAACTTGAGTTTCTTTAATTTTTATATTAAGACATTTTCACATACATTTGGACAAATAAAATCGGCTAAAAGCTATAAAAACCTATGTTGGCATCACTTTTGATAATTGAAAAACATTTGAATAGATATCCTAACCTAAAATCAGTAACGACATACTGTATTTAGAAGAGTTTTCCTTCTTTTTCAGTTTATTGTCAAATTTCATAAATAAATTAAGTCATAAATAAAGCCATAAAAAAGTAACAACATCGAAATCGACGAACAAGTCGATGCCAAACGACGTTCGTAGTTCCTGTCAGTGGGCCCACACACACAAAAACATTCGCATAATTATGATAATTTGTTGTGAATAACCGTTGTTGGTGTCTCTTGAGTAATAAAACTCATGTTGGTGTTTTCTTGAAGTAATAAAACTTGTGTAGAAATGTTTCGGTTTTTCGAGACCAATTCTGACAGTGTAGATGAATCAGCGGTGCATGATATGTCTGAGCAGCACCGCAAAGTGCTTTTGTTACGCCAGCGATGACATCCGTCAGCAGCTCCAACGATGCATATTGCTTTTGCTCTTAGTGTCTGTTTCGGCGTTGTTTCCTTTCGAACGCTTTGCGCAATTTGACTTGTAATGCTGCAGCACGACACAGAGCGCTCCAGTTTCTTATTTTCAAGCAGCAGAGATGGCGCCAAGTCGACAATCGCTGATAACATCGTCCGACACAACTTTTGCGTATTTGAGAAAAACTATAATTTGAATGCTTTAAACTTTCATATTGAAATCCTATTCTTATTTGTTCCAAAATATAAAATAAAAAAATAAATATTTTACTTGTACACTCTTTTCAATTCTATAGAAATGAAGAAGTTTCTTATGCGTGTAGCAAAGTTTGAATTTCGTAAAAATGCGTTTTATAATCGCACATGTTGAACATCATTGTTTGCAGTATTTTAGTGTATTCGGAGCGAACATAACAGAAACAAAATGAAACAATTGACAACAAAAATAACAACAGAAATCAAGTTAGGGGTTTTCATGGACACATTCGGAAATATATAACATGGGCCTTAGATTCGTCAACTGCTGAATATAAAAAGAAGAAGTTTTGAGTCAATCAAAACTTTTGATTTTATTTTATGTACAGTAAAATGTGCAAAAGTACATCACTCCAGTGGCTCACAGGACTTTGTTTTGTAAACACTTTTTGAGCCCAATACCATTTGAATCCATATTTTTTACCCAAAAACTTGTAATATGTAAACAGATATTTGGGAGGTTAAAGCACAAGATCGAGTACATTAAAAAAAACTGAATTTATGGGTGAGGTACTTCACTTTACTGTAGTAAGTATAGAGTATTTTTTTATTTAATTCTAAGAACGTCAATGCATTTAAAACATATAAAAGTACCAAAGTTCCCGGAGTTTCAATTGTTCAGTGTACGGACCTGAATTCCAAGAAATTTTCGTAGTGAGAATGCGAAAATGTTGTGCTGTTCTTCACTGTTGTTGGCCTTGTTAGTGGGTTTCAATCAGGCACTGTTCCTATGAGGGAGCCGTGGTGAAGAGATGCCAAGAGTGCGGAGAAGGTGAAAATGTGTTCAATGCTGTCGCTGATAATGCGGCAATGCATTTTTATTTTCGACACCGCACACGCACACATGCACATATTGTGTGTGATTTGTTGTTACACTCATTTGTACATACGTACACATGTATAGTATGTATGTATGCATCTATCAATGTTGATGCTTCTTGTTCGCTTCGACAACATTATTGCAGTTTATTGGTATTTACACTGTTCGCGCGCTTTTCCTTTGACAACGTTGCCTTCAATTTTTGCTTGATTTTTTCTATTTTGTTTCGCTGTTGTTACATTATTCTTTGTAATGTTTTGCTTTCAAAGCTCTCAACATAATTAAAATCCGGTTGAAAAAAGAATCTTGAACGTATCGTTGCGGTTGTACAAAAGACAATTTGAAAATTGTGCAATTCTTTCTTAGGGCGTTTTAGGAAAATCGTTTTTCTTTCTGTGAGTTTAACGTTGCACCCCACAAAATACGCGCCACTTGGCTTTTAATAAGCCAATAGCAATTTAAGTAGATGGAAAAACGCTTTTCAACTAATGACTTAATTAACTTTTTTTGTCTCAATTTAAATCGTCTTCTATGAAAGCGCTGACATGTGACTTTAATCATTGACTGAGATATATTTGTAATACATAAACAATAAATAGCTGCACTAAGGTCTGTCAAAATACACCAAAGCACAAAAAAATAGATGGAAACTTTTTATTGATTAGTTAACATCTACAAGTTAACTATGTTAATACTAACGTTGCCAGATTGGAGTCATAGGCGATTCAAAGAATTTTAAATATTTATTTTGGTTTAGGAATTGATAAAAACTTCTTTTCGGGTTTCAGAAAAGATCTCAACTCTACTTTACTATATTTTATTAAAGCACTTTTCATGAATACTAATATGTGAACACTTATAATTTTGTTTCAAATGATTAATTCTTGAAAAGAACATTGCCTCAAATTTCATACTTTATATTGCCGACATACAGCAGATATTCTTAACCCTTTTACCCTGTGTCTCGATATTACTTTTTGGTATTAAAGTCATAAAACACTTTCCTAAGAAGTGTGCATACCTCTTTGTTAGAGTTCTAGAGCTAGTTTACTTTTGAACAATTTTAGCTTAAAACGGGTTAAATAAATTTTGTATCAATACTTTTTAATTACAAAAAAATTATTTAATATTAATGGAAAAATACAAAATTATCACTTTTCGATTTTATTTAATCATTATTAAAGAAACAGGGTTTTGATCAGTTCGTAGACTTCAATTAGAACACAAACATTCCCTGATACCGCTGCAAATTATTGGACATTATTTTGCAGATAACAGTAAAATTTCTGTAAATTGCTATGAATTCACTTCTAAAATATTAATTTGTTGGGGCCTACTTAAATTAAAGTAGCTTTTGCAATAAGATGACAAATAGCTGAAGTTGCTCTCAGGCATTTGTGGGGTCGAAAGGGTTAAAAAATTGCGTCTAATAGTAAATTCAAAAACTAAAATAATTAATTCAAAAACTAAACTAAAATAGTTAATTCAAAAAACTATATATAGAAGTCAACTTGCCAATGTTCGCCCGCAGAAATCTCACATTTCAAATGTCGAGCAGCTGTGGCCTCCGTGACTGGTCGCTTGAAAATTTGTATGGCTACCAGCTTATTTTAATAGTCTTTGTCTCTTTCGCTCTCTGCCTCTCGTTGCACTATTCGTATTTTGTTTATTTGGGCAAACTGCAACTCAAATATTTAGTGCAATTTTTGTAAATTGAAACTTGAAGTTTGCATAACGTTTTTTCATTGGAATATAAACACTCACTCAGTCACCAGCAACTTTCTATGATAAACACATTTTTTTATATTTACTCTTGTTTTGGCCACTGCATCCATGACACTGCGACGGCTGTGCATGATGACAAAACGTCGCTATTTGACCGCTGTCCGAGTTAAGTTTTGTTTACCGAAAAGTGCAGTACAACAAAAACAAGTCGACTTGCAGGCAAATACTTTTCGCACATTTTCCGCTTATTATTTCTGCATTATTTCTGTGCAAAGCTTGTTTCTTGCAGCGGCAGAGCTGAAATATAAAATGCATTGGTGTGTTTTTGCTATTTGCACTTCCTTGAACGTGGAAGTTTTTGTGGTCGCATTATGTTTTTTTGTGTGTGTCTCGTTGGATGTCAGTGGTTCTTCGACTTTGACATGAAAACTGGTGTAACGCCTATCGGGGGGCGTGCGCAGGAAGAAAATGTACTTTCTGAAATTTAACAGACACTAGAAGAAAAATTGATTTGGTTTTTAACTTTTTTCAAAATGTTTATTAGTATTTATCAATTGTTTAATATTTATTAAATTTTTTTTACAGAATGCCAAAAATGTGTGACCTTCCATTTACTTTTATTCTGTATCGCATTAAGAGTAAACAATAAAAATTTTAATCAAATTTAAAACAAAAAATTAATGGTCGAATTTTCCAATCAATTACCATCACTATTCGCATCCACATTGTAACATCTCACGCGGTGTCATTCAGTCGTTTACTTTCACAGTCTGCAATTTTGTTTACACTTTTTTTCTTGATTTTATCGATTGTTGTTGTTTTTGTAATTGAAAATCGCCTTTCTTAATTTGAGCAGAACTAAAAGTTCTACCTAATTTCATTAGATAAATCCGTCTGTGCTGCAATTACATTTTAATTAGCGCGAGCGGAAATCATCTCGTCAATTCGTTAATCCGTTTCGACGTGATTTAATTTTAAGTTGCGTCCACAAAAGTCCCAGAGGAAAATGTTGCGCTGTCGCAACTGCTACAAATTAGACAGCAGAGTCGAGGTGGTTTGGCATTTCCAATACTTTCTGAAATCACGGGAACTTTTAGCAACTTTTACATTAAAGAAGAAAAAGACCACATCTGAATTAAAAAATTTCAACTCTCCAATGTTCTTCATGGGAAACAATTTGTTAATGCCCTTTGAATTGTGTTTGGGATCAGAAACATTCAATTCATCGGCTTTTCGTGGCGGGATTTTCGAAAAGTCACCGCAACCCTAATGACGTCAAGATTTCCAATCACCTTCGGTGCACTCGGTGCAGTCGGACAGAGTTCAATCGCTATCAGTTTGCGCACAAAACACGCAATTAGTGTAAATCGAAACCTTTGCATTTTTCAGCAACAATGGGAATTCTTTGGGCTTCAAGTTCAACAATGCAGGGCGAAACGTCGCAACCGGCTGGGTCATTCACCATTCAATGGCAGTGAACTGTAAATGTTTTTAAGCGAACAGTTTAAAATAAAAGGCTCATTGTGTGGTATTTTATACTTGAATATTAAATTGATTCAGTACTGCAAATAGGTTGAATAACATAAATATACAGACATGTACACATATCTTATGTTATAATGCACAATAACCTATTAGTATCTTAGATTTTTCCTGCTGATTACACTACTCGACACGAGAAATGCTCCTAAAAACAAAAGTATTTGTAGACTAATTTTCGGCTGCTGAACACGAAACTGAAAAGCAAAAAATTTTCTTAAGAAGCGTTTTCGAAAAATCTTCGAAAAACACTTTTTCCCCTCTTATTTCAGTTATGAGCACATATCTCGTATAACAACCATCCGACTAACACTTGTGACTCATCCTTCAGAAGTTAATTAACTAACCTTTCCAACAATGTATAGATTGTTCAAATCCAATAAGATTTGGGGAAGTTACTGAAGATGAAAGTTGTAAAAAAGTGAATTTTTTGACCATTTTCAAAAATTTGATATTTTCGAATGGTTTTTTTTATAGATAAACTAAATGAGCTCCTCTGGTTTTAAGATCTAATATGAAAGATATCTTATTTGAGCAAATATTAAGCCTAACATCAATAGAATTGAAGGAAAAATGACAAAGTTATAATGCACGGAGTGAAAACACCAAGTTTTCATTTATTACACCGTGCGAAAAAATGTTTTATTTTTCCGAGACCCATTCAAATGTTGATATAGACGTGAAACTAGAGGTCATTTATAATATCCGGGCATAGTCAGTTTTTCATTTTCTGACCAAAAAACCTTCTTAAAGGACTTTAAAGTTTTAAAAATATACACATTTAAAATATTTTGTTAAATATTTGCGATTGTGCAATGATGAAGATATGGATATCAAATACAAGAGGAAAATTGTCCTTTTCCTCCTTTTAACTAAATTTTCTATTTTGAACTAGATCTTTGAATGCTTTTTGACCAGAAGTCACTTATATAAATTTAGCTCTCACGGTTTCCAGGATATTCAAGGATAAAAATTTAATTGAGGTCCTTCATATCCTTTTTCATAAAATTTTTCCAAAAAGGACATTGTGCCATTTACGTCATATCATTAGCTTTCATTTGACGTAAAAATTATTCCTTTCTGACATTTGAGTCAAGAGATATGATGTTTTAAAGGTTTCGGGAAGGGGCAATTAGCCGCCCTCTTTAAACTGCATTCAAAGAAAAACTCGAACATTCCGGGAAAAATCCCTTGGCACGTTTTCATCTACTGAGGTCCTCTATCGAATGAGATGGGTTTGACCTTGTCCCTCGAAATTTTTTTTGATTTTGTTGCACTGTGTTATCGAAGGAATCTACACTCTCATCACAATCGAAAATGCAATTGAAAATCGCCCTTCTCGTACTGAAACATTTTCCAACTGCAAACGAATTACTGCGTTCTAAGTCAACAAGAAGTGAAACACAAAATAAATACGAAATAGCGAACGACTTATTTGCATTCCATCAAAAGTCAATCAAGTAAAAAACAAACAAGCAAATAAACCGACAGCAACAAGCCATCAAGGACATTCGAATAGTTGCAACAATTTGAAAAATAAAGCAAACGGCACTTCATTACCCGAACACCGGGCAGCGACTACATTGCGCAGCGGTCGCTCGACGCTCTACCCGAGCACAAGCCGACGCTGTGGGCTGAGTGGGAGGCGCAACACATTTTCATAATGAACTCGCAAAAGCAGAAATTCATCTTGTGCATTTTCCTTTTCGACCATCGAGCGACATCAAAACAAGTCGCACACGGTCGAGTGTCGTTTCCATGTTGCTGTCATGGTTTTCGTGCTTTGCGTTTGCCTTCTTCAGTGCCACTTTTGTTTATTATTTTACTTTGTGCTTTGTGTTTTTATTTTACTTTGAAAAATGGGCCATTCCCTTGACCGCTGGCGGCTTCCCCCTCGTGGAACGTTTAATACGCAAACAAAATCGATTTACGGCGATTTTACGCATTCAACAACAACAACAACACACAATTCAAATAGAACAAAGCGATCAAAAAAGGCAGCCAAGCAACGGCAACAACTACACAAAAACGCGCCCAACAAAACAGTCGCCGTGAAATCCGACAAGAATATGTCGACGACTGATTGCGCACGACTGATAGGCTTTGTGTGTCTGCCATATTAGCTGGAACTGTGTAGTGGCCCTAAGCTCTTTAAAGTGAATATTCGAATTTTTTGATTTTGGCATTTGATGCCCACAATTGGCTTCAAGTGCCAGCAATAAGGATAACCGTTGGTGCCACTTGGCACGTTTCGTTCTAGTCGAATTTACTATATTTATGTGGGTTCGCGTTGTTGTGCTTTTATTTATAGATATGGAAAGCATCGAAAGCAAAAAGCATGTCAGTGTGAGATTTCAAATGCAACCAAACCACTTGTTTCACGTTCTTTAGTGCCCTTTAGTTCACCCGATACCACTGTCAGGGCAACAAGTGCAGAATAGCGTATCCAGTTATTAGATATGTTCATAGATAGAGTTTTTGTTCCTCTTTATTCACTTCGCCAGGGAGTATGGTATTCCAACAAGGCAAATGCCTTGTGTTGGTTACGTTAATTCATTGAAATGAATGAAGGGTGGGTGAAAAACTTGTCGGATGCAAGGATGGGGTTGCCACCTATCGTCCCCTAACAGAGAGTTTCGACTAAGTTATATGAGTGCCTTCTATGCTATTTTTGCAGATAGGAGGTAGCAAAGAATATTAAATTATTTAATTTTCTTTAGAGGTAGGTAACGCAGAGTATTCAAATTTTTGACGAGCGCTGCCTCTTGCTGATGTGTAACAATTTTGTTTCTAGTTATTCTTTTCTGCTGTACCATCTGACTCGATTTGAAGCCGTTGTTTTTGTTTGATATAAAGTTTACAAAAAAATTCCCTCCCACTTTATTTCAAACTCTGGGCTTAAAGCGGTCATTGTGAGGTGTCTTCCCTACCATCTGTTGACTCTACCATCGCCAATTCGTATTCTATGTTAGCCTTTAGCCGTCGCAAGTGTTCTACCATCTCGGACCTTTATACTTTCAAGTTACTTTATTCCGTCTTTGTTCGCTCCAGGAAGTCATTTGGAGGCCATTTTATGTCTTAGGTATAAACGGCCTTGAGCGAGTACAGAAAGTCTTTATTCGCTTTGTCCTTCGATGCTTAATTTTGCAAATCCGATTCCCTCCTACGACGCACGCGGTCAGCTTTTAACTTTAAATCGCTCCTTAGCAGAAGATCTTTTCTCTCATTAACATTTTTATTTTTTTATTAATTATTATTTTATTTGTATACATTGATCTTGCGTTACCTTTAAACGTGTTTTGCAGCATGTTATCTAATTGAGTATAAGTATCCATAAGAAAATGTTTCGAATTTGTTTGAGTTTCCACCCCTCGTTTTCTCTGTAGTCTGTAATTAATTAGACATAATTCATAAACAAATAAACAAAAATAGACAAATTGTTTCTAATCGAACGTTTTGTCCAATTTCCATTTCATTAAATAATATTTTAAATTCGATTTCGTTATCATTTACAGACTGAACGATGTTATACAGGGTAGCTTTCATATTAACCCATTAAAACCTGACCCCAGAAGGGCTTGTGCGATTTCCATAAAATTTTGCACAATCTTAGTAATTGACCTAATCAAGAAAAAAAATCAAGAAAATAATTCATACCCCCACCCCCTGAACCAGGAGGGTACGTTGCGCAAACGCAATTTGGGCCTTAGTCACATACAAAACATAAAATTAAAAAAAAAAAAAATTGTTTTAAAGTTATTTTTAAAAAGTTTAGCATTACAAAATGCAGCCCACAAAGGGATTTTGATAGGTTTGAAGAATAAGTATTTTTAATTGAATTTGAAAAATTCCCCAAAAACACCCTTTGACTTTGGATCGAAAAAAAGATATGAATATTTAAAAAATTTTGAAATTTCAGTATGGCAGAATCTAAAACGATCAATTCGAATCCAATTCTACCCATTTTCAAGTCTTATATCTTTATGAATTACTTAATGTAGCGAAATTCCCAAACGTTGCGCAAACGCAACGCTCAGGGCTTAATGTTCAACCAGTTCCTAAGAAAGGCAAGACTACTGACCCTGCGAACTACCGACCTATAGCAATCTGTTCGGTGCTTTCCAAAGTAATGGAAAGCATTGTAAACTTCAACCTTGTGAAATATCTGGAGCACAATAGACTGCTAAGTGACCGCCAATACGGCTTCCGAAGACAACGATCGACGGGAGACCTTATGGCGGTACTCACCGAGAAATGGAACCATAGCATTCTAAACCTCGGTGAAAGCAAGGTTGTTGCATTGGATATTTCCAAGGCCTTTGACCGGGTGTGGCATAAAGCACTCGTGTCAAAATTGATTGCCTATGGTGTCGGTAGTACCTTATCTCGTTGGATTACGAGCTTCCTCTATGATCGCTCTATTCGTGTTGTAGTAGACGGCATAGCCTCGGAAAAGCATTCCCTTAGCGCGGGAGTGCCGCAGGGTTCGGTCCTTTCTCCAACCCTCTTCCTGATCTTCATCAACGACCTGTTGTCGTCGACGAAGAATCCCATCTACTCGTTTGCGGATGACAGCACCATTTGTCATTCATACTCTTTCACAAAGCGTCCCAGCTCTGTGGAGATTGAGAGAGAACGGCGCCGTATGAATGACACACTTAATAGCGACCTACAAACAATCTCCAAGTGGGGTCAAGCGAACAGGGTCGATTTTAATCCCCGCAAGACCCAATGTTGCCTGTTATCTCACAAACGAGTCTCCCCACATCCCAACACATCCCTGGTTATGGGTGGTGTGGGTATTGCGGAATCGGCAGCTCTTGATGTTCTGGGCATGTCCATTAAGAACGATCTTCGCTGGAACGATCATATTTTTGGCGTGTCGAAAGAAGCAGCCAAGTGCCTCGGCTTCCTAAAGCGGTGCAAAAAATATTTCACTCCGTCTGATCTCCGCATTATTTACACTACCTATATCCGACCTAAAATGGAGTTTAACTCGCACCTATGGGCGGGGGCTTCAAAAACCCATTTGGAGCTCCTGGACCGGGTGCAAAACCGTGCGATTAAACTTATAGGGGACAGTAGGGCATCCAGCTCTATTGACTCCTTAGAACATCGTCGAAACGTGGCGTGTGTGGTGTTGTTTTACCGATACTTTTTCGGCAATTGCTCAGTGGAGATGAGCAGTTTGATGCCATCACTCCGGGTATTCCCACGGGCAACCCGTTTGAACACTGGCGCCCATGCATTCCACGTTGAAACGATGTTCCAGCGCACTACGCATTACAGAGAAAGTTCGTTTCTGGCCCGCACAGCGCGGCTGTGGAATGGTCTCCCTGCGGATATCTTCCCCAGCACTTATGATCTCGATGGGTTCAAGGCAAGAGTCCATAACCACTTCACTCTCAACCCTATCTCCTAACCTTTATATCCTTCCTGAACCAACGCAATGCCTCGCATTAATAGGGGTCATCCCCTGCGCGTTTGTTCGAGTTTAAAAAAAAAAAAAAAAAAAAATGGGTTAAAACGATTTAAATTGATTCAATTTTTTTTTACAATGTTTAAAAGCATAAATTTCGCCAAAATGTCATTCAAAATCTTTTTGCTTCTATGGTATTGCGACATGAATTTGTGCGATGCTACGTTTTCGGATCTTTAAAGTTTATCGTGTAATTTACTGCTCTAAAATTTATATATCCGACCCTGTCCAACAAGTTATAGGCTTTAAACACGAAAATAAATATCTTGTCTATCATTTTACTAACAAGACGGCATAGAGACCCGCAAAACCAAAAACAGCACCGCGGCCCATATGCCATTTGGCCCCAAAAGGCTTTTTGCTTGGATATTTGTATTTTTTAAACTTCTAATCTGATTTGTAGTACTGCGCTGCAAATATGCATATTCAAACTTAGAAAAAAATTGCATATTATTACGAAATGAAATGAAATGAAAACAACCCCATCCCAACTCTTTTCAATGTGAAGTTCTTCCATCTAAGGTGCTCGTTTTTGCTGTTTTCTTTGTTCAATCACATCACAAAAGAACAACAAATATAGCATCGATTGTGTATACTGTGGATGCTTTATTTACAAGAACCATTAGCAAAATAGTTGTTTAAAGTACGATCGTATGGCTAAGATCAAAGTGTAGTATAACTAAAAAACAAATAAGTACGAAGTTTAGTATGGGTCCCAATGGACCCAAAGAACCAATTAGTAAAAAGCTTGTGTACGACAACACCCCCACCTTGCTTACCTCTTTGAAGCGCATACATTATCACATTTAACCCTTTCGACCCCAAAGTTGCCTGAGAGCAACTTCACCTATTTGTCATCTTATAGCAAAAGCTACGATTTAATTTAATTTTAATATAAGTAGGCACCAACAAATTAATATTTTTAGGTGCGAATTCAAAGCAAATTACAAAAATTTTACTGTTGTCTTCAAAATAATTTCCAATAATTTGCATTGATATCAGGGAAAGTTTGTATTCTAATTGAAATCTACGAATTGGGCACGTTTGATAAAAACCCTGTTTATTTAATAATGGTTATATAAAATCAAAAAGCGGTAATTTTGTACTTTTCCATTATTATCAAATAGTTTTTCTGTAATTAAAAAATATTGATACAAAATCACCGTTTTTAGCTAAAATTGTTCAAAAGTAAACTAGTTCTAAAACTCTAACAAAGAGCTTAAAATGTCCTTTCTTAGGCAAATGTTTTATGATTTAAATACCAAAAAGCAATATCGAGACACAGAGTACAATTCGGGGTCGAAAAGGTTAAGCTATTTCTAGTGTACTGAAAGTTTGGACCAGGCAGCACGTTTGGTTTTAAAATAATAACTTTGTGGGTTCATTTGAACCCCGGTGACTTACCCGAGTAAATGACATTCAGCGAGGACGAGGCAGCAGTTGAAAACACTGCCGAACCGAGGCCTTGGGCCGCTTGCACGAGCAGCTTTAACACTAAAAACTTGCCAGAGTCGGCCGCTAAGACTAAAGGTGTTGTTTCTGTGGCTTGTGGATTCATGCAGTTTCAATCACATCCCTTGGAGTTTTCCTTATAGTTTCCCTTGTAGTTAAAGTAAGTTCTTATTGTTATATCTTTTATCTTTTGTTATTTTTATATCTTTTAGTTAGTAAGTTCAAACAAAAAAATAAATAAAAATTTCGAATTAATAATAAAAATTCCTGAAATTTAAACGAATAAACATTTCAAGGAGCTAATTATTTTATTTGGAGCTCTTCAATCCAAATCTTTGCGATTAAGCTTATTGGGGACAGTAGGGCATCCAGCTCTTTTGACACCTTGGAGCATCGTCGATGAGATGAACACATTTTGATATCCAGCGTTAACTCTTCTTTCATCTGTTTTCTTCTAGCAAACTTTTGTTTTTCTCATATATCACAAAAAAACATTCGGTTTCGGTGCATCTTAGACAGAAATAGTACTAAAAAGGGTCAACTTTTCACCCCAAAACAGTACACATTTTACCCAAAAACTAACTCTTCCATCCAGCTCGTTCAGCCAAATTCCATGTTCACACATGTTTTAGTGTAGTTTACCCTTCGGCACTTGAATTCAAGCCAAATCATGGCAGCATTAACAAAACGGCCTAAAGTTTTCATTGCCCGCTAGCGCCGCACGCGTTTTGTTTGTCTCACTCTTTTTTTGCTCGTCATTTTATTTATATACTTTTGCAGACTTACAGGCGTCGCTAATTAAATGTCCCAACTTGGAGCCTTTAATAGTTTCCTCCTCATTGCTGTTGTTGTTGTTTTTGTCTTTATAGCAAAGCTCGTAAATTGTGTTCTTGTTAAAAAACTTTCCGAAGCACATAAATTGCGCAAATAAACAACAAAAAACAAAACGCCCATAAATATGCTTAGAAATTGCCTGCTCACATTTGAATATGTCAAAGCGGCATCCGTCACAGCGAGACGCCAAAGGGCGAATCTCGTTCCTGGGCCACAGTTAACCAGCGCCTTTTGCTATTTGTTTATTTTGTTTGACTTGCGCCGTTGGAGGTATTACGGACTACGATTTTATGGAACAAAAAAGCAAAAGACAACAACAATTTTTTTTCGCTTCACTTTGGTATGCGAAATGTTTTCAATTATTTGCGCGTTTTGTTGCCGTGCGCACGATTGCAGACAAATGCATTGGGGTAGGGGGCGGGGGCCGCTACTTGTCAATGGAGTAAGTTTATTTATGTGTTTTGTCTATGAACAAAAGTACATACAGACTATAACACTATAACAGAGTGTTCTTTCAAAAGGTAAAAGTCGCGGAGAAAGAAAAACAGGGAAGCGAAATTTTAAACAGAACTAAATTAGTTTATGCGCCAAGAAAAAAACTATTTTTTTTGTTTATTGCTTTTTTACAACGCGCACAAAGAACCGAACTCGAATCGTAGGTTTAAATTCATTTCTCGGAAAATAAGAAGCGGGTAGTTGCTTTGTGTTGTTTTTGCTGTTGGATGCGTGAAAAGTTTTTGTGGAGAGTCCTTGGCGAAAGTGACCTTGAAGATGGCCAAAGTTCTCAGTGGCCAACTGTAGTGGTGTCTGATTTACATATTTTCGTGTGCTTTTTGCACTTTGCTATGGCACAGTTTTATTCAATCCTGTACATCGATTGATCCTTAAGTGTCTCCAAAAGGAGGGCACATTTTACATATTTTATACCAATGAGTTGGAGGGTCGTGTAGAGTGCAGTTATTTACATAGAAAAAATGTTGTCTTATGAGAAAGTTTGCTAAAACTATTATTAGTTGACTGAAATCAGGAAAAGGGACTAACTTTGATGCTTATTTTTGTTGAAAAATAGTAACACGGGTCAGGCTGGACTAGTGATTGAACAACTGAGGCAATTTGCAAAGTGAGATCTAGACACAAAACTGAATAACCACTTCAAAGTTTTTATATCACTTTGTCCTTTACACAATTGTGCGATATAACTTTAAAAACACTGTAGCGTAAATTTTGAATTTACAAGCAATTTTGAATTCATGTCATTCGACATTCGACCGAATGTCGGTCGCCAATCGTTTTCTCGTTGTTGTGTAAAAAATTGAAAAAAGACAAAAATTCAATACAATTGAATGTGTAAAATTTTCGCGATTAATCTCGCAAAGGGTCGCAAAGGGATGTATTTGAGATTGCAAAGAAAAAGAGAGATCGGGAATCTGAAACATAATCAATACGAGCACTTTCATACTGGTGGAAAAAATATCCAACTATCTCTTAAACCGGATTCGATTAGTGAACAAATTCGCCAATTTACGCTGCGTTGTTCAGAACAGACGGAAACTTAGGCTATGAAAAGCATCTGCGGTGCGCCTGCAGACTTGGACAGTGGTGTAGGCAGAGATATGAAGATGTTTAAGGTAACGTAACTAAAAAACAACGTTTGGCTGCTGTTCAAGCCCGTTGGGGCTTATGTCATTGTTTAGCAACTAATATCCCACTCAGACAATCAGTCAAATTACGCGTTTGAGATATTTGCTCAATTTATCCTCAACTTGTTATTTATAAACTTATAATTATTAAACTGAGTCAAGTTTGACTGAAAAACTCTATTTTGCGTTTAAACTAGAAACTGAGTTAAACTCGCACTGAAATATTGGTCCTCACTGCCAGTTTAACTGGAGCAAATATTTCTGATTTGAGTGTGGCATATATTTTTATTGATATAATAATTTTCCTAGATTTTGACTGTCATTTGTAAATAAATTCTTTGCGCTTTGTATTTCATCAAAAAAATGTTTCGCCTCGGGATATCAAATGTCTTCTTGTACTTGTGGAACACTCTCCATGGTGAAGTGGTCGCATGGTAAAATAAATAAAAATAACTAATTAAAAGCCATAAAAAAACATACTTATGGTTTCTTATAATTTTTCAGAAACCAATTGCTAAACGTTTTTATGGGAGAATACAATTGAAGACGCCAACAATTGAGGCAATCGCGTGAATGTCACTCAAATGCAAAATGAGGCACCTGAAGGCGGGGTATGTGTCTGCTGCTGCCTGGAAGAAGAAGACAGGCTCTGGGCTGTTAGCCACTGGGGGCGAGTCGAGCATATCACACGCACCTAAACAAGATTTGCCCCCATTGCACAGTGATTCGTTCCATAAAAAAAATTCAAAAAATTTAAAGTCTCAGAATTCGACGATTTTGATGACATTGAAAACAAAAATCTGTGCGAAAAATTAATTAGTGTGTATGCAAGAGCTGCTCTTACTTTGCATAGCTGCCATCACTGCATCTTGTGTTCTTAAATTGCAAAAGTCATTCAGCTAATAAGAATAAATACAAATTAACATAGATTTGTTATATTATAATTCATAACATAATTAACAAAATTTGAAAATATTGATATTGTGCGTATTTGAATTTAACTTTGTTATGCTATGAGTTGTGGAACCGAAGTGAAAATTTATTTTTTCTATACGTCAATTCTACAATAGAATTTTCCCTACAATGTAGTTCCATAATATCGCTGAGCAACAGCCAACATTTTTCCGAGTTCTTACAAACGGCTCAAACAATCAAAAAACTAAGTACGCAGTTGTGATCAGCTTCCAAAAATCCTTTAGAAAAGTATGGTTTGATTTCAAAAAAAATAATAATAACAGAATTTTCATTATTTTGTGACATTTTTAAACAAAACTTGTACCAACGAAATTATGGACGGTGCCTTACTCTTTTTGTATTATCATCATGAATGTGATGGTAACGAAAGAATTGTGCGTAGGCGATTAAGGGACCAAATCAACCCATTAGATTTACCAAGCGCGGCGTAAGTTAAATAAAAAATAAGAACAAACTTACACTGTACAAAGCTCTCTTCCAAAGTTGGTTCAAGCGAGGCTTTATTCAATGAAGCGAGGCTTTATTCGAAAGCAAGATGTATAGCAGAGAGAACAATCAGCATATTGAAGGGACGCTGGTGGATTTGGAATATAACAAAAGAGGCAGGTACGATTCGGTAAAAGTGGCTAGATTTGCAAATGGGTGCGCTTCGCTACACAATGCATTAAGTTTAAAGTACCATTTAACCCTAAAAAGCTCAGTGGAAAGAAGTATTTGATGGCGATATTGAATAAGAAACCCAGTTAGCAAGAATCGGTCATAAAATAAGTGATCATATTAAACTTTCTTAAATAAGTTAACTTCAATATGTATTAAGTGTTGAATTCATTCATTTAGGATTAATACTAATAAATGACTAAAATCACAGTAACCAGCTACCAATGAGGCAAACACAGGAATGGATGCCAAATTGGACAGGCTACTTCAAATCCAAGAAAGGCTTCTTAAAATCAAAGAGGAGAAACATAAACATTTCCAAGAGCTAAGCGATGTAAAGCTCAAAATAAAAGCTGGAGCTGGAATCAAAAAACAGTAACAATTTAATCAATCACTTTAACTGTTACTGTATTGATTACTGTTTTTCTGCTTGAAAAAGTTGGCATAATACGAAATCATAACTTTTACGTGACGAGTTGTGTGTTCACGGAACACTTGCGATTCGACCCCAGATTATTTTGAGAATTGGTTGCTAATAACACAGCTTAACTAAATCACACTTTTTTCTGTTGCACGTTGTTTTACTACTGTTTTTTACTAATTTCGAATCTACACTCAGATTTTCACTCTAGTTAGTGAGATGCAGGCACCGTGTCACTTTTTCAGATTGGTCTCTACTTTTCCCATATTTTGTATCGTAATTTCTAAACCTTGTTGCATTAAAATCTTAAAATTCTGCGGTAATTGGACCTCACAGTCGGAAAATATGTAATTTTAACGCGTTTTCTTTGATGGTCAAAAACATACATACACATTTTTCGTAAATCAATTAACGAGTTAGGTGTATAATGAAAGCCGACTCATCAAGCAATACAACACAGCCAAATTAGTTGACGGAATACACATTCGCATCGAAATAATACCAATATGTCAATTTCAACACTTTTCAGCCATTTATCATTTAAAAAACAAAAGGCCTCACAATTTTTCATAGGTTCCATATGTACGAGTGCCACAAAAAACGATTAGAACGCATTCAAAAGGCTTTCCTTCGGTTTGCTCTTCGTTCCTCATGCTGACGATGCATGCTCATTGATTTGCGCTCTTTAACAGCAAAAGACCATTCCTCTGTAAAATGTTTATCTAGGACTAAATTCGTGGCGCTATTGACATCGTGTCTACTTCAGCGTATAAACTCTTTAGCCTCATTGAGAACTCTACGAAGTCAAGATCTTTTACTCCACGTTGTAAAACTAATTTTTCTGTTAATGCCCAACTTTTGCGAGCTTTGACTGAGGCTAACTTACAGCCCGATTCTGTACACTTGATAAATTCACCATATTGACTATTTGTCAAGTTTTTATTATTTGTCAAGAATCGGTATTCTATCCCAAAAATAAAAGCTCTTTTCTTGATAAATTGTCAAAAGTTTGAATGGTATTGACAACAGCATACAAATTGAAATTTTGCCTATTGAAAATGGAAGAATTGTGCATGTTTACACTTTTACATCAGAGAAAATAAAAAAAAAATGCCGTTACCTCCCACGAATTATTTTTTGTATGCGAAAAGCGCCTATTGTGATGAAACTATTGAAAAAAACGCACGAACTTATTTCCAGCCCAGCCAGGATTCGATCCAAGGGCGCTTGGTATGAGAAGCCAGCGCGTACCCGCTGGGCTATCAAGGCCGGTTTTTTTTTGCAAAACTTACTTTACTTAAACTGTTTGTCTTATTTTTTGACAATTTAACAACTGTCGCATATTCACCTTATGTTGAATTAAATGAGCTTTTTACTTTATCAATGTTGGATCAGAATACGAGCAAAGCTTTTGCTTGATAAAAATCTTGACAAAATTTCTTGATAAAAAATTTGTCAAGAATGCACAGAATCAGGCTGTAACAATAAATAAACATCAATTAACATTACTTAAATTAAATAAACAAACTATAAAAGAATGTGTAATGTAACGAAACAAAAGTATTATTAATATAATAAAAATCAAATGAAGAATTAAATAAATTAATTAATAAACAAATATGATGTCAACATAAAATTGAGAACTTAAAATTTAAATTAATTTACTTAATAATTTATTTAATAAATTATTTTTGCTTAATTCTATGATGACTTAATGCTACCCCCTCCCCCGCCCCCTCATTGCTGCTTGCGCAGTTTGCAAGAGTTCAGATTTTTGAATTCAGAGCTTTTTATCATCTTGCAAAGAGCTCATTAACCGTAGGAACACAATTGGAGCGTATGGACGTAGGGGGCGCGAAATACGTTCAAACGTTGCCTTGCTCACAATTTCAGCGTGAGCACATGGTGGAATTATAAAGGTGAGATCTTCCTTGACAGCTTGTTTTTGACACTGTCTTATACAACGAGAACCAATGTTGTCAAGTACGCTTTCAAAAGAAGGGGAAAAACGACGAAGTAAATTAAAAGTTTCAAATACAAATTAATAAATAGTGATTGCAGCAAAAGGTTTAAGGTTAGTTTATTATTTTGCGCATTTTATTTGATTTTTTATATTGATTATTTTTTATCTTTCTATTTAAAAAATTTATTCTAAAATGAATGCGACATTTAAAAAATAATTTTTTTACTTCGCGGGGCAATTCGACATTGGAGGCTTCGTCAAGAAGTTTGTCGCTTATTTTTTCAAATACCGCTACTTCACAACTATTAATTTTGTTAAAGGCATTCTCTAATTGTATTATTTTTCTGAGAAAGTCTTGTGAGGGCTTCCTCAGGCCACCATGCTAAATTTGATCAACCCACGTGAAGGTTGCTTCAGATGCGTGAAATTGAGTAAGATTTAATTTCTTCAAGATATAGCCTGCAACATACTCCAACGCATCCTCTTGAAGCTCATCACAAGATATGTCTTCGTGCATGGCAATCTCCTGTGCTGGTATTTCCAAACCTTCTTCAATAGATGTTTCCAAATTTTTTTCAAAATCAATTTCTATTAACTTAAGCCAATTAGTGTCATCGGGCTCTGTGTTTCCTTTAAGCTGAAGCACTTCCGTGTTTCTAGCTGTCAGGGAACAAATATAAGAAATTTGTTAAAGAAAATGCATAGTTAGCCTTACCTAACAAATACTTTCTCAACCGATATATAAACTGCATTGGCGTTGGATGGTCAAAAAGCCCGCCTTTGCTTCGTATAGCACCAAAAAAGTGTTCGAGAACATCTTGGTTGAGTCGGTAAGTTAATATGTAGTCCATTCCAAAGCGATCCTTAACATATTCATGTAAATGCTTGAGTGATGAATTGTTTACTAGAATGCCTTTTTGGAATGGTAACAAGGCTGAACGATTGGGCACAATTGGCTTTTCCATAATTTGGTTCATTTTAGCTATCGTTTCAAGCTGCAGCTCATTCGCTTCAAATGGTTTTCGACATGGGTAATTTTGAATATTTGTAAATTTGGAATTAAATATGTCAAACCAATCATTGACAAGTTGGATGAAATTAGCTGTTATCGCTGCATTGTAAATGTTTTTGCCCAAGCTATAACAACGGCGTATGGCACAAGCCGTGCTATTAGAAAACAGTTGGGCAGCTAATTTTACTTTTTGTCTGCCAACAGAGCGTACAGATAGATGTTCTTCCGTCAATTTATATGTAATTGAAACGTCGGAACCGGAAGTGCAAGACATTGTCTGTTTTATAGTTTGCACGGTTGCAATAGTTCCTTCTAATATGAAACCGGAGTCTATAAAGTGATTGCGTATCAACTTTAATAGATGTGGAGTATCCGCAAAAACAAACACTTTGTCGTTATTGCATACAGGATGCTCAAACCATGTCTTATCTATAAAGAAACAAATATGTAAGACAACAAACTTGAAAGCTTGAACCATCAATCCGATTACCTATAGATACAGCTAGCTCTTTCCATAATCCGATGTTGTTCGATCCCATATCTGACACTATTGCAACAACTGGGTATTTCGCGCTGTGCAATTTCTGAATAATGTCGTAGATAATGGCCTTTGTCATTTTGCAGTCAAAAGAAAAAAAAACTGGTTGTTTCCAGGATTTTTTTAACCCTCGGGCCATAACTACCTGAGCGTAGTTTGATGGTTTTCGCACCATGTCAGATATGGAATCATACTCATATCCACCTGCGACTTTCATTTCATCAAAGCATAGGACACAAACTCTATCCGACACAGGTAACTCGCTGCTCGCTTCCATTAAGTCGATAATAAAGTTTAGTGTCCCGCTTTGTAATTGAATTTTTTGCAACCATTTCCTGATGACCGACTCTGAAGGCAATGGAAAACCTTTTTGATAAAGGTGGTTATACGCTCGTGGGCTTGCTGTGTGTAGAGTGATGGCATTTGAAATGTCTTCCCGCACCCAATTAGTCCTCTTGCCAGGATGGATTAATCGCTTTAGCTGACCGTCAGTAAAAATTTTTTTTAAACTGGAATTTAGTTCAGTTTGGGACTCCAAATTAGTTTTGAGTGATTTTAATTCTGCCTTCAGCGTTTTTATTTCGTCGTGAAGGCGACGATTTTCAGCTCGTAGTACACACTCACTGAGCTCTGCCCTAGAATGTAATACCACCAGATAATGATACCATACATATTTCAAAACCTACAACTAATTTTCTGTAATCAAGTTCTTTTGTTTAATTCTAATTTTAATTTTCATGGAATAAATCGAAAGAATAATTCTGTTATACTTTCGATACAGCGAATATACGTTATCTCTTATATTTACATACATACATATGTATACATACTGAGTTTGAGTAAACTGATTAACTTTGTCACTTTCGTCTCCATTTAGCCAGGAAACCACCATTGGGATGGCACCTTTTCGCAAACGCTTTCTTTTGCGGTCCGTTGCGGCAGTTACGAAATCAGCTTCTTCAAAGTGATTTTCGCAAACCCGCGCACATTTGCTTAGCTCCACGCCACATACTTTGCTCCACACATCTCTGCGTTGCTCGTTTTGAGGGACGTGATAAAATTTAGCGCGATTTTGAAGTGCGCTGTGGCACAATGAGCAGCTAGAGCTTGGCATTTTTTTAAATTTGCACAACGCACAGTGGGGTATTGACCATTGAAAACGGCGATCAATTCTCCTGAGCTATTAAAATGAATGTGAAGTATTTTTTTACATAGATGAAACATATATAAGACAAATTGAAAAAAAAAATTGTTGTTGTTGTTTTTTTTATTAAATTTATTCAATTTAAGCAAATATTTCATGTTTTGGGCTTCTCATACTAGAATTATTAAATGTCATCGTCATCATCATCATCATCATCATCATCATCATTATCATCATCATCATCATCATCATCATCAAACGCAATATCATTACCAGACTGGAAATTAGTATTATCTGTTGAAGTTTTTACAGATGGTGATTTTAAAAGTTCAATAGCTGATAGTGGTAGGTGTTGAATCTTTTTTTAGGAAGTTTCCTTAAACTTGATAAAATTGGATCGGAAGCAACAAGAAATCGATGCAAAATATCATGATTGGTTTTTCTCTGCTAGTCTTGCGTGTGAAATGTTCTCTGTATTTTTTAAATTCTTTATTCAGTGCTTCTTGAGCTTCCTCAGTTAATTGGCCAATTGTGTATTATTTCTGGCCCATGAATTAGAAATTTATGCACCGTAGGTGGCATATTGCACCATGGATACTTTGATACAAAATATCTCGCAGTATCATGTGCGAAATTTCGAATTTCGGCCACAAGAAACCACTATCAGTATAACGTGCAACCTTTTTATCAAGTTCAAGTCAACATTCGTGATTTCAGACGATAGCTCTGCGTTTCGAAAGAACCTTCTTGCCGTATTTCCATCATTTGAGTTGCCGAATCCGGGTTTCGGTTGATCAACAATCAAACCTGCTTTCTCTCTGAATCCCTTTTGAATATTTTTTTTTGTTTCGTTAACAATTTTCTTCTTGTTTTCTGACCTTACTTGCCATTTTTTTATTGGTAATTTGTACGATAAATGAAGAAGGCATTAAAAAAATCGTAACGAACCATGCAGTACTGACAGTCCAAAATTAAGATTAGTGGTTTCAACATTTCTTGCAATCATTTCGTCAATTAAGTTGAATTGTGTTCTAGTTGCACCGCATAAGTAACTCTTTTGAGTTGAAGTAGTCTCAGTGCCTTATTTGTAGTGCCTTGCAGTAGAATAACAAAAACAAAACAGAAACACATGATAACAACAACATTCATTACTCCATGAAGATCAAGCGAAATCACAAAATTTGGCACTGACTTTGAAGCACTAAAACTTAAATATTTCATAAAATGCACAAAAGTGCACTTTAATTTTTTGCAATATAGTAGTCAAATATATGTTCTTTACATATCATATAAAATTATTACGGCCTTTCACAGCCAAAGCAACTATATGTCTACATATATCCTTTAAATATGTACATTTTTAAGACTATAACTAACAAATTTTTATAAATTATTAATACACATATTCTACAAACATAATTTTGTTTAAACATTAGTACAATACCTGAGGTTGAAGGTTCCATATTAAAAAAATTAAGTTTTGCAAGAATGATATTAAAAAAAGCACTTCAAATCACTGGCAAATGCGTAACGCGCTCTAAACACAACGAAGCAATGAACAAATATGCATTTTGCAAAGCGCACTGTGACAATACCGTTCAATGTAGATCATTTATTTTTTCACCCAGTGACGCACAATTTTATCTACTTTTCCCCCATACCAAATATTATCAAGATATTTGAATTTCATTTTTTGAATTAATCGCCATTTTGGGCATCAAATACCCCACTGTGCAACGGTTTGAAAAATCTGATGTTTTTTGACAATTGAAATTACAGTGATACCAAATTTCAAAGTCAATATAACGATTAAAGGAAAGCAACATTGTTATTTGTATCGCCTATAGAAATGAATACTGAAATTTTTTCCCCCTTTTTGTTTAAAAGCATTAAATACAACATTCTTTTCATCGACGTTTCTATAAGACAGAATGTCAACCAATTTTTTCAGTTTTCTGTCAATGAAGAACTCACCTTTATAATTCCACCATGCGTGAGCAGCAACGTATAAAATACTCAAAATAAGTTTTTCAATTGTCGAAAAATGAATTTCGCATTTAACTTCGTGGCAATATCTTTCCAAACTTTGTCCTTTTTTTTGGGTATTGCGATTGTCCGGTGAGGAGAGATTGTAAAGAAAATTAAAATTTCTCACTTCCTCAATCAGCTTCTCGTTGAAATTTGGGTCCATTTCGCAGTCAAGTTTATTTTACTGTAGGCCGTATGGAGCGTATTTGAAACAATATCGGTTGTCACATGTGACATCGTACGCCCATACGCGGCGTAAAAAATATAAATTGAAGTATTCATAGAAATACATGAAATTTAATTTTGACATCGCAATACGTCGAACGTAAATACGCTCATACGCTCCAATTGTTTTCCTACGGCAAAGCAGACGTACGAGTGTTCTCAGATCGAAGAGCGACAATTTCGTTGAACACAGTGGGCAATGTTGTTTCTTATTGCGACCTCAAAGTGCAACCTTGCTCTTTGAAAATATCTGGAAACAGAAAGTACAATTATAATGGTTGTTATAAGGTGCATATCAATTACACAGAGCAACAAAATCGACATTATTTTTTTTTTCTGAAATCAAACCATACTTTTCTAAAGGATTTTTGGACGCTGATCACAACTGCGTATTTAGTTTTTTCATTGTTTGAGCGGCTTAGGAAATATTGGTTGATTGCGTTTTCCATGTTTTTTGACCATTATACGCATGCAGATCCTACAAACCTGAAGTCTAAAATGCCATTTTTTTAACATAGATTAACAATACTTTAACTATGTATTTAAAATTTTAAACATTAAAATCGGTTCAAATTTGCAAGAATTATTCATTTGCAAAGTCAAATTTTCAGTTACTTTGCCAGATTGCGAATACACAAAAGAATTTTTCTTACAAAAAATATATATTGTCATATAGTGAAAGAAGAATGTTGGGGCTTTCAATTAAAAAAGAAATTTTTGAAATACGATGTTTGCAATAGAGTATGTGTACAAATATGTAAGATCTCCATTGATAAATTCAGCAACAAAAGCAAGGATTTACTTTTGAGCTATAATATCGGAGCACACTTTTAGGCAGCAGTATGAAAATGCTCACATTCATCAAATGCCCTTGATTCATAAAATTTTCAGCTTTGATTTTGATTTTTTTTGCGCCCTAAAAATATGTCGCAATGAAATATCGAAAAACAGCAAGTAAAGCGTGATCCATTTCGAGGTTCCCTACTTTTTTAAAGAAAAAAACACAGAAAATTAAAATTTAACGGGGAATGTTTATTATCATTCGAAAGAACATTCTTTGGCATTTATTTTTTGAAGATTATCTCTTTCAAATGTTGGCCGCGGCTACGTCTCAGATGGTCCATCCGTTGAGTCCAATTTTCGATGACTCGTTCGAGCATTTCGACTGGTAACTGGCGAATGACACGCGTGATGTTTTGCTCCAAGGCCTGAATCGAAGCGGGTTTATCCGTATAGACTTTACGTATCCCCACAGAAAAAAGTCTAACGGTGTGATATCACACGATCTTGGTGGCCAATCGACCGGCCCATTACGTGAAATTAGCTGTTCTCACCGGCATCATTTTTGAAGAAATATGGACCGATGAACGATTTGTAAACGTTGTTCAGGCGTAAGTCTTTCCATGATGAAATGCCAAACAATACTGAACAAAAATAATATGACAGCTTGACACGACTCACGCGTGATCTGTCAAAAAAAGGTTATTGAAAAAAGTACCTCTAGTTGGATCACCCTTTAGTTTGCTAAGTGTGTGTGGTTGAAATGTTTGCTTGTGTGATGCAACTCTTTTTAGAATAGCTCCCACAGTAATGAACCAATTCAAATTTTGTTAATGCCCTTGAAAAGACAAATATTGACGCTTGCGAAATTACTTTAGCTACTTTCGTCAATGACGCGAAAAGCATTAGGGGATTTCAATACAAACATGTGTTCAGAAGATGAAGTCGCATTTACACTCTAACGAGCATAGGCCGAGAATGGCACATACAATGCAAAAAATCTGTTCTATAGGTTTAAGTTACAACCTTATACTATACATTGCACACTAACTCCTAGTTGAAAATTGCAACATCGATTTTAAATGAATTTTTATGAAAAATTCGCGAAAATTGAACTTTGAAGGGCCATAGCCATGTTAACCTTTGACCAATCGAAATCGACTATGGTCAGAATTATAGCTTGAGGATTCGTTATTGTGTCATAAAAAAATTATCGTGTTTTTCAACATATTACAAATGCAATAAAAATTCAAAGATGAAAAAACGTGGAAAACACCTCCTAGCAAAAACCACCAATAACTTACAAACCGCTCAAACAATCAAAAAACTAAGTACGCAGTTGTGATCAGCGTCCAAAAATCCTTTAGAAAAGGTTTACTAGAACTCGGAAAGATTTTGGCTGTTGCTCAGTGTTATTGAAGAAATAATATAAATACCTACCAAACAAAATCTCGACCAGTTTAAAACGACTGTTCGCCCGCTTCGTATCCTACCATTCCAGTTAAAAAACGTCATAAGATTGTCAGTGAAAATTTGGCGAAGCAGTGAGTCTACATCTCCCGTAGCCCTCTTCAACGAGTAGAAGTGGGAAGTTTGAAGAAAAGCAAAAAGAAAGTAAAAATACATTAGGGGAAAGTGGGGTAATGACGGCATAGTTTTCATTTAGCATCAAAACATATCCAAAAATTGATATTTTTGATCAAATCAGAGTTAAGAGCACAACTAGAACACATATGCTAATAAAGTGTATCGGCAAATTTCAAAAATTCTGATTTTAACTATAAAAAATTAGAATCTATAAAAAAAGTTGGTTTTTGTCATTTAGAAAAATGGTGGGGTAATGACGGCCACTCAAACAAACCGACCAGAAATCGCACAAATATCAACACAAATCGCTGTGAATGCTTAAGGGGGAAAGCCACTGTGACGGGTAAAAAAAAAAACTTACAACTATTTTAAAATTTTAAAAGATACATGATTTCATTACGAGAGAAATGGACTCAAAACTTTAAACGCGTTTTTCTCCAAACGACTTTTTTGAACTGGCGGCATCAATAACTCGAACAATTATGAACCGATTTCTAATTTTTTGGTTTTGTTCGTCTTAGTAGTGGTTAAGGTTAAGCGTAGCCGATTTGGAAAATTTTGTTTTTTACTATTTTTTAAACTGTCTCAAAACCAAAAAAAACAAGGTCGAAAACATGGAAATATTTTCAATCGGTCGCCATTTTGTGAAAAATCAAAATAAAAAAAAACGGCTACGTACAAAGATAGCTACATTCATACAGATTACAATAAAATTTAATTTTTTTTTCTGAGTACGGGTTTTTGAGAAATCGATGCCGCCATGGAGGGGGAATTTTTTTTCAAGCGCTACGGGATCATCTCTATTGTTTAAACTATTTAATATTTTTTAATAAAAATTTGTGGAAATATTTTTATATGTCTGCTTAATAAAATAAAAAAAAACCCGATCCAAAAATTCCTATATTTACTCGGTCAAAAAAATGTTTAAAATCACTAATTTTTTGACCCGTCACAGTGGCTTTCCCCCTTAATAAAGGCTCCGTGAAGAAAAACAAATGGAAATTTGACATTTTTGTAATTGTAACTTTATTGATAGCTCACAAAAAGCGGAAGAGAAACGAAATTGAAACATATTGAAAAAAATGCCTCAAACTTACAATACAACGACTGGGACTTGTGAGAATGTATAGTGCAGAATAGCTATACCGTCTAGAACGACTGGACAAGCAGTGGATCTCTTTAAATGGCATAAAAGGCCTCAATGATGAACAAATATCATCATGCGGATTCCAAAAATACTTCTTAATGACATGGCCGTCGTTACCCCACCTCTAGTGGCCGTCATTCCCCCACTGACCTCATTTTGCGCAAGCATGCAGTACAAATAAACTATGCAAGACACATGACAAATTTTACTTGATTTAGAAAGCTAATATCAATAGCAACATTTTAACATATTTACCTTGATTGTGTAGCTGAAAGTGTTGACGAAATAATCGATATTTTGAACACCTTATAAAACTTTCGGGTAGTTACGTATCGGCACTGGTCTGGAACTACAAGTTATAATAAATCCACACACTTCAGCTTCTACTTAAAAACAAGCTTACGGAACAAACTTTCTGTTACAGTAAACGGTTTAGACCTACGTCAACTTTAAGTACCAAAAATGGTGATGGCCGTCATTACCCCATGGCCGTCATTACCCTACTTTCCCCTATAACTATTCTTTCGTCACTATAACTGAAAATAAATTACCATTGGTTCTTCGAAGACTTTATTTTCTAAGTTTCACCTCAATGTCCATCGCCACGTCAATGGAAGAAGTGGGCAGCGCAGTTGCAATTTCTACCATTTTGTCAACCTGCACCTACCCTGGTATTTTTCCCTATGATGTATTGACATGTTTGAGAAGAACTTTTGTCTCCCTCAACATCTTAATCTGCGCCATGACTTCGCACTTATCTACCTATTTAGAAACAAATTATATTATTAAAATTAAATGAATAAAAGTAATAACAAAATTAATAATTTTCGATCCACCGACGTTTCAATGCGCTGTTGCAAGTCGCGCAGAATACTAGTAATGGTTTTAAGCTGCTGAAGGACATCTGAAATCAAAAAACTAATAGTAAAATGGTGTTCGTGCTGCGATTTCTCGATTCACTTCGGGGAGCTAAGGTACACTAAAAGAACCAAAATAACATATATATATACATACTTCCAATAAAGTTTCGTAGTCCATATTAAACTTACCTGGTGAATTTGTGGTCTCTTTTTTCTTCTTCATTGGAGGGAAAGTTGAAAAGCGGGGCTCAGTAGTTGCAAACCTATTTCTCCATATTTGCACAGGCGGTGTAAGATAAAAATACGGAAAATCAATAAAAAAAATTACTATCCTATCAGCCTATAAACTTGTGTTTGGGCTGCACACAAAACTTGAGCAAGACGGCATGTGTTCATTGAAAATGTCGCTAAGTTGGTCCATTGTTATCTTTAGAATAATAAAATACATTTAGTGGTACTTATCTAAAATTTATGGAAATGCTAATGTGAAAATTCATGAAACAGATAGTGCAAAAAAGGAATGAGAAGAAATTTATTACTGCAAATTGTTATACAAAAATACTTTTACATAATGTCCCTTCTAAGGACGTTCACCGTTTCGGTACTAAGTTGACTTCCAAGTACCATTCCTAGTCGAGAAGATGACTTATGATTAATTTAAATAATTCTCTATTTTTTATTTTTTTTTTTCACTACTTCCTTTCCTGGTCCTTTTTGAAGACCTATTTTCTGTTTGGCTCAAAATCCTGTCTTTCATGCAATCTTAAAGATAATTGTTGCAAGATTTTATTTGGCTTATTTACCAATTTTTTGTAGATATTATGTTATCAAACTTATATGCGGAGTTTAACGCAATCTGACAAATGAAGTAAATTGTGAACATTAAACCTTACTGTGTTTGCCATAAATATAAAGATGATTATTAGTTTAATTCAATTGTAAAATTAATAGCAATAGTAATTACAAGTGACAATGTTCTAAACGAAAAGAAACGGCAGCTGATACTGTCTTGACCGGCCGCGACCACTCGACATTCAATTGTTCATCGATCGAAATTCCAACACAGACTGAGGCGAGATGGTTGCTCTTGCCAGGGCTGCCAACAGCCGCTGCATATTCCTTACATAAATATTTGCAAATAACATTACAAATTCGTTTAAAATATTTTGCACGATAACTGCTTCTACTCTACATGATCTGTAACAGGATAAAAGTCGAATGTCAGCAAGAAGTAATAAAAATAGTGATAACACAAAAATCCCAGAATACAACACAAATAACCTGTAGTAAGCTTATTTTTTGTAACTTTCAGCTTACTTGCTTTATTTAATAGAAGTGTGTAATACAAAGGATTGGAAAAAAACAATATATGAGGTAACTGGTGTCTTGCCGACTCCGCTCGGCACGTCCGTCTCGTTCGCTGTCACTTATTCGTCAAGGCTTGATTACACGTAACGAGTCGAGTGACGAGACACCAAAATGGTACTAGGCCGAAAGAATTGGGATAGCGAGCAAAAGCGACGAGTTGTTCAAACGTATTTCGACACGCGGCGAGTCAGTTCGGTTTTACAATGCACAAAATGAACTAAGCAACTCGCGCAATTAAACTCAACCGAGCGAAAAGTGGTGTGTGACGCATACCGCATGTCACGAGCGATGCCGCATGTGACGAGCGATTGCACGAATCGCTGCGAAAAGAGAAAAATATAACGGTAAAGTAGTGGTCGCTCGGCCTAGCAAACAAAATGTGATTCTAGTGGCTCTCTCGCCACTTTCATCGATCACTGACTCAATCAAGAACTCGCCTTACCGTTTAGATGAAACGAGTACTCGTTCGAGTTGCTGTCTTGTCACTCTACTCGTTACGTGTTACGTGCCTTCAGTCTGTGTCTTTCGCGCGTTTTTCACTTGCTACTTTGGCTTTTGGCGGCAACGTCAACCATCATGCCGCGAGTAGTGCCATCGCTCGAGTGTTGCCAATGCACACTAAACAGTGCCACTGCTCCGGTGATGCCACCGTACCATTAAGTACTACAAACCTAAACTCTGTTGACTTCCAATTGCTGACTTCATCTAAATTACGCGAAATTCGTTGGAATTCAGTCGGCATGCAATTGGCAAGGGATTTAATTTTTTTCGTTCATTTTTGTAACGTGGTCTTTCTTTATCACTAGCTGAATGAGCTTTTTGCAAACACCCAAGGCGACGAAGTGCATAACGTTCAATGGAAACTTAGAAACCATCCCAAATCTTGGAAGCTCCAAAAGGCTCTTACAGTCTTTGAAAGGAAAGCTGTGGGGAGGTGGATCTACTCTAAGTTCGAACGATAAGTCTGTTCTTAAAGTTTGAACAACTATCGAAAAGCAAACCCTTCTTTCCACATATTCTCCTGACAACATTTAGGACATCCACTTTTTCCATTGTGCGATTGCACACTCGTAACAAAGGCGCGAGCTGGCAAATCGCAAGTTAACAAACGAATATTAAATTTCTTTACGCCTTCATTTAATCCTACTTTAAGATCGTTTTATCTTAAAACGATAACTTCTTCGCACATTTCCCTGACAAAATCATTTATGTAAGAATAACACGCTATAACAAAACGACTTTCCTTTGGAAAACCTACAATTGCCCTTAATATTGGCCATACCTAAGATCCTGTTTGAGCTTTTAAATAATTTTTGACCGTCAATTCCTGTATCAATCAAAATATCATTTATTTCATCTAAATACCTAAATGACTTTGAAATAAAATATGACTGAATACCTATGTACATAGCTCAGGCGATCTTTGGTTTTCAAAGTTTAACCTGAGAATTATTATGAGATTGAAATGTCCCATGAAAATGAGAGATGATCTTCAATTTTGGTTTTCAAAGTTAAACCTGAGAATTGTTACGAGAATGAAGTGTTCCATGAAAATAAGAGATAACCATTTGGTTTTTAATGTTGAACCTAAGATTTGTTACGAAAATAAAATGTCCCATGAAAATGAAAGATGATCTTCAACTTTGGTTTTCAACGTTGAACCTGAGCCTTGTTATGAGAATGAAATGTCCCAAGAAAATTAAAGATGATCTTTTGTATTGTATCTAGTGTATTGCTCCAGTGTTGTAAAACAGCCAGATGAATCAAATCGAGCTATATACACTATAACTTTTATTCCATTATGTAGTACCAAAGGCGGTGTTTCTATTATTTTGGCCATGGCTGTAAATATATAAATTCACCTTGCGAAATTAATCTCTACCTCTTCCCTGCTTAATCTAGCAGCTTGTTAGCTAACCAAGGAACATCATGAATTCCCACTGTTTTTTAGAGTTTGCATTAAATCAGTTACTACATTTTCTGATTGTCAATGCTTTTATTGCTCTTTCGGACACTATTTTTTTTTGTTCCGTGTTCACTCTTCTCTGGAGCATGGGGCCTCCACAAGACAGCCTTGTGTTGGTTACATTAATCAGTTGTGTTGTTCTGCCAGGGTAGGTGATTGGCCTGCCGCAGGTAGTCCTAAGTGATGGTGCCATCTAACGCCGCTCAGGAACGTCGCCTCCGCTCGTAGCGTCATCTGTTGTGAGGAGGTTACAGCAGAATGGTTGGGGACCTCGCTAGATCAATTTTGGTGCGCTGTTTTCACAGTTGTCCGCTTCCCCTTGCAGATGTCGCTGTGTCTAACTGTTTATTTGTTTGCTTTCGGACACTATGGACTAAATGAACTCTGGGGACGCAGACACATTTCCCTCAAACTCCTCTAAACATACATAATTACTACAATCAAGCAAAGGCATCGAGATTTTTAAACTTCTTTACAGCTTTTCTTTTCCTATTCATATAAAAAAATATTACTTATCTTGCTTTCCGCTTCTGCATTTCAATTTGCTGGTCTTGCGCCTGTTCTTCGTGGTTCGGTTTGAAGATACTGATACGATAATGTTAGTTATATATACAAATACTTTTATTTTAAAGAAAAACTGCAAATTCCTGCCTTCTTTCCGCCAGTTTTCAGTCAATTTTGATAATTTTTTTTACAGTAAAAAGTAATCATTTTCAAAAAGTAGTCACTTTGCTTTATAACGAGTCGAATACGTAAATATCATTTAGACATAAATTTATTTTTATGGTACTCAGTTGCAAGTACCGAGTTTGTTGCAATTATCGAGTCTAAATTTTTGTATCAAAATTTGCAAATTTCACAAAGTTTTATAAGGGTTTCATTAGAATTCATTATTATTTTATTCATATTTTGTTGTATTACAAAAAAAAGAACTTAAACTAATCACATTCATTGTGTTTACGAAAAATCAAACAGAAACAAGAACTCCAAACATTTCTTAAAAAGGCTTTAATTAACAAAACAGTTTGATAACAATTTAGTTTACTGATTTAAAGAAACTAGAGAGAGAAACGGGACATCAACTGACACTCTACTCTACAAAAAGAAAATAAGACGAAGAAAAAGTTGCGATTATTGAGGTTTTTTCGGCAGCAGTTGCTTTTACTGAGTCTATAATGTATAAAATTCGGTGGTTGCGATAATCGAGGAGTTGCGCAAATCGAGGGTTGCTTTTACCGAGTCGCTACTGTATTTTCATTTCACTTTTGATTTAAATTCAAATTCAAAAATTATAAAAATCCGTTAAACTACCTGATTTCTGTTGTTAAACCTGTTTTCAATAGGCAGGTTTACACGATCCAACATGTGCGACGAACATGTGCGATGAGGCTGTAACGGTAAATTCTTCTCTTGCGTTCACACGGTCACACTTTTGCTACAACATCATTCGTGCACAAGATTTCAAAGAAACATGACCACAAAATTTCTCGCAGCAATCATTGTATACGAACTTTGGCTCGATTTCTTGCAGCTTTTTGAGAAGCACTTCGTAAGCCTTATTTTTGGCGTTTTTGTTTTTATAAATTTCACTTTTAATAAGCCAAGTTTCTGGAAAACTCTTGTAGAGCTCGAAAAATTCTTTCCAGAAAATGTCGTTTTTTACAGTCGCCATCGCTACGTTTACGCTTAGCGAACTTTCTGAAACTGCCAAAATGCACTAGGTGCGACGAACAAGCATTTACATTGTTTAGATGGTTGGACAAGCAAGCAGAAAAATCAAAAATTTTTGAAAACCATCCAACATGACGGTCAAGCGGTTGTTTCTTGCGTTCACACGGTCCAACATTGTTGCAACCGTCCAACATGTTGGACCGTGTAAACCCTCCTAATTACTTTTACGAGCAACTTCAAGCAACACTGATGACAATCTCAGCAGGTCAAATTCAAGCAACACTGAAGACAAGTTCACGATGCTTCTAGTGTTGTTTCATTCTTACACATGCGGGTATAAGCAATAAATTTTCCTATGTTTTTCAAATGTTTTTTTTTTCATTTGAATTGAAAGCATCAAGCTGCTGCGAATTGATGATAAGCAGAATCTCCTGTTACACATTGAAAGCCGAAAAAGAATTCTTTTAGCCGTTTAAACAGAGCGGACGATTTAAAAATTTTTGCATCATGGCTACTTCCAACATGACCAATGGCAAAGTGACGAATTTTAAGATTATGGTCGCAAACAACCTGCGCTTTAAAGGAGTAACAGCGACCTTTCGAAAAAAACAGTATATGCTCACGAACGGGCGCTTCCGCCAATTTTATTTCAGTTGCATCAACATAACCAATGCAGAATGGAAGCTCATGAAAAGTTTCCGTCATGGTGGAATAGTTAAAGCTGATATACGTTGTGGCAGCCGAGTTTTGACAATCCCTTAGCCCAATGTTGTATTCCAGAAGCACGGGTAATGGGAAATAAATTGAGGCCTTTTCATGAAAAGGTATTTAAAAAAGTAGTATTGTTTGAATTTAACAAATAGGAAAAAATCTTAACCCTTAAATTCCAGACGATACTGATTTTGATAAAAAAAGAATGCATGATGTGTGGAAGGATGAAATATAAAAGAAAGTTATTAAAGAAAATGTTACCATCAGTTTGAAAAGAAAATAAATTCAAATTTTTTTGTTAATTTTATTTTTCATGCACTTACATATTTAAATATTTTATGCGAAAGTGGATTCGGCATTTAAAAAATATTTTTTTTACTTCTTCTTCTTCTTCTACTTACTTATGTTACTATTGCAGCATTTGATAATGTCGGATCGCGCTCGCAGTACTCTGTGAAAACAGTTGCGCAGCTAGTTTCACTTTTTGACGGCCCGCGTGGGGCCCTCTGTGAGTTTGTGCACTATGGAAACATCAGATACCGACGCGTTACTCGCAATCGTCCGTGTCGTCAAGAGGCTATCTTGATACATGAGCCCAGAATCCAGAAAATGGTTTCGCAAAAGCTCCAGCAAATGTGGAGTGTCGGCAAACACAAAAATTGTGCCTTCAATTGCTGGATTTGGAAACCACGTTCGTTCAGATCTAAGAGCCAACAATCCGGCGATTGTTACAATGTCACATACCGCTTGACACATTAAGTTCCTTCCAAAGACTTTGATTGCGCGCACCCATGTCAGACACGATCCCAACAACGGTATAGCCCACCTCTTGGAGCAAAGTAATTGCATTGTTCAAAATTTGTTTTGACATTTCGCAAAATTGTGCAGACACAAAATCAGCAGTTGAAAAATAAAGTGCACATATTTTTGCACCGGGCTGCAGAACGACGCCGCAAGATTCGGTCCACTTCTTTCTTTTCATGTCATCTGAAGGGACATGAAAAAACTTGGTGCCTTCATGTGTCCAAGTTTTATGACACAATGCGCAACTCGCTTTTGGCATATTGTCAGTGGTGGATCTAGGTATCCAGCAAACCACAGATTTCAACCAACCTTAAAAGCTTATGAGAGATTGAACGAAGGAGTTGGTTGGCTAAACAATGTGGCAACAAGACGGTAGCGCCTGGGCCTGAGTGATTTGCAGTATTTCTATGCAGAATCACTGCAGCGTGTGGGAATTGCAGTTGTTTTGTGTATGTGCAGCTGAATTAGCCGCCAGTCTCAAGGTAGTTTATGGTCGAAATTTTAAATATACCGAAATTCGCGTGCTTCAATTTCAAATACAACGAGAATATATTTAAATTTCAACGAAAAGAATCAAAACAAACAGCGTGAAATGGTTCAGTTATACCCATTTTTTTTAGAGAATGTTACTATTTGTAAGTACTTGTTTCAAATTTACTTCTAATTAAAAAAGGACTTTTTCAAAGAACCATTACTGATTTGCTAAAGGAACCAACATTATCAAATTAGAACGATACGGTGTCTACGTACATCACCTTCAATTATTGCATTATGGTTTCCGCCACAATTCTCTCCCTTTCTTTCTTATCTGGCCAGAAAATAAACTGCGACTGCAATCGCAAATTTGCTTAAAAACTCTGTGAGTAATGTTGTCAATAATCCGAGGATGGTTGAAATTTTGCGTATTGCTGCATTTTCACCGCAAGCCCCAAGCCTATAAAGGACGATGGCCAGCTGGAGCTGGAATGGAAATTGTTAATTCGAGTGCGGTGTTTGGAAATGCTGCTCATTTGATACGTGGGTTACTAATTGGGAAAACTGTTGCCTGTTTACCCTAAATATTTGTTTAAAGCGGCTTTATTTGCAAATGAAATGAAAAAAATCTGAATTCAAATCAAATTACATGGCAGTGATTTCAAGCGGAGCACATTAGAGCGGGAAAAAAGTGACGTCTTCTAGTGACTTGGGGTGTAAAATGCATATAAAAGCATATAATATTCTATAGTCATATTTAAAACTTCAACACTCATAATAAACTTGGAATCAACATTCATTTACGTAGTTGTATCTCCTTAAAGTGAATATCAGTGCGCCCGTCAGCGCAACCATAGACCTCCTCCATATCCCCTCGAGCGCAAAATGCAATAAATTGATTAGTGAATATTTTTGTATCCCGCTTACTGACGTTCCGCGCCCGCTTCCTGATTACTCTATATATGAGCTCAATATGTGTGACCGTGTGTGCCTGTGTATGTGTGTGCTTCCTTTCGCCATAATTCAAACGCTGCGTCGCTGTGAAAAGAAACAAAAATGGAATCACTTAACTCTCATATTCGATCTCGTAAAAATGGCCGCGCGATATGTAGCGCCAGCGAACACTTTAACTGCGCCTCGTATATCGCCGTGTGGGCCCAGTTTGTTTGCGGGGCCGCGTATGCGTGTGTGTTGGTATGTGCCGGGCCGTAATTCAATAAAAAGGAAGCACGCTGTACGCAATAAATATTCGAGGCTTAACTCGCCGCCCCGTGTGCGGCGTGCAGCAACACGCGTAGTCTGCGCTGTTAGCTGGCAGCCGCTTTCGGCTCGCGAGCACCCGCAGCATTTTTTACCCGTTGACGCAGTCAGCATGAGGTGCGGCACACACATTTTCGCCAATTCGCATTTTGCCACTAACATTGACTTTTTTGCTCGTCGTAAATAAAAGGAAAAAGTAAAAGAAAAAGTAGTAGCAACTGTAACGCGTTCTATACCACTTCGGCTTCCAAATATTTGTGTGACCAGTGCGCTTTAGCCTCTCTGTTCCGGTTTTTTGGTCCGTTTGTCACTTGTTTTGGTCAAATGGAACCGACCGCAAAGCGGAAACGGCTGCTGGCGTGTTAAATGCCGCCTTGCGGAAGTGAAAATGCGGCGTGCGGCGCAGCGGGAATTACGCAATAAATCGGCGACGAAACGCATGTGGGAATGACGACGGAAGCACTCACTGAGCGGCTTTTACATTGACGAAGTATGGTGTGAGTGGCAGAGCAATTCTGCTTCTTCCGTTTCGTTTTCTTCCCTCTTTCTGTTCTCTGTTTAAAACTTTAATCGCACTCTTTGCTTATCGGGTGGCAAAATACCAGCTGCAACACTTAGTTCCGCCAGCTGCGTGGATTCAACGAAGTGTGCTTCAGTTTTCGCTCTCAAAAGTCATCTATGTACAAAGCAGCACTTCAAGTGAAGGACTGCCGCAGCTCCTTCAATCGATGGCAGCTTGACTGTGATCTGACGTTGCGCTTCTTCATTGCATGATGGCCGCAAAAGAAAAATGTGCTAATTATGAACGGTTATTGTTATTGTTATGCTCTGTATGCGTTGCGGTCAACTGCTTGCGGTATATTATAATCCGCTAAAAAGATCCTCTACGCCTTCCTGCTCCTGATGGAGATATTTTTCAGACGAGAAGAAAAAAACCGCTTCTTGGTTCTCTTCCTGCTGGAAAAAGGAATACTTACTTACTTACACGATGGTGCAGAGACTTTCAAATTGTTCATAAATACCGGCATTCGTTTCCGGTGTGGCTGTGTGTGTCGAACATTAAAGCTGAAAAAATACGTATAATTAATATTTTTAATTTAAATGATTTCAAATGTTTCCCTTAAAACTTGCTAAACGTGTTAAAAAGTTGTCGGCAAAAGTTTTAAGTTTAATTTTTTCAAGGTTTTTTAATGATTAATGGCAAACACGACAAGTTTTTAAAGAGGTATCGAGGTAAAGTTATTCAATCCTGGTTCAGCCGATTGAAAAAAATGAAAACCAGCTTCCAAATTTGCCACGCCAAGGCAATGGATTTTACATTAACTACAAAATGGTTGTCATTACTAATAAATAAATAAATAACTTAATTATAAAAATATAAAATCGCTCATTTATTAAAAATATTTTTGGTTTAATTTAATTTCAAAGCAAACACAGTGCATCGAAGTTGCTACCATGTTTGGCTCATTTTAATCTTGAAATTCATGGAATCAACTATTTGATTTTGTGCTCCCAATTAATATTCTTTAATAAAAGTGTTTAAAGGCTGTAATTGATTTTGATTTTAATTCAAAAAACTATATGCAGCCATTTCATATTTCATGCTGCAACACGTCAATATTCGCTTTTGAAAACATTGTCACTTAAATGGGTAAATTTAATTCAATTTTATTGAGATTTCCAACAAAAGCCATCGAACGTTATTGCATTCTTGTGCATGCACACACATCCGTGCGGGCGAATAAATCACCAACACACACAAAGCCGCCGCCACTTGCTGCTGCACTTCGACCCACTTCGCTGCTGACGGTGTGGCAGGGTGTTGCATGATAAATTAGGGTTCCCCTAAAAGTATGTTACAAGTGCCATATACACACATAAAGCATTTCGACAAGATGACGTTTTTTCCAACAGCTAATATTTGCTTACATGCAAAAACATGCAATCACGCACACACGCGAACAGTTGCAATCGAGCTGACGCCCTGCCGGAACCGAAACGAGTTTGTATGAAGCTGTGGGTGCATCTTCATTGGAAGGGAGTCGCAGTAGAAATGTAAATTATTGGCAGTGCAAGTGTATCCTTGTGAAAACTGTAAAGCATTGTGCCAAAAACGTACAACAACAACTGGCGCCATCATGGACGACACAACTGCATGCGAGAGGAGACTATTCAGCAGGTAAAACTTTGAAAGTTGTCAATGATAGATAATACATAAGTAAGGAAGAAGTTGCCACAGACTTTATGTACCTTAGTGTCTCATTAACATTCATGTTGTTGCTTTGGGGATAAAGCGCCGGTATACTCTTGTCAATGGGTCACACAATTGCCCTCGTAGTCTCTTGCTTATTCTTATTATGCTTGTTCTACTCATGTTCCTGGATAGCTCGGATGAGCAGATACTGTCCCGAAACGATATGGCAATCGATGGTCCTGAGGCGAGATGAACTGCAAACAACTTGTTGGATTGGCGATCAGCCCCTTTCTATGGGGTAAGTATTGAACGCTGTGAGTAGTACTTTGAGGTCTAAGACTTCGGGTAAGTGTCACAACTATTTTAAAGAGAAACATGTTCATTTTTGCAAATGAACAATATTTTAATATAAAGTAATAAGAGAAGAGGTCAGTTCCTCACAAAAGGAGAATTCTTCGAGAATGTCTTCGAACTAAATATTCTTATAACCCGTTTACAATTTCTCACTGGGTGTCACAGCGATTGTGTGATTGGAGCGCAATAAAATTATATACATACCCGCGATCAGAAGGACACCAGCCATTGCTCAAAGTCAGAGTGTTTGTTTGTTTGTTTGTTGTTGTTGCTAGCTGTTTCCACAGTATTGCAGCGCATTGTCGATGTTTACTTGCAGCAAAGCTACACACGAGCAGCAGCGGCAACAGCAGCAAGGTGAGCTCACGGAATTGGAAGTGCCGCTTTGCACAACAACAACAATTGGCGCAAAATGCAAAAATCGAAATCGAAAGAGTGCAAACTGTGACACACACACACCAACACGCACACATTTACATTTACATGGGTATTAAGTTCCAATAAAGTTGCAACAATAGTCAATAAATTTCCGCCAGCAGCACCGACCGCACCTGGCCAATAAAACCAACAACAACAAAGCGCGCAACTGAAGGAAAACGAAGGTACAAATAATGTGTTGAAAATACGGTGACCGAATTCGCCGCTGTGCGCTCACGTGAGCTTCATGCGGTGGCGACAGCGGGTGGCGGCGGGTGTGGCAAAAGTAAAAGCAAACAGTCGAAAAGAAAAACACGCCGAAAATTGCATTCAAGTGGCGACTGCTACACTCAAGTGCGAATTTCACGCGTCCGTCAATGCTTTGGCCAGCGTGATTTTCGAGCTTTTTTTCTTTGGGTTCATAACTTGCATAGCCAATGTTAACATTTTAGACGTTTTGTTGCAGTTTAGTTTTTTTTTTAATTTATGTATGGAGAGTTACACTAGAAAAAAATTCATTAAATAATTGGAAATTCATTTTACTAGAGGTTGGGTTAGGTTAAATGAGATGAGATGAGATGAGAAGTTCGCTTTGTGATCTAGTTGGGTCTTTCAAGAAATGTAAGTATGCTAACTATGTAATGGCAGCTCTGCTAAATCTCCCAGGACATGAAAAAAGATGAAGTTTGCGTTTGTTAACGAGTGCAGGATAATTTCACAGAAGGTTGTCTTTACAACTTTTGCAAAAGTCAGTAGAAACTAGAACTATAGCATGTCTACCAACCAGACAGTGTCTTGTGAGGTCTTTTATAATGGCTCCTATTTGCTCTCTTCTTAGAGAGATACATTTTTTTGAGTCCTTTGGACTCGGTTTCTGCCAAACTTGTCCGCGTTATTTGCCCCATGCTACCCTTTACCAACTTCTATAGACTACCTAAGTATATATATTTATAAAAATGTCAACTTAAAATCAATTTTTATCATAATACGTTTGAATTTGATATAATTTTCCCACAATTTTTATAGTTTTAAAACTCTTTAATCGCCACAAGGAAATTAACTACAAAAAAAGCAGTGCGCAAGTAATCGTTTGTATGTAAATACACCCTGTATTTGTGTGTGCGGAATTCCGCCAATCCTTGTGTTGTTGGCATTGCGCAAGCACTTTAACACATACACAAACATATGGGTCAAAATCACACACATACACTCACAGGACACAGGATGCGGTAAGGTGACTTTATCCGACTGCATTTCCGTCTTTCTCGTTTCTGTTTACTTTTTGTTTTCTGTGTGTGCTCTTCCCTTTGGCAGCAAGGGGACTTCCATTTTTATGGCAATGCTTTACGGGAATGGGTTAACGGCCCAAATTGCAGGCAAGCGAACTGGCCGACTGCCATGGCGCTGCCGCATACGTTGCCGTTGTATAATTGCACGGTGACAGGAAGCGAACAAATGGTGGCTTTTCAGCAGCAATTGGCAGTGAGCAGCATTCAATATGAACACTTTTAACGTTAACTTAAATTTTAGCAGCAGAGCTCGTGTGCATTGATTTCGCAATCGGATCAGAGTCTTAAAGCTTTTTGCTGTCTTCGCTGTTTGCTCTTGTCGCACAATTGCAGTCAATGTCGCTGATACGACACTGGTGCACATCGTTGCCTTGAAGCGATTTTACAATGTTGCTCATGACGACAATACGCTGTAATTGCTGTCTGATCAATCAATCAACGAACATGGAGGATTTTAAGTAAAACTGAACTGGCTGTTCAATCCGTCAACCCGTGAATGCTACGAGTACAACCACATTTCTATTTAATTGGTTGAAATATGCCGAAATATTGGCCATTTCATATATGTATGTAGCGAACAAACTCGTTTAAATATATATTTTTCTTGCCATTATCTTTAACCCACAGTTGCCAGCGGCTGTTTTAAGCCGACTTTATATGCTTCGAATGAACAAAATAAAATGCTTAAGTAATGAATTGTGTCTGAATTTTGGATAATCTTTAGTGTTCCCTCAGGTCAGTGAGAGACTCTGAAAAACAACGTCTGTCAGCGTAGACTAACTTAGGTTAGGTTGAAAAATGTGCATCCGACGTTAGTTAATTCTCCAGAGGCGATTCGAAAAAGAAGTTATCGCCTTGATACTACTTCAAGCTCTTGAATCAGCTGATTAGTGCCAGAAGCTGTGCTTCTTATGCCTTTGTCAGGTACTATAAAGGACATTATACATTATAACATTAGCTCGTCCTTTTTAGCAGTTCCAGCATATTTCTATCACATGACAAGCAATATCATTTTCTTCTCAACAACGGCAGTTTGAGCACTTAAAGAGATAATTTTTAAATATCACAGAGTGACAAGCTCTTTAAATAGGATGCAGGTGTTGAATTAAATATAAAATTATATCTGTGTGGCAATGTGTCAATTGCCGCAAAAGGATCAATGTACTGGGAATGTTGGCTGCAGTTACCTGGCGCAATGATTTTTTAGAGAGGACTTGAGAAAAATTGCATTTTTTAATTTTAAGTTAAACATGCTTGTCTGATGAGTTCTTAAATTCTGAGATTTTTATAGAATTTTATATTCATTGTTTCTTTACAAGTTGCATACACAAAAACTATAGCTCTTACAAAAAGTAGTAAGCAATCTCGGTAATAAATAAATATGGTATGTATTCCCTTCCATGCTATTTAATTCGGAATTTGTGGAATTAAAATTAGTAAAAAAATTTTTGTTATAATTTCAATTAATTCAATGTTTTTAGTGAACCAAAAGTTTACCAAACGCTATATGTTGGTAACAAATCATATCAAGTGTCATCATCAAATCATATTAAGAGTGTTTTAGTCCAAATTTAACCAAACAATGTTGTTTGTGGTGGGCTAAACCACCCGGAACAAATCTTTCAAATGCCGTCAAGTCCTGCTTAGCGATTTAGGATTGATTTGTTTAATGATAGGAAAATTTTGGTTAAATAAAAAAAATTAATTTCGTTAACTACATTAAGGAGTCTTTAATAGATTAATGAGTTCTTAATAGATTATTGAGTTAAACACCAGCAGTCTCTAGTGTGTCTGGTAAAACTAACCTGATGTTTCAAATCCTTCAGACAGACGAACGGACATTGCTGACTTCATTCTAATAGTGATCCCGACCATATGGAATCTACTTTTACATTCAAACCACACCTCTTTTTAACTTTTTAAGCTCCAGTTTACCTCAGGTTATGTAAAAAAACAACAACCCTAATGGACTTTTTATAAAATATTAGAACATTAACAATATTTGCAATAGTTTAGTGCTCGTATGGAAATTGTGAATATTCGCCGTTCCTCTGAAAACCGTACTTGATGTATTATAACAACTAAACTAACTAAAACAATAAGTAAAACAAATTCTTGTAGCCCCGCGGCGACACGCCACTGTGCCACTGACAGTTCAAAGCTTAATATGGCTGCCAGTTGTCCCCTGTTGCTGGTGAATAGCACAAAATGATGGAACAGCACAAAGTTGAGGTGACGACGTCACTGACTACAACAGTTGTGTAAATGCCAAAGTTTAAAAAAAATTTTGAAATATGATTTTTGTATCTCTTTTTTATGGCGAAAATTATTTTGGAACAATTGAGGCATTGTAGCAGCGCAGCGACGACACAAAAAGGTTTCGCTGTTCGCATTGTACGCCAGCGGGAAAATGGTGCAAGCGCGAAATCAATGGATGCGCGGGAAGGGAGGTGTGGAAGGTGAAAATAGCAAAGACAGCTAAAAACATCAAAATGGCGAACAGTGGCGCTCGATTGTCTGCAACTGGCTGTGGGGCTGTGGAGGTTGCGATGGCTGCGGCGGGCGGCGGGTGGCCAGCGGAGCGTGCGACAGCGAATGAATTTTGAGTGGTCTCGTTTTTGTCCGCTGGCTGCACAACGTTAAAAAATAGAGCAGAAAACAGCGAGTCCATTGTTGTCAAAAGTGCTGGGAATTAGGTACATTCGCGGATGTGAAAGCATTTAAAGGCAACTTGATTTATTCTTGCTTTGATAAGGCGGCGCTAGTGGCTACTTGCAGCACTGCAGCGGCGGCGCTGTCTGCGAACAATCTTGTAAAAAACGCTGAATGCATTGGCAAACAATGGCAGTGTCCCGGGGACAAGAAATGCCATAATGCAAAGGTTCGCTGAACCCGAACAACGCTGGACAAGCATATGGAAAATGATGGCAATTGTGCTGAAATTAAAGCGAAAGCTACTCGCTACCAACATTTTATTCGATGTTCGAGGGAAATTTACACAAGTTCCGACGAGGTTGATCCAACTTAACGGATATAAAATTGAGCTTTCTCAACGATTTGGAAAACATTGAAACGCACTACTGTTTCAAATCGTTTACATGTCCTTTAAAAATAAAAAAAAAAAACATTTAAAGGGGTTGGTGAAATTTTTGACAACTGACCATTTGTTTATTATGGAAAGTTGCAGATTCACGTACTATAGAAAGGTGGCAATTGATTATAAAGTTACTACCGATATCAAATTATGAAATACATGACGATTTTAAACCCGATAGAATTACGTACGTTTATACTTTCTTTCACTGACTTCATACTGCTGACCTTAATTTTTTCGTTATTTGGGAAAATCTACGAATATTAATTGAGAACAGAGGTGCAATTTTTTTTTAATGAAGTCAACTCAGAATGGAGCAACAAAAAGTTGTTTTATAGTAATGTAAAATCCCACAAAAACGCTTGTTCATAGTCATAAAGACACTAAATTGACTGAGGAAAAAAACAAATGACATTTTTGTTTGTAATTAATTCCTCAATAATTATTCATAATAATGTAACATTTTTGGCATCGAATTTGAGTAGCTGTTCAATGTTTCTAGGGTTAGCTGCCTCTAAGTTTGTGAATTGTTAAACTGGTTATTCGGCAAGATTAGAAGTCCAAAGCAACCATTCAGTACCTTGAAAAGCCATCGCAACCCATTTGTGATTGTACATCGGAAATCCTAAGAAACGATGTCGATGTATGTAAAATTGTTTTCTTATTAGATTTACCAGTGGAACAACAGTTTTCACAAATATGTTCCATTGAAATAAATAAAAAGTGGAAGATTTTTCGCATTTGAAGAAATTTTGATGTACATGGCCATAATATTGGCTATTTGGTGGAATTGAAACTGTCGGGTAAATAAGTTTGTAAGATAAGTTTGCTCCCATTTCAACCAATGTGAACATATCCTGTTTGAGAATCCAGCTGAATATGATTAAATTAAATAAAAAGAAGTACACGAGTCCTCTTAGCTGCTAGTGGATTTTTCCTTTTTTTTGCAGTTAATCGGTGTTTTCAGTTAAGCGAACTCAGGTTAATTCTTTTCAACTAAGCGTACTTGGCATGAATGGAAGGAAATTCCGAAATTGTCTAATGTCGTTGCAATTTCAAAAGTCAACGGCGCCAACTAACGAATTTAGCTGATCACTTATCAGCGATGTAATAGCACCGTTCGCCAATAATTAAAAAAAATGTTCACACCGGAAAAAATCCATATGGGCGTGAAACTAGAAACCAAACATAGTAATACTGCGTACTCAATTTTTCATTTCTACATCATTTGTCCTTTTAAAAGGACTTCAAAATTTTGAAGGGGATAGAAAAATATAAAAAGTACTTAACCTGCCTAGAATATGGCGATATGTACATCAAATAAAAGAAGAAAAACACAAGAATTTAAATAAAATTGATTTTTATTTATTTGCACAAAGGGGATATGAAAAAGGCCATGTGATAATTTTAATCCTTCATATCCTTGAAAACTTAAAAAGAATTTTCTTGAAAACTAAGTTTGTTAAAACCCAGAATCTCCTTGATCACGTGCCAAAATTTCATTGCTCTAACTTTATTGGTTCGAAAGTTATTAAAGACAGGCGGAACCTGAAATTCTAATGAAGTACAAAAATTCTAATTTATTTGAATATCAGTATTTTAAATAATAAAAACATACAAAAAAGCGAAAATACTAAATAAAAATACTAAATAAAACTGGGACCAAGACTTCTATTTTAATTAAGCGGATGTTTTAGCTAAACGATTTGCAGTTAAGCGGTTTCGATTATGGTTTTTTTAAAAGCAGTCCAAAAACATTGTCCATTTTTCATCATAAATCTACTAAATTTTTTCAATTTACTCACTTAGTCTTATAAGCTCCATAACATTAATGACATTGATTTCGTTATGGAAAATTCGTCATACAAAGGAAACACAAAAAACATATCACTGTCTGCGCTTCATTTCATCAAAAATAATTTGTGTTGCGTAATTTTCCAGCATTAGTTGTAAGATTTCGCCATCGAATGTCTGCAGTTGTATTTCCATATTAATTTCGAAAAGTTTGTGCTGATAAAAATTCGATTCATTCAACCGCACTGCACCTACACTACACCGTCGCTCATTCTCCTCGAGAGATCTAATTAATGAAATTTGCTGTCTTCTATGCTGCCATTGTTATCTTTAGCATATTTCCAATGACCGAAAAATCAAAACAACTACAACATTCTCATTTTAATTTATTTTGCGCTGCTCGTTGCCATTCATGCGACAACTGTGACAGGGACTCATTATTGACTCGCCGCGCTTAATTTGCTATTATCATTTTAATTTTCAATATGGCCGCCATTCGACATAACTCACATTTCCTTGTACCGCCAACACTCGGAGGCCGTCGACAGTCGCTCGCTTGCAACCGCGTTGCATTTCATTATCAAACCCAAAAATGCTTTACACTTCAATTTTTCGCTTTTCTATAAGTGGGTATACACTTTTTTTGATAGTCTACTGTGCGGCGAGAAGGTCGGCCGCACCAGTGATTACCCGCACTTAATGTCATTTTTTGCTGCGGCAGACTGCCCTCACCGCGGGTTGGCGGCGCAAGGGAAGACCACATCAGCGCCGAAAGGAAGACTTCCAACGCAGTCAAGAACCGCGCTGGCCACATCGGCAAACGACAAAACAAGAATTGTGACCATATTCTGGCGGTGGCGTCTTTTGTTGCCATTTCAGTGTATTCGACGGTCGCTTTTTCTTTCTTTCTTTTTGACTGTTCAACTGTTCAACGCAGAAAAATCGGCGCGACGCAACATAAGTAAAACAGAAACAGCGCGACAAGTTGCGGCATTTTGCGCGTTTCCCAATGTTTGTACAGCATTTTCCGTCGCTTGCACCCTCGGCCAAGGCATAAAAACATAAACAAGTAATTCACCGCGAAGCGAAAATTGGAAAAATATAGCGTAGTCTGTTTTTAGGGGCAGCGACACGCACGAGGTGGCGCGGCATTGGATTTTAATTTCGTTGAGCGCGACCGCAGCTCCATTGTGCAGATGGTGGATGGTGCTGGCTATTCGCTGGCGGAGGCATTTGGTCAATTTTAAGTTGGCTTATACAATAAGCGAATTTCTGAGTCGTTGCTGTTTGTTTTGTTTTGTGTTTTATGATTTTTATTTGCCTTTTTAGTGTCCATATGATGTGCGGCCTTAGCGGCGGCCAATTTGGCGCTGATGCTGGTGAATTTAAAAATTGTGGCGCGCATCACAGCGTTTGTGCGTGTGTATGTGTGTGTGTGTATACGCAGAGGTGGTATATGCCGCGGTATTTATTGCTATTTTTATGGTCTTTCGTTTATATGTGTTTGTGCGTGTCTGCTCTATTCCTCATTATTACTTTTGGCCATGCTTGGACAATAACACGTGCTGGTGTTGGTAAAATTTTATGGTATTTTAGAGCGTTGTCCTAATGACTTTGCTGGAATTGCGCGTGTGTGCTCGCAAGTGTTTGCGTTGCAGATATTCGGGCGCAGCGGTACTACCAGCGTAAGCGCAAAGGAAATTAGGTTAATCTTGAAACGCGCACTGAAGAGGCAGAGGCAGCTAAAATTAGCTGTCTTTACAATTAGCTTTAACACAAGGCAGAAGTCCAAGCTTAACCGCCATAAATGTTTCAAACGATTTAATTAATTGTACTTAGTTAATTAACTTGTTTATTTAAAGAGTAGATAAGCAGAGCCAGAGAGAAGCTGAGTAAGGCCGTTAAGATTCAAATCTCCTACTCACAACAAAAGTTTTAGCTACTAACAAAGCTTGGTGGACCTTGAATAACCAATTCGAGGAAGAAGGTGTCCAAGTCAGTTCAAAGAGTCAAACAAATGCATAAAAGTATTACGTACGCTTTTCTCGCTTCCAGGTTCATGCAAGTTCTCTTTGTGTGATTACCGGGTCACATGCCACTTCGTGAACGCCTGAGCCTTCTATGGTTCCGGGAGTCAAAATGTTGTTTAGCCACTAGAGAAGTTTGAAGTCTTATGAGCACTTCGAAATTAAGAAAGTTTCTTACACTACTCGACAAAAAATGGGTCAATCGCGTGTAACTAAAAACAAAAATATTTTCTAAACTTAATTTGGGTCACGGAATACGAAACTGAAAAGCAAAAATTTGTTTAGGAAGCGTTTTCGAAAAATCTTCGAAAAACAAGTTTTTTTGCCTGTTGTTTCAGTTATGAACATATATCTCGTAAACGAATCAGCCGACAATACAAGCTGTCCGTCGGTCAGAAGATAATATTTTAGCCTTTCCAGCGATATACAGACTGTCCAAATCAGATGAGATTTGGGGAAGTTACTGACGGTGAAATTTGTAAAAAATTGAATTTTTCGACCAATTTAAATAATATATTTTCGATTTTTTTTATAGAGAAAATACATTATCTCCTTTGGTTTTAGAACCTGAGGAAAGATTATTTGAGCAAATACACATTGCAACAAAATAAAAAAAAATTTCGAGGGACAAGGTCAAACCCATCTCATTCGATAGAGGACCTCAGTAGATGAAAAAGTGCCAAGGGATTTTTCCCGGAATGTTCGAGTTTTCCTTTAAATGCAGTTTAAAGATGGCGGCTAATTGTCCCTTCCCGAAACCTTTAAAACATCATATCTCTTGACTCAAATGTCAGAAAGGAATAATTTTTACGTCAAATGAAAGCTAATGATATGACGTCAGTGACACAATATACTTTTTGGAAAAATTTTATGAAAAAGGATATGAAGGACATCAATTAAATTTTTATCCTTGAATATCCTGGAAATCGTGAGAGCTAAATTCATATAAGTGACTTCTGGTCAAAAAGCATTCAAAGATCTATACTGCATATTATTTTCATTTCAATCACTTAAATGTTAAGCCACTGCAGCGTTTCAAAAACTATACACTGCTGAATTCGTGTTTTTATGTACAGAATATCTCGTAGTTTCTTACTAAAAAACAACGAATGTAGCACAGCACATTTTTTTAATCGTTGGAGTTTTGCCTTTCAAGTGACATCAAAATCTTTAAATTCTGAGACTATAAATTTTTTGCATATTGTCTATGGAACAAATTACTGTGCAACGCAATGATAGGGCAGTACTCTATAAAACAGAACTTCGTAAAAACAATTAAAAAATCAAAGAACTTAGAATTTTAACATTGCTACTAAAAAATTAAAACAGTTAAGAAATACGGTTCAGCTAGGAAGCGTCTTTGATGTTATTAAAACTGCAACCGGATATGGTTATCACCTGTGCCTGAAAGACACTGCAGTGTTTCGGCAGTCGGTGCTTTAGATTGAGACTTAATTCTGTTCCGTAGACATCACGGCCTACACTGCCTAGCACTTTCGATCTGTTTCTATATTCCGTCCTTCATCGCAAAAGAGGCGGCAACCAAGTCTACATTCGGTTTTAGATGGAATAATCTTAAATAATTAAAGAGTCCTTAGAAACAGAGCACACTTAGGTCAGTTAATTACTACAATTATACTTAATAATTATTAAAGATAGAGAGTAAAGATTATAAATAATTTTCCTAAAAGCTTTGAGATTTTGTTTTGATAGTAGTTTGGAAATTTATTAATTGAATTTTTTATTAAATTTTGGATTTGTCCAAACATGCATACTTATTATTTTTGGCACTTGATTCTCTTTTTCTGTTGATTCGAAGCAGCAGCACTATTTCGAAACTCATTCAGTTTGATTTATGTGCCCATCGTTAAACATAAGAAAATAAGCTTCAGCACAAAGCACAAAATGATCTAAAACTCAAGAGATCCGCCACAAATCCAACCATTTCTTGTCCCGCTACATAAAAGCATGATTCCTTTATTTCTTCCCTACCAGCTTTGACCATTTGTTTGTTTGTTTGTTTAATTAATTTGGTGATTAAGTTTTGAGCGAATAAACTCAATTACTCTCTTTTCCCAACCAGCTTAAACCACCTGGAGGATTTTGGGCGACGAATATAATTTCAACTGGTATTAGGCTCAAAAATTAGGCTCCCCTCCCAAAAATGAAATGCTGTGTGAGCCACCGACTGTGATAAATTTTTTTTATTTCAAAATGTTAAATTTGCTTTCTTGAGTACAGACTTAACTGTGTATTAAACTTGGATAGTTCGACACTTTCTTAATAAATTCTCAGTATGACTCAATCATTGAATTTTATACATTTTGCTTTTCGCTGCTTCGGAAAACTTAACTATTCTCAAATAGATTCCAGCTTGTTGCCTGTGCTGTCACATTTTCGTACTCGGCTCCTCTGCTGTAAGTTGAAATGTTATTGAAGACGCTTTCTGCAGCACCTTTCCTTATGCGAGCTGGTTTTGTATTGCAAAATTTTCCAAACTTTTAATTAATTCAATTGAGGTTATTGACTGAATTTTTAATTAGAAAACCATAGAATTAATGTAAAGCATAGAAATAATGATTTTCTCAGTCAGCTACAACTTCTTCCAATTACCATGAAATTCGCCTGCACAATCAGCGCCAAATCAAATTTCGTATCGAAGCACAAAGTGGCCGACAAACCACTGCCACACACTGTGTCATCTCATGATCGGCCAGTGCGTGTGTGTGTGCGCTGCCTCAGTCTCGCAGTCGGCATTTCGACTTAATTGCCCGAACTGAAACATGGCATTATGGTCGATTTGGAGCCAGTGAGTGCGCCTGTCGGAGCTTTGGCTGCCAACGTCGATATGCCAGCCGTCTCCATCCACCTAACGCAGCCGCGTTTAGCGCTATAAATTTCTGCTAATGCCTTGTTATGCGAATGCTGGCGAGGGGGCGCACAGCCAGCCAGGCGGCCAGCCAAACGATTCGGACCGCAATTGCCACCCGTCCCCAGTGACGACAACGTGCGCGCAAGCCATAAAGCTCAACAAACCAGAGCTGAGGCTCGACGCGCCCGAAGCGCGTCTGACAAATTTTTATCCAAATTATCTCTGACGTGGCATGGCAAATTATTTATGCCTCGAATATTGAAAAATTATTACAGGCTTTCGCCGGCACTCAGCTGCGCAATAAGCTGCTTAACTGTTACTTGCCATTTTACCTGGTGGCGCGCTCGGCATCTTGTCACTTATTCACTCGCCATGCGAAAAAACAAAACCGCAACGCAGCTCTGCTCAGCGCGTCGCATACACACCGGCGCTGCAAGGGAATGGCAAATGCCAGTCTATTAAATGAGAGCATCAGAGCTTAAAATTTATAGCACACATTTAGGGAGTGATAAAAAATGATAAATGTACAGCGCGCACTGTGCACTCCCGAAAATATGCTTAGATTGCCTTCAAAATCTGTTAGACAAGAACACACAAAAAACATGCACAATTTAGGGTAAATTGTCAATAAATCATGGCACAACCGAAACGGCGGCAAGGACTCTGGTCATGCAGCCGCCTCCGCATCCACACATGAGTCGGCCGACGTCCGTCAGCGAGCGGGGACAATGTAAACAGCGCTCCGAAAAGTATGCCTCAGCAAAAAAAAAACCGCGCGCGTACAGGTGTGTGCGGCGCGCTCGAATGATGTGCGAACATAAAAATATCGGCTTCAAAGGGTTTCGAGTTGTTCGCGATTGTTACGACACATTTGTTTTCATATGTGAGACGGTAGCTGGCTGATTGTTGCGTTATTACTTTTTCAGATTTCGGCTCGCAATGAAAAAAGACGCCTAAAGCCTCTTCCTGTTCAGACAGCCAAATGAATTGAATCAATTTATTTTTAAATTGAGTTATTGGGTTCGCTGTTTACACGCACTCAATTTAGCTTATTTTGTTACCGATCATGTTTTTGCTTTGACGAAATAAATGATTTTGTTTGTTTATGTATAAAAAAAGTTATTCAAAACATTTATTGAACATTTAGCAACATTGAAAAAATGTTTCAAACGAAATTTCAAAAAATTAAGAAAAACCCGAATGCCACTTCAGTGTGCCACACTTCCACCTAACAAGTGCAACATTTCCATCTGAGATATGCAACATTTGTTCGTCTTTTTCGTAAACTCTTCAGCGCCATCTAGTCTGCTGCTTCTTGCTACAAAATTCAAAAAACCCACATCCCACTGCAATGTGCAACATTTCCACCTAACAAATGCAACATTTCGATCTGACAAATACAACATTTGTTTGGCTGCACCGACATTTTCGTTACTCTGTTGCACCTAAAGAAAACATAAAATAACAAAGTAACAACACCTCATCCAGCGCATCTGAAAAATACGCCGCCAAGAAAACAATTACGATTCCTAAAATCTAAAAACTGATTCTTAAGTTCAGAACCCTCTTTTTGCAACCTATGAATTATCCCGGAACTAACGCAATACTTCGCAATAATGGGGATATATCCTGCGCGCTGGCTGGCTGGTTCGCTAAGAAACAGACTTTTCTAGAGAGAGAGAGAGAGAGAGCCCGTGTCTCTTTTGAGGCGATCCTCCCATTAAGGATTTCGCCTACACAGTCATATTGTGAGAATGAACGACGCCACAGCGAAACTAGGGTCCCATGCTTTGATCGACGGAGTCAAGTAGAGGGAGAGCATGTTTGTGTTAAACATGAAAGGCCAAAATACTTCTCAGCGTAGTTTCGTTTTGATAGACGTGAATGCAATGGAAAGCTCAGCCATTTGACTAGACACACAAAATCAACGCTAACAGCAACTGACATTTCCACAGTCACTGCTTCGTGTACACATACTTTCTACTCTTACATATTTACATATAAATACATATGTATGTGTGTGGGTTGGCGGCATGTGCTGTTTCGTTTTCTGTTATTGTTGTTGTTATGGTTGGAGCGGCGCGCACGTGCGTGTGTCCTGTGGTATGAAAAATGTGTATGAGCTATGGTAGCTGAAGCAAAATTAAACGGCGAACGGCGAAAACGAAAAAACAACAACATGTTTTGCACGTATGTATAAAATAAAAGTAAAATATTGAAATAAATACAAAGCGCACATTAAACACTCACGTCGTGGCTGGCTGCCGGAGCACCTGATGCAAATGAAAGCAATTAATCACCCGCAACGCACACGAACTCGTCGCTGTCCACGCAAACAAACAAATACTCGACGGCGTCAATTTGCGCTGCAAATGGCCAAAAAAAATGCCGACAATGAAGTAAACATTTGGGGCTAAGCAATGCCAGCAGCGTTGCGCGCAATTTTCCAGCTGCAATGCCATTTGCTCGTTTTTCGTGCAAACGTTGTCCTGGCCTGCGCTGCTGGGGTCCTGCTATCGCTGTTGTTGTTGTGCTTACAGTGCACGAGTTTCAGGAGAAAATGCAGCGCCAAAACTGTAAAGCGATGCAACACGGACCAACGAATCGCTCCGCCAACTCAACTACGATGTGGCTCGAAAGATTCAAGAAAGGGCAGCAATTTGTGTCTTTGTGAAGCAATGGAATAGAAAGTACTCTCTCCATTTAACATACATTTTTCTGGTGGCTTTCACTAAACTAGGGACTCTTTAAGTAAATGTATTCTGTAGTAGTTGTGATAATAAAAATTAATTAAATGCGCAATAAATCTTTAATTCGATTTAATTGCATTGCACCTTTAATACTCGAAATTCCACTAAGCCGTTTCTAAAACTTAAATAAACGCTCGACCGCATTCGAAGAATTTGTAATTTAAAATTACCTCTAACAGAAAATGAGTGTTGATCGAGTGCTTTGAAAACAATTTGTGGTTTTTCGCCGATTGCAAATTTAAATGAAACTTTCTAAGAACACTAACAAACTAATCAGCAACTGTAATTTGATTGAATTCAAGTTACATATTTCAACTGCTTTCCATTCGAATTGAATTCGTCTCTAAAATATTTATAGAAATTTAAATAACTCGTTTAAAATTGCTGCACTTCTTGTAAAGCTGCATTTGACCTTTAAATATATGTGGCATTCCTTTTAGAATAAATCATCTCATCACTTACTACACCACTCACTCTTTCCAAAAATGTTATACGACGCATTCAATCGACTGAACTTTTATGTATTATTTAAAATCAACAATTGTGTAAAATGAAATACAGTTTTGTGTGCATTTTCAATTATCAGAAGAAAAGCTAACTTTGCTGCCAAATGGCAAATTCCAAGTAGCGTTTAAATATTCTAAGTGCAGGTTTCAAGGTGAGTGACTGAAACATTCGTACATCTTCTCATCTTAAGTGGTTCCTGATATACATATTCGAGAATGACTGCTGACTTCGAGTCATGGAGTGAAAAAATGAACAAAACGGCAAAATCAAGATGGGCATAACGCTTACTGAAGAATGTAAGCAATGCAAAGAAGAGAGACACAAGGAAACTCCTGGGCACCTTCCCTCTGGACACCTTCTCTTCGCTAGCTGGAGTTGAAGGGCCTAGGGACTAAGATATCTCTAATGTCCGCAATATATTTATATAGGAACCAGTGGCGTCCCCAGGATTTCGGGAAGGGGGGGGATATGCAAAAAATGCAGTTTAACGCCATTTTTATACTTTCATCTTTGCGTATTATTTTTAATACATGTTGAATAAAATTGTACATACATACATATACATATGTATACATATACTAACATAAACTTCTTAAAACAAAAAATTCAAGTGACATGTATTTTTAAGTCATAAAATCCCAACCAAAAAATTCAAGTTTGTTTTAAGTTATGACATTTCGAAAACAACTGCTAATAGAATTACGAAAAACTCACAAGACGTATTTTAAAAAGCACACCAGCTATGTAAAAGAAATCAAACATTTACAAAATGTATGACGTTCTGAAATTTAATTATGATAGAGGTGACCATGTTTCCATGTTTACCCGCAATTCACCAAAACTATGTAAGTGCATTTTTTTTTAATTTCAACAGCTGATGCAGGGTTGGCATGAAGCCTGCGTTTGATTACTATTTTGGTAAATAGTCGACACTTTTGGGAACATTGAAAATACAACTATTCTGCGAGAACAAATGCAATGCTGATTTTTTTATTCATTTATTCTTAACCCTTCTGCGGGTATCCGGTTCTGGCCAGACCATATTGAACTTTGGATCCACTTTAGTAATGTTGTAATTAAGCTATCGAGCTCAAATTTCATGATATCCTTAACTGATCCTTTCTAAGCACAAAACCCAAAACCATGGCTTGGCCAGACCATGGTGCATTTTCATACAAAATTGCCAGTTATTTTCAGTTTTTTTTTTTTATTTTCGACGTAATTATTGTCAGAATTGTTTATAAATATATTTTTATTTTATATATATTTTCAACTAGGCTTTTCCATCTGACCCGATTTGAAGCATTTTTCCTGCCATCCCGTTAATAGTGACATAAATTAGCTGACGCAAAATGTACCTGGTCCAAGTGTATTTCATTCGCCTTGGCTTTTATTTTCTTTGGGTTAATAAATTAGAATTTTTCTTGGAAAATAATATTGAAACATATTCAAAATTAATACTTATCCATTGTATTCATGGTTATATCCGTGTTTTGGTGTCAATTCAATTACAATCCTGAAGTGAAGGAAGCATTTGTGGTCTTGTAGAGTCTGGTTTTTTATCAATTCGATTGGGTGTTTTCTGTGGCAGAGATGAAAGGAAGGGAATGCTATTTTGAGGATCAGGTGGACATTGCCTTTGAACTTCGACGCTGGAGCTAAATCAGAGAAGAAAATTTCTCTAAAAAAATTGTCTAAGCAATAGCGGAAACTAATGCTTTAGAGCATCGAATTTAAGATATTAAATAATTTGCTGCGAGAGGCAATAATAACGGTGCTGCCAATTTCACGCTTTCATTTGGCCCTGAACAAAACGAAGTTTCTGATACTGATAGAAAAAATGGTCGGTTTAGATAGTTCAATGTGAAGATAGCAACGACGAAGGCGACAAGGAAAACGATATCCGGCCAGTTCAGCATGAACAACAACATGTAGAGCATGTTTTGCATATTTTTCTTTGGCAAAGCAGTTCATAATTATTAACAGTGCAAGGAATCCAGAAATATATATATCAAAACCCGATTTGTATGTGTCGAATGTAAAATCTCAATGTGGTTTAGTCATGATACTGCATTATATTGTTGAAATAATTGCATTGGTCAAGCAGCTGAAGTAGATCCATAAGTAACGTATTTTACATTTATACATTTTTTTTATTTTTTTGCTTTACTGCCGTATTTTTTTAATTTCAAAATTAACTCATTAAAGTTGAAACTCGCTATTTACTTAATTATTCTAGTATATTTTCACCGTTTTACGTAAAAATAATGTAGACAAGCAAAAGAAATCATTGTATTCACACTTTCTGGTTTTTTTATATCCTTAACAACAATCCTCGACTATCATCTTGTTTACATTATGGTCTGGCCAGATCATGGGAGGTTCAGTTATTAGGTTTTAAGTGGGTGATTACAGAAGCGATAAAGCAAATAGTAAAAATGTTTCACAATTCCATATTGCTATAGCAAATTGCATAAGTGAATTCTCCGACCAAGGGGGGGATCCATCCCCCTAATCCCCCCCCTGGGGACGCCACTGATAGGAACTATTGGCTCCTAAACTAACTGCTATGGTATTCGTAGCTTCTTTGGCTTACAGCATTAAACACATTTAACAAGAACTTTCTGAGCTTCGCCAAAAAGTAGACACGCCAAATATGGAAAGAGGTAAAATGAAATGATCCGCCTCATTTTTATGAATGAAAATGTCTTGGAACAGAAAAAATTTTGACGATTTTCTTAATCTTTTGCATTACATAAATGGCAGAGCGACGGTTAACCGTTTATTTAATCTATTATGATATGTAACGAGCAGCCGCCGTGGCTCAGTTGGTTAGTGCGTTGGACAACGAGTCAAAGACAGCAATCGCAGGTTCAAATACTGCCTGTAATAACACCTAAAAAAAATAACGGGAAACTCGTTTTCTCTTTCGGTGGCTGTCCTCTCAGCTGGAAATGGCAAACCTCTGAGAGTAAAAAAAATTGCTTATGAAAAAGCTCCCAACCTGCCGTTCGGAACCGGCATAAAAGTGTAGGTCCCTTCCACCCGCGTACAAATTCACACGCACAACACGGGTTGTTGCGGGAAGTGAGGCCTTAGTCTCGCGTAAGCGGGCTGTCGTGCTTTAATTAATAATTAATTAATTACAGTGATTCGATTTCATACAACCGCGGGACAGAATTAGAAGGAGTGGTATGTTCTCAATCAAATTTTGTATACTACATACTTAATCGTGGTCTGCTGAATTTAAATCTCCATTTTGTTTTTCTTAAAATCTTGTAGTTTGGCAATGCCTGAGAATTAAATTTGCTATTTTCGTCATTTTTGGTAAGCTGTAGCACCAAGCGTGTTGACTAAATTTTTCACGTTTTCATCAACATTAATAATTTCAAAAAGCAACAGAAATTGTATGAGGATCCTATAGTTTTGCAATCAAAATGGTAATAATAGATGTATATATGTCTTGCTTTTGTGCAGTTTTTTCAGTTTTTCATGCTGAGCATGTTTTGCTGCAATGCAGCCGCTCTGACGACGGGAGAAGGTCCTTAGAATCCCTCGTCGAGGGATAGCTGCATGCAGAGCTCACCCGACGCTTGGGATGCCTGTAATCGCGTCATAACACTTATGATGCGTCGAGTGAGAGTCGACGAGCAGAGCGCCGATGGCAACACGAGCTGTGCTCATCACAAACAGTGGCAAAGTTTCGGACACATGGCAACACTAGACAGGACATGGACGAAAAACTGAGAAAACGAACGATTGAGCGGCCACGCTTGCGGTGTTCCCAGGAGGGTAAACCGTTCGGAGGAGGGTTTATCGGTTTAAAGTCCCTGCTTCGCTCTTCATTAAAAAAACACATTCACCAACCAGCAAAGCGGCATTCTATCTTTTCCTCCTCCTTGCCCACTTTCCTTAGATATAAGAGTATAATCATACATTCAGTCGATGTAAATCGTGTCAAATCGTGTGAACGCAAAAATAACGTATTCCCTCAACAAAAACCCAAACTTTTTTTTAATTTAATCCGCCGTGTTCGCTACAATAATATTAACAAAAAGATACACATTTTATATGAAAGCAAAAAATAATATAAAATAATTAAACTAATTAATAGTTCGAAATAATTTGAAAATTATAGCCCAGTTGCCCAAGTTGAACAAAAGAAAAACATGCAATGAAAATAAGAAGCCAGAACTACAACACTCAATTGAAAAGGAATTTAGAGATTTAAAAGTATGTAAGACGTTCATTACTACCAGGGGCGGATTCAGAAAAATATTTTGGGGGGTTTCAAAAAGTAATTCTTTAATATTCATAAATGTTTATGTATGTTCTTTTTAATTTGTATGTAGTTTTAAACTCGACCTTAATATTTCAGGGGGTTTCAAAACCTGAAATCACCCCCTGAATTCGCCACTGATTACTACTGACAGAAACCGCTTTGAGCGGTGACATGCCTATGTAAGCAGCGGCGAACACAGGATGTCATTTTGGGGGGTTCCGCCTAAAACTTTTGAACCCAATACCAGTTGAAACCATATTTGGTAATGGAAATTTTTGCACATCACAGCTGTTTGGGAGAGATTTCAGATCAGCGTGCTTGTTGGCAGCGCAATGTAATGAAAAATTTACGTCAACCACACACAAACTCGCGTTCAGGTCTGCCGCAGTGTGGGCGTAAATTGTCCGTTCAGTGCGTAAGGACATGCGCGCACATGTCAATTTCGGACATTTATACAAAATTTCCACTCAATTAATTTTGAAACCAATTAATTAGTGTTAATTGTGGAAAATGCTCGTAACAATGTACATGCGTGTGAATTGGAATGCTCATTGTTAATGCTGGGCCACTTAAGGACACAAACGCGCCTCCGCTTGCGCCTTGAATGCAAACAAGCCCCATCAAGCATGACAATGCATATACAATACATGTGTGCATATGGACTTGTGCCCGCCCGCGTACATACATACATATGTACATATGTATGTATCAACCTAAATGTACTCACATGAAGGTGCACGTGGGAGATTGCAGCCGAGCGCGCACGACGACGAGTGTGTGGGTTTGTGCGAATTGCTGCTGTTGTTGGCTGCAGCCTACCTCTGTAATATTAATTAAAATGACGCGTGTTAACTACGCCAATTGACCTCATTCTCTGTTATATGATATATTATTAAATGATCCCTAAATGCACACAGATCCACTTTGAGGCGAGGTGCATGTGTTGTCTGTACGTGTGCTTGTATGGTTGTATGTATGAAGCAACCAACAGATGCGCGAACAAAACACTAAAACGTTGATAACTTTTTCTGAAAATCCTCTTGAAGTAAAGGGGCGATTAACTCAACCACGCTGTATGGACATGAAACAACTATGTAAGTATTAGGTTTGGTACATGAAAAATTAAAAAAACAAATGTATTTGAATGTACTTCAGTGGATTTTTTTTTAGTATTTATTAAAATAAAATCCTGTACATTGTTTAATGATATTAAGTTAAAAAATATGTCTATGTTGATGCGAAAAATCAGTTCGATTGGCAAATGCAGGCGCTCTTCGTTTCACTGGATTGTGCCCAAAATAAAACACTTTGAATTCCTCAACGTGGTTAACCACTAGTAGTCACTTTATTTATAATACAGACTTCACCGTTTTTACACTTATCTCGTGTTACACTTTAAGAGCTGAGCCAAGTGCCAGAGCGAGATGCATGATCGTTTTATTCGCTGATTTGTTTTTCTTTATTTTATTAATGTCATCATTATGATGATTATCATCACAATAATAACCACCGTTATCATTATCATATACTCCAGATTTTCTAAATTCCAAAAGTTGCTACTTTTGGCATATAATGAACTTTTTGTGGCAGTTTTTTTTTAACACTTTTTATAACGAGCTTAAAAGTTATCAGAAATCTATTTAAAATTCCTTTAATGCCTTTTCCTGAAACCATTAAAATCTTGGTTCCATGCTTTCTGAGCTTCTTCCGATAGTTTGTTAATTGCAAATAAAGCATGGGATATGATTTCTGCTCCATTTATAAAATAATTCCATCAGTGTTCCTGAATTCGGTTTTTGGTTTGTTTGCAATCAATGGAAATCTCTCTTAAAAATAATTTCTCGTATTCCAAACAACCTTGTCACCTTAAAGCAATTAAGAAAATATACATAATCCACCCCTGAAGAATCGATAAGCCGAATTGAACATTTTCCAAGAGACTGACAACTGTATTTGAAAGATGTTTTATTTCGTCGTCGCGTCGACACGTTTTGTTGCTTACATGCTTTTTTCTCTTTCTGGAACAGCTTTCATAAAAATTTAAATTTCATATTTCATGGAGTAGCTTCGGCTGGAGGTTTAATGTCAAAGTCAGCGCACCACGCCCATCTTTTCTCATGTAGACACGTCAATCAGTCAGTATCAGGTTCGAAAAGTCGTCGCTGAACATTCTCCCGTACCGAGAAAGCATTTTGTTTTCCTTGCAGACTGCACGTTGCTCTTTCGGCAAATGCTTTTATTGTGCCTTCACTCAAAAGTGCACAGAAAAAAGACCCGACTGAAACTTTTTCAATAATGGACCTGAAATTGTTCATATATCTTTCGTAAATATCTTTACACCCATTCACACATAAATAGTATGTGAAATGGTGCGACCTGCACAAGCGCACAAATTTTTTACACTTACTTAAACAATTTTCTCATAAACGACGAGCATATGATGTCAAAAGTTTATTTCATTTCATTTATTCGTTTACTAACCTAAATATATATGTACACAATCAAATGTATGTACATATATAAGCAAAAAACTCAAATAATGCAAAACATAAACAGTATGAGAACAATAACAAAAATTGCAAACAACAAAGTGAACAACAACAACAATGAGTGGAGTGAAACATAAAAGTTTGTTTGCGCTTGAAAAGATGCAAAGTTATCGAAATTGAGTATTCGTCCAATTTATGCGGATATAACTTTTTTTCGTTATTTCCATCTCCTACAAAAACAATAGGACAGATACATAGATGCATTTATATTCGCCTATATGTATTTTGTATATTTTATATTCCACGATATGCCTGGAATTGTTGAAAAAATGTCGCAATGCAGAAATTCTTCGCTGAATTTTCGCTGTTTGTCATTTGGCAACGATCACAGTGAAGCAGGTATTTTCCACCAAAGAAGATCCTTTCAATCAATACGTCTTTTGAAAACAATGATGCTAGTGATAAAACTTGGGAAACGAACAAATAGAACGAAATAAACACAAAAAAGTATGCAGAGAATTTACTGAGATGTGAAATATCGTTTAGTTGAATGTTCAATTGGAGGCATCAAATGTTCAAATGAATTGCACATAATAACAAAAAGACATAACATTTCAGTTTTCACTAATTTTCTTACACACCTCCCACATACAGAAAGAAACAATTTAGGAAAATCGTTGTTGCTATAACTATTACACCGTGCGACAAAAAATAACAAAATTTTTCACACCGGAAAAAATCCATATGTGCGTGAAACTAGACACCACACATAGTAATACTGCGTACTCAGTTTTTCATTTCTAAATCCTTTGTCCTTTTGAAAGGTCTTAAAAATTTTGAAGGGGATACAAAAAAAAATATGAAATACTTAACCTCGTTAGAATATGGCGATATGTAAGTAAAATTTAAATAAAATTAATTTTTTATTCATTTGTAAAAAAGGATATGAAAAAGGATCCTTTTATCCTTGAAATCCTTTATATCCTTGAAATGAAATGAAATATCCTTGAAAATGAAATGAAATCTCCTTGATCGCGTGTCAAAATGTCATCATTCTCGCTTCATTGATTTTGTATCTTTTTAACATTTGAAATACTCAAATAAATTAGAAATTTGTTACTTCATTAGAATTGAAGCTTCCGCCTTTTTTTAAATATCTTTCGAACCAATAAAGTTACTAACTAGTAGCCGTAACTAACAGTTTCACTTCCGTACCGTCTACAATTCCGCACTGGGTATCAGTACACGAGCATATACACACACACACACACACAATCTATGCACAGGATTCGGATAAACGGTGCCGGCAAGCAAAGAGCTTAGACGTGGCAAAGCGGGCGTTTGCAGGAATTGTAGCCAAGCACACGTCACTGATTGACGACGAGTGCGACCTACGGGCGCCTTCAGCAGGCAATGTGTGGCGCCCCATTGCCCTCCACACCCCACATAGCGTCTGCTTGTTTATGAGAAATGCTGAAATTGAAATCAATAATTATTTCCATTTCATTAATTTTAAACCAAGTTTCTGTCGGCTGTGGGCGTAGAAAATGCCAAGACAAAGTTACACAAAACCACAAACAAATATACGAGGAGAAATTTGGAAATGAAGCGCTAAGCGGAAACCCACAGAACGCAATCACACATTCACTGGGCCGGCAGCTGTTTCTCCACAAAACCATTTTCCCTTTTATTTTCATTTCATTTTACTATGGGTTTTTGGTTGGTTTTTTTCCTATTGAAAAATTAAATTTTTTCCTTTCTTTTATTGTTCTTTTGTTTTTCATTTGTTTTGGTGACTTTCTTCTTGCCACTTTCCTTCTTACATTTCCGCCGTATTACATATAATCGGACGAAAAGTAGGCAAAGTTTCCAATAGATGGGAAAAGCGATCGTTGTCGAAGGAGGTGGAAGCGGAGCGCGGATGCAAAGGAGAATGCGTTTCGCTTACTTTTAGTTTTTCGCTTTTGCCACAAGTTCGATTTTTCGCTTTTCGATAGGAAACCGACGCGTGTCGGTTCGCCGCCAACTGGGAAGCAAAAGCGGAAGTCATGCTTCGATGGTTTGTAGGCGCACATCGGCAGCCGTCGCGTCGTGTTTGCTTCCGCGCCCTTCCGCGCCATTGATGGAATTTAACGTGAACACACATTACAATCGAATTAGGTGGCAGCGCTGGGCGCGAGACAGGCGGGCAAAGTAGGCGGCTAAGCGGTGGGGCGTAAAACAATGTGTTGCGGCTGCTCTGCCTCTGCTCTCTTCCCACCGCCTCTTACTATTGCGAATCAATATAGAAAGCGCAAAAAACGTAAAAATTGTTATTGGAATTATGTGAAAATAACAACGACAGCAGTTTCACTTCTTAATGGGACAGTTTGGATTTGTTATTCGGATTATGGTAAGGTGAAAGCGATGCGGATAATGTGTCCGTCCGTAGGGCCTGCAGGAACGTGATACGTTCCTACGATTCCTAACAATTCTGTGGTCAAAAGCACTAACCGCTTAAGTCGACTTAAGAAGAAATTGAGTTATGGATGCCACCACGTTCCCTTGACTGTGCTCTACGTTTGTGTAAAATCGGGGAGTTTGTAACTTTAAAATAAAAGAAGTTATTAATAAAAACCTATTCGCATTCCCATAAAGAACACACTGCGCGCTAAAACTTTAAAACGAGATTACTCGAAACAGCAATTTTCGACTTAGGCGGTTATTGCTTTTGACCACAGAATTAAGTTGTTTTAGAATTTTTGAAAAAACAAAAAAAATATTTAAAACCTGCTCTGTGCGGCAATTTCACGTTCAAAGCATCTCAGTTACAACTATCACACATTCACGACCAGTGCGACATCTGGATCCCATGTGAACATTTTATGCTTCAAACATGTTTGAAATTCGAAAAGTTGAAAAACAGTCAGATATGGTGCTTTCAATAGGATGTCATAGATTTTGCCTTTTTTGATACCGAATTTTTTACTGCATATTCGTTTTCAACGATGACGATAACATACAAGATTTTATTCTTTCAAGAAACCTATAACCTAGAGCCCGACCGATTAATATTATCCACTAATATCTCGAAAAGTACACATTGGATGTGGCTAATTGTATTTGTAGAACCCTAATTGTAGAACTAGTTATAGAACCCGATAAAAAAATAAAAGTCATCAAAGCAAAAGTTGATAGAAATACTAAAGAAAATACAGATATTGGAAAATAAAAACCCGAAAAAATGATGGCAATTGCCTTTCTAGTGTTAAAGACGAAATTGAATTTTTCATTTAAACTTGAATGACTTTTAAGCTCAGTCAAAACGCCCAATCCACCTTTGACTTCAGCTTCGGTTTTAACCGAATGTCAGTATTGTAGCCGATTAATCGGCTTCGACCAAAATTCAACCTTTGGTCGGGCTCTACCAGAACCCTTTTGCATAAAAATGTTAATTTCATAGATGTCTACAAGGTCATGATCTGGTCTACTCAGATCTTACTTTGGAAGCTCAGTAACATTCCTACCAAGAGAATCGGAATCGGTGTACAACTTTACATGCCGGAGTAATGGAAGCAAAATGGGTAGACTGCCATAATTTAATCTGGGAAAGCAAATGGTTGAACATGAACTTTACATTGGCTTTTGACAAGATTATGGACAATATTGCCTCCGAATGGAAGTACTTGTTTACCGTATGGACCTTCAAATACAATCTAGCATTGCAACTAAATTTCGGTTCGGTATTCCAACTTTAACGAAAGATATTGTGCCAGCCATCCTTTTGACATTAGGAAAGAATACAATTTTGATCCTTAGCCATACTAGTCACGCTTCCTTCTGAGCTGTACAAACTCCATCACAAAGTTAATATAGGGTATATTCCATTATTCCTATTCATTACCCATAGCAGGGTATAAAGACTTCTAACTTCTAACAAACAAACTTAACTATTTTGATGCAATTTCAAAGAAGTAAGGTTTACTATTGTCAATATTCCAAGCAAAAAGCGCAACGTTTCCTACTGGCCCTCGTACTCGAGCTGCGAAACGATTTTCACCTTGCAGCGCACTTGTCTCGTTACTGGGAAGCACTTGCCGAGCTGATTTAGTCACTTAACTTATTTCGCGTTAACTGGGTCAAAGGACGTTTACTTTCGAACACCAGCAACAACAGCAACAACTGCAGTGCTGCCAAGCGTTTCGCCAATTTCACAATTGCAGCGACCGAGATTAGGCGAGTGGCAGCCGAACTGTGTGGGGAGAAATTCAATGAAGGTGAAAATTGTAGCAGCAACAAAGGCGCACAAAACAGTAGCAAAGGCGCTCAAAGTGCGCCAATTCCAATTAAAGCAAAATTACCAAATTTTAGATGTACGAAGGATGTTTATTTATATGGGTGTGTGTGTAGGTAACGGAGAGCACAGTTACAACGGGCAACAGGCGGAGTGGCAAATTTTCACCTGGCGAAATTGTGCACTAATGTTGGAAACGGATGCGAAAGCGAAAAAATAAAACTGAAAATAAATAAATTAAATAAGCAAGCAAGAAAACAGCAGATTTGATTAAAACACCAGCCGTGAGCGATATGGATCGTTGCGTTCATTCGGCCGCATGCAGCTGCCACTTGTCGTGTGGCGATGCGCAGGAAAAATTATGGTCGCCTATTTATAAAAATTAAATTTTTAAGCTGCTTGCCTGCCTTTGTTTTCCGGCTCGTGTGCTGCGATTTCGCTGCCACATATTTAGCTTCCGTCTAGCAAAACATATTGCTGGAATTTTATGTCGTTGCTGCTTTTGATGTTGTTTTTGTTATTGTTGTTGTTTGAAAGCAGCGAGTATGCAGGCAGACCATTCGTAAAGTTGACGTTATCGTCGAAATGCCGGCTTCCCGCTGACAGCGAGCGAGTGAGCTCGACCTGGCCTGAATTAATGACGCTGGCTGTTTAGCAAATTTTTGTTGTTGCGAAATTAGATTTTTTTTATTTTCTTCTTTTTCTTCATGCATATTATACGCTACGTTATGAGAATGTAATTTGCATTTAAAACTTTAGCTGCTTGACAAAAATAACACCAACAACAACGACTGCTGCTTAATTCGCACAAGACACAGAAAGAAATTCATGTGTGCCGCCATATTTGTTGCTCATGAATTTATTTATGTGCCGGTACACGGACGACAGCAACAGTATTTGTTGGTGCTGCTTCTGCTGTGTGCGTTCTGCATTCATTCACTATTCTCACATACGAGTACGTCGGATTAGTTGAAATTACGAACGTGCTTTGTATATGCGGGCGCAATTTTTGTGCGCACCATTAGACAATTTTCGCGCCAACTTGTATCTGGTTCAAAATCTTTCTGACATAATTCAGTTATAATCACGAACTGTTAATTGTTGGTCGTTTAGATAACAACTTTTTTCTTAACTGTACAGCTTTGCATTTACCAGCATTCAGAGATGCCAATGTACATTCGCGGACATTGTGTTGATTCTTGATGGACAGATAAGTTACGAATTAACAAAAAACCAGCAAATTATAAAGCCCAGTATTATCGAATTCGCAATGGTATTTTCAACAAAGTTCATTCTTTATGATTAACAGAAAAACAAAAAAATCGATGCGGTGCACAGTGATTCGTTTCATAGACAAAATTCAAAAAATTTAAAGTCTTAGAATTTAACGATTTTGATGTCATTACAAAGGTTAAACTTCAACAAAAAACCTCCAAAAAATCGGTGCAAAAAATTAATTAGTGTGTGTGTAAAAGCGGCTCGAAGTTTAAACTTTTTTCACAAAAAAATTTAAACTCATATTTGTATTTTAGTGTATCGATTAAAAAAAATTTTAAAAATACATGGTTACCAAGAAGTTGCTAAAACTTTCAATATAGATTAAGAAATAATGTGGCCATTTTTGCTTTTAATGTTCTCTCAAAATTTGCTAAGCTGAGGGCTTACTTCACTTTTAATTTAAAATCTTTTTCTAAATTAAAACTCTGAAAATTCGCAAAACTTAGCGGAAAATATCTAAAAAGCATGTAAAAGTATGTTCCTGGATTTTTTTTATTTTGAGGAGCATTCTCTCTGTGTCGAATAATGTAATTAGATCCTCCGATATCTTCCGATCTCAAAAAATAATTCAATCTGAAAAGTGTTTTAACCACCTTTAGCTCATCAATAATGACGAAAATTGCAAATTTAAATCTCAGGCATTGTCAAACTTCAAAAGTTTAAGAAAAACCAAATGGAGGTTTCAATTCAGTAGACCACGATTAACTATTTTACCTAATTTTATTAGGAACAGACCACTCATTCTAATTTTGTCCCACGGTTGCATGGAGTCGAATCACTGTGCGATGTTTTGAGAGGTTAGAAACTTTTGAAATTGAAATAAAATAATGGGCTTACATGCTTCTGAAAATTGGCATTAGTAGAAAGATAACTTTATGCCATGAGTGTTTGAATATACTTTCAGGATGTGGCCGCCGCAACAGTGGCGTTCATGGTGTATTTTTCAGATCAAATTTTCATCCAATTTTTCAAGCCATGGAGGTGTCGTATCTCGGCAATACTTCGCTAATCTTATTTTCTGTATTTATTTATTTTTTAGTCATTTACTAGAGTGGGACAAAAGTGTTTTTGTATTCCATATCACTTGAAGCGGCGTTCAAACGCTCGACGCGGTAACTTATGGTCCAACACAAAACTCGTAGAATCTGTAAAAGACATAGTTATAAATCAATCATTTTGACACGTTAAATCACTATTGACATAAACTGCAAGCAGCAACTCATAGAAAGTTGCAAAATTGGCATATTAAAGTCATCGTAAAATGTTCTTTTCCCACAACGATTTGTTTCCAACTAAAGTTGTTTGCTTCCAACGACCACAAAGGCATCACTGGCATCAATCACTTTTATTAGCTGCGGCTTTTCGCTCACTTCTGCCCGTTCCGCATTTAAAAAGTTGACTGTATTGCAATTTGATGGTCGGACGGCAAACAATTCACTTGCCCACAATCAGAACAGGTGCACGCTCATACACAGAGACACACACACACAGGCAGCCACACGTCGGTGTGTAGATAATGAAAATGCAATATAACAAGCAAATCCGATTAAGGGCCCAAAGAGAGCAGCACAAATGAAAACTGCACTCACACACACACACACACAGACGCCGGCCAATAGCACAAACGGCATTTGAACGGCATTTTGCGAATAAAACAAATTTGCAATAAAATGCTACAAAATGCCAAAATTGCATTTTGCAAAAGAAGAAAACACATAAAATAAACATTTCAATATGCTAATTGAATTTTGCAAGATTGTACGGATTTAACATACGCAAAAACAGAATACACACACCCAGACGCACATATGGCACAGCTTAATGCTATTCCCCGTGCCGAGCCCTAATGCCGAGGAGAAATTAAAGAAAAACATTGCAAACACGAGCATTTTAAATGAATGCAAATTAGTTTTTGCGATTGAAATGCAATTGAGGCCAATTGTCTGTCGACAGACCATACAAAAAACCGTTATACAAGTATGTCGATATGTGCTTTGCTTAATGCCCATCGCGGTGTGGGAACAATCTGGCGCATTTTGTTGGTACTTGCAGCAAGTTTTAGGCACCGGCACGGCCTTTTTATTGCCTGTGCAATCTCTAATTAAGTACATAAATATGTTTTGTGTGTTAACCCTCTGGCACCTAAACAACACAATACATATAAGTACTAAAGTAAAAGAAATCTTGAAATTGCTCCTTGGGACATGTTGAGCTACTTTTCATGAAACAACATTTCTTAAAATGTGCCACTCTCTCATCATTGGGACAGCAATGGCATGAAACCAATTTGCATATATTCAATATTCAATTCAATTCATGTATATTATCTGGAATCTACGAAATTACTCGTAACTCAAATTACAAGGAAATATTTCCATGTTTTTCAATTTAATTATTTTTAATCTTTTAAATTCTACAAAAATACAATTCAATCAGTCCAATTTAAATTGATATTTATTTACTAATTTTTCCTCCTCTTTGCCTTGCCAAAAAATTCACACTCTAGAGCAGTAAAATCGGTGGCAGCACAGTGTTGAAACACAATCGCTGTTCAAACACGTGTAAGCATGAAGGTAAGCCAGTCCTTTCGCATGTAAATTTGGTATTCCTTTAGGTTATCTGGCACGCGCAGGCGCACAGACTAACGCGGCAGTAATTGGCCTTTTCACCGTACCTGTGCCGACCCACACAGCCGCTTGACTGGCAACGTCGTTGTTATTTTAATGTACAATTTTATACATTCCCACTAGGGATTGCAATCCCGACATCCCGAATCCAGAAATCCCGCGAACCCGGAAAATTTCAGTCCCGAAAAATCCCGGGATTAACAAATTCCGGTCCCGGGATCGAAACATAATCATAGCTAACTTTTTTGTTTTTGTAACGAAAATGGCTGTGATTTCTGGAAGAAAATTTTAATTTTTTTTATATGGAATTCCTGCTCTTGGCTTGGATATCAATCCATTCATATTCGAGCTTTTCCATAATAATTTAAGGTATGTTTTTTCGGTTCAATGACACACTCTGACAACACACAACCTGTAAACCACGACTGTGTCGAGAGAGAAGAATGGTGCAGCGACAAGTGGTGCGATGCAAGCGGTGGATTTTACGAGTGCGCCTTCTCAAGCGGAGCACCGCTTCACGCAGCACTCAATTTTGCAGCGACTCTTCACTGGCGCACCGCAGCCGAGTGCAGTGCCGTGCAGCGCTGTGGAGAAGCCGCAAGCCGCACACTTGTTGCTGCTACTCAAAGCACCTGCAAAAGCGCCAAAGTATAGAATTATAAAAGCAAGCAAAGGCGCAACGATGCCGAGCGCCGAGTGAGTGATTGAGGTGCCGGCTGCAGGTGTTGTTGCAGTGTTACGTGCGAATTACGGATTTCATAATTTGCGCAACTTAATTTTGGCAACTGGGTGTATGAGTGTGAGTGTATGTATGAGTGTGTTGTGCAATAAATTTGCGTTTTCACAATGTTGTTGTGGCACTTAATATGTAGAATTAACTGAAAATATGCATTATTTGAAATGTTTATCGAGCAACTGCAGTGTGATGGGTGTTGGAGTAGTTGGAGCCATGCTGAATGAAACTCATACACACTCACAGAGAAAATAATTTACAGCAACACACCTGCAGGCATCAAATCACCGAACATTGCATGAATAAACGAGATATATGTATGTGAAGTTTTCAGATAATGCACGTTGCAGACTGTGCAACTTTCATGCATAACTCACAAAATTATTTTAGTCTTACATCTTCGGGCAACGATCGGCATGAAACTGTTGCATTGATGCAGAAAGAGGTAAAATACAATTAATTTCATTCCTTAGAGATGGAATGTTGTAGAAGTTGCTGTAGTAGCTTTCGTTGTTGTTATTTGCACAAGTTACACAATAAGTATCTGTTAGCTGAAATTAGTCGATATTTTGGACTCTTAAGTGACAAGCGGAGCATTTGTCTTTCTACATTATTCTACGTGTATATGGCACTGAAAAGATGGAAGACAGTTGACAGACAAGAATGTGTGAAATCCAAATGGAAACTAATAGGACCGGTTGTGGGACATATCCACTACCAGCCGCAAGATGTTAGCTGACATTAAGTTTTTGTTTTAAAATACCCTAAAGAAAAAAAATATTTTGATTCTTGGAATCATAAAGGCTCAGGCATTCACAAAGCTAAGAGCTAATAAATAAAAATGGTTATAATTTCTTAAAAATATTGTCAAACTGTTGCTTTCTTAGACGTATTTAATATTAGTTTCAGCTTATACGGTAATTCTAGAGAAATTGGAAAACTTGATTAGTAATTAGTTAGTTTTTAATAGACTTAAGAAACAAACTTGTCCTATTGTTCGTTATGACATAGTTTTCATGACAAGAATCTGGAAAAGCTACACAACACCATTCATTCTAGAGCCCAAATCAGATGTATTTGGAGGTTTATGCAAGAGCTGATGTGTAATTTGAAGATTTGTTAGGGTCATGTGGGCTCCAAGGATAAAGATTTTTAGCGTCGTTGTAATTTTTTTGTGGGGCTACGTGACTGGCTGTGTTTATACGATTAATACGTTTTGAAACTTTTATAGATCAACACACGTGAAAAAAAGACTAAAATGCCAGACTAACTGCACCAGAAAGTAATGGAACATAGCCTCAAAAAAAAGCGGGACCTAAAAGAGTGTATCGGCGATCATTTAAATTAAGTTAAATATATGCCATACGTAATGTTCAGATCCCAGTAACACATGTATGATAAAAGTTTTCAGAATTGAATTGTGAGTGTGTTGTATTTCATTTTATTTGAAAACGACGAAATTTATTTATTATTTTTTCACGTTTCTCATCGAGTTTTGAGATTATTTTTAATTGAGTTGAAAGATCAGATCGACTTCATTCCAGCAGAAGAAAAAAATCGAACAAACTGAACCCAAGTTGTGCTTAATTGAGTTTATGTAGCTTTCACTGTGCTTAAAGAAATTTATTTCTGCGCAGATCTCTGTTTGTTTGACAGAACTATAAAGCGCGTGAATTAAAGATGAAACAATATTATTGTTTTACTACTTTTGAACACAACATACCAAATGTAGGTTAGGAGGTGCTCCGAAATGTGAAGTTTGAAAAAATAAATTGTATAGCAATATGTGTAGTAGGAAAAATCTGTAAAACAAGGCGAAATATATACGAACACAAAGTCCCACTATGCAATTTTCGAATTATGAGTGTTGTTCAGAATGAATTGAGTGATGCGCCATGAAATGTGTTTAATGAATGGCAGAACTGTGCACACTTAAAAACAAAATTGGATGCAACTCGCAGCCGGTGTGAGTGCGATGCAAAATGTTAGATGGGAGTAACATATTTTGTTGCCATTACAATTTGCCTCAATTATTTATTGGTTACGCTGTGTAAACCGGTACAGTACAATAACAGCAACAACAACAACACTAAATGAATTGCATTCTCTGCGGCAATCAGAGCTACTCAGCAGCAGCAACAGCGCCAGCCACCCGTAGTTACATGTGTGCAGCGCACAAATTGCATAAATTGAATTCAATTTATGGTTAAACAAATTAATAGCATTGCGACAAAGGCATTTAGTATGCGAAATGTATTAAAATTGCACACAAAACAGCGAAGCATTACACCGAAACAACGGCAACAATCAAATCAAACGGAAAGCGAATGATTCGCTACAGTCGGCTTGACTCGCACAATAGCGTTGCTGTCATTGTTGTTGTGAGCCTCTCTATCGATTTTGCGTTGCGTTTGTGGCCGGCAGCAGCTCGCAGCTGGTAGTTTATTAAACAATACATTGCGGTTGAATGTGTTGGCAGCGGCGACTGCCGAGTGAACGCGCACAAATTATCAAAATTTTAATTAACAACAAATAAATCCTATTTGCATTACATTGTCGGCAATTTTTATTCCTTTTTCATTTTGTTATTTTGCTTTGTTTTGAAAATTATTAGGGGAGTTAAATGTAGTTGGCCGAGGAGATACTCGAACTTTTGATACTTTATGATGCGCACTAATTTTGCATAAACTGTCTAACCCTCTCAGACCCTGTCCACAAAAAACATTAGCCAAGGTATTGCCATTCCAATGAATACATTTGAATCAGTGAAGATTTCGTTAATGCAAAAAAATATTTTGAGTTCAAAACGATGCTTAATTTGTCACCTTGCTAAGCTTTTACGGCATAAATGCAGTACAGCGTTCCCTCGTGAAAAAATAAATGAGTATGTTTTTATATAGAGGGTTGGCTCCTGAATCTATCAAAATAAAAATTTTGCTTGGGAAACGCCCACAAAAGGGGGGCTCGGGGTCAAAGTTCAAATTTTTGTTTTTTCAATTTTCCAAGAATGAACTCATTAAAAGTCATGCTTCAAGCATCGTTTACAAAACTCATATTTAAAATTTCATAAAACAATTAAAATGAAAAATTCAAATGAAAAATTACTTGTTCTTGGAAAATATGCACACATTTAAATATTTACATATTAAATGTGCCTTAGTTTTTTTCGAATACCATTGAATTTATTAAATTCTAATTAGAGTATGAATCAATTGAAATTTGATTTCTCATTCGTATATATGAGCCACAAATTTCAGTATAAATTACGTGAAAAGGCGCGTAAACAAAAAATTATTAGCAAATTTTCAAAACAAAAATTTGGATATGCAAATGTTTTAGCGTGAAAATCACGTCCGCGCTCTCAACGCACGCCACATTACATTTGGGCTCTTCATTCATTGGAATTGTTAGAGAAGGAGGTCACAAACAGGCATTCAAAATTTGCACACACACACAAACACAAACGAACCCACAGACGCTGGATTGGTGGTGACAGGAATTTACGGACACACACGCAAACTAGCAAATATTATTTATATTTGCATTGCAATTGATTGCATCGGTGCAATGAATGACGTTCTGTGATTTACAAAGGTCATTCTGCGAATTTGACATTCGACAAACCCACGGGCGACCATTCATTGGCGCATAAACACTTTTGAAACTAAATATTTCGGCACTTTAAAGGGAAATCATTTGACTTTAAAGGTTAAACGCAGCGCCAGGAGCAAGTAACAACAGGAACGATGTGTAAAAACTTTATATGAGTGGTAGCCAAAATATTTACATAGTTAATGTCAAAAAACGGTTATTGAAACTGAACCACTGCCACTTCCATATTGGGTGCCTGGTTCGATTTAATTGCTTTCTTACATACTTACTTTCTTACTTACTTACTTGCTTATTTACTACATTAAAACACTTATTTTTTAGGTGAAACATAAACTGGTGATAGGGCTTCCTTAACTTGATTCTTTCAGCGAAGTCACGGTATCCTTTGCCGTCAACTTCCAACCACCAGAGTGACATATCCAAGCCACCTTAGCTACTAAAAATTAGCAACAAGGTTTTTGACGAATCAATGCAATGTTTTCATTTTGTGTCATAAAATAAAATATATTGTGTCATAAAAGAAATAAAACGCGGTCTCCAACTCAAAGGCTGATCTGAATTTTAGTGAAATCGTTTAAAGCAAAAATATATCGTGCAGGTATGAACTAAAAAATATTTGCACGAAAAACATTACGTCTTTTGGAGGCATGATTCGAGTTCGAATAACTAATGAATGTTGAAATATGATGAAAATATTGAACTTTAAATTATTTTAAAACAATTAAAAACATTTAATAAGTGGTTTGTTGACACAAGATGAGTACTTTAACTTTGATTTCTCTGTATGAATACAGAGTCTGAAGAGAGCTGACTAGAGCGAACATGGCGGTGTTGCCAGATCAGCAAAATTTCTCCTAGATTTAAGAGATTCTTGGCCTTTTAGGAGAATTTTTAGGGGATTTTTCGGATTCTCAGTGGATTTTTGGAAGATTTTTGGATAAAGAAGTATGATGTATTGGGAACACTGGCATCAAAACATATTTTGGCAACTGTTTTAATAGTCAAAGCACCCTATTGTGTTAAAAATTTCCAAGCTTACAAAGTGTAAGCTTCGTAAGCTCGTTCTGACTTATTGCTGTCGCAATGAAATTCCGCCAAAAATTGCACTTTTTGTTTAATTCATTTGTTATATGTTTTGTTATTAAGATGAATAACAAATGGCTGCATTAAAAAAATTATAGGTATTCATATATTTTTATTTTTTTTGATGAGAAGTTTAATTCCTTTAAAATTACGCAAATTATAAAAAACATTTTGGAGGTTTTGTTAACTTTTGGGAGGAAATTTCAGTATTTTTTTAAGACTGAGGAGAAAGTAATTACAGGTATCTGGCAACACTGGAACATTGATTGAGATTTAAAGATTTAAGAGTTGTAATACCTAATAAATGACCACTGGACTTACCAACTAAACATACTCACCACTACCGTATCATCACTCAGGCCTGTGAACTGGTTTAAGTGGTGAGTTAGGAGAATAGTTGAGAAATTATTATTTTTATTATTATTTTTTTTTAATATTTTTTCATTTTAGTGCAACACAAGTTGAGTTGGGCAAGACAGGCACTCGGAGGCTTCTGAGACGCAATGTGATGAGAGTGTGACAAGCGCCCTCTTATACAATTTTCGGTAATGGCTGGAATCAACCTGATCTGCGAATCAATTTGACGATGGCCCCTAGTGGTTCAAAGCTGACCATGTCCAGACCATCAAACGTACCGCTGCCTATATGCGATAGGAAAATGCTGCACAGGCTCAATTTCCTTCTAATCTTTGCAACTATGAGAGTTGTTCTGAATAAGGTGTTCCAAACTATTCGATGATATATTCGATGTATAAGAATGCGAAGTTTCGCTTCTCTAAACCGCAGAACAAAAAAAGTCCTCTTTTGGAACCCAGTCCGAGCGATACATTGGTCTTTTCTTAGTTTAACTTGCAAACTCTCGTATTCGGGAGCTTAGTTGTCTTCCAGTAAAGATCGGAGTAAAATTGGCATCTGCCAGCTTCGACCCTGTCTGAGTAACTTCATTCGCTCTCTCAACGCAACAAAGACCAGGCACCCAGAAGAGTTGTGTGTTGTGCTTTAAGTCACCTATTTTCTTCGCCCAACAACTTTGTAAACGTTTTTTTAAATAAACTAAAACAACAATGGACATATAAGTCCATTTTAAATCTAAACATTGCAAGCGCAATGCCAAAATATTTTAGTTGAAAACAAAATCTAATTCAATTTTAACGAAAATATTTTAGTTGAAAACAAAATCTAATTCAATTTTAACGAAAATTGAAATGTTTACTGTGGCCAGCGCCGCCACTCAGCCGGCCACAGCTGGCACGTGGTGTGCGGTGATTTTCGAAATAATTTTCCTGTATTTAAAAACCACACACTTCCGTTGTCCGTTTACAGCTGTGTACTCGACGTATGCAAATCTGTATGTTTGTATGCATGTGTGTATGTATGTGTTTATACCGATATTTGTGGACCACGCCGGCCTGTGTTCATATGTAACCCTCCGATTTGTTTCTGTTTTATGCCATGGCAGTTGTTGTTGTTGCATTTTTTTTTTTTATTTCACACTTGTGTGAACGCGCCGGAAATCACACCGTAAAATTTATTTGAATTATTATTGTGTGGGAGTTTGTGTGGGAGTGAAAGTTGTTCCGCTTGTGCACGCATGCAGTGCGTCCGTTGTAATGTTTAGTCGGTCGTGATATGCCTGGCGATTATTTCCACTCACCACCTGCGACCGATGCAAAAATAGGAGCAACGTGAAAATAGATTGAAATGCACAGTAACACTGCTGTGCACACGATTAGTGGATTACTTTGGTCATTAGAGAAGGGAAAGTTACTGCGTATTTCTATCAGTCAGTAGCATTGCGAGTTTTGTAGCGCAGACAGTTGAGTTTTCAATAATTTGGTGTTCAATTTAATTGTAGCAAATTTAGACCAAATTTAACTTTGCACATTCGAAAAATATTTATTGCTGAAAGTTGGAGTAAACGCATAACTATGATCGCAAACGAAAGGAACAAGTCCGTCTCGGCTCAGACTCACAATTGTAGTCATATTTTAGTCAAAGAAAGTCGGAAGTGAACAAACAGAGAGTAGTTGGAAAGTATGATTAGAATTCATTGGCTAGATTCGCTACATTTTGTTGAGAGGAATAGAATTTCCAAACAATTGGTATTCAAATATTATGTAAAAAGCTTTTCTGAACAGCACAGAAACCCCATGTCTGCCAGGCTTTATAAATCAATTCGTATGAATTTGCAACATGCATGCAACTTGAAATTTTGATTAAAATTACTCATACGCCCCGTATGTGAATGCACATATTACATACATATATGCAAAATTGTATGGCATACCACTCCAGCTGTCGACTAACCCATACGAAAAAATTAATCTAAAAAGCTTGGATACTGACAGCAATGTCGAAAAGTTGTTAAATACAATTGAAAATCTGATCTAAACCCCACCACAACATCAAAATTTTAAAAGTGAACCTTTTCACCTACAACAAAATATTCGTCTATCCTGTATGCCGAAAAAAATGTTGCAAAAATGAAAAAAAAAACCTTAACAAAGCACGCAAATACACATTCAAAGGAGCAGCACTTGCAGTTTAATTTCATTGCGCGCACACAGCGACGAACAAAGCGAACTCACGGCCTGTTGTTCGTAGAAAAACACTGACACTCTACACTCTACACTCTACACAGCGTTAATCTGCTCGATGCAGCCTTTTGTATTTTTCGGACAGACAGGCATGGTTTTTTTGGCGGCACACTTTTGAAGTTCGGCGAGCTGTCAAGAACAATGGCCAACCGTTGTCAAGGACGTCAGTCACTGGCGCAGAGTGTAAAACGTAGCGGTGTCCAAAAGCATTGGTCCATTTTGTCAACATTTGGATTGAAAAAATTCACTTGGGAAGTTTTTGTGGTTTTCATCACGCCTACTTCATATACCAAGAAAGTAATGTCCGACCAAATATTTGGTTTCGGTTTCAATTTGGGTCATGTTTTGGTTTCAGACGAAAATTGTCGAATAGTTGACCAAAACAAAAACTATTTAAATCTAAGAGAAAAATGCATTTCTGCATGCATTCTAGATACTTTATTGATATTGTATACTTTAGAAATTGTTTTCCGAATAGTATTTTTCGTACTATCAGGTGTACAACTTTGCGTCCGCCGTTTTTTTCCAAAATTAAAAGCTTTATTGCGAAAAAGTGCTTACAGATGTATTATTCAAAGTATTGTCCGTCGCTAGCGACAACTTTCTCTCATCTTTCCGGCAATTTTCGGATCCCGGCTCGAAAAAAGGAGTCCTCTTTTGACGCTATCCATGAAGCAATCCATTTTTCCAATTCTTCGAAGGATTGAAAATGTTGATCTGCCAGGCCGTGTGCCATCGAACGGAATAGGTGGAAGTCAGAAGGGGCGACATCTGGGGAATACGGCGGGTGGGGCAAGACTTCCCATTTCAGCGTTTCCAGGTACTTTTTGACCACTTTTGCGACGTGAGGCCGAGCATTGTCCTGTTGGAGGATGACTTTGTCATGTCGATCTTGATATTGTGGCCTCTGTTCTTTTAGCGCGCGACTAAGGCGCATCAGTTGCGTTCGGTAGCGATCTCCTGTGATGGTTTCACCCGGTTTTAAGAGCTCGTAGTAAATCTAGTTGTTCATCTTTGAAGGTTTTTTCTCTTCCACCACCATGTTTGTCTTCGACATCGAAATCACCATTTTTAAAACGTTGAAACCACTCCCGACACGTTCTTTCACTCAGAGCAGCATCACCGTAAGTTTCTGAGAGCATTCGATGCGCTTCAGCTGCATTTTTTTTCGAATTGTAACAGAAAAGTAAAACTTCCCGCAAATGGCGAGAATTGGGCACATAAACGGACATTTTCGAGCGTGAATAATACGAAAACAAGAACAACTGTCACTGAAACGGCGATGAGAATTCGTTAGGCACTGTCCACACTCACTTTAAAGGCATTACCATCTATGTATTTCAACCAGCCTCAGCCGGTACAGCCACCTATCGGAAAACGGCGGAAGCAAAGTTGTACACCTGATAATATAATTTCGTTAGTTTTTGTGAATCACAAAATCTAAACTTAGAAAGCAAAACTTGAAGTCGATTGTCGCTTTTTGTCGTTATTGAGTGATAGTGTTAAATTCCTTGTACAAAATTTATTTACATCGATAGTGAAATTTGTGTAATGCACTTTTATCAAATGATTCATTTGTGTATCTTCTTGAAAATTAATACTTTTGTTTTTAGTTGATTAGTTTACATATGTATATATGTTTGTTAGTATTATATAATTAATATACTTAACACGCATCCGTCGTTTGTGTCAATTTGACACAATTTCCGAATTCAAACTGTCATTGCGCCTTTATTTTTTCACGAAATCGAATGAGATTTTGGCTCACTGGCAAAACACAAACAAAAATAAACTTCCCCTCCCTTTTCCTTTTTAACTACTACTTTGCATTGATATTTTTTGATGTTTGTTTTTGATGATTTGACAAACGACTCTTTCGGAACTTTTTGTTAACGACGGATGCGTGTTAATATCTAAAAATAAATTGGTTTGTTGAATGATTAAATCTTTTACAATACGATTTGGTCGAAGACTAGTAATATAGCCCGATGTCAGTCTCGACTTGAAAAATATATTATTTCTAGACATTACAACAGACAAGAATATAAAAGACCACACAAATATTGAATCCTAACTCTTCGATACAACTCTTTTGATTTGGGAAGTGTTCCAAGATAGTTTGGATAAGCCTGTTGACACATTACATCCTTTATTTGTAAATCAAAACTCCAGGACGGTAAAGATTTTGTTATTGTTTTTTAAGGTTCAGTTAGACTATTACATAACCAGCTAAATGAAAACAATCAGAAGCAAACATAAAAGCTTACCGACTTCACCGGTATTGTGAGTTATTTATTGGCGTCAGTAATGAATGGAAAATTAGGTATAAGTGACTGATATCGTACAGGAGTTCACTTTCACCAATGAAACGACAGCATCTGCTTTAATGGTTTAAGCCTTCGTTTATGAGTCGGGCCGTTACTATCTTACCAAGTATTTCGTTCTCTACCTATTAGCTTTTACAATATAAGAGCTGAGGATAATCAAAGCTGCCAACACCACCAGATTCACTTCACTAAATGAAATATTGGATAATGTTAGATACCTCAAAGTGAACAAAGTAATATGGGAAATCAAACATCAATTTTTAGGTAACAGCGACTTTTGTTTGTTATCGGAAAAGCCGCACTATTAACAATCATAAACAAATCTTGCTTCATTTGTTTTCTATGAATATACTATAAATGCTTTAATTGTGGACTTTTTTATGTTGGCATGGTACATATAAATTTTGAAATGTTTACATTTGTTTTTAACTCAAAATGAAAATAAATTACGAAAAGAAATTAGAAAGGAAGTTTTTGCTGTTAAAATTAATAAAATAGCCACAAATATCCTTCTAACTATATGCCACATAGAATACTTTCTACCCACTGTTAGTTATTCAGTTGATACGAATGGACGAAATGTATGTAGATAAAATTTTTAAATTCGGGGAAAATGTTTGGCCTACTTTTACCAAGTAAAAAGTAGTGGCGCAAAGAACGAGACAACTTAAACACTTTCTTTGAGTGGTGCTTCTCGGTGAGTGCAGATTGGGGTCCAACTATTTGCTTAGTGGCGTTAATTGTCGAAATCCACTTTGTTTGTTCGAGGTGGCAGCAACGAAAGAAGCAGCAGCGACGACATGACACCCGCAAGTGTAGTTGACATTTCGCCGCCACCTCGGAGGACTTAAAGACTTTAATTAATCGCAAGGTTAAACTAATTTATGTATGTTTAACACTTTGACACTAATTTACCTAAGCACATGCACACACAACTACACACAAGCATGTAGTTAGAGCTCGTATCTGGGCGCAACTACCACTACAACTACAGCTTGCTGGCAAGATAACGGAAATGAGGTTGTGAACCTACAACAACGAAAACAACGGCAGCAACAAGATGCCGACAGGCAGGCAATGGAGCAGACAACGGCGGGTATAATCATGACATTGCGAAACAAGACAAGACAAACTTAAGCTGCCTGCGACAAGCTTGTAAAGCTTGTAAAGTAGTGAAAACACACATGAACACTCGCAGGCACACACATGCGTACCATGCGAGCCGCATCGCAAGGATCAAGTGCGAGTGGGGGCGGTTTAAGCGGAGGTCATGCTAAGGCCACGGCAAAGACATCCGCCCCGGTCGCTATGTCGCTATGTTTCGGCTGTTTTGTGTGTGTGTGTGTGTGTGTGTGTCTGGGGTGGAGGCAGATAGACGGATGTGTGTGCCTGTATGTGTGCGCGGAACAAACAAGCTAAAGAGCGTGAACTGCACGCGTGGCGAACGAGCTACAAGTGAGTTGGCGAGTGGGACGGTGTCTCAGCGCAGAGGTGAAGCTGCCAACGAGCTGGCGAAAAATCGGTGCCAAGATGACTTTCACATAAATACGATGCGCGACTTTTCAAGTGCTAGATGGGAGTGCACCGCACAAGGCACACACAGCACTGCAGTGCACTAGGAGCAAATCAAGGACTCAGGACAGCAGTGCGCGATACCACTTGACTGGAGCAGTCAACTAACGACTGGTTAGTGCAGCGCAAACTGAAGTGGTTTGCGCCAACATTGCTGTGTTGGAATTTTGTTCTGACGATATCGTTTCTGATTCCCGTTTCGTTTCAAATTCCCCGCACTGTAACGGCAGCTACGATGCGAGTGGTTCGAAATGTATATTTTTATTTCACTTGTGCACATCCTGAACTTATGTGTATGTGTTCACAACCAAGTTTCCAAGTTTTATTAACTGATACTACTCGGGACGCTAATCAATTGGACAAATAGCTGCAAACTTGCAAACTTATCCGTTTCATTCTCAGAACTTTGTATTCCAAAAGTGGAAAGGAAGGAAGAAAAGACTTTATTGTTCAGAAAAGTGAAGTATTTTATTTTAAGAATTCAAACGATTTCTTTTCCAAACGATCATAATTTTGAAGATATCTCTAACAAATCGATATATGTATAGAACAGAAAATGGATATATGTGATTTTCATGAAGTTTTTTTTTGTTGGATTAATATGAAATCAGTTCAGGTTCAGTGCGAAAAGAAAATTCCGGGTATTTATTTTCAAACTACTTACTTTTCGCTGTAAATGTTTTCTGTGTTAAACAGAAAACTTTGATTCCACTTTGAGATCAACAAAGAGAGAATGAATGTTAATATCATTTTTTTTATCGACTCAGTTTCACACACTTCCCAATAGCGACCATTGTATGTATTTTAGCAGATAACTTCGAGAAGCAGAAAATGCTCGAAAAACGTTCATATTCCAGAGAATATGAAAATCAATATCAATGGCAGCAAAAATGAGCTTCAAGTGAAATTTTCCAAACTTTCGAAATGTGCACTTCTAATCACGTGTCAAGTTTTTAATGTAAGGCAGATTAACCCTAAAGTGTGTTCCCTTTGCTCATCGAGAAAATTCAATTTCCCAAAGAGATTATCGCATTGCATTGCAGAATGTGTCAGGTAGGCGAAAAGCAGAAAACCATAAAAACGGAACACAATAGACGAAACAGTGGTGTCCGCCCCAACTTCTATAAACGTGGCCGATAAACAAATCTATGAGCGTCCCATATCTATGAGCTGCACATTGCATACAAACAAAACAGACATACCTACCTGCTTATGTGAAGGTTGATGTCTATCTAAATACTAATATCAAAGCGAGGTAAGAACGAAGGTGAGCTGACGGTCGCCGACATTAGTAGAATTAAGGAAAATCGAAAACGGCCTTCCAAGTCCGCAAAAGGTTGAATACTAAGAGGCACAGAGAGGGAGGGGGGGGACCCGAGGGACAACAGTATAACGATTTTCGAGAACAATGCAATGGACAGCATGGTAGGCCAATAACTGTAGCTGAACATTGAGTCGAGTTGTTGTTGCTGCTACTATTATTGTTTGACTGTTAACTGTATGGTGAGCTCGTTTTACGAAAGATGGCAGCGAAATGACAGGCAACAGCAACACTAGCAGCGGCTACCCCGTGCGACAACGTAGGCAATCATCGTGACGCACATGAGCACACACACCCATTGTTAGTCGTCGCACCCAGACACACGCACACATATACATAGATGTTGTATACGTATACATGTGTGTGGAGCTTTGTTGGAATGCTGATGACTTTTGTTGCTGTTGCTGCTGTCAATATAGTTGTTGTTGTTGTTTTTCTTGTTGCGTAAAAGGCGACGTTGATTGTAAAAGGCGACCGAACGGCATTGAACAAAAGGCAACAGCAAATGCGCGAACGGAGGCGGGGCAGGCTAACGAGCCGATCAAGTCATATATCTGTTGCTGCTGGTGTGGGTGTTGCTGCTGGCGAGCGCGTCGAGTTATTGCCCGGCACATCTAGCGCCTTCTGAAAGGGGCATCAAAGACAGATAAAAATCGATTTGTGAAAATTGGCGCAATAAATGTTGAAGTGTAACTGTCGCCGCCACCACTCAACAGCCGGCGCACCAAACAAAAGATCAGGCGGCAAGGCAACTTGGCCCAAAACTGCATAGACGGAATGATGTGTCTGCGGGATGGGTGGCGACGAGACCAAAGGCCAGCAAGGCGACAAACCGAAAAAGCAGAGTGAAATCGATGCACACACACACACACATGGTTAAGCCAAATGTGTGCTCCATTAAGATTATTAAGGATTATTCCTTATGAACTCCAAAAAGCGTACAATTCGTTGGGATTGCATGATGAACTGAGTGCCACACATCGACCAGCTGAAACGACAGGCGACGCGTAGCAAACAACGGCCGTAATGGCGATGTGGCTGACAAAGACGATGCCAGTTGCGACAGCGAACGAGTGAATAAGTGTCAGGCAAGGCCACAAGCAATGGAATAGAATGGAAACGATTAAGTAGTGACACTACAAATTTTGCAATTCGAACTAATGGTTTTTTGTCGAGCAATTTTATTACTTAAGAGCCCTATTACCCAGCTGAATATTGAAGTAATTTGTTGATGTTGCGAGTGGATGGATACTTTTTTGGACATTGCGACCTTAAAGTGGACAAACACACATGGAAAAAGATGGGCAATGAAAAAATTTTATATCGAGTGCTACTACGTTAGGCATGAAATTAGGTAGGGTTAGCTTTGAATGGCAGCAGAAAGGGATCTTTCTTAAAAACTGAAGCCAAGTGAACTCCAAGATAAAACAAAATTTAATTTTTTAAATTCGAATTCTTTTAAGAGTACCCAGCGAAATTCTAAATCTAATTTCATCAGGATTTGGCACTAATTTGCTAGCCACGAACTTAATTTCACATTTGACGTGTATGAAACCATTTTATATTATGTACATACAGTCTGTTTCAGAAGAAATTGTTCAAGGTTTTCAATATACCTAATAGTAAAATGATGAGTATTTCCTTTTGCCTGTTTCGGCGCGGCTTTACCATCGGTGGCGGCTGAAACTAATTAAAATCTTTCGAATTGCGGCGGTATCGCAACATTTTGCTGTTTGTATAGCATTGCGTCATTCTCCCCTGGCTTCTGTCTCCTCCCGAGACAGGGAGGTGAACGCACACCGAAGCTTTAGGTGCTTAGGTGCACAACCGTAACTAAGACGTGATCTGTGGTGATGCTGTAAGCGAAGCATTCAATATTGTTGCTGTCACTTGCCGCTACCAGCTAATGGGAACGCAATATGGCAGTCAAACCGAAATTACATTTACTACTGCAGCGCCGCGTCGAGCAGCAGAGCAAATTTGGTTAGAGCAGCAGCAACACATGTGTGTGTGTGTGTGTGTTATGTGTTTGTTGTGTTTGTGCTTTACTCAAGCAGCCTACTCATCGCCTGCTGTCACTTCTACTGTCGCTGCGTTAGTTTGCGCACATTTCCCAGTCGCATTACGGGCGCACGTGGGCGTATGAGTAACTTTATTATACTTTGTACATTATGAATGTGATTGTTTGTGATTTCCGTGTGTGCGTGTGTGTGTGCTGAGCATGTTTCGGTATGCGTGTTTGCATTTCCACATTTGCGTGACAATTGCGTTGCATTCGCTTGCGCACACCCAGAAAAATGTATTTCTGCAAATCATTGTAATCATTTCTGAAACGAATTTATTACAGGTTCTGTGAAACTTTTGTAGTTTTTTGCTAGTCCAGAAAAAAAAGATTTTTCATTAATGTTCAACCAATTGTCATCAAATATAATTGGCCATGAGTTAACAGTGGCTATTAGTTCAAAAGGGAGAGCCGCAGAGAGAGCTGACTCATTAAGCCAGAATTCAAATTAGATATTTAATTAAAGATGTCAAGAGTTCGAATTTAGTGTAATTTAAACGATAATCTCTGTACTACTGGAATTCTGCACTTAATGCAATGCCACTCATCGATGGTTGTGCATTTATTTGTGACATATCTTTATTTTTTTAAGTTACAATATTTGTTATAGTCCTAATAGACTAAACTAATAATAGTCCCTATAGACTAATATGCATAGTTTATACACAACTTTCTAGATCTACTTGAAATTCTCAAATATAATAACATTCTAAAATTTAACATAACACAATTCAATAAAATTAATTTGCACACATTCTGTGTAGCTTGAGTTGCTTTCCGCGGAAACTTTGAAAATAAGTTTGTTCTGTGTAGGTGACCTTGCACTGGCATCCGTCAGAGAATTGCTGGAAAGCGGCGTAGCGGGCGCAGTTGCGGGCGCAGTTGCAACATATTTAGTTTTGAGAATTATATTACAATTTATGTGCATTTGATCGCATTGACAACACTTATCGCTTGGAAACTAACAATTTACAAGCAAAACGCCGTATTGACGTTGACGCGCTTACGACTAATTGGCTGTTGGGACGGATTCGGGCTGCTTAGGAAAATTGTTTGGAAAAAAAAACGAGCGCGCTCCTAAAAAGTTTACTCTGATGCGCTCCACTTACTGGAAATCCGCTTAAACAAGCGCGCACAGCCATCTCGCGCTGCATGTCAAAGCGGGGCACGGTCGGTGGCAGGGGGGCAGCGCCTCATGTAATAAGCTACTGCAACCACTCTATAAGCCCACAAGATTATAACACATTCGCTTCGGATGCTTCCGTTGCGAAAGCAAAAACACTGGCGCGCCCTCACACAGCTGCAGACGTTTGTGCACGGCTACTGCGCATTTGAAGTGACATTTATCAAACGAAACGAAACGGGAAAACCGAAAAATTCCAAGTACTTATTTGTTTTCCTTGCGCATCGCCCGCAAAGCGGCGCATCACTTTGGCGACAAAATGTGCCGGCGGCTGCTGCATCCGTTGCACTGCGAGCTTTCGTCGCAATTACTCTGTTTGAGCGAAACGCCACTAATTAATCTAATTTATATGCTGTTTCAATTTTGCGTTTGTGCGCACTTGTATGTGTGTGTGTGTTGGATGCAACGTTGGCCGAAATTTGACGCGGTCGATAATGCAATAACTTTGCTTTATGTAAATATTTTCCAACAACACTGCAAAGTGTATAACTGTGGTTTTAATGCTTCTTTAAACGCTCAACCGCACTTTCAACAATTCGACAATTTACTTCCTATATTTATACTCATTGTACTGGATGACAAGTTAGGTTAAGTTACAAGTACAAGTGCCACTTTCACTTGGAGACCGACAAAACGTTCAGTATGAGTTCCCTCCTGTAGTGGAGAAATATTCAAAACAGAAACCAATTTGACAGTTTTATGAAAATAAGCAGATTCGATAGTTAAGCTTTCGCAACGTTGCACAGTGATTCGACTCCATACAACCGCGGGACAAAATTAAAGGAGTGGTCCGTTCTTCATAAAATTTGGTATACTAGCTTATCATGGTCTGTTGAATTGAAACCTCCATTTTGTTTTTAAACTTTTGTAGTTTGGCAATGCAATTAGTTAAATTTGCAAGTTTAGTTATTTTTGGTGAGCTATTGCACCAAGTATGTTGGCTAAATTTTTCCGACTTTTTTATTCGGTAACGTCAACATTTATAATTGCAAAGAGTAACCGAAATTGTTGTAAAACCGTTTAGCTTTACAACAAAAATTATAATAATAAATGTATGTTTTGCATTTGCAAAGTGCAGTTTTTTCACTTTCTCATGCTGATTGCATACTTTTAGGGATAAATAAAATGAATTTTGTAGAAATATAGGTGTAAACTTTTAAAGTGGTCTAAACTTTTCAAATTGAATTCTTTTCTGAGATCGGAAGATATCGGAGCATGTAATAACATTATTCGACAAAGAAAGAATGCTTCATTAAATAAAAAAAATTCAGGAACATACTTTCACATACTGTTTGGATATTTTCCTCTAAGTTTTGCCAATTTTTGGATTTTTAATTTATAAAAATATTTTAAGTTTAAGCCCCTCCGCTTTGCAAATTTTGAGAACACATTAAAAGCGAAAATAGCCACATCATTTCTTAATCTATATTGAAAGATTGAGCAACTTTTTGGTGACCATGTATTTTTAAAATTTTTTTTTTCAATAGACCAAATAACAGAAAACATGTGTTTACATTTTTTTCGTGAAAAAGGTTTCAACTTTGAGCCGCTTTTGCACACACACTAATTAATTTTTTGCACAGATTTTTTGGGGTATTCTAAGTTGAAGTTTTACGTTTCAAATAACATTAAAAACGTTAAATCGTTAAATTCTGAGACTATACATTTTTCGAATTTTGTCTATGGTACGAATCACTGGGCGTTGCTTAGACAGTTTACTGTCAAAAACTTCAAAAAATGGTCTAGAGATCTAGTAACTAGCCGCGAGTTGCCATTTTACGAACATAGACCCGATGACACAGTGTACTCTGACGACTCCAATGAGCAACCTGATACAAATACAACACCGCGATATGTCATGCATCTGTGTGTTTTGTCTTCTTCATGGATAATTTCGGCCACGTATTACTCATATGGCACATGCTATAGTCGCAAGAGGCACAAAGTCAACACTGTAAGCCACTTGAGCAGACTTTCGAGTCAACTCAACTCTCTAACCAGCTCGTTTTTACATCAACTTTTACCTCACGTATCCGAAAATCTAGCGAAAAGTGACATCATGGTGTTTTATGGTAAGTAGTTGGGTGGGACAACTTCGTACCATCCACGATTTCACAACAACCGTTTTAAGTGCCCTTGAAACATTCAAACAGGCTGGTCAAAGGTTAATCATTATGTTGAGCTTGTTCAGCTATTTGCCATATTCGCAGATCTCTGCACATCTTTACATGGGATTTCAGAACATCTCTAAATGTTTCGGGAAAGTTTCGCTCATGTACATCCAACTTGATTCTATTGGTAAAGATGGGAGCCGTTCCTGCACGTGCGTACGTGAAATGATTATCTGATGCTGATGTATAAAAATAAAAATGATAATAATAAAAAATAAATATATATAAATGCTCCCAACACCCTCAAATACTTGAACATTACAAAATTTACAGTTTTTGGTTTTTCATAACAAAGGGAAAAATCAAAATGAGAGCTTATTGATCCTTGGATCCTTGGTATGGAGCGCTTATCGAGCGCTTTAATCGGAGCACAAGGAGAGCGCTAATCGTTCCTTATGGATGGAGTGCTCACCGAGTGCTTCTAAGGGAGCAAAAAGGGAACGCTTCGCTCCAATGACATGCAATGATAAAACACAAGGAAGGCCATAAGGAACGGGGGAGCGCTCACTGCTAAGGAGTGCTCCCAAAGGGCTCTTCGAGCGCTCGATTTCCCGTTGGGTTAATTTGAAAAATGTGTTTATTTTAAATTTTCACATTGATTATGACATTAAGAGTTTCTTACAAAAATTGTTTATAAATGTAACATATTAAGCAGTAAAATGTAAATTGTTTGGTTTAAAAAATTACGATGACTGGGCGAGTTTCATTGGAGCTTCATGATATGCATCGTGGGCAGTAAAGCCAGGGAGAATCTAACGTCATGTTACCGTGAATGGCTGATCCGATTTGATAGCCAGTCCGTTGCTGATTGGTTCAATCGAGTTCTTTATGCACTTTTCTTTAGTTATTGCATTCTTTCTACTACGTTTACATTGAGCCCAAATGGGTGATTTAAGCAAAAATTCTAAAATACAAAGTCAAATCACCCATTTCCCTATACCAATACAAACCTACCATATGACTCATTAGCTGCCAAACAAAATGCAAATGAGGCAATGTAAATACTTTGAAATCACTAATTTTAAATTACGCATTCGGGCTCAATGTAAACGTAGTATTAGTCTGTTGCCTTCTATCTTTTTCTCAGTTCTTTTTCTTTACGGTCGACTTCGCCGAATGAAACCACGCTCTGAATGTTGCTCCAACATGTTACTACTCCAGGTGCAAATCGGGTGGGCAACTAACAAAATGTACATACGTCATTCAATGCATTAAATTCACTCTACAGTCTGCATAGCTAAAATTGAAGTGGGGGAGAGATATAAGTTGTATTGCATTCTGTGGACGGCTAACTTTTAAGTACAGAAAGTTTCCCGATATGAGACACTTGTAAAATGATATCACAACCTGCAATATCCGATGGCAAAGCATAAACGAACAAATTTGTGTGTCGACGTACCGCGACCACAAACACAACCAGCCCAGCAGCACCGGCCAGCAACTCGAGAGCGACACGGTGCGCTCGCTGGACGATCGGAGGGAGGGTTTAAACGTGTAGTGCAGCGCCGCGAAGGTCGACTTTTCCACTTTGGTGCCCACCATATCCTCCTGGTCCAGACACAGAGCCACCAACTCGTCAACATACTGAATGTTGAAACTGAAGCAATGGATCTGGCTTTTGTTGAACTCAAATATGTCCTTTTCATCACAGACGATTTTCTGATCCATCGGGTATTTCAGAGTGTTGCATTTCATAAGGGTTGACTTGTGAAATGTCACAAAATAACGATTATGTTCCGATTCCGCCTGAAACACGGCGAAATTCGTATTGATACCAGCCATTTGGTCCTTGAACCGGAGCTTGATTTCGCGCGTGATCACCCCTTTGCATAATCGCTTTAGGCTTAACTCCGTTAACGGTGTGCAACGCTTCTTCAGTTCGTTGTTTTGGAACTGGTATGTGGGCAAGCTGACAATCAGCAGCAAACTGATTGACGAAATTTGATGCGATATTTTCATTTTGGTTTTTTCCTGGAGCGCCGGTTTTGACTTTTCTCTTTTGTTTGTATATTTTAATATGAAAATTGTTTTTCGAAAATCATTTTCAGAGTAGGAAGAAACACTAAAGCAGGTAGGGTTTGCAGGGTTTCCTGAATTAATCGACTTAGATTTTGTGTTTCCTAAATTAAGCGATTTCGAATAAGTTGTTTCAGTTGAAAAAAATACCTGTTAAACATGTTTTAAGTTTTTAAACAATCCCTGGAAGCGAAAAGATTTGGAGCAAATGCAGTATAGCCAACCCTCATGAAAAAAAACGAAGTAAGATTAATTTTTGTAAAACTAACAAACTGAAAATTTTGCCTGGGAAACGCCAACAAATGGAGTGGCTTGGGGTCAAAGTTCAAAGTTTTTATCAAAAAAACTCACTCAATTTTCAATTGATTTACAAGATATGGGTATCAACGAAAGGTATTTTTCATACCTTTCTATTGATCTGCATCATTAGATACGTAATATGTAATAATAAGAAGTTTTAAGCGGAAAATATTTTTTTTATACACATTTTTTATAAACGGTTTTTTTCTCGTAAAAATTCATTATGAAGGTACAATAATTTTGTTACCATATTGTAGCATGTGGCATTCCTCGCTGTACTGCATTCATGCCAAAAATTCGTATTGCATATCTTTACATCTAAATTTAATCGTCGTGCATCAGCACTCTCGGTCAATGCTAACAAAGATCGCTAAAATGGGACAATCCATGATCGCCAAATATTAAAATGTTTCCATTGAAATCATAATTTTTCTCCTCGCTTGTGTTGTGATTGAAATCTATTGCAATCGTCACTAAAAATAAACTTGGACTTCTCTGGTGACCCCCTTGTGCCTCCCCCTACCAGCTAAGCTGCCACAAAATGATTTTGATGAACAGAAGAACGCAGAACACACTCAATGTGCTCACGGCCATCGCCATCCCGTGCGGCCGATGCAGCATGGCACTAAAAATTGACAGGCAGCCTGTCACGATAACAAAATAATAAAAATAGCGTAAAAAGCAAAAAGTGTGACAAACATGTTCAAGCTGAATGCGTGTTATTGAAAATTGTTGCTTTCGCTGCTATGTTGTTGACGCCCGTGTTGTTGTTGTTGTTATTGTTGACAATGTTTCTGTTGTTGGTCGTTGATTAAAACAGCAGCATGCAATCATGGCCAACGCGTAACGAGAAGCACAGTAACAAGGATTAAATGTGTATGAGGACACAGCGTACACAAACACACACACACACACGCGCGGGCTCGTATTGGTAACACGATAATAAAACTGCAAGTGCGAACTCGCCTGTGTGGACGGGCACGTGAGGGCGGCGGGGCGTACAGAGAGACGTACGTATGCGGCGGGACGTGACGTGTGACAGTAACTGGGCAACGTTGAGTTTATTACGTGGCGCGGCGCACTCGATGCGCTAAATTGACGTCGAATGGTGGTCAGTCAGTTAGTGAGTCGATCGGCCAGTCATTGCAGTTAGCGAAATATGATGCCATGCGTGAACGGTGATGAAGATTGACATTGACTTTGGATTCGGATTCGGATTTGGACAGCGACTTGGCAACGTGCTCCGGACAGATATTGATGGCATGTGACGCGAGTACGCTGCGCCTATGACAATGATGTGAATTGTAGCCACGTTCCATACGTACACACAGACACATCTTATACGCGTGTCCTGTCGGCTGTCAAATGCAGGAAAACGCTCTGCGAGCGCAATAATTGAATTGAATTAAGTTTCACTTGACTAAAGTGGGTCAATAAAAAAGAACCTTGTGGTGAAAAGGCTGTCTCGTTTTTATAGTTGGCTAATAAAGTTAAAGCTGTAGGAATCACAGAATACGACACAAGGAAAGATTATAAGTCACAAACTGTGCTGCGTACCCACATTGTCGAAAAGTCCTTCAAAATTAAGTTTGTGTAAGAGAACTCAGCGAACTAACATGGTACATTTATAAAGGTAGTGTATTCCGAGAAAAAGGCAGAAATATCGTATACAGAGTGTTGCTTATAATGAGGGGGAAATTTTTACAAATAGGGGACAAATTAGTACTTTAAAATGCCTTTCAAGCGATAAAAGACAGGATAAGTTATGGACCTTTAGATGGACATATTGAGATACAAAAAATAACAGTGTAAACGCCAGGATATTTATTTAGTAATAATTTGTTGTTTTAATTGTATCATTGTATCACTAATTGATGGCTTTGCAGGAAATCCTAGCCGCAGGCTTTGTCAGCAGTCACAGTAAGTTAGCCGCAAGTTCTTGAATTTTTTCTGCTCTGCTTGTTTCTGAAAGGAAGCTGAGTATCGACGAGCTCATAACATGATCAGTGTTTGCCAGTTTTGTCAGATTTAGCTTCAACTTTTGGTGTTGATTTGATGAAGTTTCATCAAGTTTAAGTTATCCTTTTTTAACAATTGAAGTAGACGAGTATGTATCGTAATCTATTTATGATCAGCCGAAACCCTATCTGATCCGGGTGTGACCAATTGGAGAAGGCGCACGCAAAGCAGGGTCACCTGGAGAGATCTTTTGCGGAAGGCCTAAACCCGGTAACCCGGCACATTTTTTAGGGGCCTTTTAAACCTTTCAAAAACTGTTTCTGTGATATTTTACCTATATTATTTGCCATTTTGCAATTTACACGAGTATTAAAGATATTCGAAACGGACGAAACTGTTTTATGTGAGATGTGGAAGTATTCCGATTATTCCAGCTAAACCCACCGCCTGTTGGGAAATTGCTAAAGTACGAATATGGGCTATTGCAGAGTCTGTCATAATCATATCATCCCTCCTTATGATTTTATCACTTATAATTCTAACTAGATTTTCATATGTATTGTCCGCATTCAGTTCCCCTTTATGAACTGTTGTCTAAAATAAATATTCTTCTACCCGGTCAGAGCCGAAGACTTGCACACAATTTATGCAGTTTAAGCTTGGGGAGGTCAATTCAGTTCATAATAGATTTCAGTAACATGGAGGCCCATATTATATTAAACAAGTTGCATTAACATTCGACTATGACAGAGATTTCATTTTAATGTTCACATACAAATTTCAAAAATGTTTAGTTTGATAAATGAGGGAGCCAACCCTCTATATAAAAGCATACTCATTTATTTTTTTTTTGCGAGGGTTCGCTATACTGTTTTTATGCCTCGACGAAAGTGGGGTTTTTGGGACATTTTTGTCGAAAACACAGTTTGAATGTATTTTTTTTTTTGTGTTGGTGTCTTAAGAAAATTTGTTGGTCGTTAAAATATCTACAAACTTGCCGAAGACAGCAAAGCGATATTCAGAACGATTTAGGACCAATAAGCATTTAAACGTTCCAAGACTTAAGCGACGAACTCGACTAAAATGAGCAAAATTCAAAGTCGGATTTCTCTTAAACTAGAGCCAATCCAGCCAAACGGCTGGTGGATTTCAACTTAGTATACCTATAGAAAATTCGCTCAGTAGGTCCCCCCCATGTTGGAATTTTCGACTTGCACAGTGTTATTGTTATCATAGCACAACTAAAATAAAAAGCGAAAGAAAGCTGTTATTTGTGGACTTATATGAAACAAAATTAAAAATAATTGTTTAAAGGATTTTTTAAATATAAATAAAAAATAGTTCTTATTTAAATACAAAAATAAAAATTACAAAAAAAAGTATATTCCCAATTTTGGTTCTCGGTGCGAAAAGTTATATTGGTATTGGTATATTTAATTAATTTGTATGACCTTTTCTTCACAGAAATTGTTTAAAATAATATATAATAAAATATAGATTTCATAATTGTTATTTCCGGTCCCTGGTATATACCCGAGTACCTCAGTGCAGGATATAATAAGCAAACCGTCTCGCGATAATCATAACAAAACAAACAACCAAAACAAAACGTCAGCGTGATAAGTTAAAGTTATGCACAAACGCAAAGGAATGGCCGGCAATCGCAGTGCACGGCCTGGCACACAATCGGAAAAGTCCTAAGCGCACCACTTGAGCTGGCAAGTCCTTATTAAATCAGGCGAGCAATGAACGGAATCCCCTTGAATTTAATTCACACTCACAGTGTTAAGCCACTTTAATTTGTCTGCCATAATTCACTGCCAGCGCATAATCTGACATAGGTACGGACAATGCGTGGTCTGGGGCCGGACTTGGCGACTGGAGCGTGCAAACGTGACTGTTTTCGTTGTTGCTGTACGAATGATGAATATCAGGGAAATTATCCTTTTTAATTGACAGCTGTTAGGTGGATTTAGATTAAGATATGCGCGCCGGAGACGGCGAGGGCGGCGCCGCAGGCACTGGAGTCGACATTGGCGGCGGTGAAGAAGGTCAAGCGGCAAAATTGCCGCCGAGGCGAGCAGCAACTTGATGGCACGAAGGAAGACGTAAACACAAAAAGAGAAACGAATGCGGCATTAACCCCTGATTATGCGTTAAATTTATTTTCAAGACAGAAGCACAACCGTAAAATATGGCGAAGGCACAAGGGGCCGCGCCAGTGCGTATGTGTGTGTGCGTGAACGCGTTTTATTTAGCCAAAACCAGCATGAGTGAGTGTGTGTGTGCGTGCCTGGACGCTGTCTGCTTCTTTGCCCGCACACTCGCACGCACCAAATGGGATTTGGTTCGACACTCAGTGTAAACAGACGCAGCGACTACGATGAGGCGGCCGATGACGGCATAGCGCAGCCTACATGCCCGCTGCGTCTGGCAGTCCATGCAAATAATTCAAGCGGCATAAATATGCATTAACAAAACGTTATCCTTACATTCTGGCGGCGTCATTGTGTGCGTGGCTGTGTGCGTCAATGGTCGAACGGTCGACGAATGGCAGTGCCAGCGCCAACGCTGGCTAGTGATAACGACACGAAGCACACAAGTGGCCACAAGGCCAGGGGATCCTTCCGCAGCAGGAACAATAACAACAACAACAATAAAGACACTGTAATAAGCCAAATAACACAGAGCCATGAGCAAGAATGACCCAATAGCAAACCAACAACAAAAACCAATATTAAAAAAGGAAATAGCAAACGAGAAACCGACATGCCAGTCGACAATATTGAAAGGGCCGAAAATTTACGTGCGCAGGATTTAATAGATGAGCTTAAATTACTTGCTGCAAAATGCAAAAGAACAGAGCGCCTCGTGGCACAAACGAAAAGGCAACAACGAATACCCCAAACGGAAGCAACATAATAATAAAATAACGACAGCGTCTGCGAGAATATATTCAATCTCGCTCCTAGCGCCTCCCTACTGGAAGCTGGTTAAAGCTTAAGGCAATGTTTTCCGTTTTGCGAAAGGGATAAGAAGCAGATTTGCTGATTTCGACAAAGTTTCGAATTGATTCGTTTCCAAGCCGAATGATGTCATATTGGAATACTTTCGCAATACAAGAAAACGTTTGATGTAACAAAACAGTTTTTAAATTGGTCTCTCATGCCAAATCGTTTAGTGTTTGGGACAATGAAAACATAATAACCGACTAACATATATTTATATATCTACATACATATAAAAGTTGGTCCTAATTGGCTGAGTGATTCATGGTTGCCGAACCTAAGCCTCTGAAACTACAAAATTAAATTTTAACAGTAATTTTGTTTTAGAAAATGGACATTCGCTTAATAAGGATTTTGGAAAATTCAACCATAAGAAGGATTATAAATGTATTGTTTTTTAAGGTTAAAGGTGAATATGTAGAAAAGTGATTTAATTGGTCTGATTGGTTTCCAATGCACAGTGATTCGACTCCATACAACCGCGGGACAAAATTAGGAGTGGCGCGTTCTTCATAAAATTCGGTATACTAGTTAATCATGGTCTGCTGAAATGAAATCTCCATTTTGATTTTCTTAAACCTATGTAGTTTGGCAATGCCTGAGACTTATATTTTCAATTTTCGTCACTTTTGGTGAGCTATCTGAAAAATCTAACCAACACACTTGGTGCTGTGTTGATTCGATTTTTCAGATTTACATTGATAAATTCAAGGAGCAACAAAAGTTGTATGTGGACCCTTTAGTTTTGCAATAAAAATTATAATAATAGATGTATGTTTTGCATTTGTACAGATTTTGTCATGCATTGCATACTTTTAGGGATGAGTAAAATAAATTTTGTCGAAAAATAAAAATTGAATTATTTTCTGAGATCGCAGAATCTGATCTAATTGGAAGATCCAATTACAGTATTCAACAGAGAGAGAATGCTTCTTCAACAAAATCTGGAACATAATTTCGCATACTTTTGAGATATTTTCCTCTAAGTTTTGCCAATTTTTAGATTTTTAATTTAGAAAAATATTGTGAATTAAAAGTAAAGTATAAGCTTCAGCTTTACAAATTTTGAGAAACCATTAAATGCGAAAATGGCCACATCATTTCTTAATCTATATTGAAAGTTTTAGCAACTTTTTGGTAACCATGTATTTTTAGAATTTTTCTACTCAATAGACTAAAAAACAGAAAATATGCGTTTATATTTTTTTTGAAAAAAGTTTCAACGGTGAACCGCTTTCGCACACACACTAATTAAAGTTTTGCACATAATTTTTAGATTTTTCTTAGTTAGAGGTTTGTCTTTCAAATTACATCAAAATCATTAAATTCTGAAACTATTAAGTTTTTGAATTTCATCTATGGAACGAAACACTGTGCAATGTGGTGGAAGTACTTTAAATTGTACTTTGTATTGTGAGCTATATAGGCCGAAGTGTATCTCATACAGGGGCCGCTATCCAAATCTAACCTCAACTTGTACATTTGAAATTATAAGTTTCTGGGTAAGAGCCAATGCTCGGAATGCTCAGAATACCTGGTTTGGTTTTAGCGAATTCGTCAACTTCGATGTTACTTTTACAGTTTACCTTTTACTTTGCATTGCAGTTGTAATTTCCCTATATCTCGATACCCACTATATTTCAATATTTGAGGTCCCTGCTAGGTTTCTGGGAAGTTACGGAAATAAAAAATTAGCTTTGAAGTGGTAGTCAGACCAGTCAGGAACTTAATGCTGCTTGACTGTTGGAAAAGATATGAGTATTCATATTCGCATATTAAATATAATTAATTACAGTACAAATTAAAAGTTAAACTTCAACAAATGTATTACTGGTTTTATTTACGCGTCAAAACGTATTATTACCATTTCAAACTCAACATAACATACGAGCGGAAATAAACATAACTTAACACAATGACTTCATACAATATTACATATAAATGTGCGTACATATCAACAATGTAAAGGGGGAAAATCGAAATAAAACATGGGAGTGTTGTTGCCCGCAAGTAGATATGTGTAAATACATACATACATGTGTGTGTGCATATGCTTGTGCATGAGGACATGCAGCCAAACGAAAATCTCATTTCTTTAGCTTGTGAACTTTTCGTTATGCGTTTGCAAGTGGTAATAATTTTTCACCTTCAACGTAAATTGATTGAAAAAATCAATTTCCGCTTCACATCCTCACCAACGCCGAACGCTTACATCGGAGCAATTCGAATCACTAAGTAAGGAGAATAAATCGCCATAATTATGAGCACGAAAATGTGTGAAAATGATTTCAATCGAAAGCAATTTAAGTGGTGTCTACGTGTGCGTAACACATGCGCTCCTCGAGAAAGCGTTTATGTGTGTGCAGGAAAGGCATTCATCAAAATTATAAAACGTTATACGAATGAAATTGCAATGTAAAATTAAAATAAAACTCTGCGCAGGCAAGCTACCGAACGTCCTTCAAGCACACAGTACACCATCCACCAAACCCCAACCACACTGCAAATAGCTTTGACGCAGACTTCTGTTGACGTCTGCGCCAGCAGCGAGACCACTGTAGCAAGCAGCAGTTGTCCTCCTCACCAGATACGAGTAACACCGAGGGACGACCAAAACTGGTTTTATGACATTCTGAGCACATTGAAAGTACTAAACGCTTTCCAGCTCACATTCAGGCTCGAGCAATGTCTTGCGTTTAAATTTTGCCAGATCCAAGCCATGGCAAAAACAGGAGGATGTGGCGCAGCCAATAATATCCAATAAAAATGTCTACACTTTTATTGTTCTGCTCGCAGGATAGCGACGTGAACTTCCTTGCGCCCCACTGCGCTTCCATACGCAGTGCCCGCTCTCGTGCTTGCAGCACATGCTCAATTTACAACATGAAAAATATTTTCCAATTAAACTCAATTGAAAATGGATTATTGCAACTGGCATTGTGCGAGCGCGAATGCTGCTGCTTCGATGAAGCAGACTTAAAAGTTCGCGCGAGGCAGCGCGACGCTCCCAGTCGATGAAACTCTGTTTGTGTTCACAAAAGTTGCCAAACATCGAACGCGCTGCCGCACTGGGATGGGCGAGTCTGGTTGGGTTCGGAATTCCACTCACCTGCCGCGAACAGCTGAAATCCCCCTCCATCGTGAACAAGGATTTGTTTCACTTAGGCGTTGAGCAGTTTGTTTCAAGAGCTGCTTAATCTGCATTAGCAGAACAGAGAAAATACTGTGGCATTATGCAAAATATGCAATTAAGATTAAAGGCATTATTAGTTTAAGTAAGGTTAAATTATGTTTAGGATAGATTAGATTAAGTTCATTTGTTTATATTTGTATGACTGAAGAACGTCTAATGTGAAACACGCCAGAGGAAGGAAGTGGGAGGTTTTATGATTCACTTAAGCAGCAATTGATTGCCGATTAGGGTAGTTGACAGTTCAGTGGGATTTCCAAGCTGCGAGAAAGCGAAATAATTTGCTATTTGTTCAATGAGTACGACAGGCGAAGGAGATGTCCTTATCCGCGAAAATGTATAATCTCAGAATTCTGTTTGCACAGGTGAGCCAGCGAGATTTGCACATGTTACCTGGATGCATCGACGCTAATTGTAAGTCTGAAGAGCATTGACCGGAAATAACAGCTTCTGATATTTTGTAGAGGTAAGCTTGGTCTGTGCTAAGTTGGGTCGGATTAATAACCTCAGAAGGTAATTGGCATGATGGAAAACTTTCAAATTTGACGACAGGCAACTTCTCACAATCAGGGAGCAGTTTACCTATGTCGCCAGAGAATGTATTTGGACTCTTTGAGACTCAGGTAGATCAACAGTGTTGATCTACCTGAAACAAAAAAGATTGCAAAGAGAAATGAACGTAAAGAAAAGCTTTCAAAACGTCATTCAACATCAACACTTACCAGAAAAGTATCAGCTACAACACGTGACCATTCAGATCAACCAGACACTCACAAAGACGACAACAATGTCGGTTCGTCGCACATACATTCTTCCAAAAACGATGCTGATGCTGAATTTTCTCTTCCATCCTCTAAAACCAAACAAAACACTCTATTATTAGAACACACTGCTTTAGCTGCCAAAAGATTCGGAATTTCAAGGCCGGAGTTGGGGTTGAAGATGTAGTCCGATCTCAAAACAAAAAATTGCATTGGAATCAGGAAGTACTAAGGCAACTTTTCCGCACTATTAGAAATCTCGAATCGAAAAAAGTCCGGAATCGACCCACCCTACTACAGGGGAACCGAGCACCCAAAAACAAACAAATTCGGTAACGCGCCTATTTTGCATACCTCTATGGTGCGGAAAATGCAAAGATATTTATAAAGATATATCTATTACGTGTAATAAATTGTTATTATAAATGAATCAAGCATATTTTGATGTACATTAGTTACTTACAATAAGAGGAATCTTAAAATATTTGTCGTTTGGATTGTAAGCATTTGCAAAACCAAAAATTACAATATAACAAAACTTAACACAATACTTCTAAATTTTTTGTTTTTCGAAATTACCCCGGGCGGCATCAGGTTGACGATGAAATATCAAATCCAACAGCTGATATTTTTTCACCACAACTTTTACCAATTGGCAGCACAAAATTTCTATGCAAAGATATGTCTATAACGCTCCGCTTTATATGGAAGCCGCGTTCTGCGAGTACGGCGTTATAGGAGAGTTGACTGTATAACAACCAAACAGAACAGCGTGGTGTTGTGGTGTTTATTTCTGTCAACAATTTAACATTAAAAACATACAAACTATTTTTATTTGTTATGCCCCGTTCTGACTATGTCATATATGGTGTCATATTCACTGACGACAAATAACCTATTTCCACCGAGCGCTTAAATGCATTTAAGGGCTCTGTTAAGCTTGAGAACTGTCAAGCATTTCCACCAAAAACTGAGTTAAATGCAACAGCTGGTTTTTGTTTGCATTTTTAGTTGGTCAAGCCAAATTCTGCATTTATTTCTGGGCAGCCACCACTTACCCATCGCCGCCATCTCCTTGTATACGTATGTATGGTTTCTTGTAGCCCCTCTACTGCAAGAAAACCAATTCGCTTTCCTTCTCAACAGTCTAGGAATGTCTGCGTTTTCATATTTGTGAAAATTTATTTCATTTGTCAATGTTTATTTCATTTGTGAAAGTTGTCAGCTGATTGATACCAGAGCTGTATGAATTTTTAATGTCAAGAGGGTTAGTTAGAAGTTTCACGTTTTTGATTTTCTCTTTCAGCATTTATTATTGGCAAATAATAGAAGTTTTGACTTTGATTATGACAGACGATATGTATTTTTGCGAAAAATGCAGTAAAAAGTAATTGTCTTAGCAAAAAATCTTCCACACCGAACGCAATTCGAGTCCCCTCTTTTGTTTGTGTTCGTACGGCTCTTGCAGCGCCGAAAAGCATGCTATCAAAATTTGTACATTTGTCAAAATTGCTCCAGCTTTTAACATAACATATTCTGTTAGACGTCTGTAAAAGGCAAAACTGAGTTAACTCAGTTTTGAAAGTGAGTTAACTCACTTTGATACAAAAACAATTGCATGGGAATTAGAGCATTTAAATGTGATGTTAAATGCATTTAAGCGTTAAATGCATTTAAGGCCCGGTGGAAATAGGCTAAAACACTGCCATATATGTCATGTTCGTCCTATGTCGTCAAATGCGTTCTCATTGCACGGCAAAACTGACGAAAAATACATATGACAAAGTTTGCCAGCATGTTGACATTTTTTGTTTTCTCATCAAACGTAGTCAAATCGTTCGTTCGACACAAATTCGGTCGTTCTCATTTGATTCTCGTTTCGTATTGGAAAATTGTAGTCATACATGCAGGCAAACGCAAATGACACCATATGACAACCCGTTCTCATTTAACTGACTACAAATGACACCATATATGACATAGAACGGGGCATTAATGTAAATTTTGAGCATGCCCATTTTTGAATAATTGTTAAGATGGGCTAAAACTAATGGTTTCATTTCATTTATCTATCTGTCTGTGGTCAGATTATTTTCATTTGCCAAATTTCTTCGAAATAGGACCACTAAATCATTTCAGCTTCCCACTCGGTGAAACGGCAAGCCTCGAAATCACCATAGTCCCTAGTAGTACGAAATGCTGCTGAGGTCGACAAATGCCCGTCCAGTCCTGTTGTGTTCTGTTGCCTATGCTATGGGACCGCAACTGGGCAGTTACGCAGAGCGAAATGCATTATCGAAGCAATATTTATACAAAATAAAAGTAATTCATTCATGAAATAGGAACTTCCAGTTGCAAGGTTCAACTCGAACTGGAAATATTGATTTTCGTTACCTTATGAACAAACCTTTTGCAATCGCATGCAACAATACTGCCACGCATATTCGTATGCAATGATTTTTTTATTTGGAAGATTGATAACAGATGACGCTGTTCTCTTTACAAAACACTTCCGCTTGGAGTCCTGAATGCTCGAAACTATTTAACCTAAGAACCCGATTTGGATGTATTTTTGACTAAACAACAATTTATCTTTTCTCAATTGCATTTGATTTGAATTTCGGTTTTTTGTCATAGCCAACTAAGATGCAAAAGACATTTTTTACAACAGTAGAGTACGAAAAGATTCCGTTTATTGCTTTGTTTTCAAAGCACTAAGAGCAGAAAATTTTTTCGTCAAACAAAGAAACTTTCGTTCCTTCGATTACCAAGCAATTCCTGGAAGCAAAATGTGTATTGATTAAAAAAACCAATTGTCATTGCTTACCATTTAGATTTTTTGATGATTTTGATGATTTCGTGTAACATGTTACTGTCAAACGTGTTCAGTTTGGTCTATAATTTAGGCACCCTGCAAAACATGACTGATGAAAACTCCAACACATCCAAAAAATTTTCGCTGAAACTAACCCATTTACATATTCCTTTTGAATTAAAAAAAAATTTATTCTGCTATTAATTCAGTAATAATAAAAAAGATAGTTCGGTTTAATTTCTTACAAACGTGAAGTTATGTATGAAGGAAAGAGATAACTGATATATACACTAGTCAGAATAAGTTTGCGTACAAGGGGTACGTAGTTTTTTCATATGAAAAATGAATCATTTCAAGTAATTTTTCAAAAACAAAATATTTTTTATTTCTTCCGAAAACTTTGTAATTTTATTCCATTAACCCGGCATCGGTGTGGTGGGGTATACCATACCCCAGAGGTTGTATTTTTGTAAATATTACGCCTATCCATTTTTTGTGGGCACTATTGCTTCTAGTAGCTGTTTATAACAGTCCAACCTTACACATTTGCTATCCAAAAACAACTTGAGTTTTACCAGTTTTCAGTCACATCCCGCTAAAGTTCATTGGGGTGTGACATAACCCACCACACCAATAACGTAACTTTTTGTGTAAATGATTTTGAATTCAAATTGATATTTTTGATGGTCTAGTAGTCATCGATTTATTAAAAAACTCACCGTACGGAAACATAAGAGGCAAATACAAACTGTCCAACTGCTACGTGCAAAAAAAGCTCCCAGTTCAGTATTCACATTTCGTCGCCGTAGAAAGCGAATGTCGTATGTTCCATTGAACTTAATAGCACATACGACAATCGTTTTCATCGTATAATATGTTCCAAAAAATATCATTATTTTTGTACATTATCATGATTCTGTGAATCTTTGAGATAACGCGAAGCTGTACCAAAACGTCGTCAGTACAGCACACAATGTTCGGTTTGTCTGAGAGCAAAAACCTTATACATCTTGCAAAAAATGCGCTAATTTGGAGACCCTGTATTTCGCTACTCTTTCACCGTAGCTACCGAAAATTGTATGTCACATAACTACATGTATGTCGTTTTTAAAACAGACTATGGTTTTTGGAAAATTATACAATGTAATTTTTTTAAACCCCATTTTATGAAGTCAACCTATAAATCTCAGTATTTTTCGTTTATTTTTCTTATATTTGTTATTTTCTTTTACAAATTGCTTGCACATTAAATTGTTTTGCATTTTCTTACGTAAAATTAAATGAAGAATAATATGTAATTGCTATCTTTTATATTTGTGTTGTTTCGTGGGGTTGGTGCTATATAAAGTTTTGGGGTATGTCATAGCCCACCACACCAATAACGTAATTTTTTTTCACCACACCAACGCCGGGTTAAGATAATAATATCAAAAACTTGACCAAACTGTAAAAGAAGGGCCAAAAACCAAATGTGTTATGAATTCACCTCAGAAAAAGTTTGCGTACAAGATAAGGTTATGTAGTTAAAATTTAAGTGATAAGTTGTGTTTAAAAATTAGAAACTTCGTGGATATGCATTTCTCGCTTGAACTCCCTGCAAAAGTTCCGGCGTAAATTTTATTAAATTTGGTGTTTTCTCAGCGGTTGTTTTGTTATATCCTTGAATTCTTATATTGATTTACTATACACTAGTCAGAATAAGTTTGCGTACAGGCAAGTCAAAAATATTTTATGATTAATTTTGACCTCAAAAATGGGTTCTCTGTTTATAAAAACGTATCCACATTATTCATATATGCCTTAACTGCACTTTTTGTTCTGTTTTAGATGAATTAAAATAATAATTTTCCATGTATTCGTATTTATTGACAATATACTCACAAAACGGTGCAGAATAAGTTTGCGTACAAAACTAATAACGGGAACTTGCTTATGCTCTTTATTTTTTTTGGAAAATTTGTATTCCATTGAACAGTAAACGGACTTGTAAGTTATTTGGAACCGTATATGTGCTTGAAATTTTATAGAAAGCAATAGAATCCAACATAAAAATTCTAAAAATGGATAAAGAATAATCTTACAAAAACGTTTCAAAATTGACAAAAAATTTCAAGAAATTAGGGAAACTTTTGGGAGAGCACATTCGTCATTTCAAAAAGCCATCTTAAATCTAAAAAAAACAGAAAATCTTGTTTGGTTACTACGATCTGACCATTTTCTTAAGTTACCCGAGCAAGAGGATTCGATTGTTTGCGATCAGTGCATCACAATCTAAGGCTAGTTGCATCCAATATCTTCAGAAATGTACAGAAATATTTTATAAACCCCATTAGCAGTGACTTTATAAGAAAAGTTCTGAAAAAAACATACTTCCCCTACATAACAGCATGTAAGAAGCCCATATTTAGCTTACTTACAAGGAGCACAAAATTGCTTTCGTAAAAGAGTCCATCAAGGAGTCTAAAAACCCGGATTTCCGGGACGAAATGTTGTTATCTATAGAAAGTGGGGCCTTTCATTATTATCTGATAATGGTTTGGCATTAAAAGGCATCAACTAATTTGAACAGGATCCTGTTAATAACAAAAATCTGAAATTAACAGTGAAGCACTGCATATGTGGAGATATGGTATGGGGCTGCATGTCAGGAAAAGGAGTGAGCAGGCTGTGTTGTTTTATTCAGAAATGCTTCCGGGGGGTTATTTACATATTCTAAAAGCTTATGTAAGCCAAGGTTTCAAAACTTTGGATCAGATTCCAACATATCTTTTCAACCTTAGCGCATACGATGCGAAGCTATGTTTGCTATTAACTGGCTCAACAAAGTTGCAAAAGTCCCTCCCTAGTCACCTACCGTGCATCTAATTGAGTATATAAGGGGTTCAGCTAAACCCTGAGCCCAACAACACTCCATCTTCTAAGATATAGTTAACCAATACAACAATTCAAGGATATAACAAAATAAACGCTGAAAAAACACCGAATTTAAAAAAATTTGCACCAAAACTTCTGCAGGGAGTTCAAGCGAGAAAAGAAAATTCACAAAGTTATTAATTTTTGGACAAAACTTAGTTTCAATTGAATTTTAACTACATAATCTCATCTTGTACGCAAACTTTTTCTGAGGTGAATTCATAACATATTTTGTTTTTGGCCCTCCTTTTACAGTTTGGTCAAGTTTTTGTTATTATTATCTTAATGGAATAAAAGAACTAAGTTTACGGAAAAAATAAAAAATATTTTGTTTTTGAAAAATTACTTTAAGTGATTTATTTTTCATATGAAAAAACTACGTACCCCTTGTACGCAAACTTATTCTGACTAGTGTATGTATCTTTGAAGATGGAGTGTTGTTGGGCTCAGGGCACGAGTAAACCCCTTAAATACTGAATTAGATGTACGTTAGGTGACCAGGAAGGAACTTTTTCAGCTATTACGATTTTTGGAAGTATTAGAAATCGGATAAGCTCCAACTTCATTATATAATTATACTTAGACATTTTTGTGTAAATAATTCGCACCGTATATATTTTTAAAAATTATTTGGGTATTTTTCAGTAATTTTTGTTGAGGTACATTAATTTTTGAGATTGGAATGAGTATCAGAACTTAAAAAATAATTAAAATTAAAATAAAGTGAAGAACAATACATAGCTTCTTCATGAAGATAGAAACACAATTATAATTCTTTAAAAAACTAATGAAAAGCAAAAAAATTAAAAAATTTTTACCCTTATTTTGGTTACATATCAACATATGCTAATATTTTTCTTCTCTTCCGTTTTAAAAAGACAGTTTTCATTTTTTGAATTAAGTTGGTAAGCAAAAACATAAAATGGACTGTGCTTAAAAGATTTTAGGTTCACATGTGGAAGGGGAAAAAGGGATGAATAGGGTTTCAGCCCACAAGACAAAGTGGGCGAATTGCTTGCTTTTTTTTAAGAAATGCCATTTTCAACGATATTCTCATCAAATTAGGTAATACTACATCACATATCCAAATTTGAACGAGATAGGCCAATTATATCATATAGCTGCCATAGAAACGATCGCTCAAAAATGTGTTGCATTGCGATTTGTACAACTTGTAACGAACGTTTGCATTTGAAAACTGAACTAAGCATGCTTCAAAATGCTATTGCTATGCTGTAACTATGGTTACAGATTTGCCACAGGAATTATAAACTGCGAGGGTAAAAATTTAGTTTTTTGAAACTTTTGAACGTATCGATTGACAATTGTCATAGTTGAAGTGTAAATGGCAAATGAAAAATAATAACTCAAAGTTCTAAGTGCATCGTGTATACATTTTTTATTATTATTTTTATATTTTTTATTATTCTTTTGCACTGCAGAAGTTTTCCTGCAGTACAAAACAATACTGAATGCAAAGCATGCTTAGTTCAGTTTTCAAATGCAAACGTTTGTTACAAGTTTAGCGCTTTTGTACAAATCGCAATGCAATCACATTTGAATATGTGATGTAGTATTACCTAAAAGTCGCCCACATTGTGGGGGCTGAACCCCCATTCATCCCTTCTCCCCCTTCCGCATTTGAACCTAAAATCTTTTAAGCACAGTCCATTTTATGTCTTTGTTTACCAACTTAGCTCAAATGAAATGAAAAATGTCTTATAAAACGGAAGAGAAGAAAAATATTAACATATGTTAATAGTGACGGTTTCCGTATATACAAATTGGTGACAGTGTGAAGGTTAATCAGATTCATAAAGAATGCTAGGGGTTATCTACTAGTTTGCACTTTGTCATATACCCATATGATATGGTTTGGTTTGGTTGTTTACTTCTGAGGTAGTTTTTCCTAAATCCTCAAAAGGGCATGGTTCACATAAAAATAACATTTGGAACGTGCGATGCGATCGTTACATACTCTTGGAACCCAAAAATTGTTCGTGCGATTTGTGGTAAAAATTTATGTGGAATACAAGATTTGTTTTTCGCAGTGTTCCAACTTTAGTTAACCCTGCTGTCATAACGTTATTTTTTACCCCTGAAATCATAACGATACGTCTGGGAGACGTATACAGATTTACGATCTTAAACCGATATTTAAGGGTACGATATCAGCAAATATTTCACTTACATCAGAAATATGTATATTTTTCTGTAAAATAAAAGTCATAGTTGCTAATTATATAACTGAGATAACTGACAATTCGAATTTGCTGTGTTAACAATTGTGGAAGAGAGCGTAAAACGTAAAAACAGCATACGTCTCGCAGACGTACGTTATGACAGTAGGGTTAATGTCTTATTCAATATTCGGATTATGCATTGTAGTTCTCCTTGAATGTTCTACAGCTCTCCAGCTTAGAAGGCATGTAGTGTTTTAACGAACACCGACCTCGACCAAGCATTAACTGCCCAACCATAATGTTTTTGTAGCCTACATACATACATGGTAATACTTTCCAAAACTGTGGTTGACTTTACCCCACACTGACCGGATGTGTGCCAACGTTTCTTCGAATCGTGTGACACCTGTGATTTGTCATTTGAATATTTTTACTCCGTACAGCTTATCCCAATGAAAGCAAGAAGCTCATGCCTGTCTATTGGCTGCCATATTTTTTAAACTTTTATGTATACTGCGAACGCTGCGACGCACAGTGGGGCCAAAACCCGAAAACGTGCGATTAATTCGGAGAAGCTTTTCACAAAAAGTTTGTACCTACAGTTAGATTTGCTGTACTAATAGAAGTAATAAAAACTTTTTTCCCGAACACTTTTGGTGGGAGAAAACATTTTTACGCAATTTTGAAATTTGAGGTTGTAACATTTTTTTCATGTGTTTGTTTTTAAATCACAGTTAAAATGAAGCAAAAGTATTGAAATTTGGCACACTAATTTCTATTGATAGCAGGACATTTGAAAATGAAAATGGGCCATTTACCTCAACTGGGCGTGGTACCGCCCATACACACTAAGCACCGATTTTGAGTTTTTTCTTTATAAAAATTCTTAAAACTTGAAAATTATGCCTTATATGGCGTAAAATGATTAATCAAGTAGGTTGAATAATATACAGTTGCGGTCAAAATAATAGTAGTACGCGTACAACGAAAAGAAAATTAAGAACAAATAATCTGCTTTTCTTTACAAATATTTACTTTGTATTTTTTTTAACAAGTTATATGTTGTAGTGGTACTACCTAACCATCTATGCCGACCATAACATTGCATGTAGTGATACTACGCAATCACTCATGCCGACCAGAACAAATTACCGTACACTTGCGCACACAAATTCGCTGGTGTCAAATGGCTGCACTTGAAGTCGCCACGGTGCGCTATGCGCAACCACTTGAGCGAGCGGAGTGACATACGATGCCACCTACCGCAGTGCATTGCAACAATACTGCAACGCGCATTATGCTGACCCTTTGGCGGCGTGGGAAACGATCGGAAAATATCCGAGGCCGTTTAGCGCCGGCCACTGACCCAATTGCAAATGTGCTGACGCAGAAGAAGTGACCAGGTCGATGATTGGTCAAACGAAAAATATCGTGGAAAGGGAGGCGGAGCCCTGGAAATGCATGACAGTATAACAGTTATAAATTTAGTATATAAGACCAAAATTTTCCAAATAAAGTTAACTTCTTGTTCAATAAGCAAAGTGCCTAGTGGCATTGTTTTATTTGATCAGAGGTTCAAACAGATCGGCTTTTCGGAGCCAGAAAACATTGGCGCGGCCCGCCGAATAAACATAGGCCAAAACTACACTTACACACTTAGAGAAACTTACACTTCAACCACCGCACGAACAGTTAGACTACCACACAATACATTTGACCACCACATGGCGATCCTGCCCAACACAAACCACAGCTTCTGATCCTGCCGAACTGACGTAAACCCGCATGACATCCAAAGACGACGTGTTAAACTGAGGAAGGAAATTGGCGAATTGCAACGTGTAATTGGCATCACCACCGACCCCCTACAAAAGAAAAAACTGATAGAGACAGTCATCAGCAAAAAGAAAACCAACTACAAGAAATAAAAATGGGCGGAAAAGAATCTAAAGAAGAAGTAGTTATAGCAAATACCAATAATGAAAATGTAAACACAAATAGCCTAGACGTAAACATTAAATATTATATCCTAACTATTCTGGTTATTCTTCTTGTATTAAAAATCCACAAATATTATAAAAAATATATTGCAAAACAAACATTAAAAACTAATGTAACACAAGTATAAAAAAAATTTTAATATGATAATAATAAATAAATAAATTAATTTTAAATTACAATAGCAATAAAAGAATTTTAACACTTATCAACATATATATTAACATTGTATGATTCACAACCCAAAATATTATGATATTGAAATGGTACTTCAATAGACAAAAATAGAATACACTCAGATCAAGCATTTAAAGAAAAACAAAAAAAATTTATATATATATTAATAACAACCCCACGACACGCGAAGAGGAGTGTTACAGAATGTTCGACAAGCTAAATCTCAGATTTTAGATGGAGAACATCTTTAACGACCTCACAAAAATTTTAACAAACTTGCGAAAAACCCCAAAACGAAGGTATACAAGACAAACACTTATACAAAAAGTTGATGATATTAATATATTAAAACAAGATTTTGACGACCTACTCAACTCGACACAAAAACAAGAAGAGATAGTAGGACTGAAAATACAATTCCACCACACATACGATACAATCAGACGTACACTACAGGAAAAATTACAAGAACTATACTCTGAAAACCAAGACCAACAACTATCCAACATGGCAACCTTCAACATCGAGACGGCGATGAAAGCCATCCCAAACTTTTCTGGCAACCATAAAGAACTAGAAACGTTCATAAAGATTACAGAATTAGTAAACAGAAAACTTGACACAAACAGCAAGAATGAACTACTAGAGTTCATATTTTATGCAAAATTAACAGTAACAACAAGAACAGCAATCGGTAACCGCATACCGAATACGCTAGAAGAACTAACTACATTGCTTAAAGCAAAATACCGAAGCACAACTACAATTCCGCTATTACAAAACCAATTGTCATGTCTGACACAACGCCACTCGAGTATCACCTCATACAAAGACAGAATATTAAACATGATAGCCGAGCTAAACAAGCTTCAAATTGCTCAAGCTGGTGACAATCCAACAACAGCAGAACAAACGATAATAACTAAACTAAATGAACAATACAGCCTTACAGTTTTTAAGAATGGACTTAACGAAACTTTCAAACAAACAATTTTCGCGGCAATGCCAAAGACATTCAACCAAGCCGTTGAATTAGCTCTGGAATTGGAAAAAGACAGTGAGCAAAACCAATCGCGAATAATGCTGCTAAACAACCAGAACAACAACAGAAACCGTACGAACTATAATCAAAATAGAACAAACAACAGAAACTTTAACCAATCAAACAACAACAGATACCAACATAACAACAATTTTAGAAACAACAATCAGTACAACAATAACAGAAACAACAATTCACACAGTTATTATAACAACAGAAACAATGAACAATACAGCGCTCGCAACAACAACAGCAATAATAGAAACAACAGCAACACAAACATGTCAAACTATAATTACACAAGTAATAGAAACCAAAACCAAAATAACAACCAAAATCTCAGATACTTCGCACACAATAGTGCGAACCGTAATCAACACAATAACCAACAAGGTCGGCCCACACGCATACATTATATTCAGGGAAACGAGGGCGACCCGGAGGACGATTATTCCACTCCTCCGGGGGAACAAAGACACATAGAGAACGAATATACATAATATCAGAAAAACCAACCAATTACGTCACCACAAAAAGCACTCAAATCAGCAAACCATTGACATTTCTCATAGACACAGGCGCAGACATCTCAATATGTAAAGAAGAAATACTACCCGAATACCACGAAATCACAACAAATGACTCTTGTACACTAACTGGCATTAAAAAAGACGAAGTTAAATCCCTAGGAAAGACTGAGTTAACACTCAATATCGAAAATCAAATCATAAAACATAAATTTCAAGTAGTCGATTCCAATTTCCCCATCAACACAGACGGAATCATTGGTGCAGATTTCTTACAAAAACACATGTGCACAATTGACTATGAAACTTTTACACTGAAAATAGCTATCAACGAAGACGAAACATTCATACCAATAAACGCAACACGAATAAAACATATAAAAATCCCACCGAGATCAGAATGTATATGCGCAATAGATTTAAAGCTAACTGAAGACAGTGCACTGTCTAATAATAATTAATAACTTCAAAAATTCAAAATTCAAAAATCATCAGAGAAAAAATCATCAAAAAAAATTCAAAAATCATCAGAGGAAATAGAACCGACGAATCCGTAACGCTCAGAGGGTCACTTGAAGAGGCGGAGTTCTACTCGAACATGCCGGAGCGCATGCCGCTGCAGTGCATGATGTACTGCGCGCTAATTGCGGCGGGCGTATTCCTCTTTTTGATTGGGGTCGTCGGGATCGGCCCCCGTAATCGCCAACCAATTGTGGCTAATCCAGCAAGGCGAACCGCAGGAAGGCCAAGGTATGATAATAATTAATAACTTCAAAAATTCAAAATTCAAAAATCATCAGAGAAAAAATCATCAAAAAAAAATCAAAAATCATCAGAGGAAATAGAACCGACGAATCCGTAACGCTCAGAGGGTCACTTGAAGAGGCGGAGTTCTACTCGAACATGCCGGAGCGCATGCCGCTGCAGTGCATGATGTACTGCGCGCTAATTGCGGCGGGCGTATTCCTCTTTTTGATTGGGGTCGTCGGGATCGGCCCCCGTAATCGCCAACCAATTGTGGCTAATCCAGCAAGGCGAACCGCAGGAAGGCCAAGGTATGATAATAATTAATAACTTCAAAAATTCAAAATTCAAAAATCATCAGAGAAAAAATCATCAAAAAAAATTCAAAAATCATCAGAGGAAATAGAACCGACGAATCCGTAACGCTCAGAGGGTCACTTGAAGAGGCGGAGTTCTACTCGAACATGCCGGAGCGCATGCCGCTGCAGTGCATGATGTACTGCGCGCTAATTGCGGCGGGCGTATTCCTCTTTTTGATTGGGGTCGTCGGGATCGGCCCCCGTAATCGCCAACCAATTGTGGCTAATCCAGCAAGGCGAACCGCAGGAAGGCCAAGGTATGATAATAATTAATAACTTCAAAAATTCAAAAATTCAAAATTCAAAAATCATCAGAGAAAAAATCATCAAAAAAAATTCAAAAATCATCAGAGGAAATAGAACCGACGAATCCGTAACGCTCAGAGGGTCACTTGAAGAGGCGGAGTTCTACTCGAACATGCCGGAGCGCATGCCGCTGCAGTGCATGATGTACTTCGCGCTAATTGCGGCGGGCGTATTCCTCTTTTTGATTGGGGTCGTCGGGATCGGCCCCCGTAATCGCCAACCAATTGTGGCTAATCCAGCAAGGCGAACCGCAGGAAGGCCAAGGTATGATAATAATTAATAACTTCAAAAATTCAAAAATTCAAAATTCAAAAATCATCAGAGAAAAAATCATAAAAAAAAATTCAAAAATCATCAGAGGAAATAGAACCGACGAATCCGTAACGCTCAGAGGGTCACTTGAAGAGGCGGAGTTCTACTCGAACATGCCGGAGCGCATGCCGCTGCAGTGCATGATGTACTGCGCGCTAATTGCGGCGGGCGTATTCCTCTTTTTGATTGGGGTCGTCGGGATCGGCCCCCGTAATCGCCAACCAATTGTGGCTAATCCAGCAAGGCGAACCGCAGGAAGGCCAAGGTAATAATTAATTAATTAATTAATTACACTGCAGTGTAATTTAATATTACACTGCAGTGTAATATTAAATGATGAAATAAAAGAAGGAATATTTATCGGAAATTCTATTGCCCCAGCAAACGGCAACTGTCACATAAAAATTGTAAACACAACTGAAAAACCAGCAACATTTACAACTCTAGCCATCAAGACAGAACCTTTAAATGAATATCACATAATCAATCAAAAAGAGTACACAGGAAGACAAAACGAAAACACAAGATTTAACAAACTAAAAGCTACACTAAACGTAGACAGCATGGATGAAACAGCGAAAAACTCACTTTTCGAAGTTTTCAAAAGATATCAACATATTTTCCACCTAGAAGATGAAGCACTCTCAGTCAACAATTTCTGCTCCCAAAAATTACAGTTAACAGATAAAACACCCATATATATAAAAAATTACAGATTACCACATGCACAACATGAAGAGATAGAAAGACAAGTTCAACAACTCCTAACAGAAGATTTAATTGAACCGTCTACTAGTGCGTACAACTCACCACTACTACTAGTACCGAAGAAGAGCGACTGCAATACGAAGAAATGGAGATTAGTAGTAGATTTCAGACAACTGAATAAAAAAATAGTAAATGACAAATTTCCACTGACGAGACTGGAGGATGTATTAGACCAACTGGGAAGAGCCAAATATTTTTCAACTCTAGATATGACAAGCTCATTCCATCAAATCCCACTGGAGAAAAACTCAAAACCAGTGACTGCATTCTCGACAGCAAACTGTCATTACCACTTCAAACGACTACCTTTTGGACTAAAAATCTCTTCTAACAGCTTCCAAAGGATGCTAACTATAGCACTATCAGGTTTAGAATCAAGAGCATTTCTCTACGTAGACGACATCATTGTATACGGCTGTAGTTTAAAACACCACAACGACAACCTTGTTAGAGTTTTCGAACGTCTAGAAAAATACAATCTCAAACTGAATCCCAGTAAATGCCATTTTCTCAAACCCGAAGTGATATACCTCGGACACTTAATCACGAGATCAGGTGTTCGAACGGATCCAACAAAACACAAAACAATCGAACAATATCCAATACCAAAAAAATTCAGACGAAGTTCGACGATTCATAGCATTCTGCAATTATTACCGAAAATTCATACCAAATTTTGCTGACATAGCCAGATGTCTAAATAACCTACTCAAGAAAAGACAACCATTCCTTTGGACAAACGAATGCCAAACCGCATTTGCAACTCTAAAACAAAAACTCATCAACCCACCAGTCTTACAATATACCGATTTTGAAAAACCATTCATTTTAAAAAAACCTTGAATAAACACGAATTAAACAAACCGGTAATAGAAAAGGAATTACTAGCCATTCATTGGGGAATCAATTTCTTCAGACCATACCTATTCGGACGAAAATTTATAGTAGTCACTGATCACCGACCATTAGTCTCACTATTTTCCCATAAAAACCCATCATCTAAACTAACAAGAATACGCTTAGACCTATCAGACTATGATTACGAGATCGTCTACAAGCAAGGAAAGATTAATACAAATGCGGACGCATTATCACGAATAAAAATTGACTCAGATTTACTTAAAACCATGATACCGAATACCGATGACAAATCCGCAAATAAAACATTAATAATAACACGGGGCATGACTGCTCAAACTAACGCAGAAAAGGAAGAAAATAAAGAAGGATGCTGCTCACCAACGAAGAGTCATGAACTTCACATTTGGGACTGCACTTCTATAGCTGACGTCAGGAACGTAAAGAAATTACAATTTGAAGTAAAAAGCAACATTAAGGGCACATACGTAAATGAAGACGTAAATGAAAATAAAATAATTGTGCGATGTAGTGATAATCTAAACAACCTCGACTTGTCTTTGGAGAAGCTATCATCAAAAATGCACGAAATGAAGATTAAAGAATTAGCGCTAAATGAAGAAGACGAAATATTCAAGCACATACAAAAGGATGCATTTAGAATAAAATATAATTTGTTGCAACAGAAAAATAAAGAAGGAAACGGCCCGAAACTACTGATATATAAAAGACCCCAAAGCATAAAAGATGATTTAACGAAATATAAACTAATAGAAGAATACCACAATTCGCCTAGCGGAGGGCATTTCGGAGTAAGAAAAACAATACTAAAACTGAAACAACGGTACATATGGAAAAACATGTCAAAAATGGTCAAGAAATACATCTCAAATTGTAAACCATGCCAACTAAACAAGCAAGTGAAACACACAAAAGAACAGCTAATTGTAACGGACACACCAAACACAAGTTTTGAAGTAGTCGCGATTGACACCGTAGGACCACTAAGAATTTCAAACGGTTACAGATACATACTTACGGCACAGTGTGAACTAACAAAATTTGTTATAGCACACCCAATGGAACACAAAGACGCAACCACAGTCGCATCAACACTCGTAAACCATTTCATTCTCAAGTACGGCAATTTCAAAATATTGAAAACAGACAGAGGGACCGAATTCACTAACGAACTGATGAAAAATATTTGTAAACAACTACAAATAAAACAAATATTTTCGGCACCATACCACCATGAAACATTAGGCACAGTTGAACGAAACCACAGGGTACTTAACGAATACATGTTGACCTTCGCGGAAGACCAAGAATGGGACAAGTGGATCTCATTTTACACATTCGCGTACAACACTTCACCAAACATTGACACAGGCTATTCACCTTATGAATTAGTATTTGGCAAACTACCGTACATGCCAAGTGATGAAATAACAAAAAATACACCAATATACGACATTGATTCGTATGCAAACGAAATAAAAGCAAGACTCAGAACAGCAATAAACAAAGCTAGACAATACATAAACACGGTCAAAGAAAAACGAAAAGAAAGTAGCCGTAGATATACAAACAAGCTAAATGTACAAATTGGAGACATAGTGTTAGTTAAACTAGAAAATAGGAAGAAAAACCAAAGCCCCTATCATGGACCTTATAAAGTTATAAAAACAGAAGGGGTAAATACATACATAGAAATAAACAGTCAAGTAAAGAAAATGCATAATAATAATCTTAAGCGATACACCAAAGAAACATAGCATTACGTTTCACATTAAACAATATTAACAACATGTAATCCTACAAATAAGCAAACATAGCATTACGTTTTAAACAATAGTATCCTACAAATAGTATCCTACAAATAAGCAAACATAGCATTACGTTTCATATTAGACATAATCATATGAGTATTAGTCTTACATTACCTAGCGGGATATATTAAGCTAATACTATCTTTAAAATATTTTTAACAACAAAATTTTTACCAAAACAAAAAAAAAAAAAAAAAATTTTTTTTACACATTCTTACAAAAAAAAGAACCTTTGTAAAGCATTTTCCAAAAACTCCGACCTGACCAAACCCATCTTAAAAAATTATCCATCACGATGATAATTTTTCGCTTGAGGGCAATGGTGTAGTAGTACTACCTAACCATCTATGCCGACCATAACATTGCATGTAGTGATACTACGCAATCACTCATGCCGACCAGAACAAATTACCGTACACTTGCGCACACAAATTCGCTGGTGTCAAATGGCTGCACTTGAAGTCGCCACGGTACGCTATGCGCAACCACTTGAGCGAGCGGAGTGACATACGATGCCACCTACCGCAGTGCATTGCAACAATACTGCAACGCGCATTATGCTGACCCTTTGGCGGCGTGGGAAACGATCGGAAAATATCCGAGGCCGTTTAGCGCCGGCCACTGACCCAATTGCAAATGTGCTGACGCAGAAGAAGTGACCAGGTCGATGATTGGTCAAACGAAAAATATCGTGGAAAGGGAGGCGGAGCCCTGGAAATGCATGACAGTATAACAGTTATAAATTTAGTATATAAGACCAAAATTTTCCAAATAAAGTTAACTTCTTGTTCAATAAGCAAAGTGCCTGGTGGCATTGTTTTATTTGATCAGAGGTTCAAACAGATCGGCTTTTCGGAGCCAGAAAACATTGGCGCGGCCCGCCGAATAAACATAGGCCAAAACTACACTTACACACTTAGAGAAACTTACACTTCAACCACCGCACGAACAGTTAGACTACCACACAATACATTTGACCACCACAATGTGTTAACAATGCAATCATAAAAGAAAACTTAAGAATTAAACTCAGTTTGGTTTGATTTAAATTAAATGCGTCAAAAGCTCCAAAATATGGACGGTCAAAAAAATAGTAGTTCGCTTTACTTTCATAAAAATTAAGCAACAATTGTGTTTCATTTTAAAAGATTTTGTGGTTAAATAGTAATAACGTAATGTTTCTTCAAATGAATATTTAGTTGCGTGACTGTTGTTTGGCTATTACTGCAGCACAGAGCCGATGCATTGAAATAACCAAATTTTCATATCTTTCTCTAGGGGCGTGGTCTACTGCTTCTCAAAGTTGATTATTATTTAAAGGATTATTGTGAGCAACTGCTCTCTTCACGTCACACCACAAATTTTTAATTATATTGAAGTCTGGTGATTGTGCGAGCCATTCCATAACCCTAATCCTGCTCTTGCGAAGCCCCTTTCGTGCGACCTTTCTTGTATGCTTTAGGTTATAATCCTGTTGGAAGACCCAAAGCATTGGCGTTTTTTCACGGACATACGGTAGCACGATTTCCTGCAAGATTCGTACACATACACATCGATCCATCGTTTTCTTGATCAAATAAATAGCGCCACCTCCATAAAACGTAGGACATGCATTTATTTATTCAGCATGTCTTACGTTTTATGGAGGTGGCGCTATTTATTTGATCCAGAAAATGATGGATCGATGTGTATGTGTACGAATCTTGCAGGAAATCGTGCTACCGTATGTCAAATAAATAGCGCGACCTCCATAAAACGTAAGACATGCATTTATTTATTGAGCATGTCTTACGTTTTATGGAGGTGGCGCTATTTATTTGATCAAGAAAACGATGGATCGATGTGTATGTGTACGAATCTTGCAGGAAATCGTGCTACCGTATGTCCGTGAATAAACGCCAATGCTTTGGGTCTTCCAACAGGATTATAACCTAAAGCATACAAGAAAGGTCGCACGAAAGGGGCTTCGCAAGAGCAGGATTAGGGTTATGGAATGGCTCGCACAATCACCAGACTTCAATATAATTAAAAATTTGTGGTGTGACGTGAAGAGAGCAGTTGCTCACAATAATCCTTTAAATAATAATCAACTTTGAGAAGCAGTAGACCACGCCCCTAGAGAAAGATATGAAAATTTGGTTATTTCAATGCATCGGCTCTGTGCTGCAGTAATAGCCAAACAACAGTCACGCAACTAAATATTCATTTGAAGAAACATTACGTTATTACTATTTAACCACAAAATCTTTTAAAATGAAACACAATTGTTGCTTAATTTTTATGAAAGTAAAGCGAACTACTATTTTTTTGACCGTCCATATGTTGGAGCTTTTGGCGCATTTAATTTGTATCAAACCAAACTGAGTTTAATTCTTAAGTTTTCTTTTATGATTGCATTGTTAACACATATAACTTGTTAAAAAAAATACAAAGTAAATATTTGTAAAGAAAAGCAGATTATTTTTTCTTAATTTTCTTTTCGTTGTATGCGTACTACTATTATTTTGACCGCAGCTGTATGTAAGTATCTTAACTTCCCATTATGGGCGTGGCGTGGATATTTAAGTCTAGGTAGGTAGGTAGGTAGGTAGCAGCGACTGCGTGCTCTCAGAGCACACTCAAGTAGCACTATGTGCCGTTTTGTTGTCGCCTCCTCGACTGGGTCTTCCCTGCGTGGGAGAAAATACTGGGCTCTAAAGCCAACCAGCATCGTCCAAATAGGACTTGATGCATTTTAGTCTTATTTCAGACAGATCAGCTAGAGAGCTAATCAGACTGTTCCCCAAGGAATTTAGTCTTTTAAATGCTAAGGCAGGGCAGCCGCAGAGGAAGTGCTCGAGTGTCTCACTCTCGTTGGTTTCTCTGCAGCTTCTGCAAAAGGGGTTGTGGGGGATTCCCAATCTCGCTGCGTGTAGGCCAATCGGCCAGTGACCCGTGATTACGGCCGTCAGCCTAGAAATATTCCTACGAGAATTTAGCAGCAGGTCGTTGGTTCTGTGGGAGTCGTAGCGTGGCCAGATCTGTCGAGCCACTCCGCAGCTGGAAAGATTGCTCCACCTACTATCCGCCTTCCTAAGGAAATATTCCTTTATCTGTTGTAGCCTTGCACTTAAAGGCGGTGCCACCCTTTCGGGCTGTGAGTCCATGGCGGATCCCACCTTGGCCAACTCGTCGGCTGACTAGTTTCCGCTGATACCCGCGTGGCCGGGTATCCAGCAGATGGTAAGATCCACCCGGCCACCCAGCAACCCTAGCAATTCTTTACATATTTAAGTCTAAGTATTTATGAAAAGAAAATAGCGTATTTATGAAAAACTTTTATTTAAACAAAACATCATCGTTATAGGCATAGGTATGTATGAATAAGGTAAATTATTCCGAATCATCAATTTCATCATCACCTTCTGTCATTTCTTCATCACTAACTTCTTTACATTCGCTTACATTAACCTCTGGACATACTAATAAATTAGGGGCTGACTCAGGAAGATGGTGAAACTTTTTTTGATGGCTTTCGCAAGCTTGATATTTTTGGATGTGACAAGAAATTTATTAAATACATCCTGATTCGTTTTTTCGCGGCTACATTTTCGTGAGTTATGTTCTCTGTAAAATTTAAAGTCTTTGTTTCGCGCTTCTTGAGCTTCTTCGGATAAAAGTCCAATTGGTAATAATGCGTTGTTTACAATTTCCGGACTAATGAAGAAGGCATTCGAAAAATCGTGAAGAGTAGATAACCCAAAGTTTAAATTTTCAGTTTTAACAGGTCTTTTCAACATATTGTCAATATTATTAAACTTCTTACTAGTAGCTCCACATATATAACACCTTTGAGTAGAAGTAGTTTCCGTTAAAGCATTGCAAATTTTCCCACCAATCATTGCTAAGATAAAATTATGCTTAACTTCTAAACGGGTTTCCCCATTTTGAACAACAGTATTAACGAGTTGTTTTATTTCTTCTTCAACTCTATTCTTTTCGTTTTTAGAAACTTGTAATGTTTCTTTAATAAATTGAATTTTCAAGGGTCTGCACAGGCTCGTAGAAGCAGGGCGAGGATTTTGCCAAATTATTTTCCTACCTACCAACGACAAAGACAAATGCAAATAACAATATCACCAACTGCTGCCTTTGTCTTAATGTGCAAATTCTTTATTATTTTAAAATCACATGTCACGAGTATAACACTTTGATAATGAGCATAAACAAACGATGAAAACCTACCAACAACAAGTACAAACGCAGTAAGTAAAAGGAAATGCAAATAACAACGGCACTAAACGCTTCACATTTTGCCTATGACTTCGAACACAAAATTTATAATATTTTCAAATGAAGCAAAGTGGCGCAAGATTTTTTTTAACAATATGTTAGCTGAATATCTGTAGTTTCACATGATATACGTCTTATCGCTAAGCAAGGCTTAGTTCACAACTATATGTCTACATATATACTCCAAAAACCTCAAATTTAAGGTATTTTTTATAAAAAATTAGTAAAAAAAAACTAAAGATTTGTTTAAACTTTTTTTTTCAAGACTAGTTTCAAAATACCTGAAGTTGAAGATTCCATCATACATTTAACATATAACTTAAACTTTCACACGTAAATTTGCCTACGAAAATCATCAAAAATTCGCTTTTTGCACTTTGTACAAGATCACAACAGAAAAAGGTGAACTTTGACAAGGCACGGGAGGAAAACCAAAGGACAGAAAGCAATAGTTAATTCACCAGTGTTGTAAAATTTAATTTTCTTTAAGATGGCATCAAAATTTTTGAGATTGCCTAACATTTAATTTTTGAATTAATCGCACGTTTTGGGGTTTTGGTCCCAATGTGCGACGGCGAGTGTCCGGTTATGAGAAATTTCAGTGTAGAAAAATTTCCTGAAGGCTCTGGACCGATACTTACAGCCCGATTCTGCACACTTGATAAATTCACCATATTGACTATTTGTCAAGTTTTGACTATTTGTCAAGAATTGGTATTCTATTACAAAAATAAAAGCTCTTTTCTTGATAAATTGTCAAAAGTCTGAATGCTATTGACAAAAGCTGAAAAATTGAAATTGTGTCTTTGAAAAATGGAAGAATGGTGCATGTTAACACTTTTAGTGGTTGAGGAGGATAGAAGAGAAGAAATCAGGAGCAGAAGACAACAAATAATTTGCCTTCGTGATAATAGTAATCCCTTTTCGTTGAGCGAAGAACAATTCACGAAGAATTTTCGGCTGACTCGATCCTTGTGCCGCCAATTAATTGAGGACTTGGCGCCACATGACACACAGAGAACATCGCTATCTTTGCCCATACGCGTTCTGGCGGCATTGCATTTTTTTGGACATGGATCCTACCAAAAATGCGTTGGTAATAACTGCAACTTGCCTCTGAGTCAATCATCTGTCTCACGGTGTATACGTTCGGTGGCACAAATGATCATTAAAGCAAAGGCTTGTGAAATAAGGTTTCCTAATTCAGTGGAGGAAAATGTCATCAAAGCAGGGTATATGCACCTAACAATCTTGCAACAATGATAAATACAATTCTATTTTTTCTAAAGATTTTTTAGACGGTTTGGCATAAAGAGCACAGTTGGCGCAATCGATTGCACACACGTAGCAATCATTGCCCCATCCTCCAATAACCCAGAACGACCCCTGAATATGTATATGAATAGAAAAGGATTCTACAGTGTTAATGTAGAAGCTGTAAGAAATACATTATTTTGTATCGACATAAAATTGCATTGAATAATGTTTTTTAAGGTGTGTGACCATCGCCTAGTGTTTACTTATGCTAACTCGAACTTTCCTGGTGCAACACATGACTCTGGAATATGGACCACATCCGATTTACGCACGCATCTCATTCGCAATCATATTGGCAGATCGAATAATAGGCAAGAAAGCTGGTTGATAGGAGACCAAGGCTATCCTCTGGAGCCGTGGTTATTTACACCTATTGCTAATCCAACCACATCTCAAGAGACGAAATACAACAAAATGCACGCCAGTGCTAGAAATTGTATTGAGAGAGCGTTTGGAGTTCTGAAGACAAGGTTCCGATGCTTACATAAACATCGAGTTCTGCACTATTCGCACAAGATCGCAAGTGACATTATTGAATCTTGTATGATTTTACACAATATAATATTAAAATCAGGTGCGCCTGAGATGGAAGCAGAAGCGGACTGCATTTTGGAAAGCGACGAGAATATGGTCATGCATTCTGGTAATTCATCGCAGTATACCACCGAAGGTGCTAGAATGAGAAGCAGATACGTGTCCACCCTCTAAATCAAATATCACGTAACCAAACTGTCATCATAATCAAAGCCGTCCAGCCCTGTGTAAAATAAACAATACATACATATGCAAATAAAGGACAACATTTTAAAGTTCATTTTTTCATATTTTTTATTTCCTGAGTAAGTTCTGAAACACTGTTTGCTAAAGTCTGTAGTATCTCAACTATTTTCCGGTTTTGTTCATCACGTAGTTTTTCTTCTACCTCCTTCTTTTTAATTTTTTCCCAAAGCACTTCTTGGAGTTTTCCGCTTTTTGGACTTCGAGTGTCAGCATAAGCTGCTGAATTTGAATTTTGTGACGTAGATGGCAACTGAATTTCGGCACTTGATGGTACTGCTGGGCTATGTGACGAGACACTTGCACTTGACACTGAAAATTCCTCTGGACTTACAGCACTACCAACGACAGAAACATTTCCGTTGGCAAGTTCAAGAGTTTCATCACATTGATCAGTAATATCGTCCAATTGAAGAGAGTTTCCTCTGCCAAGTCCATATTGGCTACTAGGTGCTGACTCACTTTGTGTTGTTGCTCGTGACGGTAATGTCACCCCCAAAGTATTTCGGCCAATACCATGTACAGCTGCTGCGCCCAAAGTGCTTAAGGCCAGCTCCTCAAAATCACTCAGCGATTTAGTACATGGGCCACCACCAGTTACCAATAGGCTACTTTTTATGCGCCTAGGTCGCGTTCGCAACTGGCTTTTCCACACGCCCAGAGTCTACAAATACAATAATTTCACAAACATCAACTTTTTTTTAAGAAACAGAAGAATATCAAATAAAGAAACGCTACCACTTTCCATTTCGCAGTGGTTCTGGTCGGTCCGCGCAATGAATTGAGACCTGCAGCCAATTCCGCCCACAATTCTTGCATTTGCCGGGGCGTTTTGGGATTATTTTTCCCCGCAAGCAACTCCGGCCGATTGCGGCAAAAATCAATATAATGTTGCAGCTGCTCATGAGTTGCGCGATCGTATTTTCCCTTTCTAGAAGAAAAATTAACAAAATGATAAGAGTTTTCAGTAAAAATTTAAAAATAATTTCAAACTTACTTTTCCTCCATTTTTATTTGTCTTATTTTTTGACAATTTGACAGCTGTCGCATATTCACCTCATGTTGAATTTACAGCCTGATTCTGTGCATTCTTGACAAATTTTTTATCAAGAAATTTTGTCAAGATTTTTATCAAGCAAAAGCTTTGCTCGTATTCTGATCCAACATTGATAAAGTAAAAAGCTCATTTAATTCAACATAAGGTGAATATGCGACAGTTGTTAAATTGTCAAAAAATAAGACAAACAGTTTAACTACAGTAAGTTTTGCAAAAAAAAAACCGGCCTTGATAGCCCAGCGGGTACGCGCTGGCTTCTCATACCGAGCGCCCTCGGATCGAATCCTGGCTGGGCTGGAAATAAGTTCGTGCGTTTTTTTTCAATAGTTTCACAATAGGCGCTTTTTGCATACAAAAAATAATTCGTGGAGGAGGTAACGGAATTTTTTTTTTATTTTCTCTGATGTAAAAGTGTAAACATGCACAATTCTTCCATTTTCAATAGGCAAAATTTCAATTTGTATGCTGTTGTCAATAGCATTCACAGTTTTGACAATTTATCAAGAAAAGAGCTTTTATTTTTGGGATAGAATACCGATTCTTGACAAATAATAAAAACTTGACAAATAGTCAATATGGTGAATTTATCAAGTGTACAGAATCGGGCTGTTAATGAGCTTTTTACTTTATCAATGTTGCCACAGAATACAAGCAAAGCTTTTGCTTGATAAAAATCTTGACAAAATTTCTTGATAAAAAATTTGTCAAGAGTACACAGAATCAGGCTGTTATATTGCGTTCAAACTGACTCATTTAAACTAGTTTAAGTAAAAAGAGCTTTTTGTTGAACACAACCGTCCAGACTGCTCAATGAAGTTTAATTTGACAGCAGTTTGTTTACACACAACAAACAAATATTTTTGTAAACTGATGTGCTGGGAGCATAATTCGAGCGAAATATTGGCGCATATTTCATAAACCACGGCATCGTACTCAACTTCATTCAATATTAGACGCCTTGTATTCAGATGCCACAAAAAAGCAATGAATGGAATGAAAGCAGTGCGAGCAAAACGATAATTTTTATATATTTCAACATTTTCACATTTTCAATGTTTGTTTGGTTTTGTTGTGATAAATTGACAGCTGAATCTGTAGGGATGTTTTTTCTGGTTTGTGTCTAGGGTGTGCGCTGTATTCAGTTGACAAAAAAGCTTTTTCATAGAAAGCTTTCGGATGCAACCTTGCGTTAAACTCGTTTCAAAACATGTTAAATGGTTTAACACGTTTAATTTCCAACAACAATTGCATGTGAGTGAACAGGTTTTCGAACTGGTTTTGTTCATTTAACTTGTTTAAGCACATTAAACACGTTTAAGTCGTCAGTTTGAACGCCATATTACGTGCCAATACATACAGATTTGTAACATCTGTCCTTTTTATTGATATCATTGAATGTTGCATGAGGTTTAAAATGAACATTTTTGCATTTTTGACCTTTTTCGAAAAAGGTTCACACAGTTTTAGTTAACTGGTAACTGTGCATACATTATTTGGGAACGGCAACCATGATCTAAGCTGATTAAGTGTTGTCGGTTGAACAACGACGGCGGTATTTAAACGGTTTGTAAAATTTGCAGTTTTATTTGTATCTGCTACTTTGATGCATGGATTATCTTGTTTATATTTTGTTTTAACTTTTGCTGCTGTTACGAATAATGCAACAATCTTAACATTTTCTAAAATTAGTATATACTAAAGAGCTGCACAAAAGCCTATTTGGCACATTTCAGTACCGCACAGTACTGTACTTCAGTGTCGCAATGACAGCAAATTCAAATGCTCAATAGTTCTATTCTGCAACAAAGCAAGCAGTGCATCATTCCAAAACCTTTTCGCTACAGCAGCGACAGTTCTTGTGTTCTGTTGCGAAACAAAACATCAAAACAGAAAGCTATAATGAGGTTAATTAACGGTAAATCATAGCAAGCACACGGCGTGAAGCAGAACTTCTACATCACACCGTGTGAAGCAGAAGTTCTACTTCACACCGTGTGAAACAGAACTTCTATGCTTGAAAATGTTCTACTTCAGTGTTGTTCTACTTCCGAGTTGTTCCACTACAGTATTGTTCTACTTCAGTGTTGTTCTATTTCAATGTTGTTCTACATCAGTGTTGTTCTATACAGAGACAATAAAGACTTCCCTGTCAGACAGACCTAACCGAAACACCAACACCTTGATGCAAAAATTGTATACAACTAATACATATGCATTTCTTTCAAATTTCAAAATTAATTTTGTTCTATGTTGAAACGTTAGCGAGAAAAGGAAGATTCAAGCAATTATTTATTTCTGCATGAGAGAATGAGATAGCGATATACACATGGCACGTGCACCAGCTGTCAGACCTAACCTAAAAATAAAACAAACACGACCGCCAAACTTACGACGTTCACGTGCGAGAATTGCGAGTAATTAAAAATAATAATAATTATAATAAGAATGAACAGAAAACCTGAGAAATCTGGTAAGTAATAAGTTAGCTGCTCCTTTGTGTATCTTTTCAAGCATTATTTTCTTTACAGTTCCTAAAATTTACAAAAAAACGGTCAAGACCGGAAAATACAACGACGAAGGTTCAACGCCCATGAAGAAGAGGATGACAGTGACAGATTTATTGTTTTCTTAAAACTGGAGGACAGTGAATGACAACAAATGAATGAAAAAACTAAAATAAAAAACCAATTCTTTTATATAAATGTGTCTTCTTCTTCTTATGACTACCCGATAGATCTAACTGATATTTCGGTTAGATGTACCCGATTTGTACGCTAGTCCTAACAAATATATACGTTATGACTACCTGGTATGTCTAACTGATATGTCGGTTAGACTTACCCAATTTGTACGTTAGTCCTAACAAATTTATACGTTATGACTACCTGGTATGTCTAACCAATATATCCGTCATAGCTAACTAAGTGAGCGAGATGGCTATACGCTTGTTCAGGGTTTAAAGTGCGTGCGTTGGAAGGTGATACAAAATCACATGTACACAAGAGTTTCCGTCAGATTTTTCACACGCTCTGAACAAATCTAACTGAAACTTTGTTCCGGACGCTAACGGATATATCAGTTATACACTACCAGTTATATAACCGGTTATATAACCGATAGTGTTCTTGTAGGGTTTACACTTCGTGTTGTTCTCACTTATACAGACTCATTTCTTGCTGTCTAATAAATCCCCGAGCCAATAGATACATTTCGTGGTGTGTACATGAGTACCCATGAGTACCCGAAAAATTGAATGTAGTATGTATCATAGAAGTCGTTTCTACATACGACATTGCTTCACTGGTGCTGCCAAATAAACTTCCTACCATACTTCATGGTGAACATCATTTGAATTATTATCGTTTGTTTATTGTGCAGCAGACGTCGCTGAGGACGCCGATAATTTGAAAATAAAAGAAAAACCATTTTTTACTTATATATTAACTTAAAGAAGTGATTTACGCGAACGCCATTTCTCGCTTTATATGAAGGGAACAAAAAAACTGTTGTCAGATGCGGTTCCTGACCAAAATTTGCCATTTTGTTCATCCACCTTGAGCGATAATAGTTCTGTAATTGAATTGGGGGTTGACGATTTTTTGCCTTCAACTTCAATGAAACAGATTAATTCGCGAAAACCCCTTTTTCCACTTTTTTCTACAGAAATTCCGTCAACACCTGCTGATCCTCTGCCTTTAGTAACAAAGGCGGTATCGAAAGATTGGAAAAGCGTTGGAATGATTGTATCTCCCTAAAAGGGGACTATGTTGATGAAAAAAAAATGTTGGCAAAAAAATTTGTTTTAATTAGTTAGTCACACACATTATTGAACGAAGTGTTAGATTGTAGCCCCTCAGCCAAAAAAATTAAGTTAGGAGTAAACAGGGTAGTCCAGACGGCCAAGAGTCTTAGTGCAGGGACTTCAAGAAAACAAAAATTGTTAGAAGAGAATAGAATTTTAAGAACAATGTTAGGTGACAGAGATTCTGAGCTTAAGGATTTAAAAAATCAGTTAAGCCACATGGCTTCTGAATTAAAAGCATGCAAGGAGGAGCTCAAAAGTAAGGAGTATAGATTAGTAAATTTTGGACAAATTGAGGAAGTTAGTAGAATGTTGCCCCCTTAAATCAGTGCAAGCCTGAAGAATAGTATGAAGAATAGCTGCCGTCATCCTAACGGTCGTAGGTATGAAGATTCCTTCAAGACTCTGGCTTTAGGAATATTTTTTTTATCACCCTTGTCCTATAGGCACTTGAAGACGTCCCTTAGTTTTCCAAACGAGAAAACTCTTTATGGGTTTGTATCGGATTGGCCTCGCTCCCCAGGTTGCACTAATAGCAGCATAAAATCGTTGGAACTGCGAAGTCGCGGTTTCAGCCGCGAGCAAAAGTTCGTATCAATAGCATGTGACGAAATGTCACTTAAGCGACATCTCAAATACGATCGAAAATCAGATCGAATCATAGGCTTAAAGGATTTTGGCGATGAAAATCGTACACATAGGGTGGCTACTAGTGTTTTTACAATATTAAGAAAATGCAAAGATATTTATAAAGATATATCTATTACGTGTAATAAATTTTTATTATAAATGAATAAAGCATATTGTGATGTACAGTGATGCTACTTGCAATAAGAGGAATCTTAAAATATTTGTCGTTTGGGTTGTATTGTATACATTTTCAAAACAAAAAATTACAATATATCAAAACTTAGCACAATATTTCTCAATTTTTTTGTTTTTCGAAATTACCCCCGGGCGGCATCAGGTTGACGATGAAATTTCAAATCCAACAGCTGCTATTTTTTCACCACAACTTTTACCAATTGGCAGCACAAAATTTCTATGCAAAAGGGAGGCAGAATAATGCAAAACTATAACAATATAAACGAACCAAAACAATTTTGATTACTGGCAAACTCTTCGACATCACATTTAGATTATAGAATGAACACATATTCTTGTTCCGGCAGCGATTTTACTGTAAATCATTATTTTGTGCACAAACATCCATCCCCGAAAAATTTGCAAGCAGAAAACTGCTGATTGTGTTTCACCACGAATTGTAAACGCATTGCAAAATTGAAACTTGTATGACAAATAACCAATAAGCAATGCAAAATTATAGCAAACTTGAATGAGCTATAAGCAATTTTATGATCGCGTTTTTCTTTGATATGAATAATTTATTGATTAATATACAGTAAAATGCTTCCGATTGCTGTTTTATTGGAAAACTAATTATCATTTTCCGGCAGCAAAATAAGTCCGCGAGCTGCTCCGGACAATAGCAAAGAATATGAAGTGTATAGAAGGCGCATCTGAGCTCAAAAATTCAAATTTTTGTTTGCGAGCTTCAAAGAGCGTGGTGAAGCCACAAAAGGGAAAGAGTGGTGCCAGCAGGAGAGCAAGCGCTTCAGTTTACTTTTGACTGTGCGAACTGAAGCACGCGCTACAACAAACACACATGAAGTGAAAGTACCGCTTCTCCCGTGTAATTTGAGGCGTTGGTGGTTGTTTTGGTCACTCAATAATTTTTTGTGCAAATTTCTCACAGCAACACCAGCCAGCGCAATGATCGTCGTTTCAACGACGCCATTGTTTGTTGTTGTTGTAGTTTTTATGTGTACACAGCTCGAGAAAAATGTAAACAGCTCTTCTTTTGTTGTTTTTTAATTGTTTATGTTTTGCATCGTTTGGAACTTCCTTTTTTTTATTTACTGTCACAGCATTCACCAGGAAATCCGAAGGAGCAAATAGGTAGCAAATGTCTGTAACCGATTGATAATTTTTATGGAAAATGTTTCACTTAGCGCGGTGAAAAGGTTTTCATTTCTTAGTTTTTGGAAACATATGCCACAATTATTATCTATGTTGATTTTTACTCGATTGTCGAAGTTTTTATCTACAAAATAATTTGTTGTAATAATTGTTGTTATTACTGCTGAAATAAAATAATAAAAAATACAGTTTCGTCTGTCTCAGCATGTAATAGGAGTTGATTCATAGAATCCTGTGTATCTTCGAAATTAGTTGTTACACTTGACCGAGTACTACTTGAATTTTGTCCCAAAATTGCAAAAGTATTTTCTAATTTATCTTGGTTAAAAAACGTGTTTGTTATAAAACATTTGTGGGTTATTGCTTAATTTTATCAGTGATTAAAAAACAGATTTTAGTTCTAAAAATACAACTTGAATCATCCATACATTTAACATCTTTCAAATAATTAAAAAAATCTTTATAAATTTGTACGACTCATTATTCAATTGTAAAGCCGATCTAAAGCAATTATCCGATTGCCCTATTCATGCAATCAAATATTAGGTCTACTTTTTTGATAAATTATTCAGGAACTTTGTTTGTAGCGACCACATAAGTCGTCACGCCAACCAGATTTTATTTTCTTTTCTATGATTTTGCGCACACTACTGTCTGCAATAAGTTCAGGAGCAATATGCGACGCCGTTCAGGCTTGTAGAAGAAGAACAAAAGCCAGCCAGAAATCAGAAATCGTTTTACAATTTCAGCTTTTCGCCAGCGCAACAACAACAACAACAGCGTTCGTCTTCACCTTGCAATCATTTCACGCCAAAGTAAATCCTAAGTAGCGCCACTCTTTGACAACCAGGCGTCGATTCTGTATGACAAGAACTGTCAAATTGTTGTTGTTCACGTGTAAAACTGAGCTCACCACGATGGCCGGACACTAGTGGCAGGATTGCGTGTACGTGAAAAATACTGAAAAAATTGCAGTTTCTATGAATTTCTTAAACGTAATTTAAGACGATTTTATAAAGGAATCGCTTACTTTTTATGTTGGTATAACCTGAGAAAAGAAAGCTAAATAAAATTCTCATAAATTATTTGGTTTTTACCAAAATTTATGAACAAATTTAAATTATTTCGTTTTTTATTCAAGAGCAACTCTGCCTTTCTTATATATATTCACCACAAGTCAATGTCAGTTGGTAATGAAATTCAAATGATATTCTTGTTTGAATTTCCAAAGGCGAAACGCAATTTTTGTAAGTATGGGCAATTTTTAAGTTTTTATAAAGAAATTTTCATGTATTTTTATATTTTTTTCAGCATCATGACTAGAAAGTGTGTTTTCGGCTGCAAGGGAGCTGAAAGTGTTCATCGATTTCCGCGGGAGGCCACGCTGTAAGTAATTTGTTTGTAATTTGAAATGTTTTTTAAATTAATTTAGCTCAACGCCGGAGGCTGTTTTGTTGTGTTGTGTTTCTAAATCCGTAGTGCCAAACGGTTTGCTATGTCGCGAGTTCTTAGTACTACCAGTGCTATAAACAAATATATTCCTATTCCTATTGTGCTAGAATTGTGAGCAAGGCAACGTCTGAACGTATTTCGACAGCGTATTTACGCCGTGCGCCCATACGTCCAAGATTCATTGAATAGAAGATTGCGCCTTCCGGGAGAAAATAATTTTGAAACCGCACCAGTGACGTCATACAAAATTGCTTCCTATTCGCTGAAAATGTTGATTGAATTTTGGAGAGAGAAACACAGTGGGGCAAAATTAAATATTTGTTACTTCATTATTTTTTTCCATTTTCAATTCCCTTCTTATTTCCAGTAAATTTACCCTTACCGATAAATATTGAGTATTTGCCGAATAGTGACGAATAAAACTGAAAATATAATATAAGATTCTTTTTATGATTTTACACTTTTCTGTTGAAAGATTGAAACAGTGAAACAAGTTTTTTCGTGTAACGTTACAATACATAAGTATAGAGTATTTATTAGGTCAATATTTTATCGAATTTTCTTTTGCGTTTTTTAGAATTTTCACAAATTTCAATATTGAGGTTTCTTATACGAAAAAACATTCTAGATCTAAAAAACAATATTTTTATTTTTTCGCTGCATTGGATATCTTTTACTTTATCCAAATGATTTTGAAGATATTGTTTACTAATTAATAATTTTTCGCCATTAAGGTGCTTGAAAACTTTATCGAGTGCTATCATCCATTCCATTACTTTACTTGCTGGTTTTACCAAGCCACCCTCACTGAGATGATTGACCCACGTATAAGTGTTTTCTTCCGGAGGGGTGGCTGCTAAAGTTGGGTCTTCGTTTTTCATTCGGTGGCAAATATAGCCAGCCAAATTCTCCAAACCGTCATACTCCATATCATTTAATTCAACGTCATCGTTGACTGGCTCTGAAACCTGGTTGCAATTTGAGTTAAGACTCTTAAGGATTGTTCCTGTGCAATAAACTGTAATGAGTTGTTTTTATTTTTTAGATAATAATTCAATATCACCTGTAAGAGAGTATTGTAACCCATCTAAATCAGGTGTGTTATCACACTCGACGTTCCCATTCGTAGATAAAATACCCTCGTTATATCCGAGGATATATGCGCGAAGCCGGTACTTAAATTCTTGCCGATCCGGATGATCATGCAAGCCTCCTTTTGCCCTGATTATGCCGAAAAAATTTTCAAGTACATCTTGATTTAGGCGATAGGTCAAAATGTAGTCAACGTTAAATTTAGTTTTTAATTCGTCGTGCAGCATTCTTAACGCCTTATTAGATTGGAGAATACCTTCATAAACATATATTTATATATATACATATATCAGCAACATTTTCATATAATGGTTCCAAAAATTTTTTTCTTTACCTCTCTGGAATGGTAACAACGTATTTTTACCAACCACTCGCACTTCGTTCATCATTTCTGACATTTGGTTCAATATGCAATTTTGAACGTCAAGTGCTAATCCATATGCGTGAGTTCGTTCTCTTAAATCGTGTCGCGGTACTCGTGAATTCATGATGTCAAACCAATCATTCGTCTAATCAAAACAATATTCATTACGAATATCAAAATATAAATTTAAAAAAATTACCAATTTAAAGAGTTTATAACATTCATGCCAATTGTATTCTGCCAAAGCTCCTGTACTGGCTGCTCGTGAAATTGCTTGAGCAATTGAGTGCGAGAAAAGTTTTGTGGCCAGTTTAACTTTTTGCCTCTCTGCACCGACCACCGTTAAGTGTTTCGCATTTATCTTGTGCGTTATACTTAGTTCCGAAGAAGTTAATTCCAAAAGATTTAAAATAATTTCTTTTGTTACAATTTTTCCATTAATTCTAAATCCGCTATCTAAAAAGTGATTTCGTAGCAATTTTATTAAGTGTGGTATGTCTGCGAAAACGAAAATTTTGTTGTCGCCATGCATGAACCTAAGAATTTATAGATAAATAATGAGGGTTTAATAAACACATTCTTAGTGTTTATTTTTAGCAATTTGTAGTTACCAAGGCTTGCACTCATCGACTTGCAGTTCTTTGAACAATTTTCTGTTCCCACCACCCATATCGCTCACGAGTGCCACTACGGTAAAACCACACTGTTTAATCTTCTCCAAAATTTCAAATAAAATTGAGTTCGTCATTTGGCAGTCAAAATTGTAATAAATGGGTTGCTTCCATTTTGCCCTCAAGCCTGTAGTCAAAATATGTTAAATTGTAATTTTGTTTGCCCATTTGTTATTGCACTACAGTGCAGCGTAAATTTACTAAATTAGTAGCTAATAATAACTGGACTTAACTTACCTCTTAGCATAGCTACCTGCACATAATTGGCGGGAACTAGGGTAGTATCTGTGCGTTTGTCATAACAGTACCGCTTCTTTACTTTCATTTCGTCGAAGCTAAGCACACATAGCTTTTGCGTGAAATCCATTTCGGTAGCTGCTGCTAAAATTTGTAAAACAGGGTCCAAAACACCCGTGGAAATATCAAGCTTTTCCGACCATTTTTGTAGTGTTCGGATGCCTGGAAGTGGAAAATCGTTTTTGCGCAAAAATTTGTATGCTCTGGCGCTCGTTGAATATAAAGTAATAGACCGAGCAATGTCCGCCTCAAACCAGGCCTTTCGTTTGTCGCCGCTCTTTAATTTATTAATTTGACCCCCGGTGAACATTCGACCTAGTGCTCTCTCCAAGTTCGCGATACCTGACTGCAAGGACTCAACCTTCGCAAGCAGTTCTTTAATTGTCACCGTTGATCTTGTTTCCTTTTCCTTTAAGGCCTGGTTTTCTTCTTGTAAACGCGTACTATAAAAAATTTTAATGAGTTCTTATCCAAAGTACTTTGATTTAAATACTTACATTTCTGCTTCCAAAGCCTTTAACGTTTGGGTCGCTTCGTTTCCAAGCACAACGCTATCACCGCGTTGTGCTTGATGGTGAGGGTGGGTGTGTTCCAGGTATTCTTCGCTACATGGCGAGGGTGGGCAAGAAATTTCCGGCAAACACCTTCCGCCTATTGAAGGAACCGCCCCTGCTTTAAGTCGTAAAGCGTTGCTCTTAGATAGTCCTATTGATTGGCTACATTCAGATCTTTATTCATGATGTAATAATAAGGTCAACATACCCATTTCGAACTTCAAGTTCCGTTCGAAGTCGTTTTGCGTGAAATGCAGCGAGCAAACTCTTGCCGTTCCAACATTCAAATGAGTCTCCCGGCCACAGAACTTCACCCAACGCTGTATAAGGCTTGCATCCTTGGGGAACCGGAAGAAGTGCACTGCGCAATCTAAATCATATATATGCATATATATATATATTCATTTGAAAAGCACTTCACCACTCATGTACCTTTTTTTTCATTATTTTGTGTACACAGGCCCACTGCACACCGCATATTTCTCTTTTTTTTTGCTTTTTTCTTTTGTTGAAATTTGACCGCGATATTCTCACTACGCGCACTTTCACCGCAAGGACTTTTAAAACTCAAAATTATTTAATTATTTTAACAAAAAACAATGAAAACAATCAAGCAAAAGCGGCACGATTTACAAAAAACGAAATATTTGTGAATACAAAATTTTCAACCAATGAAAACAAAGCACGAAATCTGAGTTGAATTGCAGGGTTTCCTCCCGAATTTCACTTGTTTTATTTGTGTTATTTATATGAACGAATTATACGAATTTATATTTAATTTTGTAAAATTATACAAATTTCTATTAGACTGTTATGTAAGTATATGTATATATAGGGGCTTAAGTATAAAGAAAGCTATATATTTGCTCAAAAGAGTAAAGCAAAATGTAAGTTCAAAATAAAAGAGTTTAAAAATTACTGATGGCAACCCTACATAATCTCCGATGACGTCACTGGTGCGGTTTAAAATTGATTCTCTCTCGGAAGGCGCAATCTCTGTATTCAATGAATCTTGCATACGTCTATACGCTCCAATGGTGTTCCTACGGTAAAGTGTTTTTTAGAGCAAACGTTTTCCCAAAGTTTGCCATACATATGTTCATGTGCAGGCTGTTCCCGTGTGCGGCTATTTTGATCAGCGCTGACGACTGTGATGATAAAGGAACCCGGGACCACCATATAACTGTTCGGTTACTCAGCAAATCTCGACGCACGATATACAGTAACTTATATTCTATATATTTGATATTTGTAATATTAAGAAAAATCAAATAAAACAAAATATAATTTATAAAGTCATATAATTCTTTCAAGTTTTTAAAGAACACATTCGCCCCATTTCAAATTTGCAAAGCTGCGATCAAAGTGAAGCCGGAAATAAAAAGGTGAAATTAAAATCAGTTAATCATCAAAAAATGGTGATGGTTTAGAATGCATATTATATAAAATATAGTTTAAATTTGGTGTGCACTGAATGTCAGTTGCTTTTCTAAGTAATTTTTTATTTTCTGTAAATATGATTAGCAATATTTTTTGTTTTCTGTAAATATGACTAGAAATATTTTTTGTTTTCTGTAATGTATGCTCATAATTTCTTATACAGTTGCGGTCAAAATAATAGTAGTACGCGTACAACGAAAAGAAAATTAAGAAAAAATAATCTGCTTTTCTTTACAAATATTTATTTTGTATTTTTTTTAACAAGTTATATGTGTTAACAATGCAATCATAAAAGAAAACTTAAGAATTAAACTCAGTTTGGTTTGATTTAAATTAAATGCGTCAAAAGCTCCAAAATATGGACGGTCAAAAAAATAGTAGTTCGCTTTACTTTCATAAAAATGAAGCAAAAATTGTGTTTCATTTTAAAAGATTTAGTGGTTAAATAGTAATAACGTAATGTTTCTTCAAATGAATATTTAGTTGCGTGACTGTTGTTTGGCTATTACTGCAGCACAGAGCCGATGCATTGAAATAACCAAATTTTCATATCTTTCTCTAGGGGCGTGGTCTACTGCTTCTCAAAGTTGATTATTATTTAAAAGATTATTGTGAGCATCTGCTCTCTTCACGTCACACCACAAATTTTTAATTATATTGAAGTCTGGTGATTGTGCGAGCCATTCCATAACCCTAATCCTGCTTTTGCGAAGCTCCTTTCATGCGACCTTGCTTGTATGCTTTCGGTTATAATCCTGTTGGAAGATCCAAAGCATTGGCGTTTTTTCACGGACATACGGTAGCACGATTTCCCGCAAGATTCGTACACATACACATCGATCCATCGTTTTCTTGATCAAATAAATAGCGCCACCCCCATACAACGTAAGACATGCTCAATAAATAAATGCATGTCTTACGTTTTATGGAGGTGGCGCTATTTATTTGACATACGGTAGCACGATTTCCTGCAAGATTCGTACACATACACATCGATCCATCGTTTTCTTGATCAAATAAATAGCGCCACCTCCATAAAACGTAAGACATGCTGAATAAATAAATGCATGTCTTACGTTTTATGGAGGTGGCGCTATTTATTTGACATACGGTAGCACGATTTCCTGCAAGATTCGTACACATACACATCGATCCATCGTTTTCTTGATCAAATAAATAGCGCCACCTCCATAAAACGTAGGACATGCTGAATAAATAAATGCATGTCCTACGTTTTATGGAGTGGCGCTATTTATTTGATCAAGAAAACGATGGATCGATGTGTATGTGTACGAATTTTGCAGGAAATCGTGCTACCGTATGTCAGTGAAAAAACGCCAATGCTTTGGGTCTTCCAACAGGATTATAACCTAAAGCATACAAGAAAGGTCGCACGAAAGGAGCTTCGCAAAAGCAGGATTAGGGTTATGGAATGGCTCGCACAATCACCAGACTTCAATATAATTAAAAATTTGTGGTGTGACGTGAAGAGAGCAGATGCTCACAATAATCTTTTAAATAATAATCAACTTTGAGAAGCAGTAGACCACGCCCCTAGAGAAAGATATGAAAATTTGGTTATTTCAATGCATCGGCTCTGTGCTGCAGTAATAGCCAAACAACAGTCACGCAACTAAATATTCATTTGAAGAAACATTACGTTATTACTATTTAACCACAAAATCTTTTAAAATGAAACACAATTGTTGCTTAATTTTTATGAAAGTAAAGCGAACTACTATTTTTTTGACCGTCCATATTTTGGAGCTTTTGACGCATTTAATTTAAATCAAACCAAACTGAGTTTAATTCTTAAGTTTTCTTTTATGATTGCATTGTTAACACATATAACTTGTTAAAAAAAATACAAAATAAATATTTGTAAAAAAAAGCAGATTATTTTTTCTTAATTTTCTTTTCGTTGTATGCGTACTACTATTATTTTGACCGCAGCTGTATATGTTACCGCTTGAATGCCAGTTTATTATTAAGTGAACAAAAGTGCTTATTTGAAGAATACATAAAACGGTATTTCCCTGCAAGCCTATGCACTAGTTAGTACCTGTGAATGTAATCAGATATGGGTTGTACAGGGTGATTATTTGTAAAATATGCAATATATTATGCTTGCAATCATTTTTATTTGGCTAAACATTCAAATTGCCGCCTGAGAAAAAGATTTTCGTATGTGCTATTAAATTCAATGGTACATATGACATACGTTTTCTACGACGACAAAATGTAAATGTATAATTTATTAATTGAACTTCGCAATCATTTACGATGTTTGGTTTTAATCTTCTGCCTGGAATTAAAAAAACGATTGAGCGACTTTGTGCGCTCTTCTACTTGTGCTATTTAGTGTTAATCGCGCTTACAACCCAATAACAAATCGAATAAAACTCGATTAGTGACTTTAATATTTTCGTTTGTGATTTATTTGCAACATTTCTTCATATTTTGTCCGTGAATTATGGACGCAATTTTGAGCAAAAGACAGGCAGAAGGAAACTTTTCAATGCTTGCCAAGACCTGGAAATTCAGTTTTTGAAAATATACAAGCTGATATACATTTAGACTCATCCATTTTTTTGAAAAGAAATGCTCTTTCGTATGTATGTGGCTATATATATTTAAAATTTTATAGACTCCACAATTGTTTGGAGCCATTGCCCTACTTTGGAGATGAAGTAGTCAATGATGACTTTTTGTTTTGCATTGAAAAGCAATACGATAAGTGTTGTCTTGTGCGGCCCCCAACACAATTCGTAACCTTCATTTCCAATTTAAATAATCGCTTTTGTGAGCACTTCGACTCTCTGTGTCACTTAATTGGTTTAAGAGAAGCTCTTTTGGGCAAAATGGGGTATATAGACCCATACATTTGTTGCAGTAACTGCAATCCCGATGTCCTGAAAGCCCTCTTCATAAGGATCAGGACATATTTTTCAATAAAAACTTTTAATAAGGAAGTGAATGTAAAGAAATTTACAACACTCAAGTGCCGTAAACTTTTACGTGTTACACACGTCTAAGATGAGATACACTTCCTTTTGGGGCGTCCGTCTGTTGTCCGCTATTGTCCGCTAGTTAGGATTGCGAATATCAGCTTGCATATAATTTAAAACTATTTGTATTCAATAGTGTCTGTCCGACGTTCCTAAAATTCAGGGTGCCAACATTGTTACTACTAATTAATTTAATTTGCTAATTTTCCAATTAATTTGTTTATTATAACTTTCTCAGGGCAATTTCAAAACACAAAAAAATTTATTTTTTCCTTTCCCCACCACTTTGTTGCCTAGATTTGTATATGCTTAGGTGGATAAGTTAACTTAACTGTATATATCTTTTTTATCTAATATATAAATTATATATATATATATTTATTTATTACATATATTTATATGTACATCATAAGTATAAAAAATATTGTAAGGGTGAAAATATGCCTACAGGGGAACCGAGCACCCAAAAAACATCGGTAACGCGCCATTTTGCATACCCCTTGGGTGGTGTGGAAAAAGCAAACACATTTTCAGATCTAGATGCTGCTAGCAGTAGGATGCCGCCTGCCGATAGTTGTTATGGTTGTTGATTCGATGTCTGCTTTTGCGTTTGGCTGAATTAGAAAAAGGGTTTAATAAAATGTAATACGACTTATGTGTGCATTGATGCTGTTCAATTGAACCAACCAAACATCAAACTTTCGATTGCGTTTCAATAGGGTGACACCGGTGCACCATAATGATCCTGTGCTGGCCGGTCGCCAGTGTGCATGCCATGCCACATACATGCCACTGCCATTGACGACGTGGACGATGAAATGTAGTCGCTAGTACTGCGTTTGCTGTAGTCATCGGTGCTTCGGTTTGCCGGCGCTGTAGTGTAATCATCAATAGCTGGCCGCTTTGAGCTGCTGCTTGTGTTATCGCCGCGCTTGGAATAGTCCAGGCGTTTCGTGGCCGTTGTGTAGCCGTCAATGCCATGCTTGCTGGAAGTTGAGCTGCCATAATCGTCACGCTTCTTATCGTAACTGCGGAATAAAACCAACACGCAAATAAATTAATAGAATGTTTTCAGAATATTTTTTCGGCCTAGGGAGAACAAGAGAATATAATGTAAAACGTACCTTCTGGATGACACTAGACTTGCATCAAAATGTGGCGGTGGTGCCTCGAAACGACTGTCAGTGCCTGCTGGTCGCTTGCAATCTGCCACATCCACATAGCGTTCATCGCTGGAGCGTTTCGCCAAACGCTTAAGTGGATCTTCCCGTGCTTGTATAATCCTTCAATTGGTCGACGACAAGACAGAGATCCAGGCAAAGTGGTGGGGAAAAAGAAATTAAAGCGACGTATTAGATATGTCTTCATTTAATGCAGACTTACATTACAATTCGCACATTGCATTTCGATGGAGCAAACCGAGGAATATGCTCCTGCTCCTGGATATAATAGCTACCCGGCGAATTGCATTTCCGCGACTTGCTTCTGCAACTCGAGCGCAATATGGCTACCTAAAAGAGAAAATACAATTTAAAAAAGTACGATTGATAGATACTCACCAGGTTTCACTTCTGCACTTTATTATATTTAATTATATTAATTTTTAATGTGTTTCGTTTCTGCATTGGAGGTGAAATTTGCACATTTTGTGGTGAAAGTGGTCAAATTATTATAAGACAGGGTTGAAATTTTTGTTATCGATGGTGAATATAGAAATGTATTAAGATGGGAAATGTTTGTAATGATTATGATTTCATTAAAATTATTTCATTCAGTTCAGTCGCATCAAAGAAATTTAATAATGAATACGAAAATGTTCTTCTGAACACATTCATCATCTTTTGATAAAATTATCGTGTTGTGAGTTTATATTACCAATCAAAATGAATAAAAACATATTTTTAGTACGTATTAAGAGCTCTGAAGATGCACGACATTACTATAACACACAAATTTTGAAATAATTTATTGCAAGAAACTTTGTCGTTCGCATTTTAACTTGTACAATAACAAAATTACCTTGATATTGATTCAGATTGTTTTATGTTTTTATCATGAAATTATTTTTAGGAAAGAAAAATTGAAATTTTTATTCAAATGTTGTCTATTTTAATCAATTGTGGTAATAACTATTGTATTTCTCCAGTAATTTTACAGTTTTGTTAAGATATTGATACGATGAGAAATTCTGTGCCGCACTGTACAGGAATGCTTTTCTCCGCACGAATGTTTTCCAAGCATACTTTTAGGCATGCACTGTGAAGTACAGCAAACCTGTTATAAATTCGCTTGGTATAGTCCGATATGGCAAGGATGGTTCTCGAATAAATGGGCTGTGCGAGAATGGTCGAGCGTTTTCCAATTAGAAGTTGCAAGAAACTTCGGCGCGATAAGAAAATTGGTATAAAAGCAGCAGTGGCAGCGCAAGGGGTCGAGTCTGTGTTGAGCAAGCAATGGGGAAACATGCAATAGTAGTAGTGTAAAGTAGAACAAGTGCAAATTTGTAAATAAAGCGATTGTTAGTTTTGACTACGTTGCGCTGGATAACTGAAGTTGTTTTATTTTCAAATACAATCAAAACGAACCGTCGATAACGAACTGAGGAATTTCGTAACATTTGGTGTCAGAAGTTCGGATTGTATTACTGAAAGTAAAAAAAAAAATTATAAAAACGCAGACATGGTTAAACTGGAGCTGCTGAAGGTTGACCAGCTGAAGAAGGAGCTGGCGGCTTGGAATTTGCCGACTGCTGGCGGTAAGGTGGAGTTGCAGCTGCGCTTGCGAGAGGCGTGTGAATCACGAGGCATCGATTGGGCTGCACACGAGTTCGGAACGCAGGAACAAGAGGCGTCGGCCAAAGTGGAGGAATCGCCTGCGGGTGCTGCGTCGATACAAAGTACGACTGCAGCGGCTGCGCCACCACAAGCAATGGACATGAGCCAGCTTATGGTTGCAATGAGAGGCATGTTTCAGGAAACTTCTGCGAAAATTGAGAATGTCAGTCGTGAAAATCGCGAAATGTCGGCGCAAATGGCAGCGAAACTGGAAACTACGAATCAGGAACTTTCGGCGCAAATGGCAGCGAAACTGGAAACCACGAATCAGGAACTTTCAGCGCAAATAGCAGAGCGAATGGAAACAAAACTCCAGAAAAATGCGGAAAAATTTGAAAATGCGAATCGCGAGTTGTCCAGCAAGCTTCAGGAAAATTCTGAGCGCTTGGAGCGGAAAGTGGACGAGATTTCAGACAGGATTAATGTGAAAGTTGAGCACCTGGAGACGCGAGTAGAACATTTAGACAAACGAGTTGACAGTCTGGAGGATTCGGTAAACAGAAAAATCGACGAGCGGCTTAGAGTGGTACAGCCACGAGAATGTTTGCCGCCGGAAAGTTTTGCCATAGAAGTGCCTACTTATGACGGTACTACGTCGTTTGACACATTCAAACTACAATTCGAGATGGCTGCTTTGGAGAGTCAGTGGACCAATGTTAGGAAAGGTCGGAGGCTGATACTGGCTCTAAGAGGTCGTGCGGCTGAGGTAATACAAACAGTTTCGGAAGGTTTGAGAGGTGATTACGAGACCGTCATGAGGGCATTGGCAGCCAGATACAGTGACGAGCACAACAAAATGCTGTATTATTGCGAGCTGAAGCACCGCTGGCAAAGAGCAGACGAGGCGCTGCAGACGTATGCAGCAGACATTGAGCGGCTCGTACAGTTGTGCTACCCGAAATTCGGCGCTGATTATCTCGAGAGGATGAAGATTGAGGCGTTTATTGAAGGTCTTCATGACCCGGAGACACGACGCAGTGCATTGATGATGGGCAAGCCGACATTCCGTGAGACGGTGACAAGCGCATTGACGTATGAGGCGGCCTGGAGGGGAAGTTTTCGACATTCATCTGCGGGGAGGCATGGGGTCCAATCTGGACGTGTCACGCAAAGCGAGACAGTGAGCTCGGAGGCACCAGCGGGGCTGCGGGCAGTATCATCTCGAGTCAGTTGCTGGCGATGTGGCAAGCAAGGCCACATATCACGAGACTGCCATCTGCGAGAAAAGCGTTCCGGACAAAAGACGTTGCCAAGAAGGGATGACGCTCTGCCACACCATTCGTGCGAGACCGAACGCAGGCATAATTCGCGGGCCGAAAACGAGGGACAAACTGTGGATGTTCGGTTGGTAAGAGTTCTGCAAGAGGAAGATTGGCTTACGGAAAGGCTACAGAAGGACCAGCGCAAGGATACGGATCTCGCGAAGATCATCAAAGGCAAAGCGCAGAGATTACGGCCGGCCTGGCAGGAGATGGCTGGTGAGAGCCCGATCGCGAAGGCTTACTGGGCACAGTGGCAAAGTCTACGTCTGCAGGATGGCTGCCTATACTGCGAGTGGGAGAGCAGGGATGGCACGACCAGAAAATCCCTAATAGTGGTCCCGAGAGGCCGAATCGACAATGTCATCGAGGAAAACCATAACGACTCCAGTGGAGGGCACCTAGGCATCGCAAGAACTGTCGCCAAGATAAGAAGGCGGTTCTATTGGGTAGGATGCCAGGAGTCTGTCGCTGAGTGGATCAGAGGCTGTAATCGGTGTTCGGCTGCGAAAGGGCCGAGGAGAAGGTCGCGGAGCCGCACTCAACTAGTTGAAAGCAGGTTGACAGCGAGCTATGGTCTACGGGCTAACCCAGAGGGGTTCCAAGAAGGCAATCTGGTAATGCTTTACAACCCGCAGCGGAGGAAAGGTTTGTCGCCAAAGCTTCAAACGTCATGGGAAGGACCGTACAAGGTCGTGACCAGGATTAATGACGTGGTGTACAGGGTTCAACGCTGCTGCAGCGGAAACGCCAGGCTGAAAGTAGTCCATTTGGAGCCCCTGGCGTCTTACTCCGGCGGAGCCTCGGTACTTGTTCGGGACGAACAAGTCTAAGCGATGGACAGTGATACGATGAGAAATTCTGTGCCGCACTGTACAGGAATGCTTTTCTCCGCACGAATGTTTTCCAAGTATACTTTTAGGCATGCACTGTGAAGTACAGCAAAACTGTTATAAATTCGCTTGGTATAGTCCGATATGGCAAGGATGGTTCTCGAATAAATGGGCTGTGCGAGAATGGTCGAGCGTTTTCCAATTAGAAGTTGCAAGAAACTTCGGCGCGATAAGAAAATTGGTATAAAAGCAGCAGTGGCAGCGCAAGGGGTCGAGTCTGTGTTGAGCAAGCAATGGGGAAACATGCAATAGTAGTAGGGTAAAGTAGAACAAGTGCAAATTTGTAAATAAAGCGATTGTTAGTTTTGACTACGTTGCGCTGGATAACTGAAGTTGTTTTATTTTCAAATACAATCAAAACGAACCGTCGATAACGAACTGAGGAATTTCGTAACAATATTTAATCTTTCAAACACTTCTTTATTTCTTGATTGGAAAGAGCAGTCAGAAAATTAGGCATAAAATTTACTCCCAAAACCAACAGAAAATCGTTATGGGGTAGCACTGCTTGTGCGGCAACACTGCCACTAGTGTCCGGCCAAAAAAGAGTGGCGCTACTTAGGATTTACTTTGTTTCACGCCACAACAATGTACTAACGCACACTCGCTGCAGTGAGCGCAACCAAAGAGCGCAACACATATGTTATTTATCAACTTTCTAAGCACACTGTGCTTTGACGAATACAGAATGTTTCGTTGAAATTCAGTTTTATTTTTTAGCAGTATGTATTTGCCATAACAACGTAATAATGAATGAGCAGAGCAGTAGGCGGGAACATAATTTTTAAAACGAACGGCTGTTACCAAGGGCCGCAGGATTTTATTTTATTTTTGCTGGTTTGTACACATATCTATGAAATGAAACCATGTAAAACAAAAAATAGGTTTTGCAGCGAGTTTACTAATTTTACTCAAGAATGTAAGCATGATTTTCATTATGCTATAAAATTTGCAGGGGGTATTTGCCAACATAGCCGACGTAATTTTTGCAAAAAAGGATCAATGCTTGCAACATGTCTACTATGTCAAAAGTATGAACTGCATGGGTGAATTTATCGTTAACACTTCTTAACCCGGCATCGGTGTGGTGGGGTATACCATACCCCAGAGGTTGTATTTTTGTAAATATTACGCCTATTAGTTTTTTTGTGGGCACTATCGCTCCTAGTAGCTGTTTATAACAGTCCAACCTTACACATTTGCTATCCAAAAACAACTTGAGTTTTACCAGTTTTCAGTCACATCCCGCTAAAGTTCATTGGGGTATGACATACCCCACCACACCAATAACGTAACTTTTTGTGTAAATGATTTTGAATTCAAATTGATATTTTTGATGGTCTAGTAGTCATCGATTTATTAAAAAACTCACCGTACGGAAACATAAGAGGCAAATACAAACTGTCCAACTGCTACGTGCAAAAAAAGCTCCCAGTTCAGTATTCACATTTCGTCGCCGTAGAAAGCGAATGTCGTATGTTCCATTGAACTTAATAGCACATACGACAATCGTTTTCATCGTATAATATGTTCCAAAAAATATCATTATTTTTGTACATTATCATGATTCTGTGAATCTTTGAGATAACGCGAAGCTGTACCAAAACGTCGTCAGTACAGCACACAATGTTCGGTTTGTCTGAGAGCAAAAACCTTATACATCTTGCAAAAAATGCGCTAATTTGGAGACCCTGTATTTCGCTACTCTTTCACCGTAGCTACCGAAAATTGTATGCCACATAACTACATGTATGTCGTTTTTAAAACAGACTATGGTTTTTGGAAAATTATACAATGTAATTTTTTTAAACCCCATTTTATGAAGTCAACCTATAAATATCAGTATTTTTCGTTTATTTTTCTTATATTTGTTATTTTCTTTTACAAATTGCTTGCACATGAAATTTTTTTGCATTTTCTTACGTAAAATTAAATGAAGAATAATATGTAATTGGTATCTTTTATATTTGTGCTGTTTCGTGGGGTTGGTGCTATATAAAGCTTTGGGGTATGTCATACCCCACCACACCAATAACGTAATTTTTTTTCACCACACCAACGCCGGGTTAACGATACAAAAATATATTTTTCAGACAAAATACACTCCGGGCCACCAGAATAGGTTCACATTTTTTTCTGGAGAAAAATGAGTAGTGTTCTTACAAAACACAGTTTTACCTCATTTATTGGTATCAAGATGTTCAAGGCATCTATTGTGAACCTACCTGTACAAAACACAATTTGACATTTATTTCATTTTTTGTTTTTAGCCCACTTTTGTAAAGTGAACCCCAAAACTGAGTACATTTTAGTGGGCCACCAGAATAGGTTCACATTCAAAATCGCTGCTTTTTTGGCGAATAACGGGACTTTTGGGAGCAAAACTAAATTTGATCATTCCATTAAATGTTTTTCTTAACGTTTGTATGAAAATGGGTCACGGAAAAGCTCTAACTTCCGAAGAAATCGCCCAAATTTAAGTGCTTGAAAGCGAAAATTATTCTTTGCATAAAATAGCGTTTAAAATAAACAGAAGTCAAAATGTGGTGAGCAATTATTTGCGAAATAAAAGCACTAATGGAAAAAACATGAAAGGCTGCACGCATTCGGTGACAACGTCTGCAGACAAGCGTGCCATACTGCGATGTGCTTCATATTCCGCTGACTCAGTTGCCAAAATCAAGGCTAAAACTGGACTTTCTGCAAGCTATTCTACTATCAAACGTGTCATTCGGAATGTCCCCACCCTAAAAAGAAAAAAAACTGCAAAAAGAACCACCGCTAACTGCTCAGCGCCAAGAAAACCGTTTGGAATTTCGCAGAAATCATATGGCATGGAAAGACAAATGGAAGTACGCCGAGTTTTCGGGCGAAAAACGGTTTAATCTTGATGGATTCGATGAATACAATTTGTATTTCCATGACCTTAGAAAAAAGGAACGCTTTTTAACACGCCACCACGGTTGAGAAGGTGGAATTATGGTATGGGGAGCGATTTCCTACTACGGATCTGTCAAGCTGAAATTTCAAACAGCCAGAATGGCGGTAATGGGCTATAAAACCATGCTTGAGAGAGTTTTTCCACAACTGTCTGACTTGTTTGGTCCTATTAAGTGGATATTCCAGCAGGACAATGCACCCATCCATACTTTACGGGTCGTGAAGCAGTGGTTGATGCAGCAAAACTTTGATCAGCTGGAGCGGGCCCCCTATTCTCCTGATTTTAATATCATTGAAAACGTATGGGGATGGTTGGTGGGGAAGGTCTATGCCTTCGGACGCCAGTTCGACAACAAGGATGAACTTATTGGTGCCATTGAAGCAGCCTGGGAGACTATTTCTCTAGATTTAATTAAGTCTTTATACGAGTCAATGTTGACGCGAACTTTTGAAGCCATACTAAATAAAGGTGGCCATACTCGCTTTTAAAATCAATAAATTTAAGTGTTGTTTACCAAACAGTCCATTTAATTTGCATTTACCACTGTTTCAATCTTAATTTTCAGAGTGAACCTATTCTGGTGGCCCACTAAAATGTACTCAGTTTTGGGGTTCACTTTACAAAAGTGGGCCAAAAAAGAAAAATGAAATAAATGTCAAATTGTGTTTTGGACAGGTAGGTTCACAATAGATGCCTTGAACATCTTGATACCAATAAATGAGGTAAAACTGTGTTTTGTAAGAACACTACTCATTTTCCTCCAGAAAAAATGTGAACCTATTCTGGTGGCCCGGAGTGTATGTATTTTTTTCTTTACTAAAAGAAGAAATAGAAGAAGAAATCATACACGACTAGCTGCAAGGACATTGGGAACAAACCTTCAAGCGAGAAAAGCTGGATTTTATTTTTTTTATTTTAAGAACAACCTTTGCAAGATATTGGCGCATAGTCATAGTCGAAATAAAGTATACTTTTAAATAAAGTAGGCTCTAAGGCTAAAAACATAGCGGAGCGGCGAGCAAAGCGACGAGCAAAGCGTAGAGCGATCCATAAGGCATTTTTTGCGAATATTGCGCTTATCAATCCATCCACATAAATTTTTTTTGTTTTGTTCACACAAATTTTTTAATAGCAAAAATGTTTGGATTTTCAAGTAGAGCACAGCGATGAAAACAAAATATTTTGAAATCGTCGCTTTGCTCTTTTCAGCTTTCTTCGCTTTGCTCTTTTCAGCTTTCTTCGCTTTGCTCGTCACTATGTGCGCTTCGATTCAAAAGTGTTGATTTGTTCTCGACGCTTTGCTCGCCGCTCCACTATGTTTTTAGCCTAAGTCAATCATAGTCGAGTTAGAGCAGACTTTACCGCTTAAAGTATACTCTAATTTTAAAACAAGCAAAAGCTGTTGCTAAACCAGTTAGCAATGAGTCAAAATGAGCAGAAATGTCACTTTTTCAAAATACTTTAAATTCAAAAAACGAAATGAATCTAAAAAAAATGTAAAATGTTTCATTTCGAGGAAATTGAAAGAGGTTTCAATGTTATGAACGACGACATTGTGCTGATACGGCGAAAAGTACATAAAAGCCGGATGGATCCGTTCGAGTTCGATGACTTCTATAGTAGTTACCGGTCGATAAAGTTGCTGCTCAGTGTGCAATTGATGTTTTGAACATTCAAGAACCAAACGACCAAAGTAAATCCTAAGTAGCGACACTCTTTGACAACCGGACGTCGATTTTTTCTGATTTTCGTGTAAAACGGTCACTGTGGTGAATAAGTACATTAACTTTCAGGGTTACGTGCACTTGACAAACCCTGTAAAAACTGTAGAAGTCATGAATTTTTTAACCCTTTCGGTACTTCTTTTTTGTTTTTAATTTTAAAAATTTTTCTTTTCCATTTTATTACTGTTTAAGTCTACATAATGAATAATCAAGTCATTTTCTAAAATATTGTTCGAAAAAGTGGTTTTTGGGCATCACGAAATATAGCATAGTAAGAAATAAAAAAAATCGTACAGCCTTAGTGACCTATATTTGGGATCTAACTTTTTTTATACTTACTAAAGCAATAAATACCTACTAGATTACTTACATAAACCCATGAAATAAATTGACTTTTGTAATAGAATAAAAGTACGAAGTGACCTCTTTTTGTAAAATAAGCAGCTCGATAGGACTGCGCACTTTTTGAACCCATACAATTTACTTGGTACACTAATCAAAATATTTCTTTCATTATTTGGTATAAAACCTTCAGAGAAAAATACAAAAATTTTAAAGTATAGTATCCACAAGTTTTTGACGTAAAACAAGCACTGAAAAGAGGCTATGCCATATGACATAAAATAACCGAAAGGGTTAAGTGTAGTTTAAAACGATTTTATATTTCGGTCACGGAGTTTTTATGGTGGCATGAGTAGGGAAAAAATTAGATATTTATCTCAAAAATGTATTGCCTTCCAAATAGAATTATGAAACAATTTTAATTAATTTCGAATGTTTTGCAAAAGCAACTCTGCCCGGAAAGAAATATTCACCACAAGTCTTTGTCAGTTGCAATTTCAAATTCATCGTTTATATTTTTGAACAAACGTTGGCTGCATACGACGAAATTTTGTAAGTACGAAATATTTTTATTAATTTATACCGATTTTTCTAACTTTTTCCATATTTTTGCAACGCAATGCTTATGTATCTGTGGATGCAAGGAAGGTGGGGGACTGCCGGAGGAGTCAAATCAATATCTGTAAGTATTTGTTGTGTTAAAATCATTTAGAGTGTTAACCGCGATAAAAAGGCAATGCGAAGTTCGGGACTTCGCCGCAGTGGCAGCCCCAGTGCTCTCGTGATTTTTATTTCTGTGGCCAAAAACAATACGCGCTTAAGTGGACTTAAGAAAAAAACTGACTTATTTCTTTGGTGAAAAGCTTAAGTCCATTAGTACAAGTGCAGGAATCAAGAAATCCATATGGAATTATTGAAAATTATAAGCTATTACTAATTAAATTCTTATATTCTTTTTACAGAGCGAACTCTTCACCAACAGCCCAGACATGCCAGCGGAGAAAAGATGCGTGACGAAGTGTATGGAGGGGGGCAGTTTTGGATTGTTTCCCGAATTAGGAAAAGGACTGTGACAGGTGAGTTAAATGTTATTTTTTATGGTGTTGATGCACGTTCTAAAGGAACATGCTAGCACCCATATTGACAATTTGAAAATAAATAATTCCTACATTTTATTAAAACAAATTATTAAAATTAATAAAAAATGTAATTTTAAACTGCAGTGCAATAAACCCGTTACCCTGTCCGCCGCATTGACCACGCAAAGGGCTTTCACGTTATAAACTCGTCTACTTCTATCGCTATCCTATCATGAAGCAGATGAGAATTACAAGAATCGCACTTTGCGAACGAGTTTTCAACAACCGTCTCCCGATAGAAAAAAAAATTTTAACGGTTCATTACAAGAAGATGCACATTTTGGACTATGACGATTAGCAGTGAATTACTTTATTATATCATTCATTTTTTATTTTAATTTAAACGAGAAAAAACAAACTTGTTTATAATGTTTCCAAGTGTAATTAAAACATTTGATTTGTTTTTAAGATGAATTTCGTAAATTGTTGACATATTTTTCAAGCGCGGGTTTGTTTTGCGGTCCGTCTTCACCAGTGACTACGTGACGCGAAACTGAGAGGAGAAGTGTGAAAAAAGCCACAATACACACATAAAATTCACCAATACTCTCACATAACAGCTGATACTCCGGCCCCACAGCTGACATTCCTGACTCCATACAAACTGAAAATGGAGGGTTTGTTGTGTTGGTCAATTCCAAAATGGAGGGTTGTTGTGCTGGTCAATTTTCATGTGTGAGGGTTATCGTTATGGTTAATTGCATAGCAAAATTAAGTAATTTTTTGCACAGAATTCTGTGATACGTTTATAGAAAAATGAATATAAAATTGTATTATTGCTTACAAATGTAATAAAATTGTTTGAATATGTCTGTAACATGTCATTATTTAAGTTTTCATTGACTGTGTCGAGGACAATGCATTTTACACGAAAAATATCTCTGAACTCCGATGATTTGGTGTTTAATTTGTAAACAAACAGCGCGGGAAGCAATCAAAGAGAAGTTTAACTTTGGAAAATTGACAATTTAATTACAAACGTTCATTCTTTACAGATCAAAATCTTCACATCACATCAAGCAAGTGAATCCAGCAATGCCACGCCAGCGGAATTGTGTGCGGAAGTGCTTGGAAGCACAAATATTATATAATTTTCCCGACGCCGGAACTGACGGTGGCAGGTGAGTTTATTTTATATGTTTTCACCAGCGCACAGTGGCTTGAATTGCGACCATAGCGTCATTTAACTCTCTGTCTCTGGAACTATGAGAGATAGAGAAATACAATTTTGTATATGGTATTACCAAATGATAATTGCTATGTGGGGACAAAATTGTGAAATTGAATTTTTCTTGTGTGTCTTCGGACAGTTGCCCAATTCTAATGCTGAGGCGTACGATATTTTGATCTCAAAACTCTCCTTGCATTTGCAAGTTTGCATTAAAAGCTGTCTCCAGAATTCAGATTGTCAACCAAAGGGGCGTCGGTATGACAACAAACTGAAGAAAATAGCTTCGGGAGTAAGTGTTGTTTCGCCAGCTTCATATTGCTTTCTGAAAACCCAATTTGGTTTTCCAGATGAGCGCACCCTACAGAACTTCCTTTCGAATTGGCCTCGCCTTCCCGGTAACAAAACTTGTTACCTTGCGAGCGTTTGAGTTGCGTTGCCGGGGATTCACTGCAGAACAGAGATTCGTTTCGATCTGCAGCGACGAAATGTCGTTGAAAACCCATCTGCAGTATGACAGGCATTCGGATACAAATGTTGGTCTAGAAGATTACGGGGATGAGAACCGCACTTCTAGACTAGCCAATAGTGTTATGGCACTAATGATCCAGGGCATTGGTGGAGAGCACTGGAAGCATCCCTTTGCATTATTTCGGGGACACGGGACATGCAAAGCGGATGTTATAAAAAAATACGTTTTCGAAGCCATTGCGCAACTCCAACAAATAAGCCTGCGTCCATGATATTTTGTTTGCGACCAAGGCTCGAACTTTGTGAGCTTTAGGAAATTCGTGGGAGTCAGTGTTGACCACCCTTATTTTTTAGTAAATGGCGAACAAATTTTCTTTTCCCATGACGCCCCGCACTTATTGAAAAGCGCGAGAAATTGTTTGTTTAATTCGAAGAATCGAGTAACATTTAATAAGACGTTAGTTAGTTGGAGCTATATCGAATACTTTTACGATATCGACTCCAAATCGGAATTTCGATGTGCACCCAAACTTACCAAGAAGCACATCCACCCGAATAATTTTGATAAAATGAAGGTAAGTTTGGCTTCGCAGGTTTTTAGTAATACCGTAGCAGCAGGTATGAACTCGCTGTACTCTTCTGGCCTCTTAGATTCCGAAAAAGCTCGTACCACCCCCAACACAGCCGAGTTCATAATATTTTTTAATGATTTATTTGACACTTTTAATAGTACGAGACTAGCGTTCAACAAAAGGCAGCCATTCAGCGGGTCCTCCGAGCAAATAGAACTGCTCAGAAATGCTGCAACTCTGCTAACTTCAATTAAAATTGAAGATGAGGGTTGTGACATTACTGGCAGTTTTTCTTTCATTCAAGGTTGGCTTCTAAACATATGCACGTTGCAAAAATTGTGGCAGTTTTTGTCACACAACGGTTTCAAAGACTTAACGACTCGAAGACGACCAAGACGAACTTGAACATTTTTTTTCACAAGTCAGATTGGGTGGGGGTAGCGGTCATGGAATCACTTCCCACCTTTTTTCGTGCATATTTCAGAAGAAGTGGGGGTTACATTTTATTAAAGTAGTGGTCGGATGGAATTGTGAAGATGTAGGAAATGTAAGAAATGCAGATATGGTTTTGCAAAATGTTTGTGCTGATAACCTAGTTCGATCCAATACTTGGCAGGAATTTCAAAGCCTGCCAAGACCAGCGCAATCATTTGTGCAAAAAAAAATCCAAATAGATGTAGATGTAGACGAAAAAAATTTTCTTAAAAGAAATGCGTTCGCTTACACGTGTGGTTGGCTTTTATTAAAATTATATAAGTTGCATAATTGCACAAATCCACTGCCAGATCTGGCCGCTGATGATGACACCACAGTTGACTTCTTGTTTTCGCTGGAGAAACTTCAAACCAAATTACATTTGGTGAGAGCTCCAGAAGATTTTATCAGATATGTATCGCAACTGAACGATGCATTTTTGGAACTGTGGGACGGGGCCTGTCACAGAGTTGGTGTTGGCCAATATCTGTTCTCAAAGATAGAGCATATAGCCCCATACATTTGCTGTGACAATTGTGACAGGCATATTCTGCTGGCCCTTTTCATACGTTTCCGGATATATTTTCTCCTTCGATTTTATAATCGCGAATTAGCTGTATCTACTTATACACACAAAATTTTGAGTGTCCAACATTTATAAGTTCCAGCTACTTCTTAAGTTTGTGGTCCGTTTTGTCTGTCTTTGTCCGATTGGGGTAGCAACGTATTAAAACATTTATTTGGATTTTTACCAGCTCTGCAACTTTTTTTTATTTTTTTTTCAAATGTTACAATTTGGAAAATTGGACCAACGTTTCTCGCGCATTTTCTTCTTTAACATAGTAGTTTCCTATAGGTCTCCACCAATTTTTTATTACACAGTGCAACACTAAAAAAAGAGACACGATCAAACATGTCTCATTCGATAGAGGACCTCAGTAGATGAAAAAGTGCCAAGGGATTTTTCCCGGAATGTTCGAGTTCTTTTTAAATGCAGTTTAAAGATGGCGGCTTAGTGCACCTTGCTGAAACTTTTAAAACACCATATCTCTTGACTCAAATGTCAGAAAGGAATAATTTTTAACGTCAAATGAAAGCTAATGGTATGAAGTTTAAGAAAAAATGGTTTTTGGAAAATTTTTTTGAAAAAGGACATCAACTAAACTTTTATCCTTGAATATCCTTGAAACCGTGAGAGCTGAAATTATATAAGTAACGTATGGTAAAAGAGCATTCAAAGATTTATACTGCGTATAAATTTCTTTTCGATCACTTTCACTGTTAAGCCACTACAGCGTTTCAAACATTATACTCTGCTACTTTCATGCGTTTATGTACAGAATATATGGGAGCAGCATCTTGCTGCTACATTTAAAAATTACTGGACGAGAATTGTTGTCTACAAGAACTTATATTAATATGATTACAATTTATTGTTTTTGGCGCTTAGTCCTTAGTGGTTCATCACAATCACTATCAACTTCGCTTTCTAAATCGTTCTCAATGTTATGCGACCACCAGCAAATTTCACCAAGTAGTGCGTCTTTTTTCTTCCCTTTGTAACGCATTTCCATTGGAAGTGCCACTTGATGAAATCTGCAGTAATAAAATAATTGTTTTGAAGAAATAAATTTATGTGACCGACGTGCCTACCTTTCATCCGATGCCATGTTCATCCGATTCTGTTGAAAGTTGGCTAGCCAGTAAATCTAAGTGATGGTGTAAAAAATGAATTTTCAGGCTCATGTGTACACCGATCCGTGAAAATGTATTCAGCATAGTGTTCACATGAACCGCATAATTGCGGGACCGTCTTTTTCCTAGCAAACTTTCTACGACTTTTTTTACGGCATCCCAAGCAATTTTCTCATCCCCAATTAGCACACAATCAAAATTTGTTTTTTTCATAAAATTGCGAATATCTGGTCCATTTAACACACCTAAAAAAAAATATAGTTTGGAAACATTACATATGTATATTTCTTTCATATAGAGTTAAATTATGCTACCTGCTTTAAGTTTAGCTACCGATAACTTGGTGAAAATCTGCTGCAAGCAATTCAACACTTCTTCCCTTGTTGCAACTGTTTTAATAAAGCTTTTTACTATTCCCAGCTTTAAATGGAGCGGTGGCAATAAAATTTTATCACTTGGAATAAGTGGTTTGCGAACAACATTTCCCTCATTTAGTTCGTATGTTTCGCGGTTTATCCAGTGGTGTGAATCATACTGATTTCCTTTGAATCGTGTATCCCAAAGGCACATATTTTTGGTGTAACCAGTTTGCATTCCACACAAGAGAGCTACGACTTTAAAATCACAGCAAACCTTCCATTTGTGTTGATCATACTGCACCGAATTCAATATGTTTTGCAACGATTCGTAAGTCTCTTGCATAGATGTGCCATATGCAATTGGCAGTGCAGACGTCTTATTTAATTTATGTAACAAAATAGCTTTTAGGCTAGTTTTGGAAGAATCTATAAAAATTCTCCATTCATTGCTATTATATTTTATATCCATAGCGCCCATTAAGCCGTAGATATCATTGCAAAATGCAAAATCGTTTGTATTGTTTACTGTAAAAAACTTTTGGAACTCGCTTTGACGTTTCCTATAGCCCGTCACTTTGACATCATCTTCTAAATTGTTACCTTTCTTTAAGTAACATGCAAGTAGCTCTGCCTTTCTTTGCGATAAACCTAGTTCTGCTACCATTTTATCCAGCAAGTTTTGCGATACAGGAACAGGGACTGAAGAAGCTACGTCTTCCGGTGTATACACGGATTGTATTCTGTTGAACTGACTCTCAGTTGCGGTTGGTTGTGAATATGTTGAAAATCCAGCTGGGCTTGGCGGAGCTGGAACTGGAACAAATGTTGAATGCTGAACTGGTAATTGTGCACTTTGAACACCGATATACACTTTATGATTTAAAGATTTTCGAGTTTCATTAATCTTAAAGTGTTGTGGTCACCGGGATCTGTCCAAATGTCCGTTGCAGCATGGCTGCCAATTGTGCAGCATTGGGTGCACATAACAACATAACAAATAACATAAAAACAAAACAAAGTTCAGAAAATGTATGCATTTTTTATTGAAATAAGTGACAATTATAAAAATAATAACATGCATCGTATTAATACGCCTTTTTCTAAAAAATACGAAAGACAAGCTACCTCTAAATTGCAACTTTGCGCTTTGTTCTAACTTCAACGCGACCACACTCTTGAACCAATCACTGATCCACCCCTGTCGGACCTGAGACAACTGGTTCCCAAAATTTATTGGTTTTTCAACTGGTTTTTTGTAAGTAAATTTAACAATTAGTTGTTCAAGTGACTGTCAGGGTAAGTTTGCTCCAAGGAAACGAGTCGGTTCTGAAGTCAGCTATGACTGACAAGCAACCAGTTGAAAAACTACATGGTTCAACCAGTCCCATTTCCTACAGGGCCATGACACCTCACACAGGTTGTGTATGTGAAATGCAAAAAATGGTCAACAAATTCGCACAGTTTCGTATCACGTCATCACTGGTCTTCACTGCATAAACCAATTTTCTCGCAACCAACAGACCGAATAAAATTAAACACATATCCGGTACAGACCAAAAATTCACGCACACAGCCGCAGCAAATAAAAACCGTTAAATATCAAAGTTTCGAATGCAAATATAGTGAGTACGAGTACATAATTATAAACAAGGTCGAGAGTGGCCACCAGATACAGCGTATACAATTTTCGGCCACTCGCCTAACGGCAGTGAGAACGGCTACGGCTTAAGCTGCAGCCGGCGCGCATTGCGCTTGTGGCCGGGCGCTGCTACTTTTTGGTAATTTTTGCGCAAATTATGTTGCTCTTTTAATGACCAAACTTTTTAATTTTTTAGAATGCGAAGCTCGTCGGAAAGCAGTAAAGTTCCGGGTGCTAACGCGCCACACGTTGGCTGGCAGCGCCCGATGCTGGCGCTAACGAGCACGTCATAAAAATAAACTGGCTCGCATATTTGTGCCAAAGCAGGACCGAACCGACAGACAGCGCGGACAGTGGAAGTAGCAAAAATTAAAAACAGTAAACCGTAGACAATTTTGCACGTCCTGCCGTCGTCGAAGTCATGTCGCGGTAGTGCGCACGTTAACGAGTCGCGCAGCGCGGACGGTACAAAACTTGTTGCGCCCATTAAAATTTGTTATGCGTCGGATGGAAGGCGAGTTGCTGTATGCAATACTCGTATATCGAGAAAGCGACAGGAAGGTGACAGAGCGGGCAAAAATTATGACTAGGCAGCTGATTTCCTAGTAAATTTATGTTTGGGAATATTCTCAGAAGTGGATAAAATATCTCTCCGAATCAGGAAATTTCCTTTAAAATGGTATTCAATTGTTAATGCATATTTTTGCATATTTAGCTTTAAATGTTTTGGCATAGATGCAATAAAATGCATATTCTGCTTTTTTCGCTTTGAAGGCATGTTTTTGGATATTCAAATAAAAAATGCATAATTAAGCATATTTTTAGATTTTTCGAAATTTTATTGATTGCAAATTTTGTGAGTCACCTTGTAATTCCAGAAGTGTAGACAAGTAACATGCACAACAAAGGTTTTGTTGATATTCTAAATGCTTTAAATGCGTCAATGCGGAAAATTAGTATTTCTGTAGATTACCTGTCCTTGTATGATGAATTCAGAAGGCACCGAGCCACGAATATTGAAAAAAAAACAATAAGCATCACCTGGAATCTAAGGCGGCTATTACGTGGTTTAGTTTATACTTTTGTTAGACTTTTTTCCTCTATCAGAATTTGCACTCGTATAACTCGTGTTGCATTATTGAAGTACACTGATTCTCTCAGTGTACTTCGACATATGGCACTCGTGTTGGAAATAGTAAAAAATAAAATAAAATGATAACAACTAGTGTCCCAATGAATACTCGGCTGCGGTATTCGGCCAACTTTAAATCTTCGACTTCAGTTTAAATAGCCGAATAGTTTATATGAATGTTTTCGCTTAGACAGTCAGCTTAATTGTGCGACTTGGAAATTTTATCGATTCATCCTTCTTATAAATTGAGGTCGATTCCCCATGCCGTGCTTCGCAATATAAATATTTTTCACTATTAGTAGCTCGTTCGCTCAACCTCGTTAGGTCATGATAATTGACAAATTTCAATCTGGGACATACGCAAGGGCGGCAGAGAGATCAACTCGGTAAACGACCACACATCAATGATATGCAACTGAACAAGGACAAAGTTGTTCGACTCTGAGTCTCTTCCATCTGAATTCTTTTTTTTTTGTTTTCTGACGGAGGTGGAAAATCTTTGTATTTCGGACCGATCAATAATTTGGCCTTCCATCCGGACGGCAAGAGTTACTCTTCGGGCAGTGAGGAGGGTAAACACTTCCGCCGATTCGTCACTTTGTAATTTGAGAGTTTTCACGTATCTCCACAAACTCGATGACTTGAAGCATGCGTTTATTTCATCAGCAGCTGTTTGATAAGATATCATTACTCTCCTGAAGTTTCAGCTTCAAACGTTTCTTTTCCGCCTTAAACTCCTTGATCTGGTTTCGCAAGCTGGCAATTTCTGCAACCATTAAGTCTCGTTGACGATACTAATATGTTACACACGAACGATTAATTTTTCACTATTTTGTGCATTTGGACTTCGGCAATGGTCCTTATGGATTTATCTTTGACAAGAGTTTCGTTCTTTTTGGCCCTTGAATAAAATTAGGGGCCTAAAAGTGGTTCGAGCACACAACTGCATTTCTTTCAAAATCCATGTCTCCATTCACATATCCTTCATGCGGTCATCAAGTGGGACTTGGCCCATGGGCAGGTCGTCCTTTTTTGTCGCACAACATGCACTTTATCATTATTTAAACTCTTTCACAATTTCAAAATTCAAATCACGCCAAAAGAAAACACTACGCAATTGAAAAGAATATCCGATGTTACCAAATTCACACTTTATTATTTAACTAATAGTAAGTAAAGCGTTTGTTTAGATAAGGTTACCATAAGCAGAAACGGATTTTTAAAACGATGTCAACTAGATTAAAAATTAAATTAAAAAGTTTTCATTTTGTGAAAATAAAAATAAAATAAAGAAATATATCTTTACATTTTAAAGGAAATTTCACCGACTGTAAAAGATGACTATGGCATATATTTTGGTGTTCAACTTTCGGATCAAGATAAGACGTTGGCACCGCATATTTGCTGCCGAAATTGCACGGCCACCTTTCGAATGTGGGCTACCCAGTAGAATATAGCAATGCCGTTTTTAGTGGCTATGATTTGGAACCCGAAAATCACTTAACGGATTGATATTTCTGCGCTGTACCTGCGATCGGCCAGAGTATCATAAAATTCAAAAAGGTTTTGGTCGCATAGCCGATACAACGTCAGCCAAACGTTCAATTGAGACACAGAAACTGTCGCGCACAAATTTGAAAAACTCTACTGGAGATAGTGAAGATGATCTTTGGTTCTAAGGCATCGTTATTGGAAAAAGGTCATAAAATATCCCAAGAGGTGCTGAATGACTTGATCCGACACTTGGACTTAAGTAAGTCCAAATCTGAAGCTCTTGCTTCTAGGTTAAAGCAATGGGCAAATCAAAATATTAAAGGAATCAATTTAATGGAAGAATCTGTCAAAATCACAATATATAGCGAGCGACACGTGCCGTTTCAAAAGTTTTTTAAAAGCGAACATGAAGTCGCCTTCTTCTGCAAACTTTCTGGAGACTCTTTACGACGACTGGAGACTTTTTATTGATGCGTCAAAAATCAGCTTGAAGGCAGTGCGTCTGCACATTGGAAATCAATGTCCGTCTATATCCGTGGTGCATGCAATCAACATGAAAGAGACTTACGACAATGTACAACGTTGATATTTTCAAAAAAACAAAAACTACGTATTTTTCATTAAAACAATTTTGAAAAAAAATTAGAAACAAGTGTCAAAGTATTTTTGATTTGGAGCGTTTGCACCAACTTTGAGGTCAATAGGCCCATCGGTTCAGAGTTTTTTTATAGTCTTTCTTTCTTCATACAACACCTTAGTCCATGTTTTGCTTCTTTAGACCCCGAATTTCAAAAAATCCCGTCTTAGCAGCGGTTAATTTTTCGAGATATACCCACTGTTCGAATTTCATATTTGTAGCTTCAGCGGATTGAGCTGTGCGATGATGTTGAAGGCAGAAAGAAATGAAATGAACGAAATGAAATAAAAATGAAAAGCAAAATTTGATCAGTTTTTTGCATTAAAAGATGTTTTATTAGTACTCGGATTCGACTTTCAGCCTAATATTTTAGTTATAGCAAATATTCTGCTGCGGCTTTGGCCAAAAATCCGCCTTCGGTCAGACACAACCGACTATTTAAGCTACAAATTCCAGGCAGCTTTTTGACAGAATGTGCAATTAATAAAATGTTCTTGTTCTTCTCATAGATAAAAGATCGCAATCTGTCAGCGCCACGTGCGCATTTGTAACGAGTGCACCTTAATTCCTTACAACATCTTCTGTGCTCCTTGCATCTCCTTTATTCGTTGCTATCTGCTGGTCCACCTACAATAACTTTGTCCTTCATGTTTCGGGCACCTTTTTGATTTCAACCAAGGCGATTATCGGCACTTTTACCACACGCGCGTCCATAAATCTTTAGCCCAAGCTCGTTAATTTTGTTGTTCACATATCTACGTCCTCATCCTCGTCCAATGGCGCTTTGCCCTGGCTTCTCCATTCCTATTCAGTAACCAAATCAATTGCATCACGTGCGCGACATCTGCCCGTCCAACTTGTTTGTCCGAGTGGCCGTCGTTATCATTCTATTTTATGTTTGCGTTGACTTTGATTACCCAACATATGATTCTGCTCTCTGCGGCATTTCAATTTCACAAATCGCTTCGCGTCTCTCGGACCATCCATCAATCTCGGTGCTAGCAGAGCGAATCTGATTTTGTTTTTGCTATAACTAGTTATGTACATAGCATCAATGACAGTCATCGGTATGTCGCCAACATTTGGCGACGACATTCGAACAATGCCAACGCACACCAGTTTGGCAATAAACTAAATGTTGAAAATTAATTTCTGATCCGTTTTGCGCCCGAATGCGGTTATCGAGAAAATAGCAAGTTGAAAAATTATACTACATCGATAGATGGACGTACGATTTTTGTGGAATTGCGCCGAAGGACACTTTTAATCATTTCGCTTTGAGTCTTTTCCCTTTTGCAAATCCCTTTTTGCAAGTATTGAATGCGAGCTGAACCGGCTTTGCACACGTTAAGTACGAGGACAGTGGCTCAAAGTTAAACATACGAACATATTTTTTTTTATTTAGAATAAACAATTGATAGTTTTCCTATCAAACGTATAAAATCAACAAAATTAGAAAATTTCTTTTTTCATTCATAAAAAAATCCATGTTTAGTTGTGCGTGGGTCACGAACCTTAAAGTTAAAATGGAACAATATCGAATTCATATGAAAACAATAACATAATGTTGCAGGCAAAACTAGTTAAATACTTAGCTAGTATGCTATTTAGTCTTTTAGAATGGTCCCCAGCTGGAATTTTGTGTTCCTAATAAAACGTATATCCATTCATATATACGCATATATATCATATATGTGCAACAGTCTTTTCTGATCTGGAATCGGCCACGACTGGTCGGTAGTTCTGATATAGAATAAATAAAGTCTAGCTGGGTCTTGCAAAGTTAGCTTGCTTTTAAAAGTTACAACCTTCTAAAGTTTTTTTGTGTTTTGCTTGCTTGCTTTTCCTTTATAAGTCTTAAGAAATTCCAAATTTTTTATTGCTGTCTTCAGCAAACTTATAGCTAATACTTAGAGGAATTAATTCTGTGGTCATTCTATAGTCTAATAACACTGTGCGTGAAATTTGCCCTTAAAAATTTAGACATGGGGGGACATACTGGGTGACTTTTCTACAGGTATACTGAGTTGAGATCCACCAGCCGTTTGGCCGGATTGGCTCTAGTTTAAGAGAAATCCGACTTTGAAGTTTGCTCATTTTAGTGGAGTTTGTCGCTTAAGTCTTCGAACGTTTAAATGCTAATAGGTCCTAAATCGTTCCGAATATCGCTTTACTGTCTTCGGCAAGTTTGTAGATATTTTAACGAACAACAAATTTGCGTAAGACACCAATCCAAAAAAAATACATTCAAACTGTGTAATTGCGATTTGTGAACGTTTTTGCGCAGCGCAACGTGGCGTATGAGTGTCATTTATTTATATTAATATTACGCCAAAAAATTCACAAATCGGAATTACACAGTTTGAATGTATTTTTTTTGGATTGGTGTCTTAAGCAAATTTGTTGTTCGTTAAAATATCTACAAACTTGCCGAAGACAGTGCGGCGATATTCGGAACCATTTAGGACCTATTAGCATTTGAAAATGGGCAAATTTCAAAGTTGGATTTCTCTTAAACTAGAGCCAATCCAGCCAAACGACTGGTGGATCTCAACTCAGTATACCTATAGAAAAGTCAGCCAGTAGGTCCCCTCCATGTCTAAATTTTGGACTTGCACAGTGTAATTAAACTAAACTGAAAATTTGGAGCCTTATGTTAAGAAATGAAAACGGTTTTGGGTTTTTAAGGCTTTAACCAGTAAAGTTTGCGATGTTTTCATTACAAAGCAGTTTGGTTAAAGAGAAAAATTAAGATTAATATTAAGATTAAGATTATTTCGGAACCCTTACTGTTTACGGTATCAAAATCTGTATTTTCATAAGAAAAATGTGCAAGTTCTGTTTGTTCTATGAGGCTGTAATTTTCATCTTCATTGTCCTAAGCAATAATATCCTCTAAAAAACGGTGGCTTCTTAATTTCATTATCTTTATCGCAATCTTTAAACATATGTTTACTGTACTAACAAATTTCAGCCATCTGGGGATTTCATTCCTTTGTATCTAAGCAAAATTTCGTTGCTTGAAATTATTTTATTACTGTTCGATATTAATTATTTTCTTTCAAAGTAATCTCCATTGCAAGCAATACATGTAAGTATTCAAAAGCTTTCTCCAATCTGGAAAACGCTTTTCACAGTCTGATTGCCTCAGCCCCAATTGTCTCAAAACGCTTTCCGCAACTTTGTAACTTAAGTCGCGGAAATAAGAAAAATTCACAAGGAGCGAAGTTGGCTGAATAAGCTTGCAGAACGGTATGAACGTTGTTTTTGGTCAAATAGTCACGTACAAGATGAGATGTTTGAGCTGGTGCGTTGTCGCGCCGTGTCGAATATTTTCCCTCAAACGCTTTTACACTTTGTTAAAAAAAATGTCAGACAACTGTTTGCTCAACTAATTCGACATTGCAAAATTGGCAGAACGCAACAACCACTGATTTGTTATAAAGTTATCAGTGATAACTTTTCACACACAAACTCCCGACCAGGCTGGGGGTTTTGCACTAAATTCATACTGCACTACGCTTTTTACCACTAAATACATTTAGCGATAGCTGCATCATTTTTCACTAATCACTAAAGTTATTTGGTGATAGTGCAGTACTTCTATTCTAAATTTTTTCCTCTATCACTAAATAAAGCTAATGATTAGTGGACAAGGATTAAACTATCACTAAATGTATTTAGTGGTAGTGAAAAGCATAGTGCATTAAACAAAGGTATTCACTACCATTAAATAAGCCACTAATAACGAAATGTTCGAAAATATACATTAAATTGTGAATTGAAAGAGACAGTCAAACACAATACGAATCAATAGAAAAGCTAGCGAACAAAACTGTTACAATTTTTGGTTACAGCTTTTGGCAGCTGGTAGTGATGTTACTTTAGTGAAAAAAGTTAAGTGATAGTGCAGGAATTTTCAACGATCGCTTAAATAAAGTAGTGGAAAATAATTGCACCAAAAATTGCAATCACCACTAAATAAACTGAGGAATTTGATTCAGTAACCACTACCTCCATTTAGTGGCATTGCCACAGTGATTCGTTTCATTTTAACAATTTTAATGTTATTTGAAAGGAAAACTCCAATTAAGAAAATTATAGAAAACCTGTGCGAAAAATAATTAGTGTGTGTGAAGAGCTGCTCAAAGTCGAAACTTTTTTCACAAAAAAATGTAAACAAATGTTTCTGTTTTTTAGTCTATTGAGTAAACAAAATCGTAAAAATACATGGATAGTAAGAACTCTATAAAATTTTCAATATAGATTAAGAATTGATGTGGACATTTTTGCTTTTAACATTTTTTCAAAATTTCCAAGGCTGAGGTTTTCACTTCACATGCAACTTAAAATATTTTTCAAAATTAAAAACCTGAAAAATGGAAAATTTTAGAAGAAAATATTAAAAAAGTATGTAAAAGTATGTTCCTGGATTTTTTATTGTATATTAAGAAGCATTCTTTCTTTGTCGAATAATGTAATTACATTCTCCGACATTTACCGACCTCAGAAAATAATGCAATTTTAAAACTAATCTAAACACCTAAAAGTATGCAATCAGCTTGAAAAATGATAAAAAAATTCACAAATGCAAAACATACATCACTACTTATTACTACTTTTATTGTAAAACTAAAGGGTCCTCATACAATTTATTTTACTTTTTGCAATTATCAATGTCGACGTAACTAATTCAATGAAAAATCTGAAAATTCTAGTCCACACGCTTGGTGCTATAGCTTATAAAAAAAAATTGACGAAAATTTAAATTTAAGTCTCTACAAAAGTTTAAGAAAAAATTGAGATTTCACTTCAGCAGACCGTGGTTAACTAGCTCACACAATTTTATTAAGAACAGATCACTCCTTCTAATTTTGTCCCGCGGTTGTATGGAGTCGAATCACTGTGCAGTGGGAAAAGTACCAGCAACCTCGCATCAAATTTCAGATGTACCAGCCTCGGAAAGCAGATTTTGCTAATATCTCAATCGCGGTTTGATTAAATCAGATACTCTTCTTATAAATGGGAAAAGAAGGTATATTAGACTATATAAGATATTATATATTTTATTTATTTATTATTAAGTATATTAGACTATACTTATGTAGGTTGGTACTTAGAAGCTAAGCCTGGGCATTTCCATAAATCCTCTATTTAAAAAAAAGTTTTTTAGTATCTAATTCGTTCCAATCAGTTCAATAATATTGTGAAATTGCAAAACTAACAAACGACACAACAACATTTATATTATAGCAAAGATTGGACGGTTAAGTTGGTTTAGGCAAATCAATCGTTTTGCGCACAAACTAATTTCATTTCCAGAACTCCATTTATTTCGCAAATTTTAATCGCTTAAAAACACCACAGTACTTTATGGCTCATCATGTGAACCTATCAGTAACCAAAATCCTGGAGAATTCTTCGGTGTTGCAAAGTGGACACAAAAATAAAGACGATTAATACGATTTCTATGATTAGTGTAGATCAGTGGCGCACGCAGGATTTGGTTTCGGAAGGGGGGGATTTTGTAACTTTGTTTAGATGTATGAATATACAGACTGAGATCCAAAACCTGTATGTACATATGTTTATCCTTCCTGACATATTTTTCCTTCAAAGTTCAAAATGTTTGTTTGTAATATTTCCTTTGTGGAATTTGTTTGATTGATTTGTATAAAATTTTGAGTTTTAACCCTTTTAAACCTGTGCGAATACGCACCCAGACTAAGATCATTCCGCGTCTCACTGTACTAGATAGAAGCTTTACATCTGCTGTTTATTGTTTCTATCTATCTATCTATCCATATTACAACAATATATATAATGAACATACAAATTCAAATAACAAATTTAGGCTTTCTCAAGGCGTACTTCTTGAAATTTTCGAAATCCCAAGGCTTTGCCTTACGCCTTCCACCACATTCCGCGAGCCATGTGTAGGAAGCTCTAACGACATATTAGGGTTAAAAGTACAATACAATTAGAATACAATACAATTTAGAACAACCGGTTCATAAAATAATATTTCGTATATTATCCCAGAATTGCGCTCAACTCGCCATCCCCAATTAAGCAGCAAGTTCACTGCCCAAAACGCATCCAAAGTTGTGCTGCGCTCTCGTTCGCAAAGCATCATAAAATTCATACAAATTATCCGAATGGCTGCCACTATTTCTTCGCCAAAGGCCAAATAAAATCCATGTGTAGGGCAGAAAGAAATTTCACTTGCGTCTATATTTCTGCCAGCAATCATAAATTGTCGGCTAGTATTACAAATGACTGAAATAAATTTCACGCACGCAACCTTGCCGCGAATATGTGCGCGTGCAGCCGCCGAAAACGACGCTTCAGGCGCAGCCTCAATCCTGTATACATTTGCTCAAATCATCGCACTTGTTTACTGGCGTCTCTTCCTTCCAGCCGAGGTCCAGCACTGGCGGCAGAAACCCAGCAGCGCCCACAGTTCAACATACTCACCACAGCGCGCAAAGAGAAATCCGCCACTGGAAGCGCAAAGCAGGAGCAAATATCCCATCGAGGAAATTTCACTCTCTTTGTTGCTGACCTGGGCTACAGCAGCGCCGCATGTTAAGGACACGGACAGGCCGTAAGACTGCAAGCGACGTTTACTCAGTCGAACACACTGCGAAGCGCGCGCAAAGGAGGCGCAAACCTGTGGAGGCGCACCAAAGTTACAGCGCAAAGAGCAATTGCACAAGGAAAATATCCTTGAAAAGTGCAGTGCAGCTAATTTCAATTAATGACAGTTACAGTAGACACAGCCGAGTTGTTGTTGTAGCTTTAAAGGTGCAATTAGCGCAAATTCGAGAAAGGTGTGAAGGACAATGCTTTGAATGGTTCGGTGGATTTCGTGTAAAAATGATGTCCAAATCTTTTAAATTTGACAGGAAAGAAAACGTAAGTTCGGACATTTAAACAAAAGCCGTTAATTAACTACAGTGCAGCATTGTGCAGGATTATGCAAAAGCGGCTTGAAATAGTTTCTCCTAAATCGATTATAAGAGTTTAAATTTAAAAAATCGATCAACCTTAAGAATCGGCCGAAAATTCGAATAATCGATTCTTCCATCTAAGAACAAAGTAATGTTTCTTAAAGTGAGGTTGCAGTACTGAGGCTTTCTGAACCCAGTGTAGCAGCGATATTTCGATATATCCGAACAGCCGATAATCGAGTAATTCTCTCAAAAATGCTACTTTTCGAGGAAAACAGTTTTTAAACAGCTTGCATTGGTATTTTAAATCCTTTTTTTATATTTTTTATGTTTTATTATTATTATTAATTTTTATTTAACTTACCATAAATTCACGGCAAGATGTTAAGGCAAAGATTGTCACCCAACTACAATTTAATATACCAAAAATGTTTTTAAAATTCTTAAAAGAAGAGAGAAAGGAACATTGTTTCAAACAAACTATAATTTTCGAGGACCTGTTTTCTAAACAGCTTGTATGGGTATTTTCCATACTTTTTTCCCCTTCAAAAGGAGTTTTCAAAAACACAATGAGGACATCCAAAATACAAAAATAGTTCACTAACAAGTTTATTTAAAACATATCACAATATTTATATTGAACTTCTTGTGTTGTCATCATTTCGACGACATTTAAACAGTTAGCTTCTTTTTTTGGTACACATTTTTACAAAAAAGCCCAAATTAAACAAAAAGCCCACTCTGGGGTTATGGCCTCCTTATAAAACTCTCGCCAAGTGCGTCTGTGGGTATGATCAACTATGAATGGATTTGCCAACTCGATGCTTCCGACGGTGCGGTATCCCTCTTTTCCGTTAATTTTTTTTCTTAGAGCGGAAGGTTGAAATCTTCATAGAAACCGTAGGCACATATCTTTCATCCTGTCGGATTTCTTTACCGACTAAAACCACTTTTCGATGATATTTTGAAGTGGACTACAAAGTTGATGCGTTTGTGCCGTAAATTTTTCTAGATCATCAACCAACTTGCTACAAATATTGATATTGAATTTTTCTGTGTATAGAATCGATAACTTCAATAATTGATTGCTTCCAATCTTTTTTCGTTTCAAGTGTCTTTAAGCATCGATTGTGCCAAACAGGTTTTCAGAATTGAGTTTTTCGATTTCACACTAGAAATTAATTGGAAATGTCGGAAAAAAAATCTATTCAAAAATCTATTTTAGATTAAATGAATAATAAAAAACCATCGAGTACATTCAAATAGATTTTCCGTCGTCGTTCATGGCTCATCGCTGCCGTAGTGTAACATAGTGAGGGCGTGTTCAGCTCAAGTGTGAACTTCTGTCTAACGCCCTCGAGCTTTTCAAGTTGTCCAACAATTTTAATTTTCTACAATGAAATTCTTCGCAAACAAATTGCCCGTCTTCCCCCTCAAGCCACAATTTTACTCGACTTTTAATGGCCGTTTTCGAAATTAAGTTTGAAGGATGTTCGTTGACAATATCTCACAACACTCGCACCAGCTAGGAACACATACAAATTAATAGCGAACTTTAACTGTCTGGACATGTGCTGGTGTGGGTGTGAATGTGTGTGTGTGGAGGTTGGCCTTTTAACCTTCAGTGTCGATTCTGTGGCAGAATTTATAATTCGTGAACCAAACTCGACCAAACTTTATTGGCCATTTTCACTTTTTCACTTGCGAAATTGTTAAAACGTGTCACTGGTTAGTCAGTCGAGCGCAAGAAGTAGCAGGGCGAAGTGACGAAATGAGCAGTAAAAGTACGAAAAAGCGTTAGCCTTATTTGCCAACGCCTAATGGAGAGCGAAGGTCTGATGACGCGAATGGGCACAGGAGCGCGGAGTGAGGGCGGAGCGACTGGGCTTTTAATGCCAGCCATGATTTATGTAATGAATTTTTAATCAATGCACATTGTAGCCAAGTTAAGACTTTAATTTCGCGACGCGGTATGGGCACGCGCACACATAGCGCTACAAATATACCTACGACAATAACAATAGAGAAGAGCGAAATTGACTGCAAATATTATCATCGAAGCGAAAGGAAACTTTTTAATGTTCCACCGAATTATGAACGCCAGGTGTTGGGAAGAACGAGCCAACAATGGACGGAAAATGGCACAAAAGCGACATTAGAAAAGAGTAAAAGAAATAACCGATTAGGCATCGGTCCATTAAGAATGAAGTTAAATTGCAAAAGTGCAATATGCGTTACTTTTAAGTTAAAAGTTATTACACAAGAATATTACTATGAAATTACTGCCATTTTTATGGCAGCGTTGAGCCTAATGGGATTTGACCATTGAAGCGATTGACTAATGATATTAAATTTAATGTAGTCGTTGAAGTGAGAAAAGGCAATTTTTATGGAACCCAGCGTGGGTTCAGATGTGGTGCCACACAATGGGCCTTACAGGCCTATACCCACTTCGGGGTGAGCCTTTGAAAATTGCAAAGGTTATTTCGACAGTTTAAGTTTACTGAATAGTTAGTATTAGTATTCAAAACAGAACTATAATATATACTAAAAGGATATAAATAAGTACATATAGGATACGAAATAAATAAATGAAGAGACAAAGGAAACAATAAACCTCGGTAGGTAGAAATTAAAAATTAAAACTGTCCCCTGTTTGATGAGTAGCAAATTAGTCTGAACAAGTTATGAAGCAAAAAAGGCTCTTGGTGTCAAATTCTGATATGTCCACAAAGCTGGAAACTATACAAGTTTTTTTGTTTTCTGCAAAGGGGAGTCGGAACAAATGAAACATGGTTTCATATATCGGCGCCTTTTGCAGTAGTTGTGGGCTATGTGGCCAAGCCCTATTCTGCTGTGAATTTTTGCTTGAATTTCAAGGCTGCAATGATCAGTGTCAACCTCGATAACAACTTTGAACGCTTCCCTTTAGAGGTTTAGCAGGCTTTGAGTGCACCCATTCCAGATCTCTGGAATGTCCTGGAGACCAAACATCAATATAACAAGTTGCCGTAACAGATTTGTTGGACGCTCTCGTATTAATGCTTAGGAGAACAGCTCTTGCACTAAATGAGAGTCTTATAGACAAAAAAAAGGAGGCAAACCCTAACTTTTAGGATGTCAAAATGGCTGCGAAACGTAGACGAGAGTGTTAACCCTCTGAAATTTAACCCTCTGAAAAGTTTTGCTACTGACAATTTTTCTTAGTTATGCCAAAAAGTTATGTGACACAGGGGGGAGGGGGGTTCAAACTCCGCCAAACACAAAAATTTCTGGTACAAAATAATTTAATTTAAATAATTTAACCAAACTTTGTCGAGAAAAGTAGTTTACAGCTGCGTTTTTCCTCCGGTGTCATTCTTAATTTAATCCATTTTGCACAGAGTAATATTTCCATAATATTTAGCACCCTCTTTAATATTTTGCTGACTGAACTTCTTTCCAAGGATATTATACTGTCTAGTCCTACGGCGCATTGGTATTCTCCTTCTGTCAAAAACCTCAACCTTGTGTTCAGTCGCAGTGCTAGTAGTGTAGATGTTTCCTTCATAAATGGTTTGATTTCTTGCAGAACACATTGAAATGCTTCCTTATTATTAAATTATTTTTTAAATTAATTTGTAATATAATTATTCATAGATAATAAGCAAAGAACCTGTAAGCAGTGCACCAGTAAAAGTTTGTTCTAACACCAGCCCTATTGAATATATTTACCTGGAATCTGCAAGATCCAAAGGATTCGAATGGCCTCTCAGTTTGATTTCTTTATTTTGATTCCTTTCTTTTGATTTATTTGCTTTTCTTTCACTTAAAAAACTCGCTGCGGCCAAAAATACACTCATTTTTTTCACAATTTAGCAGAAATTGTAAGTTAAAAGTTTGAAGTTAAATTTTACTTGTTTCGAACATGGCTTCGACTTTAAATGAAATCGCACGATTTCCATCACACGTAAAACAAATACGCACGATTTGCAATTTCGTTTTCGTTTTGAATTCGTAAGATTTCCATCACATGCCTGCATATAATGTACGTATGTATATATAGCTATGTATGTATAGGTTTACGTGTATAAAGTAGCTAAGTTTAGCATATTTTTAGACTTTGTTCAGACAAAGTTCAACGCGAGATACCACGGACAGCCGCCATCTGACAAAACACAAGAACCAAACAGATACAGGAACTTTGATGTGCACAATTAGCATCTCATTAAAGTCAAACGAAATTCAGCAAATTCTAGAAAACCAGAAAAGGCCAAGGAAATCTGCGCTTAAATTTATACCAAGAGAATTTGGAGAACAAAACAAGATGAATACATATCACATACAGATGGTTGTGTATGTCAAAGGGAACCGTTGGCTAAGTGTTGCAAAAATTGATGTGCCTCTTGTCCTTTTCATGTCACTGACCACATTCGAAAAAACTTGGGTCCTTCCACACTTTACATTCAAAAAGAAAAGTCATACCTGCAGACAACCACAACTACACAGGAAATTCAACTAAAAACAAAGCAAAAAATTGATTGGTCCAAGGAAAGAGGGAAGGAAGAGCAATCAAAATAGTCAAAATGTTTGTGATACACCTATACACCTACACACATATGCAAATAGTCGGAAAATGTTCCATAACCTGTCAACTGGCGAGACACCTTCGAATCCTGTCGCAGAGTGGCCAACAGCCGCAATTTATTTGATTTTGTGGCTCGTAAAAAATTTATTTTTTCCCCTCTTTGCTTGCGACACTTTCGTTTACACTGGTCAACACAAATTTTAAGACTGGGTCGTATTAGTAATAAAAAATATGTTATTACTCATAAAGGTTGTTGTTGCTGTTCAAATTAAGTCATAAACTCTTAGAAAATGTTTATTCCTATTTAGAAAATGTCTCCTTCCCAGAGAGATGATGTTTAAATCACAATTGTATCCATTCCAAGTACAATTACACTTTACTTTGGGTTCTGATGACAACGGAGACCATTCTGACAACTCGCCAAAATTATTTTATTTTTATTTATTTATTTAGCCAAATGTACATTGTGACTTACTGACTTCTTCTTGACTGGCACCACAGCCTGATTACGAGACTAAGGCCGCAACCAACCGTGTTGTGCGTGCGAATTTTTACACGGATGGAAGCGACCTACAGTTTTATGTCGATTCCGAACGGCGAGTTGGGAGCTTTTTCATAGGCGATTTTACTCGCAGAGGTTTGCCATTTCCTGCTGAGAGGACAGCCGCCGAAAGCAAATTTGTTGTTTTTCTTTTTTTTCGGTGTTAACGCAACGGAGTATTGAACTCGCGGAGTCTTGACTCGCGGCCCAACGCACTAGCCAGCTGAGCTACGGCGGCGGCGACTTACTGACTAAGAGATAATATTTTGACTAAGGGTTCATTTCACATCCAATCGAGGCATTAATTCTTGTCCCACAACGAAGCCACATTTAAGGATATTCAGGGAATCGGCCTTTGGCTTTAAATGGTCAGATAGTCTGTATTTATTGATTCTTATATACAGTTATACGACAGCTGGCACAACATTTTGGCATTTTGGGAGATTTTTCATTGATTGATTTGTACAAAGCTAATCGCATTTATTGCTATTCGTAAAATGAATAGACATTTTTTTCTCAAATTTCGTTCATTCAAGTACAGACTTCAAAAATATTTACTTTTTGTTCACTTGTGTTATATTTTCTTACTATTTGCCAGTCGCAGCCAATTCAAATTTATGCCAAATATTATGCAACACTTTTTCAAAAGACGAACTCACTTTCTGTGCAAGTGGGCGCAAGTTTCGTTTATGCAAATTTTCGCAAAAGCATATCACAGCAGTGCTGCGTTTACCGCAAGCAACTTCCGCATCATTTTTGCAATAAAATGCGGAAAAATGCTGCGCTTTGCTTTGCACTTTCACGCCGTCGCTGCGCTGCACCTCTCAGCTTTGTTTCGGCATGGCCCATTGGTCTCGTCTTGCCTTCTCTGCCTTACTGCCTCGTTTGCATTGCTTTTTTTGTTGCTTCATACACTTGAAGAATGCGTTGAGGAGTGAACCAGAAAAATGAGAAACAGGTATGCTGACGCTTTGATACGAAATAGAAAAGACATTCCTTGGGCCCTTTTCCTCGTTTTGCGTGTGTGTGTGTTTGTGTTTTTGTTCGTTCGTTCGTTCGTTCTATGGCTCGTTCGTGCACTTTATTGTCATTACTTTACATTCTTTTTTGATATATCGCAATTTCTGGAATTTTTCCTTATTTCAACCGTCTGCCTGTCAGCGCTTCCGCCACTCGTACCGCGCTAACTTTATGGCCTTTTCATAGTCTGTCGTGCTGACGAAAAACGCTGAAATTTTCTCACTTCCATGCGCCAATAGACGAACAACAGCGACGGCCACGACGTCGACGAGGACTTGCAATAAATTTGCATACGTTTCGCCAAGCAGCCTTCTAGGCGCAACCGCCACAAACGCTGCGCCTAAAGCGCCCTTCGTTATTGGCGGCAGCGCACACCGCAGTCGACTGTCATCTTTTCCTCGCCAGTGTATTTGCATTTTATTATTTCTGTGCCACTTTTTGGCCGCATGCAACGCCTTTGGTGCGCGCGCGACACAATCTGCATGCCTGAAAGTGTAACGGGACATTTGTGAAGCATTCGGCGGCACCCGGCAAAAAATGCACTATTTATTTCGCCTGAAAGTTGCGCTGGCGAATGTGGATAGTTTACGTGTCCATGTCAAAGCGTAAAGTATGCAGTTTCTTAATTTTGCTACCTCCAAAAGTTTGTCGTTTCGAGCAGTTAACAATGATTTTCGCCGTTGCCACGTCGTTCGACTTGCCGCCGCGTGCCGGAGACGCAAGTAATTTACATTCTTTATTTCGCTGCAACAATTAAAGAACCGTAATTAAGTTATTTCCTCTTAACTGCAAGTCAAACAACTATAACGCAAACAACAACAACGATCGGCGACTGAAACAACTTGCCAACACTGGGCGTAAAAGTAGTTAATTTTATGTAAACGTTTTCAGCTCCCATTTGTTTGCGCTACGACTGGAGGTGGCAGCAATAGTTGGCAACATGCAGCAAAATTGATCTGCAAAGAATTGGGGGATGAAACCAATAATTAAATGCTGCAATATGTAAGTGCAGGGATGCCCACTTCACCCATAAAATGAAAAGTAATCTCAACCGTGTCAACCTCAACCCGTACGAGACGACCACTCAACCCAACATATTTGAAGAACGTACGCCGCTTGAGACCGACTGTAGCGCGCTCACCGGTTGCTTTGCCTGCGCCACGCATTCCAAGCAGTCACAATTAAAATAAATGTCATTTCGCAACTTTAACATTTCGCAACTTTAACATTTCGCATGCAGTCAAGCAATTGCTATGAGAAATATTTCAAGTTTCGTATCAACTCCACACACGCACGTCTGCACATAAAGCAGCGTCGTGCAGTGTGTTGCAGCTGCCAAGGTGAATGGTTGAAGTTTTCCTGAGAAATGCGAAATTCGAAAATTTCATAATGCACGAGTAATGAAATGAGTTTCTCCAAAAAGTGGATAAGTATTATTGTCGCTGCAGTTGAAAGCGCAACGTTGAAGTTTACATTCATCTCTTCGCGCTGTGCAACACACTTTGATGCAATATTCGAAAATTATAATTGCATTCACAGCATTTTTGTTATGAATGAAATTTCAAATAAGAGAAAACGCATTACAAATTATGTACCAGAGCAAGGCAAACAATTAGAAAATTCACCTCATCTCAATTGGGACGAGGGAAGCAAATGTTCGTGCCTACAGTGTGAATGTGGACAAGTTGGGCCCAATATTGCTGATTTTTTTCGTACTGACTTTAAAATGTCTTTTAAATATTTAAGCACTTCTGTTGGATATTGGTAAAAGCAACGCTGTTTTCTATATATTTTATATATTTCAACTTATCTCAACTTAATTCTTAATAATATAGTGTCGCCAGATCAGGAGATTTCCTCCTAGATTTAGGTGAGTCTTGGCCTTTTACGAGAATATTTAGGAGTAAGAATTCTTTAGGAGACAGTTTGGGAGATTTATATTTTACGTTAGAGGATTTTCGGATCCTTAGTCAATTTTTGGGAAATTTTTGGATAACGAATCATACTTCGCATCAGGAACACTGGCAACAAAACATACTTTGGCAACTATCTAAATTGTCAAAGCACCCTATCGTGTTAAACATTTTAAGCTTACAAAATGTAAGCTCGTTTTATTTTCTCACTTATTGCTGTTACAATGAAATCCCGCAAAAAATGGCATTTTTTATTTAATTCATTTGTTATATGTTTTTGTTGTTAAGCTAGAGATGAATAAAAAAGGCTGCATTAAAAAAATTATATGTACCTATATATTTTTAATTTTTATGAGAAGTTTAGTTCCTTTAAAATTACACAAATTATAAAAAAAATTAGGAAATTTGTTGAACTTTTAAGAGGAATTTTTATTTTAAGATTTAGGAGAAAGTCATTTCAGGTATCTGGCAACACTGCCATGATATATGTGAGTTTCTCACCAAAAACATAGCGAATACCAATCGGCAGCGGCTGGACCTTAAGTTACTAGAGATCTAGAGCCCTTCTCAGTGCAGCTGCAAACCTTACGCAACCAGGCCACCGTGGCAGGTCCTTTTAGGCTGCAAGGGCGCAGTTGAGTGTTTCATGGAATCGATTCTGCTCTGGAATGGCGACGATAATCGCAAGTGAATGTGGACTGTTACTTGTTTCTTATGATGTGTTTAAACTTTCGATAGGACATTTTTACAATTGTTTATATTCAATAACATTAATAACAATGAAGAATCGTTGGGATTAGTTTGAAATCAATTTTGAATCCATTAAACTTTCAACTCATATCTCTCCATACAAACTTTTAACCTTTCTCCAGTCTCGTCCAAGATTGATTTAAACAATTATGAGTATTTGTACAATTAGAGTATTTAATTATTTAAAAAATACAAACAGAGAAACTGTTCATAGCTAAATTCACTCAACACTTGGCCATCGTGCAAGACTGTGACCTTCCCTGTTGCCCAAATTGATTAATGTAAATCACAAAACCAAAGCAAAAAGAACATTCGTCAAGAACGGCCAACAAACGCACATAATAAATTCGCAGCACGCAGACACAACAATGAGTTATTTCTCCAGCACCACAACTAGACCCAAATGCGCGTGAAAATGTCACGACCGATAGACAATGAATGGACCCAAATAAAAACAACGCCAGCAGAGACAACACTCGGTGGCAGTGCGCCACTTCAGCAATGTGGAAAACCCGTTAAATCGGCCCAAGCTCGGCGTTCGAGTGCCTAAAAGTATGTTGCAAAAAATTGCCAATTTCTGTCATGAATGGCGGTTGAAGGATAGCAAGAAAAAAGAAAAACTATGGCAACATCAACAACACTTAAATAATTAATTTCAATTGTCAGCTTATGGGCGCTCAGACGACGGGTGGGGAGGTGAGTTGGGTGTCAGGTGGTGCGGCAGAGATGTCCTTTTAGCTCGTTGGCGAGACAAAAGAGCACAAAGCGGAAAGTCCAACTGTTGGAGCAGGAAATCGGATTGTTTGCGTAGACAGACGTACACACGCACAGGCAGGCAAACTAGCGGCAATTGTGTGTGTGTGTTTTCGTTCATGTGTAAGTTCAATTTGTTTCTCAAAAGCAATGGAAATCTCGAGTTGAAATCGGACAGATCCGCATACAATTTGCTAACAAATTAATGATTGTGCTGGGGCCAGCGCTGCTGTCTCTGTTGGTCAGAGCTTTTGTTGTTGTTGTGATGTCAGCATTCCGACGCTGGCCATTTCGTCGTTAGTCAGCCAGCCGCAAAAGCAACAACAGGCGAAAACAAAACAATACCCACCAACAACAGCAGCAAGAAGAGCAACAGCAAGCGGCGCTGGCAATTGGCGAGTGGATGAGCAGGAAGATTAAGCGGCAGCGAAGTCGCAGTTGCAAGCGATCTGAGCATCCAACGGACACTGGAGAAACGGTGAAGTGAAACCGGCGCGGGCTGACTTGATTAATTGTTCGCATGTTTGTGTTGCACACAATTGACTTTAGTGATGAGCTTTGTGCCACCGCTGGCACCACCGCTGCCCCTACCGTCCCGCTCGTACCAACACCTGTAAAACAATCTTCGCCAACGCCAACGCCATCGCCATTACCACTGCCGTTGCCATTAGTCCATCTGCAGACGCGGCTGCCTGGGCGATGTTGTCAGCGTTGTCGGTGTTGTTGGCGTCGGCAACATCGTCGTTCGTCCCTACGCATATCGTGAATACGGCTACCAAGCACAGCAGCGACGATAAATTGAATTAAAATTAATGGCAGCAGTTCAAGCGGAGCCAACGGCTCGGTTCAACCTGCACCGAAACAGTGCAATGCGATCGCAACAACTGCACCCGGAGCCGGAACGAAGCGGAGCGGGGCGTTCAATTTTCAGTTAAAGTTAAATTTCAACATCTGCCCAGTTTCCTCCAGTTTGGAGCTTAAAGCTGCAACTTCGGTTTCACCGATACCGTAAAATCCTAACACCTAACGCATTGGCCGGCACATACCCAAAGTCTGTTTGCCAGCCGCACATAATGCAGCACCAAACTAACATTGCCGCCAACCGCACATCACAAATGTGCAGCTATCTGGCACACATACACACAGCACATACACAAATATACATAAACATAAACACACCGGCAGGCGCGAGGCGAGGATGTATGCATTAGCGCATAGAAATGTCCACTTGGCATAACGAGATTGCACCTTGGGGAGCACTTACAAGCAACTACACCGCAGCACACACAACCGGACACGGCCCATGCACCGCAAACACCCCTCGACCGCAGCGCGTCAGCACTTAGAGTGCAGTGCACAAACAAGCGCAGCATAACCGCTGCCGCGGTGCAGCCTGCCACGGTCCAAGCACATCCTTAAAGGATATCAATGTCGCTGTCTGCTCGCATGCATCTTCATCAAATTGCGGCGACACCTAAATTTAATTAGCTTATCTGTGAAGCCTTGGAAGGGAGTCGGTATTTCTTTAGCTCACGACATCTGCGACTGCGTACACATTGTTGCTGTCAAAGTTTTTTCAGCTTTCATCGGTATGTTGTACCAGATTGAATTGAATTGAATTGAATTGATGAAATATTGAAACATACAGAGTGACAGTTCCATCCATTAAAACCCACATATGCTCTACGTTTGTCAGCCAGTCAGCACTCGACTCAGGTTTATTCATAATAAGCACAGCAGATTCTTTTGCATATTCTAGCTTCTATGAATTGCGTCTTCAAAGAACATTCCATTAGTTCTGATGTCCACACTTTACTATACCCACGCGAACCAGCTTTGCTACCTCCGCCAGTCCAAAACAAGTATTATCGCATTGAATATTTGAAACTGCACTGCAAAACGGCAATAGAATTGAAAATAAGTATTTACTCCTTGACACGGCGCTAAGTGCAAATAGCAGTTACACGCCTTGCATTCTTTCTCCTCTTCCTCTTCCACACAGGCGTGCTGGAATTTTTTGAGCGTGGGTTGATACGACGCACAGTGCTTCGACTTCATACAAAATTGTGGCAAAAATATAAGGAGTACGTGAATTTCGCTGAAAACTTGCAGTCTAAGTCATTTTGAGAAGTGAGTTCAAAAACGGCAACCTTGAAAGGGGGGAAAAGGGGTGGTGAAACTTATATGGACGGACGTTGTGTTTTGGTCGGATTGTTTGAAAATTGTGTGAGAATTTTATAAAGGCCTTTAAAGGGTGGAAAAGAGGCGGTGGAGTTGCTTAAAGGAAAAACGTTTTTTGTTTGATATCCTTAGAGCTTAACATGGAGATCAATTTATAGCAGAGAGACTAACACTTCGTTCAATAATGTGTGTGACTGACACATAGATGGCGGCACTAATATTAAATCAATATTTTTTTTCGAAATTGTGAACCTTTTTAGGCTTACTGTCAAAATTGTCAATCCGACCATTAGTTTACAAGTTACAGTGCTTTAAGTGACACTACTTTTGAGTTTTCAAAAAAAATGAATTCAAAGCAATTCCGTGTGCTGATTTATCATTGTTTTTTAATGAAAAAAAATACTGTTCAATGCCAGGAATGGCTTGAAAAACATTATTCGGACTCTGCTCCATCAAAAAGAACCATTTGTTATTGGTATGCCGAATTCAAACGTGGTCGTACAGACACCGATGACATTCCATCTACTGGACGGCCAAATGACGCTGTTATTCCGGAAAACGTTGAAAAAACACTGAAAATCATTATGTCCGACCGTAAAGTGAAAGTGGGGGAGATTGCTGACATTCTAAAGATATCAGCAGGCAGTGTACACACCATAATACACGAACATTTGGTTATGAAAAAGGTGTTTTCGAAATGGGTGCCGCGTTTGCTCACACCGGAGCAAAAACAACAACGAATCGATGATTCAAAGAGCTGTTTGGACATGTTTACGCGCAACAAGTCGGAGTTTTTACGTCGGTACATCACACTGGATGAAACATGGATCCACCATTTCACTCCAGAGTCAAATCGGCAGTCTGCTGAGTGGCATGCAACCGGTGAAAGCCGCCCAAAGCGTCCAAAGGCACAAAGATCGGCTGGCAAGGTTATGGCGTCAGTATTTTGGGATGTGCACGGAATAATATTCATCGACTATCTTGAGAAAGGGAAAACAATCAATAGCGACTATTATATAGCGTTGTTGGAACGTTTGAAAGAAGAAATCGCGATTAAGCGGCCCCATATGAAGAAGAAAAAAGTGTTGTTTCACCAAGACAATGCACCGTGTCACAAGCCGATGAAAACGATGGCAAAAATGCATGAATTGGGCTTCGAATTGCTTCCTCATCCCCCGTATTCTCCAGATCTGCCCCCAGCGACTACTGGCTCTTCGCAAACCTCAAAAAGATGCTCCGTGGTAAGAGATTTGACTCAAATGATGAAGTAATCGCCGAAACTAACGCCTATTTTGAAGGCAAAGAAAAATCGTTCTACAAAGGCGGTATCGAAAGATTGGAAAAGCGTTGGAATGATTGTATCTCCCTAAAAGGGGACTATGTTGATGAATAAAAACGAATTTTGGCCAAAAAATGTGTTTTAATTAGTTAGTCACACACATTATTGAACGAAGTGTTACTATACAAATTACACTACTCGACACGAAAAATGCTCCTAAAAATAAAAGTATTTTTTAGACTAATCATCGACTGCTGAACACGAAACTAAAAATCAAAAAATTTTCTTAAGAAGCCTTTTCGAAAAATCTTCGAAAGCACATATCTCGTAAACCAACTATCCGGCTAACACAAGTGGACCGTCGGTTAGCAGGTAATTAGCTAACCTTTCCAACAATATACAGATTATCCAAATCAAATGAGATTTGGGGAATTGAATATTTTCCAAAGGAAAGACGCCGACGTTTTTTTTGCGGTTTAAAGAGAAGAAAGTTCATCTTGAAGAGGTCATGAAAAGGATTTACACCAGTTTACGCCATTTGATTTTAATTGCCTTTCTAAATTTAGTTATATTTAATTTTCATTCATTCTTTCATTGATTAAAAAAAAATTCATTTTTGAAAATTCGTACAAAAAAAATTATTTAATTAAAACCAAAAAAACCTGATCGGCGGTCCCGATCCTATCAATTTAGTTTTAATATGAAAAGAAATTAGTAGGGGAATGGGTCCGGTTGTGGGCACCTTTTTGTTTTTGGCTCATAACTTTTTACCAAGTTCTTCTTAATCGGACATATGGACATCTATGGAAAGCTAGAAACCTTAGCTAACAAGTAATGACAAAAGTAAATCTATTCCGTCAAATAGAAAATTTTTTTTTTTAATTTTGTAAAGTAGTCATTTTTAACAAAAATTTTTTTTTGGTTCGGTTGTGGGCACCCTTGGAAAATCTGCTGGAAACGAGGAAATATTAAGAAAAACCAACACGAATATAGAAAAATATTAAGTTTTAATTATTTGAAGCACAATACACGCATGTGAAGTAGCTGGTACGCATGTGGGCACATTTTAGATGGACGGGCATTTCAAAATGTAAGTGACCAAGTCATTCTCCTGGGCTGTCAAGAAGACCTAAAGTAAAATGAAATTCAACCTAATTAATCAACACTCTTCAAGTGCTGTGACGTGAAGAAGGTGGAAAACACCAGTCAACCTGATTCGATAACATCCACGAAAAGAAGAAAAAGAAGAAAAAGAAGAAAACACCACCGTCGACAACTTTGATGTCTCCGAAATTGTCTTCCACCTTCTTTTTGTAGCGTTGGGAAATCGCATACGCTGCGGCAGTCGATTTTGTGGTTAGCTTATCTGCAGAACAATGTTAAATTACATCCAACACATTAAAAAAATATCGGAGGAGTTTTGTTATTTACCCTCGGAAGATATAGCTAAAACAACCAAAAAATGCGTTAAAAGACCATTTTTGATGAAATAACTTACCAAAACTTACAAAATCACTAAAAGACGGGTGCCCACAACCGAACTAATTGCGGTGCCCACAACCGAATTTGGCAGCCATTTTGAGAAGTAGTGAAAAATTTGTTCGGGGTAAACATATTGGTTGTAATCAATATTGGATCACAAAGTATAATGAATTAATTAAATAAAAATGCATTTTACTCGCCTTCTCGATGGATTCACTTCGATTTATGACACCATTTAAAATGTGTAAAAAAATTTTTGTCTTATTTTTTAAGCACAGAAAGATATATATGGTCCCAGCACAAAGCAGGCGTGTCTGTTCGACTTAGTATTTGGCACAAAAAGATCGTGGTTCCATAATGAACAAATGGCCTTAGTCAAAAAAACCCAGCCTGCTTTCTATCAAGAGATACGAAGGGGTGCCCACAACCGAACTATGCCCACAACCGAACCTTTTACCCTACCCTATCTACATCAATACATTTTCTACAATTTTTTTTATACAAGCAGTTTAATTTAATTTTTCCCCTTCATAAATGTTTAAAAAAATATATGCGACTTTGACAAGCTATATCCCCTAATCTGGACAATTTTTCGTTTAAGTATTTCGGATCCAGCTTAATTAAACAACTACCTTTAATATTATACTACTTTCGTCAAAATCTGCAATAATGTTTTTCTTTTTTTTGTCCACCTTCGACGCACTGTGCGATGCTGCCATAAATCGTGCAAATGATGAGCGTTCCTTTGTAGCATAACACGCTTTCAATGCCGTGCGACGGCGCACCAGAGTAGATATCCAATTGTTCACCTTCGACAAGTGTCATTCGGTAAGTGAGTTCCGTGGCGCACACGAATTTATGATATTTCACACATAACTTACAAGTGCAACATTAGCACATTTGCCTGTTCTGTAATCAAATTTCCTCGCTTCATGGCCAGTCACACCGCTGCGCCGCTTGACTCTGCTTCACCGCATCTTTTATTTACCCAACATTCAGAGTGCGCCTGCATGTATGCAATGGATGCGAGCGCACGACTTATTTGCATTTCCATTCGATTTGATCACGTCTTTCAATTTGAGAATCGCTCAAACGTGTCCTGTCGCAGCAAACTTGACTCCTTGGCGAGTGTTTGCCACCGTCTCGCTGCCGAGCTGTGCATTTACACATTCACACACACACACACACACGCACACACATGAATACACAAAGCACATCCAATCACACCAGCAAATGCACGTATTTTAAATGCAAAGTGCTCATTCACTCAAAATGAATGACAAATGTTTCTGCATTCGTTTGTATTTGTCGTTGCTGTCGGACGTGCAAGTGCCGCCGTCGCCAGCGGCCTTTAAGCGCAAAGAGCACAATTTCAACTTTCGCACAATGCACACAATTAAACTTTAAATAGCCAGCGCTGCCGTATAATTTATGGCAGCCGATCAGAGCGCACGAAAGCGCTGCAGCGACTGCGGTGCGAGTGAAATGCACAATCGTTATGACGCTTTTAGCAGTGCACGCACACACATAAAACGCTCATTATACTAAATACTTAATGACCCAAAAGTATGCAATGCATTTGGCTATTTGGCGCTGACGCGTTAACATCGCCGCAGGCGGTAAAAAACGCCGTCCAAAAATGTGCCACGTCACACCGCAAGTGCCGCAGTGCTACAACGCCCACAATGCTCACCGTAACGACGGCAAAAAACCGCACATAACAGCCACTAATGGCGGCGGTGCTGTCCATTAAATTGCAAAATGCCAAGCAAAGCCGCGTGCGCACCATGCACCATGCGAACGTCGGGCTCCGCCACTCGCGCGTCTTTTACTGCCCACCTTACGAGCGCGCGCACTTTGCAGCGCATTTATTGAATTGAATTATCCGCCGCCGCTGCGGCCAGCCGGGCAATGTGCCATTAAAGATTTCTTAATCGCAAATTACTAATAAAGGCAAACGCTCGTAAAGCTCGAACTCGAACAATTTCCTTTCACAAATTTGTTATTGTTATTGTGCGCACTGCCAGTCAGCTGGACAGGAGAAATGCTGGCAGAGTTATGACGTAATTTTATGCCGCGAGTCAAATGAAATTTTTAAAAAATCATTACAGTTGTTTAATTAAAATGTTCACGCAAATGAAAAATGAACTTTGTACAAAACAATAGTATTGTTCAGTGGATAATGGATATTGTTCGAAAATGTGTTCCTAGTTGGAAGAGAGAGAGAGAGAAAGAGAGTGAGGAGAGATAGTTGTAGGGCTGGAAATGGCAAACGAAAAGGTTCAAAAGAAAAAAAAAAACAGGAGTAACTATGTTAAAGAATTTTTTAAGAGTACTTCGAAAATCAATCATTATATTTAGTGCATAACATTACATATCTCCGATTCTACGTTATTTATGAAAACGATGTTTTTGAAAATTACTATGAAGGAAATGCCATACAAATAAATGAAATATACCACTACATTTCTTTTCGCACGGAGAATCAAACTTGGCAATAAACTTTTTTTTGTAATTTTTATGGGAAAATTACAAAATAAAAATAATTTTTTATTTATATTTTAAAAATCGTTTAATATAAATTATTTTTGATTTTTTCATTTCAGTCCACAACTAACAGTTTTTTTCAATTTTTATTTCAGTTGTCCTATGATAAAGTCACTGAATGATTTTATTTTTATAAATAAGAATTACTGACAGATTTTTATTGATGATTAAACAAATAAAAGTCACTGACTGATTTTTATTGATTACTTTTTTAGTCATCAATAATTGATAACTAAAATAAAAATCGAAAAAACTGTTATTTGTGACGTAATAACAAAAAATTTAAAAAATAATTGTTATTATAGAATTTTTGAAATATAAATAATGAATAACTGTTATGTTATTTGTTGAGTCATTAAATAAAAGTAAAAAAATAATTCTTAGATATTGATTTTTATAAAAAAAAAACGTATAACTATTCAAAGACGTTTCAAACCGCCGCGAATTGCTTAGGTCGGTGGTTTTTATGAAAGAAGTTTTAAGTTTTTCAATGGCTGCTCCAATGTGGCAGAATTAATGCTCATTTTAACTTATCAGAGCTGTCAATTTTAATATTAAAAGTCTTACTATGTATTTATTGATTTGTTTTTACCGACTTAAAAAAAATAACGTTGTCTTAACACAGTAGTTTTTATTATGCACGTCAAATTAAAACTGAAATGCAAGTTTTTTAAGTTTTTCTTTCTGCTTTCAAAAGGGACTCTTTTGCAATTGTGCGAATGTTTTAATACTGGAACATCTTCAAACAGATTTGAATAGAATAGTTCCTGTAGACTTAAATTTCTTTAAAATAAACTTGCTTACATTATTTTTAATGATTATGTCTTTAAAGCTATTTTTAAATATTTATGTTTGAAAATCAATAAGCAATAACTTTAAATGTTCAATAAGTCACAGTTTTGTAAGCAAATTCAAATGCGCCAAAGGAAAAAATGGGGTTAATATGGCTTGGCACCTCAGCGTCGCCTACAATAAAATGCACATTTGAAAATCATTCGCGCGCACACAGCCCCGAACAGCTCCACTGAACTGAACACAATGCAGCTGCGAGTCAGCAACGCTTCTACAATATTTACACTGGTTATAAATTTGGCGTTCCTTTGAGAATTCGAGCGCGGACGAGAACGAATGCAAGAATGTTCCATAGCAGTCGAGCGTCGAAAGCGAGCGAAAAATAAACAAAATCCTTTGCAACTCGTAAAATTTATTTACCAGCATTGCAAGTAATGAAGGTAAGCGTCTAAAGGAAAGCAAAAACATACACAATAGCAGACAAAGCAAATTCGTTTGTAGCGAAATTGTTTGGCCATAAGTAACAGCCACCGATTGCAGAACCTTTGCGTTTGACTATTCTTGCAGTCACTTTGCAGAAGAAATGAATGCATTTTGGATATAAAATAAATTTTTGCATTTTTTAGCATCGAGATGCTTAGGACTTGTAGGACTTTGGGGTCGATAAATTTTACAACAATCAGTTCAAAATATTGCCAATTTTTTTGCGGCTGACCTGTGCGACCTGCATTATTAAAAATGTATGCAACAAAATGTTGCGTTCTTTGTTAAAGTGTGAAAATCACAAAACTCAGACACAACCTTTATTTTGGTTCCAAGTAGATTCACACGAACTCGATAAAACAAAAGCAAACCAAATACTAACATGTCATGGCGTCGATGAAGATAGCAGAAGAAAACGAAGACGCAGAAAAAGAGGAAAAGGACAAAATGTGTCGATTGCAGCCGGTGGCGAAAATAAAATATCCAAGTATGAATGCTAAGTATTCCAGTTTATTGAATGTGTCAATATAAACAAACAATTGGCACACATTGTGGCCGCGCTTCAGAGTTCCACAGGCACACAGCAGCGCAAACACCCGTCGACTGCATACCTGCAAGTCGAAATCTCTGTGTGCGTGTGTGTGATTTGCGATGAGCGACGCGGACGCTCGAGGGAATTCCCACCCGGTAACAAATGTGGTAAATATTGGAAATAAAAGTCATTATTGTGGTTTCATATTTATGTCGGCCACAACAGCGCCGTCATATTAGCCATATGTGTGTGCAATAAACAAATTTCAAGCCATAAAATTTGTTGCCAACACGCCGCCACCGGCACCGGTTCAAGCAGACGCAGCACTCGGCCGAACCAACACAGCTCGCTTGTATGTGTGTGTGTGCCAACGCTCTCCTGCACGCAATGCGCCCATTATGCGTCCATTTTATTCCCCCCTCTGATCCCCCTACGTACCACATTGAGGTCGGGGCGGAGCCTTATGATGTGGGAAGTGAACTGCCATTTCTTTGGCACATAATCCGTGCCGTTGGGACACTGGTGATACGGCCGCCGGCAGGATACACAATAAATAATCCTTTTGGTTGCGGGACCAACGGGTCGGCTTTAACATCCTTGAAGCGAGCCTAAGCCTGTGCCGAATGCCTCCACACATTGGAATTCGATTTGGTTGTTATCCAGTTGTTGCTGCTCTCATTTTTTCCTCCTTGTCCCTCTTTCACTCCTTCACTGTCCTGCGTTGTATTTGCCATTGTTACTGTTGTATTATTATGCGATTATTACGTGTTTGTTGCTGCGTATTGCGGCATTTTGCGTAATAAATTTTTATATTTACGCAATCGTCCTTGTTAATCCGGTGCGAATGGGAGCACACATAACGGAAAGCACATGAGGATGTGGCCAGTAGGAAAGTTTTAGTTTGGGCAATCAATGCTACAAACATTGAGGTGTTTTCCTAACGATTTCAAAAGGAGTTCGGATTATTGTGCGAGTGTTTTAATGCCGAAACACTGAATTATTTTAAATTTATCACCAAAGTGATCGGTTAGAAAGATTGAAACAAATTATAAAAAAATAAAAAATAAAATTGTTTTTAAATAACATTAAGCTTCCCAAAAACTTTCTAGTATTAAAAAAAAAACATTTTTAATAAATATTTATGAAAAATACATACATTTTCCTGAAATGAGTTTTACAATTCTCAAACAACAAACCATGCGACAAAATTAAAAAAATTTTTCACAATGGAAAAAATAGGCGTGAAACTAGAGACCAAACAAAGTAATACTGCGTACTTAGGTTTTCATTTCCAAATCTTTTGTTCTTTTAAAAGGACTACAAAATTTTTAAGGGAACACAAAATAAAAAAACTGAGTACGCAATATTACTATATTTGGTCTCTAGTTTCACGCATATATGGATTTTTCCCGGTGTGAAAAATGCTGTCGCATGGTGTAAAAGTTATTAATATGTAGAGCAGTGGTCGGCAACGCTTACTCTTATGAGCAGCACGCTCAGCACAGGTACACAGTACGCTCTCTCAATCAGCCGTTGTTCAGGTATAATTTACACAGTGGAGAGAAATTTCATTGCGCTCACTAACACCATCTCAGTGTCAATTTGGCCGATCCCTGATGTAGGGACACGTGGAAGTTGAGTGCAGCCAATATTATATAAAACCCGTGTTAATTTGCGATCACATAAGATGTAGTTAAATGAATATTTCGATTAATTCGGTTCGGCGGTTTTTGCGAGATTCTCTGAACAAAAATACAACGCCAATTTGTGTTTTATCTAAGAGTGTTTTATATAAGAGTATAACAGTACTCTTGAGTTAATAGGTACTTATGAATATTTATTTGTTGCCATTATTTTTTTTATTCCGGGAATAATTTCCAAATGTGACACATGTGTCACAAATGTGCTTGCAACCAGGAGCGTACAGCAAAACTTGGCCATGGCACTACACTTAAAAAAAAGCATTTTGTGGTGGCGCCGCCAACATGCGACTTAATGGAAATTTACATATTTTCCCGATTTTTGGTGAAAATTTCATAAAATTTGGTTCATTGAAGCATGTTTGTGTCATCGGCACACAAATGGGCATCGAACAAAGAGCCAATATTTACTTTTGTTTTAAACTTGTTAAAACTTTTATCGAAACGATTTAATTGATGAACCTAGTTTATTCTGATTTTTCAGTTATCCGTTGCAGAGTTCGCTATCTAAAAACGATTGTCAGGACATGAATGATGACTAGGGATCGGAATTATATGCAAGTGCATATTTTTTTGGACCAAGACAGAAACTTTTTTAATTGAAAAATATAAGGAATGTTACCTCATTGCACTGCATATTTGCATATATTTGTATTTTTTGCATATTTTTGCATTTTTTGCATATTTTTGCATTTTTTGCACAGTTTTTGCATATAAATCCGATACATAATGATGACCAACGTGTTAGCCAACAGAAATCCTCGATCAACGCAGATCATCATCAACAATGTGCGTGAATTCATCAATAATCGCTCAAAATCGTAATTGTAGTTTTTAAAACTGAATTTAAGCATTTCAATAACGTAAATTTATTGCATTTTAACTGAACATTTGGCCATCTCATGGTTAGACACTCGTGTCTGATTGTTTGACTAAATGTTGCATTTTAACCATCAACCGCTCCCCGTTTTCACCTAAAGCGGCAATATGCGACTTCCACCTTTTCAAAACAAAATTTGCATTTGCCGATGAAACAAGTGTTTTGAGGACGAAGAAGCTATCAAAAATGCTTGTACCGACATTCTGAAGGACATTCCGGCCGAAGTGGCAATCTAAAACACCAAGTAGACATTCCTTTAGATCATGAAAATAGCTGTATTGAGCCTGAAGTGACCCTATTAAAAAATATTTCGGTTATACCGAAAATATTTGTTTTTTTAATTTTTTAATGTTTAAGGGTGAAAAGACCCTTTTGCTAATGTGGCAATGTACATACCACGAAAGGTGATTGAAAATGAAAATGTTTATTAATTATAGGCTATGGGGAGGGGGGCTTGGCTGCGCCCCTGCTTTCAACACACATTCAGCTCATGAATACAAAACCAGAATTAATTAGCGTGACAGACATTGAAGGCGTGGGGTTTGATTTCAATAATCAATCACGTTTTGTAATCGATTTGATGAAGTCTTATGTGTATATATCCATTACCAATTCTTCATTATCCAATTAGTGACTAAAAATAATATCGCCAACTGAGTTGCAATTCGGTATAAGCGTGGCACAGCACAGCTGCTGAGTTCACCTATAGACTTTATTATACCCGGTCTGTATGGATTTAAAAATATAATTAGTTGCGATCAGTTTCACTTAAGGAACATTCATTTCCATTCAGCTGTCAACAAAATGGTAGAGGGAATGGTTTCAGTTAAGATTTCGGAATACACCTTAAGCAAAAACTGGAACAAAATGGGCATAGTTTTTCTCAAATGTGGCTCAGTGATTAGTAAATACATTGAACTGTGATCTTGGGGACTGTGGTGAAGAATACCGACTCAAGTATTATATTGAACCAGAACCCTTCTTTTTTAAGACCGAATAAAATGACAGCATGACAAGGGTAAAAATTATTGTATAAGAAAAAGCTCCACTACTCGAAATATGTAATGCTTTAGGTTCATTATTTTCGTGTGCAGATATAATTGAAATGGCTGCGAAAGAACAGGTCTCAGTCTCGTCATCGCACAGTTGTCAATTTTAAATTTGTTATCGTTTTGCTATATAAATCTGTTCTTTAAACGAGATAGCAAAAATAAGATTTGCTTTACGGTTTGACACACAAATTTTAAAGTCTCAGAGTTTTCTTTAACCGGTGACAAACATTTTTGCTGTTTGGTAACATTATACAATTTTAACGACTTCTGTTGCGATTGTTGGAGCAAAGAAAAAGAAAAAACTGCTAATGTGCATTTCTGACCAGAAAGAGACACAAGCTCCAACGCCCCTCGCTCTACACCAGCCTAACCTAACTTCAAACGGATGCCTGATGCCTCGCAGAGAGATAGCGAGGGTCTTATTGCAATTTTCGTAATCCCCCGCAACGTAAAAGGGGGAGTCGGGCCTTCCATATGTGGAATTGTTGCTTTCGTTGTGTTCTTAAGTGAGCTCTTTCAGGAAAACACTTCAACCCAATTTAACGTTTTTAATATCATTTAGATAAAATTACTTAAATTAAAAAAAATTAAGAAAGAAAGGATTACGAATTTTTACAATCGAAAGGAAAAAAAAATATATTTATTAGATAGTTGAATTGCCTTCAAGAAATGAATGAAAAAAATATTACCTAAGAATGTTGTAGTTGTAATTCAGAGTATGAATAAATATTAAAACCGAATCAATAACATACGCGGAGTTGTTCATTTTCTTCTATTTGTTCATCTTGAGTCTACCGGATATATCTCACAGACTAATCACTAATTAAGAGTTCAAATAAACTGTTTAAAGTATTAAATAATTAATTTAATTAATCTTGATCTATACGTATGTATATCTAAAATATATAACTAAGTCGGAATAAGCCTCAAATAAACGAGTGTTGTTGTATGGCAATTTTCCGATTCAATTTGCGCATTGGGGGTTTTCTGGTTCGTGCAACAGCTGCAGCCGCCGCTTCACTCGTGTGGCACAACAGTGTAATGCGCCGGTGTGGGCATGAGAAATATTTATGGAGCACTTTCAATCGTTCAATGCGATGCAATAAATACTTCATGCACGCCGCACACTCCACACGCCGCTGTGAATTTAACCTTTTGCGCTGCCAACGCAAACAAAGTGTTGTTTCCCGCCGCAGCGCTGAGGAATCACATTGAAACGTTTGTGCAACACTGTTGCTGCCAAGCACTGCTCGGCATAAATTAGAGCAGAAAATTGAAACGAACAGGAAAATTATTAGCTGCGCTGCAGTAATCACAAAACATTCGTTTTTTCGGCCGCATGGAGACAAGAAACCTACACTGCGCCGCGCACACAGATGCATTCACGCGCACCGTTCGAAGCGATTGTTGCCTACTCAAAGCGCCACTCGCGGTGCTTTGCTGCAGCAGCTCGGTTGCAGTTTGATTCGACGCGAAACGAGCGCCACCACCACCGACATGCAACTCCGCCTGCACGCGATGCAGCAAATTCGCTTTGAGACACGCGAAATTGCTCACTTGTGTGATGCAGCGCGCTGGGCAGCCGGCCAGACGCGGCAAGTGCAGTTGCGGCCAAATTTATCAACCCAGTGCTGCAACTAGTCAACAAACACTGGCCAGCAGCGGTGTTGATATGGCCGTTGTTTTTGTTGTTTTTGCTGGCTGTTTGGTAGTGCCGGTTGCTGCTGATGCGATAATCGCAGCGTTAGTGTAGTGCACCGAGCGCTTCCAGCAACGCTACGTAAATGCGGTGGCTATCTGTTAAACGCCGCAAAGCGCCGGAAGCGGAAATTGTGGCATTTTGTTGAGAGTCTCTGTTTGTTGCATGTGTCACGCTCGGGCTGTAATGCGCAGCGGTTTTGCTACAAGTAGTGCAAATTCATTTAAACCGATGTTTCGTTATCTGCAATAACATTTTCTGATGATTGTAAAGTTTGTAAAATTCATTCACTAAATGAATGAGTCACTTGTCACATAGAAGTTCACATATTTTCTTGATATTATCAGTAATATGCATAAACATATTTTGAACTTTTACTATTTTGTAATACTTAAACTTTAACTACTTCCAATGTGAAACCTTTGCGACGCGCAAAAGTTAAAAATCGGAAAAAAAATTTAAATAATAAATAAGTAAATTTCGACAAATAATTTAGAGCTGCAGCTTATTTTTTACAATAAAAAAAATTAAAAAATAATATATGAGTAAATTCAAACAAATAATTTATAGTTGCAGTTTATTTGTTTTAGTAACAGTAACATAAGTAGCGATGCTTTTAGTTTGGACCTCTTTTAATACATATTGCTGCCTGATACATCACATCAGTCCTAGTGTTGGAAAACTTTTACATCAGAACTTAAAAATTAAGCCACAGCAGATATAACACCGTGCGACAACAAATTTTACACACGAAAAAATCTATATAGATTTCGCGAAACTAGGGGCCAAATGCAGTAAAACTTCAGAGAGAAGTATTAAATTCTTTTTATCCTAAACTAATATAGTTAGAAGGACGAATTTCAAAGATGTGGTAGTGTACATATTAGTCCTTCAGATATATTTTTTTCCAAAAGATACTATCGGAAATTTCCAAGGATATTCATGCATAAAGTTTTAAAAGGACATTTTCAATACCTCTTGGTCCTTTTGCATCAAAACATAAAATTTTTTAAGATTCTAAGAATTTTTCCCTTTCATTTGATGCCAATATTGTTATTCTTCAGGGTGCTAAATTTTTAAAATAATTTTTTGAAATAAACATGTCCTTGCAATTTCAATGTTCTTTTAAATGAAATCTTGACGTCATAGAGGAAAACTAAAAACGCAGTTTTACTACATTTGGCCCTTAGTTTTTCAAGTATACCGATTTTTTCGTATGTTTTGAAATTTGATTTTTGTCGCACGGTGTTATAAACAAAAGTTGATTTAAAAGATAAATGATTAAAAATGTATGATCGAAATTGTATACAATTTATTGTGCTCAACCAGAATTTGGGTTCTTAAAGCTTTTATGTATTTTTATGAAACAATTTTTTATTAATTTTAAAATGTGATGTAGAACATTTAACATATTCCACTCCCAGTGCATTTGACATATCTTCCTACAACACACACATATTATATATTACATATTTATGCACATCGCTACATATGAGGAATTATGGTTTTCTGATGCTTCTGCATCCGGCGATTCAAACACTTTCAAAATGACGAACTTTTAGGCACGCAGACCGACATCTGCGCTCACCAGCCAAACCACATCTGTGTTCATTGTCATACATGGTGAAACATCTTGAGCGCGTTAAGGAAATAACCGAAAGCATTTCCTGTCATTCGCAGCAAGTTGAGAGCAACAAATGCCAAAAGCAGCCAGTCAGCGCCATGGGGATTTTTCACTGCTGCTGCTGCTGCCAACGCTACCAGTGTCACTGTTGCTTCCGCCGATGTTGCTGCTGTTGCTGTTGCGATGTCGTTGCCGTTGCGGCCGTTAACAAAGCACAGCCACAGTGCCGAATGTGTGGCTGTGGCTGCGGGTGCGAGTGTGTGTGTGTGTGTGTGCGTGTCAATGGCACGCGGAGCAAAGTTGCGAGGCGCCAATTGTGGTGTGTTGTGTTTTGATGTCTTGTGGCGAGGTTGAGGTTGCAGCGCTGCCGACTGCTCGGGGTGGGCACGAGGTCATCGGGTCGCACGGAATGTCATCATATTTACTTGTCATGAGGCGGCGCACTTGCTGCATGCGCGTACTTGCTGGGTCGCGTAGCCGACCCGGACCCGCAACCCGCTCAGGAGTTTTGTTTTGATTTGCTTTCGTTTCGTTGTTGCTGCATTGCTCTCGTTTTAATTTTGTAGCATCTTCTTCTTATTCTTCTTCTTCTGTTATCATTGCGATTTTGTGAAGGATTTTCCGATTTGCCTGTTCTCTGCTTGGACTAGTGTGGCTTCAAGTCGTTCACGCTGCAGGCAATAAGCAGCAAAGCGAAAATTGCGCTGACAATGTCTGGTGGGGCAGTGTGTGACAGTGTGTGTGGGGAAAAAGTCCTAAAGCCATTATTTAAAATATGTCACATGGTGTTGCCATTTATGTACATATGTATGTGTGAATGTATATGAATGTGTTCCTAGTGTGGATGGACTAGAACGAGCGGGAGGGGTAAACGTTCATATTTGTCACTATGCTGAAATCGGCACGCAAAAGAACAACAACATAAGTGAGATCAGAGCACTGGAACGTCTTATTCTCGTAGTTGCAGCGCTGACAAGAGAGTCGTTGTCGCTGCGGCAAGTGAGAAATATCTTTGCTGATTCGTTTTATTGTGGTAGTCGTGGTTGTTGTGGATTTTATGAAAACCCGCTTTTCGGCTCATTGTGTTTAGGTTCCCTTCTCTTGTGTCTAAGGCGTTCAATTACAAAGCATTTTGTATGCCTTGAAATTTCGGAATTTAAAGTCGGCCATTCTGGGCTCTGAAGTCGCCGTAGCTGATCTGGATAGTGCGTTCGACTGCGAGTCTGTAATGGGTCAACATCAAAATTCAGAAAACAATATGTTCTTTCAATGACTGCCGTTTGAGCAGGAACTGAAAAACCTCTGAGAGTAAAAATGGCTTTGAAAAAGCTTTTTACTAGCTCTGGGAGGTCAGTTCCATTCGTCTACAAATTTGCGCTCACAACACTATAAGTGGTGGAAAACTAGGCCAACCATGCCATTTATAAATTCTGGATTCAGGACATTTCAGCAGTTTTCGTAAAGCCATGGCATTCTTTCTCAGCGGAGGATTATGAAAGAAAAAATATTTTCATATGAAGTTTTTCTGTTAAACTCCCTTTAAGAAAACACCAAAGCGTGAAGGGAATCTTTTGAATTTATGTAATTAATTTCAACTGTTGAAAGGCGCTTTCAGGCTCCACACCGGTTGGAGAAGTAAACGTAAATAATTCATATGAAAAAACAAAATGCTCACAGCTTTAAAGTTTCACAGCTTCTTTGCGACTACTGGAAAACGCTCACATCCCGGTATTGCGGAAAATCGGGATTCAGGATTCCAGCATTGAATGCCTTAGTGCGCACATGCCGATAAACTCGTCCATACGCACAAGCAACAATATAAACGATATAAAATATTTTTATTACGGACATGGGTAAACGAGCACATGGCCGTGTGGCGCTTATGGCCGTGTAAAGTATGCAAAAATAAATTGAAAAAGATTCTCCGATATGATAATGTTTATGAATTTCAGCTTTGCGCTTCTATCGAGGCGCACACGGCCTTAGCCAACATGTTGCTGGGAGCCGATGAATAATAAATGTGGCAAAACAACAAGCAAATTCCAGCATTATGTCATTGTGCGCCATTTCGTGCACAAATACCAATATTCGAGTGAGAACACAGCCCATTTCAGCCAACGATGCGGCAAGCTTTCATAGAATTTGATAAAATATGGGAAATGTGGAAATAATATTTTTACATATTTACTTGCAACCTGGATACAATCTACTTTAAATGCACTAATTGTCAACGCGGTACGATAGTTGTTTGCCGATAGCCGATAGTAGACCACCGTCTCCACTAGCAGCGCCACCCACCGAACTTAAATATCTGTTCACGCTCTGTGCTCAAATTTGAATGTCATCGACATTGGCAGTTTCGCCACATCTTGACAACTTTGTGGTTGGCGAAGGCAGCTTTGATACGCAGTAAACTGCTATTGATGTTGTTGTTGGCACTATACCCTACTCTGGCGTTGCAGGGCAAATACATTCATGTTGAATTAAAGTTTGTAATAATTTAAAGAAAGCGGAGCTGCACTACAAGTAAAAGTATTAAAAGTATGCAATGTGATCAGACTACCGCTAAATTTGTGCCCATGTTGGTACCGAGAAGTGCCTGACCGAAACCACTTTATGGGTCAAAACCGAGTTTCGGGGTTTTTTTAATATTCGGCCGAAACCGAAATTAAAACTTTCTAGTTGAAATGAAAATCACGGCAGTCGGCCGAAACTGAAACCGAAACCATTTATTTGGGCCGAAACCGAATATTCGGTCGAACACTATTACCGAGTGATCCATTTCAAGTTTACTCAACTGGCAACTCTGTAAATTATAGTTGTCAATGATGAAAAGCGCATGAAGTATTAGCCAACAATTTACGGAAAGGATCACTTAACCGCCAATTAGCGCGTTCGAGTTGTTCAATTGTTCTATCAGTAACCATAAGAATTCTCAAAGAACTGTGAACCATAGAATTCTCAACCATAAGAATTCTCAAAGAACTGTGATCGCCGTTCATTGGAAGATCTACTAAGTGAACATTTCATCAATTTGAAACTTGAAGCACTGAGTCGCGACTATTGCGGTATAAGTGGCCAAAGTTTTGGAACAAAAAATTCGTCGGCGTTCAAAAAGTTTGGGGTTTTCTTATAGTTTATCGTATAAAATTTAGTTAGCACACAAGCGGATTCAGACAAATATTTTGGGGGGTTTCAAAAAGTAATTCTTAAATATTCATAAAATGCCCCAACCAACCCCAAACCCACTAAACCCCTAAATCAGCCCCTGTTAGCACAAGAACTAAAGCCCAGAGCTAATCGACAGCCAATAAATTGCGCTGATTGTTTGTTGGAGCAGAGGGAATGCTGATCTTTTTTGTCGAATGACACTTTTGTTGTCTAATACTACCAAATTAAACAATTATCAAATAAAACAAATTACAAAAAAAATGCGGAAATAAACTCGTATGTCATTCAGGATGCTTAAATCGTTTGTTGCCTATTGTGGTTAGGGTTTCAATTTTTAAAACGATGAAAGTAGGATATTCACATTCAGCGCTTTGAGTGTATGATAACCGATTATTTTTGGCAGCACTGCAATTTAATTTCGAATAAGCATACAAACAAAAATCAGATGACCGGAATCATTAGTTCTACTCTGCCAATGTAGGGCATGTTATGTAGGACCAGGACGACCGCACTACAATGCACAGCAAAAACAACACCGCCAACAATAGGGAAACCCAATAACGAAGCATAAAATATTTCACACTCACTTGAGTCCATTGTTAGTTGCCAAGTTGTGCAAAGTCGATTGTGCTCAGCTATGAACATTGTGGTTGATACACAAGTACGGAACATTATCGGTGCGGAAGTAGTTGTTGTTATTAGCAACACTTTACTGTAGGTAAACTTTATGTTTTTAAATAGAGTCGCTTGAAGTTTTGTTATTTCGATTGCCGTGTTTAGTGGTTAGTTCTTTAGAAGTGTAGTCAGTGTTTCAAGCCTCGAATCAATATTTTACAATCTTTTTGGCAACATTTTATCTTCATCTTCATACATTTCAATATTATGCATAATTTTATTGAAATGGTTTTACAAATTGTTGTACAAGTCAATAGAAATCATCAAGATTTATTTTACTGCCTTCAAAGGCTCCATCTGGTTTATACTGTTAAACCCAATTTTCGTCCTTACATTTTTTTAATATATAAGTTTGAAGAAATGAAAAACTAAACAGAGCTAATGAAATAGCATGGCAAAGTAAAAATTGTGTATATTAGTGCTATTAGTAAAAATGTTCGAAAAATGTTTAAAAATTATTTTGACTGGCCAATGCAGGCGCACTTGGTTTCACTGAATTGTTCCCAAAATAAAACACTTTGAATTCTTCAATGCAGTTCACCACTAGTAGTCACTTGTTTCCGCATTCGTCTACATATGTATATCGATTTTACCGTTGCACAATCAATTTAAAACAAATGGGCAATGAGTAATAATTTTTAGATCGACTAATTTTTGAATAAAATATTTACAAATTTTTAATTATTGTTCAAAGCATACCGAAAAAGTAAGAAAATTGGCATTAATTGGTCAAAATATGCAATACGGGTCGTATACGTAATTTTAATTTAACATTTTAATGCATTTTAAAAAGTTGAACGAATTGATTTGGAACAATTAGAAGACCACTTCAACACTTCAACAAATGTGATTTCTACACAAGAGTAGTGAGTCCCTGAGGTGACGAATGGGTTTAGTCTGACAAAGTAGATTCTTAATTTCCTAGAAAATATAATTGCAAAAGAGTGTATCACTCTAGTGTGGGCATTGATAGACTTTGTTGGCACTCATGAACTTTTCAACATCTAATAGTACATATTCACACTCACTCACGAACATATATACTCACTCATACATTGGGCAAATAGAGCTTAAAAGTTAAGCTCATATGCAAACATGCAAAATGATTTAAAACTTTGTGCCACAATTTCAGAAAAAAAATACAAATACAAAATACGCTTCTGGATCTCACACAAAGGAAGACGGCGAAAGGCAAAGGAAAATATAATCATTTTATTGAAAAGTTTGTGTTCGTAGGCAATGCTGGTGCACTGGTGGATTTGTATGTGGTGTGTTGACGGCGGAAACAAAAATCAGAACGTCTCTAATGCGAGTGAGCTACAAAAAGCGCAGCTGCTGCTGTTGCAAAACTTTTCGATGATGTCGTCTGCTTGTTGCTGTCGCTGTTGTTGTACCTCAAAAGTCCCAGCCCATTCGTCGCTTGCACACGAACTCAACTTTTGTTTTGTTTGAGCTTTCGCTTTTGTTTCTGTTTTTGTTGAGCTGCATAAAATAAAATTAAAGTCGAAATAAAACAAAATAAAACTATAAACAAATAAAACAACAATTCTTCAAATCTCAAGTTTAAGTCAAAGTGTATGCAAAGAGGCAAAGCGCCTTACTGGCACCAACAACACACGAACCCACCGAGAACACACGGCGTGCGGTCATGGCAGCCGTTCCTCCCGCACACACTAAGATCCATTGGAAGCACATAGCGCATAGCTGTCACACTCCTGCGGTCCTCGCAGGATGTTTTGCATACAAAGTAACTGACTGGCTGAAAGCGTTACAGTTGGTTATTTATGCGCACTCTGCGCTGCTCTAATTGAGATAAAATTCGCTTAAATGCGTTTTTGACACAAGCAGTCCGCACCCCAACCCCACTGCGCACTGTACACTGAACTCGGGTGCACGCCCAGTGGCACTGGCGCTGTTTAGTTGCCCATTGAAAAATTTCCTCAAGTGAAGTCTTGTAACTCGGCATTAGTGCTCCTCTGGCAAACGCATGGCCGTCGTAATAAAATCGCCTTGTTTATGCTGCAAAGACGTACGCGGCCACCAAAGATGTGCGTAAAGTCAAAGAACAAAGTGGCTGAAAACTGGCAAAGATGGTTGTGTTGGGTCGCGACAGCCTGTTGGCATGTTGAGCGGAAGTGAGTGCAGTGCTTTCATGCGAAGCTTAGCAGGCAGCGGAACTGGAAACAACTTCTTATGCGTGTAGGCGCCGCCACGGTACCCCGAAGAATGCAAGCGATGTGGCACAAAGCCAAATTGTTGCGCATTAATTCCCTATGCGGGGCCGCTCTGTAAGCGCGCTACTTATTTGACATGGAAGGTAATAGTTGACATTGCCATAAATACGGGTTAGAATTACTTGGGACCATCAACAATCAACGGTTTGGTTTGACTCGGATTCAAAAAATTCAAAAAATTGTATAACAATTTTCATCGATTCCTTCCGGAATTACTTGATGATGATTACAATGACTACATTGTAAAAGTCATTGTTGAAAGTCATTGTAATTTCATTGTATTTTCATTCAGGACCCTGTCTTCACATCCTTTCCCTGCGTGCTGCCTCGTATTAAAATTGTATACGTAATGGTTTAAGATAGATAATCTGCAGGGGAGACTTTTAAGTAATAAAAAGCGCCCCAAATTCTAACAACTCTTTTATTTCCAAATAGATACATACATAGTTTTGCCTGCGGTGCTTTGGATTATATTTATATGCACACATGTCCTTTTTTACTCATTCTAAACATATTCATTTTTCCTTCATAAAATATTCAAATAGCTTCCTTCTGACGCAAATGTGCTTCTTTTTTAGATTTTTTTCCTAAAGCTAATATGTTGAAGTAAAAAGTTTGCGAACCTTGTTCTTATGTTAACTTTAATGTATTTTTTATTGAAATATGATAACAAATATAAACATCTCACAGTGCTTCAAAGTAGAACAAAAATATACAATTTCGAAACAAAACTGTTGTAACAACAAAATTGTTGTAATTTTAAAGGTAATACAACTATGGAACAAATGTTCTCCGGTAGAACCAGCGTGTTAGTTATTCTTAATTTTTTCCCTCTAAAGCCAACTTTTCATGTTTTAATCTCACTTTTTTCTTTTTATTCACTTCGTTTTTCCGCTTTTTCTTCTCATTCACTAACGGCCCAAGTCAGTGTTGCCAGATCGGGAGATTTCCTCCTAGATGATTTTTGGCCTTTTAGGAGAACTTTTAGGAAGAAGAATTGTTTAGGAAATTTATATTTTATGTTACGGGAGACTATTGGATAACGAAGTATGATGTATTGGTATATGTATTGGGCACACTGGCAACAAATCATATTTTGTCAACTATTTTAATAGTCAAAGCACCCTATTGGGTTAAAAATTTGTAAGCTTGCAAAATGTAAGCTCGTTCTATATATCGTTCTCACTTATTGCTGAAATCCCACCAAAAATGACACTTTTTATTTAATTCATTTGTTATATGTTTTGTTTTTGTTAAGTTCTCGTTGTTATGCTGAAGATGAATAAAAAGGCTACAATATAAAAAATATATGTAGGTATATATTTTTATTGTTTGTGAAAAGTTTAATTCCCTTAAAATTACGCAAATTATACAAAAATATTTAGGAGATTTTTTAACTTTTGGGAGAAGAAAGGAAGAAGAAAGTAATTTTAGTTATCTGGCAACACTGGTCCAGGTGATGGGGCTGCTATCTCCTCTAGGAGAACGCCTATTTATGTGAAAGTTTATTACTGGGTTGTGTAGAGCGCCCACTGTGTTTTGTAGCTTTCGTTCAGTAGTTGTTCCCCATCTTATTAGCACGTTTTCAATTTAATTCCTATTTAATTGCTTGCGCTTCTGATTGAAATACTGGTTAGTATGGGCTCAGTTAGTACTGAAGACTTCTCTACTGCATTGGCTATACCGAGTTGCAGCCCAATTGTTCAACTTCTCCGCCAATTATCGAGCTGAATCGACCAGAGAGTGAATAGTTGGACACACCTACATACATAAATCGGTAATCTTGTTCTCGCCTTCTTTAGCCTTTTCAGTTTTTCTACCAAAGTCATGTTACATTGGCCCCCAGTGCGAGATAACAAAAAGTTGAACAAGACGCCGCCAACGGTACCCGGAAGCCCGATAGTCGAAGACCTGCACATGCGAATAAGTATGAATGAACACAGCCGTAGACATGTCAGGGCGGCAAAAATATGATGCTCATGCACAGGACGAGGGGTGGGCGCACACACTTTGCACGCTGCTGGCGCGGCACATCTGATGCTGATGACGGACGTGACAGCTGCACAATGAACCGAAATGAATGAGCCAGACGAGCAAACAATTCGAGGCGTGGGCACCCATTGCGGTGGCACTGCGTTGTAGCGACGAAAGAGGAGAGCACTGGCAGCGAAACAAATGATTTTATTTGAGTGCTGACCTACAGCAGGCGCAGTGTTTGTGTTTGAGTACGTGTGTTTGTATTTGTTTTATACGTTGTTATGCCTTAAATTTCATTCACACGTTTCCACTCTACCTTCGCGCCCGTTATCGCTTCCGCCCCCTCCCTATGCTGCTTGCGTACGCGTACTTCATTTTGATCTTGTTTCGCTTTATTTGGTTTCTGGCCTGTGTGTGTGTGTGTTTGCATAACTTAAGGCGCAGCGCCATGTAACACATTTCGAAAGTTTTTAGGTTTCGTTGTGCCTGCGTGCGCGCCGCTGTTGTTGTTGTGGTAGAAGCGTTTTTTCTAAATTTTTTTTTACTTTTGTGCTTTGTTAGGAATTTTGTTGTTGTTTGGTTGCGGACCACAGGTGGTCAGGCAAAATGATGTCAAGAATTACAATTACTGAAAGTCAGGACCGTGCAGTGGAAATTAATGAAAAGCTCATGAGGAGTGATTAATGAAACGCTGCAAGAGCGGGAATCGAGGTGCAAGCAAGCGAAACGGATGATGAGGTGACGAGGGGGTGCACAGTTTGCTAGCAAAGTGCCAGTGCAGATTGTGTTCAAGGACATTTGCTTAATGGCATTTAAATGTGGCGCAGTGTGCAGGCAGTTCGTGCCGCTGTTACGACTCCTCAATGTATGCCACAAGTTTTCAGCAAACGCGTCGGTGCGCAGCGTGCAGCTCCGCACTGCGTGACTCTAAACTTTTCCGCATTAAAATCAATTTGAACAAGTTGTCAACGCATTTTTTCGGCCCCAGTCGCCTAATGTGGTTAATTGTGTCGTTGGGTCGACAACGGCGGCAAAGCATCAAGAGTGGCACAATGCGTCTGTTGTTGTGGCAGCGCAAATATTTGTTGCTACCAAATAACGGCACTTGTAATAATTTCATGCGAAACAGCGCAGCAACAATTACGCGCAGCAGTCAGACCGTGTACCATCACTTGGGCCATCAAGGTCATCAAATGGTCAAATATTTGCGTGTCCCTCTTTTAAACGTGATCCAAATATCTGTGCACACTATATTCGGCAACTCTTGCGCTCAAAATGGAATCCATTATCTAAAGCGTGAGTGTCTATGTTCAGCTGTCTGGTTTATTGTTTGCCTAACAGTGGGTCTTAGGATTTGTCTGTCTGCATGTACATCCAGCAGTATATCTGTCCATCCACATATCACTCTGTTCATCAGCATGTCTACTTGCCTATTATCTGACTGAAATAAATTCTGCCTGTGTGCTTGTCTAACTGGGAATTAGCTTAGCTTTCTGTCTATCTCTCTATGTATACGTCTGTCTATCTGCCTATAGTTTACATATCTGTAAGACTACCTATCTATCTGCACATATGAGTGCTTGCCAGTCTGTCTATTTATCGGTTATCTGTCCAACTGTCTGTATTTTTATGTTTCTATTTATTGGTCTGCCAACTCTCTGCTTATTTAATTATACAGTAGTAACTGTAAGTCAGTCTATTTATTCGTCTCTTTTTCTGTCTGCCTGTATTTCTTTTTCTCTACCTTTGTGTATAACTATATGTGACTCTGTTCGTCTCTCTATTTGTTTATCTGCCTTTCTATCTATCTGTCTGTGTTTTGTTTGCAACTGCAAATCACACACTCACAAATTACTTAGTTCACTAATACTGACTGTAGGCGCTGCCTCATGAAATTATTGCCCTCAACATATTACTTTGTTTTGTTCACTTTTCTTTAAACATGTCTATGATTACGCAAACAAAATGCTTGAATTTATTATTTGTGCCAACTCAAGCCGAAATCTTAACATGTGCCAATTGAAGCCTTCGCTTTAAGTTCACATTCCCTACCACCGAAAACACCAGCTGGAATTAAATGTGACTCATACGCCTCCGATGGCTTCGCTCACACACACAACCGAAACACATGACCGCACTCAACCAACGAGAAATGTGTGTGTGTGTTTGTGTGCTGATAATTCATGTCGACTTGGTGTGCGAAAGATAAATTCGACTTCAAATATTTCAACTCAGCATGCGGCGGCGGCGGCGAAAGAGTTCGGCGCTAAGCTACTGCAGCTAAGAAAAATTACACATATTTGCAGATATTGAAAATAAATTTCAATTTTTATGCTGAATGCGTTTTCGGGGTCTTTTTGGGGTTTCTCTTTCATGAAGGCAGCAACGCGGCAACTTTATCGACTCTTCCTGGATTTGGGACATATTGGCCAGCAGACACATTGCATATTTATGGATTCGATTTCGGCCTGAACTTCACTCGTCCTGAAAATACATTTGTGTTTGTTTGAAGGGAACATAAAGTCGCACTGCTGGGTAAGAAAGTGCGTAAAATATGAAACTTAATATTCTGACTGTTGAATTTCCTGGTATTATATACATGCAGCGTTTGACAAACGTCGGTGCGCATCTACCGAAAAATCAATTCTTAGCTGGCACTCTTCATTTGTCACACAAATGTGCTTCACTTTTAAGTAAAAATAAGTGTGTATTTTATGCTTCCATAACTTTGTCTCGGTTCTTGGTGTTAGGGTGTTTCAAATGAAATTTGTTAACTGTTGCATGTAAAACAATAAAATCGATGCGTGATCCGGTGAATGACTTCATTACAATCCCATATACATATTTAGCAGGTTTCTGAATAGTGTACAGAAGCCACATGGAGCTGTTAGCTTTCTTTCTTCTTTTTACTTACCTAAGTATTTTCTGTATAGCCGAACGAGTTATATGCTGCTGAACGTATGTATATATAAATGTACATACAAATAAATTCAAAAAGAAACAAAACAAAGATTTTGGTCAATGGCTTCTCTATTTTCAGAAACTCAATTTTTATAGTTCACATATTATAGTTTTCTATAAAAGTAAAAAATTAGCAGTTCACCTTTTTATGAACAAAAATATCGTCGTTTATATGAACAGTGAAATTAGTTTCTACCAATACATTTTTTACATCTACATAAATATACATAATACATATATGTTTGGTTAACATTAATTTACAAATAAACTCAATCAAATCGCTTAGACTGAAACAATTTAAATTTTTTGGCACAAAATTGACTATTTGGGGTTCGTTTTATTTACTAATGTAAATGTAAACTTAGCTTAACCCGTTCAGACCAAGTGCACTCGAATATGCAGGTGGTTTAACCCTGGAATTCTAATCTTATTTTGCAACTGTCAAACGCTACGTTCGCGATGTTAGTCAAATATAGCAGAATTAGTGTTCCAGGGTTAATACCAAAAGATCTTTAATGTACACTGTCGTATATTCTAGACCATTTATGGAATAGATAAATATATATTTTTTAAGAGATATATTAAAATATGTAAAAAAAATAAAACAAAAATTTATAAAAACATATCTACATATATTTTACTAAAGTTATGCATCTATGGGGTTCAATCGTATAAAATTAATAAACTGATGCACCGCTCTGAAAGGGTTAAGACATAACTCTTGATGTATTCATTTGTTTACTTGCTATAATAATACAAATTGTACATTCTGGATTATTGTAAGACAACAAAATTGGCTTTTCAAACATTTTTACATAGTAAAAATGTCAAAAGTTCCAACAGTTACTTGGACATTCCTCTTCTGTTGATTTTTGGTATCTCAACGCCCCACCGCTGCTTCCTCCTACCCACTTAGAGGCCGAATGCACGCACGAATGGACACAAATACATGTTGAAGGCTCGCACGGCGACTCCTCAAACGAAACTTTCCTGACGCGTCAGATTGAATTTGGGGCCGGACTCACGTTCCGGATCGCCGACACCAGCGCCGCTGCCCCGCTGCGATTCCTGATCGCGCTCGCGACGCTGCGCCTGCAGTAATTGTCGCGCCAACACCGAAATATCCCGACTGTGGCTGCTGTCCAACGGCCATTGTGCCTGTTCGCCGCCGCCCAGAAGCATGGCTTGCCGAAAGAAGGCGGGCACGCGATGCTGCTCCAGCAGCTCGCCGCCCAGACTGGACTCGTGCACCAAGTGCGTCAGTGTATGCAGAATCGCCTTGACGGTGCGACGTTGCGCGTCGCTTTCGGCACGTGAATTGTAGCTCTTATAGAATTCCGCTTGGTATGCGGACGTGATGAAATTTATGATGCTGCCATTCGCCAAATGACTGTGGCACTTCTTGTTCAGTGACATATTGTGTAGCATGGCGGCGACTTGCTCCTGCAGGAAAAAGTAAAACAAGAGAGAGAGAGAACTTAGTCAAAAAAGCAACTCCGCTTTTCGCACAGAAACATCAACCGCCCGCAAACGGTTCGAATCGTTCGAGCCGCATGCAAGAAAATGAAAAATCCGTTAACGGAAAGCAACGTGGCCAAGATTGAAGAAAAATTGCCCTACAAATGCAGAAATAAATTTTACGAGCACCTCTGCTGCTCCGCCGCGCATCCCTCAAGGAAGGCGGCCTTAGATGTTCAGTGCGAACGCTCCACGCGTGTGCAGCCGCCGTGCTTTAAGCGGCCGTCCGCGCAAATGTTTTTGCAAATGCTTTCAATAAAATTAGAAATTGCAGTTTTAGTGGTGGCTGCCAAGTGATTTATGGGCTCGGGCTAAGCACTATCAGTGGTCGCGACTCCACACTCACTTTCGCTTGCTTGTTTGCTTACTCGCCGCCCGCTTTGTTGGGCTATAAATAGCATAAATTCGAATACGAAATTGATTTCTGTCGACTCATTTGAGGGACATTTTGCGCGCTCAAGTGTAATGGGCTCTTCTCAGTGACTAGGAACAGACTGCAGATGTGGCTGTGTTATTGTGTCGTCGCTTTTGGTGTGCACCTTCTTGGCTAATTTCAACAACAACACACAACAATGGAAGGCAATGTGCACGAATAGACAAAACAATTCCAACAATGCAGGTAGCATTTATGGCAATTTTGATACAGAATCTGTAAATTAAATTATGGTTTTAAAACGGGACGGGTCAAACATGACGTTTATAAATTCTCAAAGAAAGTCACAAAACCATAAATTTTGCTAATTCTGAAGCTTCGACTCCGCAAAGTCTACTACAGCAAAAAGTCGACTACTTACGTATAAGAATATGGTAACTCCATCTTCGCGACGCTCTATGGCTTCGATCAGCTTGAAGATTGCCTCATTGGACATGATCGAGTAGTGCGAGGTGACCTCGATACGGCTGAGGTTGTTCAAAGCCGCCGCACAGAGCAGCAACGTCTGCGCACAGCTGCTGTTCGCTATTAGCTGCATCAGGCCCTCGACTATGATTTCGGCGCCGTCCTTCAGGCCGCCCACCCGATGTTCGGGCCCGTGCCAGGCGGCAGTGATCTGCGTCAGCAGCGACACCGCCTCCCGTCGCTCGATGTCACCGCGCTTCAGCTCGCCCGCACGCTGCTGCTTGCCCGGCACTTGGATGATGTCGCGCACAATTTCAATGCCGCCGCAAGCACCCAGCTGCGCAATGGCCGCCGGCACACAGCAAATGGTGGCCAAGGCGCGCAGTGCCAACGCCCGCACCGAGGACAACTTGTGCTCGAGACAGACGACGAGCAGCGCGCGCACCGCCTCGTTCTGCACGAAGGCGTCGGTAAGCGAGGCGAAGCCCTCGTAGTCGATGTTCATGAGCGTGGCGATCATGTTGATGTTGGCGCGCAGCATCAGGTCGCAGCGGCCCTGCTCCACGCTCTGCACAATCACGCGCACCATTCGCTCGAAAACCAGCCGCAGACCGATGAGCAGATACCGCTTCAGCACGTGTACGTCGTCCAGAAGCGACTCCAGACTGATGTAGTGCTGGCGCTCCAGCGAGTAGTGCGTGTCCTTGGTGATGATGCGTATCTGCGCGATGTTCTCCTCGTACCGCTTGCGATCCAGGCGCGAGTCGCCGAAGAATACTGTTCGCCGCTCGAGCATTCGGCTGAAATCGGCCACGTTGTCCAGCAGCTGCTCGGCGTTGGCCAGGGCCTCGTGCAGCGAGGCCGCCTGCGCGCCCGCCAGAATGCGCTCCGCGCGCTCAAAGTCCGATTGCAGGTAGAGGGCGCGCTGCTGCAGCTGGCGAATGAGTTTCGCTACCGTGTTCGTGGTGATGGTCAAATTTTTGAACGCCTCCTGGGCTATGGATTTGGTTTGTAGCGTTGACATCACCTCGTGGGCGTACGACCGGCGCAAGTCGTCTAGCCAGCACTGCAAGTCCGGCGCGTGGCCATTTAACAATGGATTCGCGTACTCATGCTCAGTAGCACGAGACGAAGGTGCGGCGCGTCGCTGCCACGGTTGCGCTGTGGCAGGCGATGCTTTGGGTGTGCTCGTGCTGCCCATGTAAGGTGGCTGTTGCGCTTTCAACGGCGACAGCAGCGCCTCGTCGGTGGGTTGCAGAGTGCTGTTCGCGCCGCAACTGCCCAGCACAACGGTCTCGTTGTTGTAGGCCAATGCCGTGGGCGGCGTTGCGGCGCCCAAGTACACCGTTTCATTGTTGTACGCCGGCACTATGTGTATGCGAGTGCGTGAGCGATTGTGCTCCGCCGTGCGGTCTAGTTCGTCCAGCCGGCTGCTGGCTTCGCTGCCCGCCACACTGGCTGCGTCTTCACTGGTGAAAGTGCCTTCAGCCTCGATGGCCGCCTCGTCGTCTTCGCTTCGGTCGCTGCCCTCGAGTAGTGTGCGCCGTTTGGTTGGCGTCAGTGGCGCCGTAGGCTTGCGGCTGACGCGTCGTCGTCGCTTTTGCGTGACACTCGCCTCCGCATCGTCAAAGTTCAATTTCTTCGCTGTGCCCGTCACCAGTTGCAGCTCACCCAGTTGCCGCAACTGCTCGACTCCTTCACCACGGTTGCTGTTCGACACATCGTTGCTGCTGTCGTGTGTGGCCTCTGCCGCTGCGGCTGTGGCAGGTGAGCCGGAAAATGATATGCGTCGTGACACGCTGACTAGTGGTGAGTAGAATTCCGATTTGCCAACGCGTCTAATGACGGTGGGCGGCGTCGCTATCGAGGACGAGCGCATCGATGACGGCGAGCCGACACTGCGTGAGCTGCTGTTTGATTTGGCACTGGGCGAGGTCGTTTTCGAGGAGCGGCCGCCAAGACTGCGCGTGCTGTGCGATTCGTCATTGTCGGAAAAGCCAGAATCCTATGTGCGACAAGCGGGAAAGGGGAAATGTTTGATATTAAACAACATGAAAGAATAATTTGCAGACGAAAATGTCTAATGCAATCGGAGCAAGTGGGTCCAAGTCTGCAATATCTTTTGTAAAAGCTTCGCGAAATCTACGCGCTTTTCACACTTACTTGACTTCTGAGACTGCCGGGACTGTCGCGTTTTCCCCATGACAACTTGGAGAGATTCTGCTCGTCGTCCTCCTGAATGCGAGACAAATTGCCAGCTTGCGTCCTGTAGTTGTAGCCCGAATCCAGCGAATGGTAGCCGCCGCTTGCGCCATTGAACTGTTGCCGTTGCTGGCCTAGTTGTTGTTGCTGCGATGGTTGACTGAAGTACGAGTAATAGTAGCCGCCACTTGTGAAACTGCTGCCGGCGGCTGCTGGCGCTGCTGCTCCCGACGATGCGGACGTGGGCAGTGACATGGCCGGAAAAGGATTATCCGAGCCCCACCACACTTTGCTGTAGCTGCGTTGAAAAGCCATCTTGGACGGAATGGCACCGGAGTCAGCGCAACTGTAGTTGGCTGAAGCTACTCGTAGACCAGCGGCCACGTTGCTTGTCGTAACGACTTCCGTCGATTTTGTTGCGCGTTCGTTTTTGCTGTTAATGTCGTAGTTGGTGTTGCAGTTGTTGCTCTTATTGGAGTTGTTTAAATAGATTTAAATCTGTAAGTATGCACAAATAAGAGACGGTGCAAAATGTTAAAACTGCTTCAACTATTTATTTCTTAAAGTTTCAGTTCGTAAGAATAAACATACAAAATGTCGAATGAGAAGCCACATGAAGCACTGCGAACGGAGTGCTCAGACAAAGTCATTTCAGAGTAAGCTCCCCGGAAAGAGATGACAGCTGCGAGGGTAGGGGCAGCGCTCCTTAGGCGATGTATTTACCGTCATTTTTCTTGTTTTGGAACGGCTTGTTGCTGGAGGTGGTGATGCTGGTGATGAATGTGGCACTTATCCCAATTCAGTTCGAGGAAGCGGATATTGCGCGCGTAATAGAACACTGCGCTCGACTTAAGGTGTCTGACGTTGGTGTGTGTGGCCTTCAGCTATATTTAACAATCATCTGTCCCGGCGAACTTCGTCTCGCACAACATTTGTTTTTTTTTTAATAATGAAATGTGCGAGATGGCGAAACTATGGCGATGCAAATTGACGAAGCAAACCAACTAAAGGAAGAGCAATTGAGGCCCACAAATCAGCAATGTTGCTGCTAAGTTTCAGTACAGAAATGGACTGCGCTTGAACCATGCCGTTTTAAAGAACCAATTTTTATCATTTTTTTGTACGGCACGCTCCCTTGTTTAATACACACACAATGCCCTTTGTCGAAAAGGAAAATCAGAGTTCCTGCTAAGTTTCATTGCTGTGCGACTTATAGTTCAGAGGAATATTTGGGTGACAAAAAATGTGCCACGCCTCTTGTACAACGCCCATCAACTGTTATCAGTAAAATGACTCATTTATGGGACGACGGGGTACTATTTTCAGTGTTGCATGACTTACAATTTCGAAAATATTCCATTATAAATATTTTGCTTGTATGGGTGATACCCCGCCCCTCGCATAATACCCGCCCCATTCTCTTTATTGAAGGACATGACTAAATAGTAAGTTTGTAGTGAATTTAATTGATGTGTGACTTATGGTTCCAAAGTTATCATTTGAAAATTTGGGCTGGTGAAAAAATTGTCACGCCTCGTTTTCCTTAAATTTTCTTTCATACAAACCTTGTATTGACAACTACGAAAACAACAAAAAAAAAAACAGCAAAATCGGTCCATCCGTTCTCAAATGATTAGCAGTCAAACATGGCAGGGATTTTTGACTTTTCCAATAGATTTTTTGGAATTCTCTTTTCGCATAAAGCTGAACCGACTCAAGACGAATCCAACAAAAAAAACCAAATAGAAATCGGCCGGTCAGTTTGAGCGTGATGCGCGATGAGTGATGATTACAAACATACTTCCACTTTCTTCTATATATATATAAAGATGTAGATAAGATAAGATAGATAAAGATAGAAAAGAAGATAACCGATGCAGATGTGCAAGAAGCAGAACTAAACTAGGCCTAAAGTATTCAGAAACAGCTTTTTCCAAGCACGTAGTGCAGTTCGCGTTTAGACAACCACTCGCTAAGGTCACAGACCAATTAATTTCATTCAAAAGGCTGCCCTCCTTTTGTTTCAATCTCGAGTTTAGTGTGTTACGTTTAAATTGACTTAAGCAACGATTTGTTAGAAAGCACCCCATCATCCGTATTGCGTTCATAATGACCCCGAAGCCCAGATAAAAGCTTAGACCCATTTATCTCTTTGTTCTATTTCTATTTAGTCTGTGTTGTTCTGGATATTTTCAACATTACAGAATTGACATCTCTCGCGTGCATTGAGGAAGTGGCGGTGAGCGCAACGGAGATGATCGGTAAATGTTGCAACAATTTGCACTCACTCCAGTTTCGTTTGGCCATTGCACACCGTTTCGTGACTGTCGCTCTGTCGCTTATTGGCCTATGCCACCGAAGAGGGCCGTTCGGAGGGGTAAATGCCAGTAAGAGTAGCCAGCAAACCAGCGGCCGGCTAAGGGAAACGGGTGCTGCGAAGGGCGGCGGTAATGCGTTTTTTCTGCAACGGCAGACGACGAATATGGGTCAGACGCGTTGTTTGACTTTTAACGATTGGATAATGTGGCGCGACTGTGGCACTTGGCTACGTTTTATGTCTTCGCCCAGTTCGTTTGTGTTTTCATGTATTGATTATTTCGTTACTTATTTTTATATATTCCGGTATAAATGTGATGTGTTGAACTAAATTTTTTAGTTTGCAATTTCTCTCGGAATGCGTTACAAACTCAGTTGAATTCAAAAGTGCCAAGCCGCTGAAAAGCAGCATAGCCAGCACACACTTTCGGGTAGCGTTGCCCCCAAACATTCACAATAGCCAGAACCATATTTTCAAAACAGACCAAACTAATCTGTACTCCCAATATTTTGACAGTATACAAATCTTTGAATCAAAGTAAATACTAAGTAGCGAAACTCTTTGACAACCAGCAGTCGATTTTATCTCACAGCTCATGTCAATTTTTTGTTTTTCACGTGTAAAACTGTAACTGGCAAACTAAGGGTAGATTTTTCAGTGCGAGTTTTACTGATAATTTTTGTGTTTTGGATCATTAGATATTTTTAATTTGTTTTATTATTTTTTGTTCGATACATTCGTTCAATGAAATGTTATTTTATCATTCTTTAATTTTATTTGTATTTAAAAAACATTTATTTTTCATAAAATAAAAAAAGCGTTTACTTTCTTTTCTCCTTAAGTTATTCACCTTCGGTCTTGGTTTTAGCCCCATTTCATTTTTGTAATATCTGCTAAAAGCTTCAGCTAAAATGTACCTTCGGTCGGACTCTACATTTAACATGATAGTACTTTCGTGAAAATGTTTTGACATTTTGTTGTCCACGCTCGAAGCCAGTTATGTTATGAATGCGTTAATGTAAAATACATTTGGCAGATATTAAAAATTGCATAACGATAAATTGCTTAATCTGATTGTGCTTTTTGCTTTCTTTCACTTAATCGTACAACATGTGATGTTTTATTAAATACAAAATCCAATGCGAAAGCATTAACTCATATATATATTTTTCCATCTCCCCCTCTCTTCCAGTCTTCTTGCTGCGCTGTTAATGGCACATGAAAAAATGCCTTGACTTACATTCATTTATATTCGATCAGCCGAGGAGAGAACAAAAAGCATTCGAGTGAAATTTCAATTATTTTTCTTACATTTGTATTATTTCTGCTATGCCAGGCCGAAATGTTTAACTGCTCCCATTACACACAATATGCAATTCTCACGTTTTATAAATTTTGTGTAAATATTTAACAACACTTATGTAAAAACATTTGACTGCCAACACAAGCCAATACTGCACATTGCACATGGAAGAGCAGCACAATGAAAACAACGCAAATGGCAACAGTAACAGCAACACAACAAACACACATACAAACACACGCATCCTGGCATTAAAACAATACACAATGGCGTTGTTGCTGGCATATTGAAATATGGCGCAATTTTAATTTCCGTTACAAAGAATTAAATTTCCGCTTATAACAATGGAATACAAATTTCAATAAAAATTCAAAAGAAACAAATATTTTGTACACACACGTGGCCAAATAGTGCGCAATCGAAAAGAAAACATTCTCTTATTTACGTGGACATAAATATTGCATGTGTGCATGGACGAGTATGCAGTATGCATGTGTGCGTACAGGCTGGCCAACACACAGCCATGGCCCGGCGATGAGATGAGGAAAGCCACTAAAATCGTCTATAACAATTTTTGAAACTACGCTTTACGCGCATCTCCCATCAGGAGCAATTTCGAACCACAAAGACAAAATGATGTAAATTGACATCAATTGAGATTTATTTATGCTGCTGCTTTGGTTGCATCACGGGTTGCAGTGCAGCATAGAAGATCAAAACCCCAGCATTGCCTGTGCACACCCAGAGTTCGCATCGCATTTCTATAAATGCATAACAACGCAATGATTCAAGAAAAGAAGATTGCTTGAGGAAAGCATTCAAAGTTGTAACCATCTCGTTTGCAGATTTTCATTAATTAAAAAAATAAAGAAAGAGATAGCTTATTGAAATAAGTTTTTAAGTCGATTTCAACTGAGTTACTCCTATACAACAAATAGTTTTATACACTGATAGTTTGATATGCATTATAAATACAGACAATTTAATTAATTTGATGATTATCAGTGAAAAGAAACACAATAGAGATACGCGAAAAAAAATATCCTTAGTTTCAATAACACAGTGCGACAAAAATTTAAAAAAGAATTTCACACCTGAAAAAATCCATATGGGCGTGAAACTAGAGATTAAACATAGTAATTCTGCGTACTCAGTTTTTCATTTCTACATTCTTTGCTCTTTTAAAAGGACTTAAAAATTTTGAAGGGGATAAAAAACAAAAAAATATAAAAAATACTTAATCTCGTTAGAATATGGCGATATGTATATCGAATCAAAGAGGAAAAGCTCAAGATTTTAAATAAAATTGATTTTTTTTATATTTGTAATAAAAGGAAATGAAAAAAGTCCTTGAAAAAATTGTAATAATTTATATCCTTGAAAATTTATATAGAATTTTCTCGAAAAGTAAGTGTCATCATGTCAAAATGTCATTATTCTCACTTCATTGATTTTGTATGTTTTTATTATTTAAAATAAATGAGAATTTTGTACTTCATTAGAATTGCAGCTTGCGCTTTTTGTTTTAATAACTTTCGAACCAATAAAGTTAGAGTAATGACTTTTCTTTTTTCACTTCCTTTTTTTCTAAAACCACATCAGTTATCTCTGAGCTACTTGTATTATTTCTTTACAATTAAATATAACAAAACAAGAGGTTTCAAATGCACTGAAGCAAATAATTTGGTAATTTACTAATCGTCTTATGTATTTCGAAATGTGAAAGTTGAAATTTGAGCTTTAAAGAAGTCTTAAACTCTTCATTACACTGTTTAACTCTTCAATTTAAAGTTCTCTCTTGCAATCGTGTCGGGTGTGCAAGTTCAATTGTTTGCCTGTGTTGTCGCAGTGCAGTCACCCATGGCAAATGAACACCCCTAAGCCTGTTCACATTTCAAAATGCAAAATGCAAATGCAAAATCGAAATAGCAATGAGAACATTCCTGCGGACGCCACAGCTATTTCCAATTGCATTTCGAAATTATTGTAATTATTATTTATGTGTGCAATTGAAATCAGTCAGCCAAATGCAAGACGCAATATGTGAAACATCTGCTGGTATAAGTAGAACTGTCGTTTGTTTGCTCTTGTTAAGTGTACAAAATTGACGAGTTGTGCAGCTTGAATTTCTCTTCGGCTTGTGCAGCTCGATAAGGAATTGCAAATCAATTAAAATGTCGGCGCAGACGCAACCCATAACCCATACAATCACATTTTAATGACAAGCATTAATGACAAAAACTGTACACCGAATTGCACTTCCTTGCCACACACTCCGACCTACTTTCATGTCACCGTTGCCAATACAAATTATGCACAAAATACAAATTTGATAGTTGCCAGCATGTACTATTCGTGTATGTATGTATGCAATTTTGTCGTAAACATGTTCGAATTGTTTTGCTGGCAGTCGTGTTTTCACTTTCATATATATTGAATATTGGAAGCTTTTCCTTCAACGCCTTTACAAGCTTGTTGTTGGTATTATTTATGCATGTTGTTGTGGTCATTTATGCACAACATTGCAAGTGGCCATTAACGAACTTAACCGCCATGACACTTTATAAGCCGCACGGAAACAGGATGACTGAACGATGCGTCGTTCAAAATCAGATGTCCAACAGTCACTGATGTAGAGTGACGGAGCATTGAGTGCATTGTGCGAAACACTGATTAGTGTTTGGATGGACAATTAGGTCGAAATATCGAAATAGTACACACATGTATGACTGATTCTTTAGTATTTTCTTTAGTGGTAAGAAGAACAGCAGAATATATCGACTACAACATAAAACGTCCCAGATATGACGACGAATGCCGGGCCGAGCTCATCGATTGCCATTTAACCGCGAATATCCCAAGGAAGAGCTCGCAAAGAAGATCTTAAGTAGTAACCTAATAAACAGAAAGATTCAGATGAGACGTCAAATTAAACTAGGGCCAAGGAAACCTGGATACAAACCGTTGAAAATTATATAAAAGTATTCGAATCAACAAGTGAAAACTTGTCTTAAATACCATTGATGAAGATATAGAAGAAGAACACGAAAGCAAGGAACAACAAGAACAACTGGGCAAAAAAAACCTCAAGAAATGTTTACAAAAAACTAGGACCGTCGATCCATCCCGTTATTAAGTTCACCTTTTTTTATGTGGTGATTTCGATATATCTAGGGGTACCGGTTAATTCGTGCGGGGTTTTTTGGGAAAATTAAAGCTTTATTGTGAAAAAATGGTTACAAATTTAATATTCAAAGTATTGCCCATCACTAGCTATAACTTTTTCCTATTTTTCTGGCAATTCACGAATACCCTTTCTGAAAAATTCGGCCGGCTTTTCCGCTATCCACTAATCGATCCAATTGTTGACTTCTTCATAATTGGAGAAGTGCTGGTCAGCCAGGCCATGTTGCATAGATCGGAAGAGATAGTAATCGGATGGCGTAAGGTCTGGACAATACAGCGGGTGGAGTAGGACATCCTATTTGAACGTTTCAAGGTAGGTTTTGACGACCTGTGCAACATGTGGCCGAGCATTGTCATGTTGCAAAATTACCTTGCCGTGTCTTTGTTCATACTCCGGCCGTTTTTCGCGCAGTGCTCGGCTCAAACGCATCAATTGCCGTCGGTAGACTTCCCCTGTGATCGTTTCATACGGTTGCAACAGCTCATAATAGATCACACCCAGCTGGTCCCACCAAATACACAGCATAACCTTCAGGCCATGAATATTCTGAACGGCCGTCGATGATGATGCATGGCCGGGGCATCCATACGTTGCTCGACGTTTTGGATTATCGTAATGGAACCACTTTTCATTGCCAGTGACAATTCGATGCAAAAAACTTTTTCTTTTGTGCCGTTGAAGCAGTTGTTCACACGTGAAAAATCGGCGTTCGACGTCTCTTGGCTTCAATTCATACGGCACCCAATGGCCTACCGGATCATTCCCATTGCTTTTAGACGATCGGAAATGGTTTGTTGAGTGATGCCAAGTGATTTTGCAAGTTCTTCTTGCGTTTGGGATGGATCTTGGTCGAGCAATGTCTCCAATTCGTGATCTTCAAACTTGTTTGGCTGTCCGGGCCGTTCATCGTTCTCCAAGTCAAAATTGCCACTTTTAAACCGTGCAAACCACTTCTGGCACGTACGCTCAGCTAGAGCATGCACACCATACACTTCCACCAAAATACGATGACTTTTGGCAGCCTTTTTCTTCATATTAAAGTAGTGAAGAAGTACTCCCCACAAAAACACTTTATTCGGCACAAAATTCGACATTTTCAGAGTAAAAAAATGACACATTCTGATCCTGAAATTATATGACAATAGCTTTCCAACACATATTTGGAAAGGTGAATCACTGTTCACAAAATCAAGTTACGCCATCTGTTAGAAAACCGCATGAATTAACCGGTACCCCTGTTACATGTAACCTATTATTTTTTTACTAATTCGCTGCCCTACTTCTTATTGTGTGTAATTTTAAACAATATTTCAATTCAAAAAATTTAAGTATTTTCTGAACTAATAATTTCAAAGTTACTTCCTACTAAGTTGTTCAAATCATGGTATATTTTAGAAGAGAAATATAATAATTCATAAGCGAGAGGTTTCCAAAGCCTTCCGATTTTTTTAAGTAATTTGCAATTGCTTTCAAGAATTTGACAACATTTGTAAACAATTTTACTATCGCTTTGAAGCAAAATTTATCTTAAATTTCAGAATTTGTTGTTGTCTCTTTAGTTCTGCATGAACAACTTGTTCACACCATTGACGCAATCAACGAAAATGCTGTTTGCCGAACACTACCAGCCATGTTAATATCAACAAACAGCGAAACAAGTTCCCTTCCCAGGGGCGAATATTTGCTCATGTCTCATCAGTTTACTTTAGAGCAAAAACGCCTAAAAGTTAACCCTCAGCTGACCCACAGTAGTTTGTATTATTTAAAAGACTATACATTTCAATTGTATTTTCATAAACAATTTATTGGGAAGCATAAAACTATGAAAATAATCCTTTAAAATATGTTACATAAATCAGTAAAGAGGAAAGTATTAAGTATTTCAAAAGCATTTATATTAAACGTTCATGTTATTAAATAATAGCGTTTCGAAAAAAATATGAAATGGAAAGGAATAAATATTTTTCTTGCGCTAATTTTATGTCGCCTTCAAGACGTCTATTTTAGTCACACAAATTGTACACAAATTCTGGTTCGGACTCAGTCTCCAAAGCAGTGCAATTAAAAACGTGAATTTTTACATTCCACAAAGGCACTAAAAAGGATTCTGAGACTAGGATAGTGTTAGCAGTTTTATCCGATAAATTAAACACATACTTCATCCCTTTTTTCCAAACCAAGTCTTTATTAGTGTCGGCAGCTTAAAAATAGATTAAATTTTTTTAGCGATCGTTATCTCGTGATGTGTTAGTGCGATTGGATTACGCTGGACAGCGTATAAAAGATAAGAATTCTTTATCTTTATCTTTTTTAAATTCCCTCAATCAACAAAAGGGTTCTTACAGCTGCAATTTACAGACTAAATGGAAGAATAACAAACTTAAGCTTAAACTTAAAACTAGTGAACAAAGAAAATCAAAAAAGAAATAAACCTGAGAAATGGGATTAACTAAGCGCATGGTTCAGCAAATTAAAAAAACAGGTTTTGAGCTGGAGAAGTCAATAGCAATTTGGACTTTGGACAAATGATTAAATTCCGATAGAGTAATGCCAAGGGGGCGTTCAGCACATAGTTGGTTTTTGACAAAGTACTTTAAGAGGAACATTGAAAAAGATTCGATCAAGCAGAACAGGACAATCAACTACACTAGAAATTAAGTCGAAGACGAAGGATTAGGATAGAATAATTCTCCCATTATAAAGGGAGTCCGTATTAAGGAGTTTAGAACGAGAGGTATAGGAGGGAATCGGTTCTGGGAATCTGAGGGACCGAAGAGCAAAGCGAAGGAAGGATTTCTGAACACGTTTAATGCGATTGATAAAACACTCATGGTAGGGGCTCCAGATGAACGAGACATAGATATTTTAATTTAGATCGGACGAAGGAGGTGTAGAGTAACTTTAAGGTATTCGTTATATGTTGTCGAACTGTCTGCCCGATAATTAGTGGATAAGTCTCTGCTCGTTGTTGTTAGAGCGTGCTCCGGCAGATCTTTGGATAAGTTTTCTACACAAAGTTTTAATCGTAATCAATTATTTTATTATCATGAAACTAATTGTAAAACAAACTAATTTAGTTGTTTTCAATACAACTTGCATTGGTTTTCGTTGTAATTTTTATTTAAAAAGGTTAATACATCCAGATATTCTTAAAAATTCTTAATAAACATATTTAAATTCAATTTCCAAAAACGCTCATGTTTTAAAGTTACTATCAAAAAAAATCCAGATATTCTTAAGAATTCTTAATAAACATATTTAAATTCAATTTCCAAAAACGCTCATGTTTTAAAGTTACTATCAAAAAAAATCATTTTTACATTTTCCCACTCAAAATCAATGTTCATGAGTTCAAACCAAATCCTGCATTTCGTGTACATTCTGTTCATGTTGGCGAACTGAAGGTTAAATATTTTAAAATAAAAATTATCACACGGAAAAACACAGTGACCAATTATGGGGAGAGACAGTCAAACTGTGCCGGCCACGTTCGATAGCGGCTCTCGCCATATTGTCTTTACAATAAAATTAAAATAAAAACAAAACGTTTTTTCTGTTTTCCTTCCTTGCTGCCGTTGCGCCACCGAAAAAAAACCGAATTATTAAGCAAACTGCTGCAGCTTTAACGCACACACCCACACCCGCCCACACGCAAACATGCAGAACATGTCATGGACATGAACATGTAAGGTTGCAGGCCAATTGCAATAACGGTTTTTATTACGCATTTTGTTCACTTGCTTGTTTGTTTGTTTGCTGTTTTGGTTTGATTGCGTACGCGACGTCGGTCGGGCGCGCAATGCGCGAAGTGTCGTTACGTTTCTGGGGGCAGTCATCGTTTCTAGGCCAAAAAACACAAATTTATTAACCCAATGAAGTGCATAGCTCAACCGAAATGGCCGGAGCGCGGTGCGGGCGAGTGCGACGGCGTAAAATAAAAAGTAAAATGTTATACCTGCAGGTGTAACAACTTTTATGGTGAACCGAAGTGGGCCGCTGCAACGCTTTGTGCCTTTCGTGCGAGGCGACCCATGTTGTTTTTGTTGTTGCTGTTCGTTTTTTACTACGTGAGCATCCGCTCGGAATGACAGTTGCAATGGTTGCATGAGTTGAAAATGAAATTAAATGCGCAACAAAAGTTGGTAATATTGCGTCAAATTTGTGGACATTTATTAGTTTAGTTGTTGTTGATTATTTATTTATTTGCTGATATTTACGTGATACATAAAAAAAATAATTTCACGTGTCGTTTTTGTCAGCTGTATTAACCATTTGGTTTCGCAATAATTCGCATTGATTTTAAAACAAGAATCGGGCATTGGTGACTTCAAAACTTTGTGAATAAATTTCAAAAGGTGAAATTAAAAATCATTAAAATTTTTTTCAACATTCAGTAAGCTTATATGTTAACTAAAAACAACAAAGTTACGATTTTTGTATCAATTAAAATATGTCACCAAAACCAGGCCAAATTATAAAGTATGAATGAATTATGTCACCAGACCAGATCAATTTATAAAATATGAATGTAGTTGATCAATTGGGGCTCATTTAGGAAGACATTTTTAGTGCACAGATTTGGATTTACAACAAATTTTTCAGATATTTGAGGTTAGGTAGCTAAAATATTGCTGCCGTGTTTAAGAATTTTTGTAGGACTTAAATCCTATTACAGATACGCATTCGAGAGCTGATATTGAAAAAAATTGAAATTGAGTAATAGTAAAAAAGCACTAAACACTTTTTGAAGTTCTTGAACTTTGTGTATTTAAATTTTTGATTAGCCTCAAGTTTTAAAAAGTCATTTTTTTTTTAATTCTTTAACTCAAAATATCTCAAAGATCTGACGCGGTGGTTCTGATTTTTAAGTCAGATTTAAATCCACACCACATTGCTTCAGAAATGACTGACGGTTGTCCAAAAAGTATGATGGATGCTGAACAACTTTTCTTTCCAATTCCTGTCTTCTGTGTAGTGTCTGTTTTTTTGAGTAGAAAATGAAACCTGTCCGATTGTTCAAAATGGGTCGATTTGTTTAATGTCTGCCATGAGAGTTTTGCCACTTGAGAGTAACTCAAAGTAAAATATTTGTGTTGGGTAGAATTTATTCAAAAGACAATTGATACCCATTTCTCAAAAGGAGGAGTACTTATGAATACTCAGTACGTAGTATCGATACAATAAAATGTCAGATATTTGCCAAACGGAAGGACCAATATTTTGTTCGAAGGCCGTTAGCATTCTTTACGGTTGACGGTTGGATGTTCCAACTTTAATCTTTGGTGTTTTGCCTATGATAACAAAATTCAAATTTTTAACATCCGAGTAAACAAAAAATACAAATTAGCACAAAAGAATGCTTAACGTGTTTCCAACAAAGCAACATGATACACGTATTTCAAAGCTTTTCAGCGAATATCTGAACTACTGTAGTTTAACTACATTAAACAAAAGTATCGCTACTGCAGTAGGGGAAACTGGGGTACATTTGCCACCTTTTTTTAACCTGTATTTCTCGAAACGCGATTGATTAATTTTAAAAGGAAGGAAAAAATAAATAAAAGATATTTCCTTTATAAGCCCCTTTTCCCCAGCACTTATGATCTCGATGGGTTCAAGGCAAGAGTCCATAAACACTTCACTTATAACCCTATCTCCTAACCTTTATATCCTTCCTGAACCAACGCAATGCTTCGCATTAATAGGAGTCATCCCCTGCGCGTTTGTTCCTGTTAAAAAAAAAGCCCCTAGTTAACAAAAATTGAACAAAAAAATAATAATAATTTGGATAAAAATACACGTTTTTACTAAATATTTGGACAAGTTAATCTTAAATATATATTTTGTACGAGAACGTGAAGTTAAAGCCGGATTTTTTGACAGAAACTCCTGTAAAAAAAGAAAAGCACGTGCTGCTTCGCCAAAATTTGCGCACAAACTGTCAAATTTCATGAAGCTTTATGAAATAACGTATTTTATTGTTCCCAATAGAGAAATTTCATTATTTCCACCGATTTGATTTGAAAGTCAAATGTACCCCAGTTTCCCCTACTTTATTAGGAAAAATATCTATTCTTTCCGGAACTATAATTTATAAAAAAAATATCTGACGCTCTATTCAACACTAATTAAGTGCTTTCTTTTAAGAAATTTAAACTACTCACCAATCTGAGCGATCTGCGAAATGTTTACAAATAAAATAAACAACAAATGCGTATGAATTTTTACAATAGACTGATTGTCAATGGCATGAAGCGAAACAAGCTCTACAAACATACAAGCAACTAACCGATTTAATTGGTGACTTAAGAGCAAAGTCCATCCTCCCAATCAATGTGAGACTGTTGATTTGCATTTGAAGTTTCTAGCTACGCAGCCTATTTCAAGTTATTATGTTTTGCATTCAGTTGCCCTCAATTTATGCCACAATTTGTATGAAGCACCACGTCCTACGGTTGTCGTTGATCCATTCACATGTGACAGCCAGCGTTGTAAAGCTCTTATGTCATTTTATTGTCAAGCAATCTGTATGCGATATAAAAGCAATTGAATTTCTTTTGAAAATCTATCAAACAATTAAATTAAATTCACAGTTGGGTAGTGTAAATGTATTCACAAATTGGTTAGTTTAAATGTCTGCAACTATAATGCACATTAAATAATGGCGAAATTGCTGAAGTTGCCGATATGCAACTGAAAATGCACAAACCCATTCACTTGTAAATCAAAAATAACATCAAAATCAATAACCATAACTGCGACGACAGCAGCAATAGCAAAAAGTCCGGCAATAATAAATACACAATGCACACATTGTGCATGCACTGCAAGTACCACAAACAAGAAACGCAATTGTAGCAAATCAAATAAATATTTTTGGGCCCAATTGTGGAGTGTTTTTATATTTCATACATTTTTACTATATTTCATTCCTTGTTGTGAGCGATTGCACGCTGCCTAGCTGCTCATTTCGCAAAAGAACAGTATTGCGGCTGGAATTTCGGAACATGTGCATACTTAAGTGCATATTTATGTTTGTACGCATTCGCATTTGCCTATCTGCCCAACAATTTCTCTAATTTATTACTTCTCCGACTGTTTTTCCAACTTGATTGTGCGGTTTCTGTTGGCAAAATGCGGTAACGAATTTTCACAAACCTAAGCACAACAAAAACCTGCCGCCGCAGTGTGTCCAAATCAGAAATTGGAGTTAAGTGTGGGTGAATATTTAAAAAGTTCACGTGTGTGCAGCACTAAATATTTCAGAGAATGCAGAAGTGCCGACAGAAAACGTTTGAAAACTCACTTTCTAGCTGCAACCGCAGTTGTGAGCTGACGTTCGCTTCATGTACTCAGTCATACATCTGCGTCTGACAAAACCCCACTACTGACACTTTGGCAACACCTTGTCAGAAATCTAAATGGACCAGCAAAATTCAAGCTCCCACTCACAAACAGCCGCAAAGCACACTAAAAAATGCAACACAGTTGCCGGCAGCGCAAAGCACATCAACACAAAGAACAGCAACAAAATGGCACAACACAACAACAACGCGCACACAATAACCACAACTCCACAGCTGTCGCACAGGTGAGTGGGTCTCGTGCAGGGGGAAGCGTTGCGGCGCACAGTGCAAATGGCCGCATGCAAAGGCAACGACACCAGCCACCGAAGTAATCGATAATCGTGCATGACAAAGTGCAGTCAATTGCAATTGACTGCCATCGAATACAGCGGCAACAACAACCATGTAACAGCGGTGCCAGCAAAGGCTGTAAAAATGGACTCACACAAATGTACACAATTATGTGCGAGTGTGTGTGTGCATGTAAATGGGGCACGTTTTATAGATTTGCATGGGCTGCGTATTAAGTAACAACGGGACTCGAAAGGCTACGTCTCTAGAAAATAAATATTGGACACTTGAAGTGGCAAACATTGTTAATTTTAAGTTTGAAATGTTTTTGTTTTCTTTTTTCGCTTTTCATTCTACAAATTAGAAGGCCCCAAATATGTATTCATTCTCCTTCACTATGATTCTCTTTCACATTCTCCTTAAGATCTCTGACAGCCTACAATTTACAGAGTGACCGCTTGGCCAATGAGAGGAGCAAAAGTTATAATTTTATATGAAGTGAGGATCAGAAAATGCTTTTCTACATTATAACTTTTAATTTCGGCGCAACATGAACTTTTTATTAGTTCAGAATTTGTAATTCAATGAAAATATTTGATTCCTTCGCAGCACCTATGTAATTTCATTGACAAGTTGTACCACCGTAAATTCGAAGCGTGAAGGAATTATGCCCAATTGAATACTAATATGCTACCATAAAATCAGCACAGCCCGCCGCAGTAATTGTAACTTTGGGCAGATCGAGCAGTATTTAATTTCGTCGCGCTCCAAAAAATATTCACGCAACAGCGGCCATCGCGCTAAAAAGGGCGCACAATGTTCAGCTGGACCAATGCACGACAGGGTGGTGGCTTCGGGCGCAATCACTCAAGGGCTAATTAAGATTTCAGCGCCTCTGCAGCTATTTCAGCAAATATGGCGTGCATGGCCACAATAATAAGCACGGACTGCAAGTTCTGCAGGAGATAACCACAAAGTGGGCTGTGCAATGCTGAGGTTCCGGTGGTTATGTGTTGCCGTTACTCCGCAACACTTGTTCTGAAATCATTACAAAATTTATTATCAAAAGCCAAAAAGAAGCAAAAACAAACAGCAAAGTTATGGCACAATAACAAACGCCAGATACATGCGCGCGTATTGCAGGGACCGTTGAAGTGAAAAGGCTACTTTATGCGGTGCGCCCACCCATGCGCCCCCAAAACTCATCACGGCATTATCAGCTGCAGCATCAAAGTGCCGGGCTGCCGACAGACCGCCGCCCCTCAGCCATCGATACGTCCATCAGTCGCCGCGCTCCACTCACGTCCGCTTCCATGCTTTTCAATTAATATTTACCGCTCTATTATGCTTAATGATTGCAATAAAGGCAGCGAGAATTGTAGCAGCAACAGTGCATCGAGCTGCGTAGCGGCAGTTACGCCTGAAAATGTTGAAAATTCATTAATTTTGCCGATTTCCATCAGGCATCGACGCCAATGTGAGCGTGCAACTTTTCGCATGCTTGCGATAAGCCGTTGCCGTTGTAAGTTGCTGGTGCAGCACGCACTCATAACCGAATGCATGAGGATGGGCGCCTTTTAAGCGTCGGCCGAGGCAGCTTGCTAATTTTACACCCTCACGGTTCAAGTCATCGGTTGGGTTTTAAATTTTTAATTTAATGAAATGAAAATATGGAGGTAGTCATTATGGCCTGAACTCAAAACACACCGCACCGCGCGCAGGCCTTCTCATACGCACACAATGCGAAGCACCGATGAGTGTGGCGTAACTTAAAAAGCCATCCTTAAAAACCACAGCTGCAGCATTTCTACAGAACTCGCCATTCACATTACAATTGCCAGAAGTGCCTGTTCACAATCAGTTTTCAGCTGGTGCAATTTTTTTTATGAAAAATATTTATTATTCGAAGTATTGTGTTGATTTAAGCTCTTTTATTGTATTAATACTATGGGCATAGTACACTTTTCCACATTTACAATCAACATTACAATTTACTAGTTGCGTGTATTAAAGTTAAATTTATTCATTTATTAAATTAGATTTAATACGTGTTAATGGTAGTTGACATTATGTCTTCATTAATCATTTCATGCTAAAGCGCTTACACGGCAAATTTTTAACAATTATTAAAATTCTAAATCACCGCAGCATTCCACTGTTTTGCTTGTTTGTTATTTTTCGGTCTTATATTGTCTGCGTTTACCAATTAAATAAGGATATTCAATACAAAAGTAAATCAAATAGAAATAGAAATAGAAAAAAGTAAATATAAAGGTATAGTAACAATAATGAACATTTTCAATGTAATACTAAACGCAAACGGAAAGTTTAGAGCGTCAATCATAATTTAAGCAGCAGCAAAAGTAGCTTTTTTACAGCAATTGTCCCGCCCTCCCTCACTCACTTGCTTCGTGCTAGCCGACTGCCAGCCTTATTGGTAAAGCACAACCCAATGATAAATCGAATAATAATTATAACGAAACAGGAAATGTAAAATTCAAGTCAATGTCAAGTGCTGGTTTACTTGTCCGCTTCCTACGCGCGAATATTAAGCGTGGACATTTTAAATGTTCAAATTATGCTCGTTTTCGGATACTTTTGCTCTTGTTCTCGCTTGTACAATAATGAGAATTTTTTTTAAATACTTGGCGCTAACATTGAGTGCAAAAAGGAAGAAAGAATGGAAGAAAGTGCCGAAACAATCGGCCACCTCTCGAATGAGCATTGCATCCTTTCGGCTAAATTTTCCTTCCGCTACAATTTTTGTTCGTTCGATTGTTTGCGTTCATTGTTTCAAAAGGAAAACTGCAGAAGTAAAAGGAGCAGAAGTTAAGCGTTAAGTTTGTGCTAACATCTATTGCGTTCACTCTACCGTTCGTTTCGCCATCATGTGTTGCCGCATCACTCATCTCACATCGTTCACCACCAGTGTGGTGGTGTACGTCTGCGACTGCACTGCCTTCACCACGGTTGTCTTGCGTGTAGCCAGTACCTGTTTGCCATTGATTTCCGGGTCGTCGCCCCCGCTAACCACCACCTCCATTGTCGGCCTACTGTACTCAACATTGCCGCTGTAAGCGTCCTCAATGCAGCCTATGGTCGTGACCTGCACGTCTGTTTTGGAGAGCCGCGGCGAGCGTGTGCCCCGCGGCGACCGCGCTCCACTACTCGAAGCCAGATCGTCGTCGCTGTAGTCATCGGTAGCGCTGCTCATCACGCTACGATTGGAACTGATCTGTGAACGCTGTGGCAGCAAATGATGTCGATTCATACCACTACTACCTGAGGTGCGATTCAATATGCCAGTGGTCGACGAAGTGGCCGTGATGTCCTCCTCGGAGATGTCATCGAAGGCGGGTGGCGGAGTCGACGAGCCCGACATTAGCGTGGTGCGTGTGTGCGAAGCCAGATTCTGCGAGGGTGTGCGCTGCGGCGTGCGCATCGATACAGTCGACGTCTTCCGTTTCGAAGGGGAATGTTTTAGTGGGAAAGTTGGCGTCTTCTTGAAGACGGTCTTGCCCATGAAATTCTGAAAACGCTGCGCATAGAACGACGGCCGGCACACCGACACCGTGTCGCCGTTGTAGATTATGCTCTTGAATGTGTGCTCCAGTCGTTTTTCCAGCCGGTACGACTGCAGTATGTCGATGATGCCAATGTAAAGAATCAGCCGTTCGTCGTTTTCTGAACGTGCTGGTATGCCGCCGGCAGGCACATCCTCGTCCTCCTCCATGGGCGCATCCATGTCAGCAGTAATCGACTCCAGGGCTGTGGAATGCGCAACCAACCGCTGTCGGTTCATGCTGCGCGTGCGATTCAAAGCGGTGCCAGCCGCTTGCAAGCCCGTCGTCGAGCCCACGCCCGGATTGTAGATGCTGATGCTAGACGACTGATCCAGATCTGGCACTTCCTGTGTTTCACGTATCTCATCCGAGCGCTGCAGCTTGGCGCGCGCGTTTCGTATGCGCTCTTCGCGCTTCTCCTTTTGCGCCAGATCCAGATTGTGTATGCCCACAAGCAGCGAGTAGTCCATAATCTGAAAACTTTCCAGCACCATACAGTCGCGCTGTATCGTCTTCATTAGTGCATTGTATTTGTCCGTTTCGAGGAAGATACCGTTCGGATGGTGGTCCATGAAGTCCAGATCCTTGAAGGTCGGACTTGCCTTTTGTCGCTCCGTCTTTGACGCCTTTCGCCGAAAGGTCGACCCCTTTAGGTCGTATTTGGCATGCATTTTGATGTCGGAAGGCAGTAAGTTATTCATGGTCACTAGCCTTACGTTCTTTGCGTTGTAGTGGAAACAGTACAGTCCGAAGAACTTAGGTAGCAACGTGCGCGGGTTCTGTGAGAGATTCATATAGTAGCCGGGTAGCAGCTTCTGCAGAAACTCGCATTCCTTCTTCTGGACGGTCTTTATAATGAATTCGTCGTCATCGGTTAGGTAGAAGATGGAGCCCGAGGCGCCTGGGTTAGACAGCTGCCGCAGCGGTGAGGCACACATCGAAATGAGAAAGTCGTCGGGCGCGATGCCGAACAAGTCGCGAAAATATCGAAAGGCGATGGGCGCGTACACCTTGAAACGGAAGTCGTTATAGTGATGGGCCGGCGTGATGGACGAGCCATCGGGCGGAAAATCGATGGTCTCCATCTCCCAGAAGTCCTTCATCAGCAAGTCGCGCTTTGGCTTACTGGCCAGACTGCCGACCGTGTGCTGAATGCCAAGCTGTATGGAACCCATGATCTGCTTGGACTGAATCTTCTTATAGGTGACCTCACCCCCTTCGTCCACGCGCCGATGCCCGATCTTCTTCTCGTGCTTGCCCGTGGTGGACGGATGGCGCGACACATTTGCGTCCAGCGTGGAGCTAGCACTGCGCAGGCGCTGCTGCTGCGACGCGGACGCGGCCAGCTCGGCCTGCAGCAGATTGCTGGACTCGTCACCGCCATGTACAGCGGCTGCCTCCTGATAGACGCTCCGCGAAGTCGACGGCAGCGCGGGCAGAATACTATTTGCGGTATTCTTGCTGGTGTGCGCCACTTCCAGCTGCTCCAGCGTGACATCGTTGGAGACTGTTTTTGAAGGCGAGGCCGGCGCCATGATAACGGTCGTCACTTTGTTTGTGGCGGATAATGACATCGTGTGCTTCGGCGAGTTTGTCGGCGATGCGGCAGGCGTACCAGTAGGAGAAGTGGCATTTTCAGTCTTTGCCTTGGCATTTGCCGACGATGGTGTCTGCGAGGGTTCCATCTGGAAGGACTGCGGGTGTTGGCTGCAGCGCCGGGGTTGCGCTGTTTATCGCTTGTAACAGAGAATCCTGCGAATTTTCAAGAGAAGACAAAGAAAAGGAAAAGTTGTTGGAGCACAATGCAGGAAGCTGCTGAATTTCTTTGGTTTGTTTACATTTAAGTTTGTGTGTTCTTTGGTAATCTGAAAGCGAATCTGCACGAAGGGGCAGCGCGGGCAACAGTGTGGATAAACATGCTTAACCACCGCCAAAACAGCACAATACAAAAATGGGAGCACAGAGCGCGGCGATTTCCGTGCCATTTACCCCTTTCGCTTTAAGGCGGAAAAGCGTTATAAAGTTGACCTACCAGCCAACTGCGGCTCTCTGTCCGCGACGCGGAAGGGTCACGTACGTTCGACTGACAGAGCGACAAATATGTTGACAATGGCAGCGGTTGCAGGGAAGAGCACGTGAAGGCAATTGTTGCGCACTTCTTTTGCATTTTTACAAATTGAGTGAGCAACAAAAAGCCGAGAGAAACAGAAAAGGCACACTACCAATTTAAATTCCAACTGCATACAAAATGCATTTCCAATATCGCAGGCCAGCAAGCGCGCGAACGCTGCGGCGCGGGTAATTCCGTGTACAAACCACACAATCAGACGTATTCCCTTGGTGGCGTGTCGCCTGCCTGCTCGCAATGCGACTCAAATCCGTAGAACGCTGATCACAGCAGCAGTCACAGTGCCAATGGCAATGAATAAAAAATGTGCTTTGTGTGTTAAGGCGACATTACTCATTCGATGCCTCCGCTTTGCCGCTCTCCCATCACTAATGTGGGTAGTAAACAAAATGATTTGCAGCGTTTTGTGCTGTGTATGTTTTCACACACGGATTGCAGCAAGTCAGGCACAGCTTCTGGCAAAAAAAGTGTTGCGCATACAGTCGTTTTGTTGGGCGGCCGCAGCAATGGCAAAAACAGCTGACAAAAACTGGCGTACAAAGGTTAAACTATAAACTTTTGTGCAAACAGTAACCGAATTTGAGTTTGAAGAGGGGAGATACTTAGTACAGAATAACTCGTATATGTATAACTTTTTAAAAATTGTCCAGCATTACTTCAATAACGTAATGAATGAAGATGTTCAAGGCATCCACAGAATATTGAAATAAATTAATGTGGATTATCTAAAAATAGTTTATCAAAAAACTAACTAATACGCGCTGGAGAGAGCAAGAGAGCCGCTGCAGCCATTTATGAAAGGATTATTTATTGTGATGACACAATATTAGCGTGAAATCTTTTCCATCTATGAAATCCTTTGCATCCCTTCCAAAAGAGGCAGCTGCTGCCTCAAGGTCGGCCTCATCAGGCCGATTAATGTGCTCTATAAATACTTCCACATAACAGCGCAGAGCGCCAGCAAAATACTTCGTCAAAAAGGAAAACGCCGAATCTGAAACGCGGCAGCTGTTTTCTTCAATATCTCATAAAACAAACAACTAGCATCGTACGCAACGCAATCACGCAATCACACAAAAGTGCGCGCGGTAAAAAGTGAAAAACTTATTGTGATCAGAGCAACGAAACACAAACAAAGAGGCAAATTCGCTGTCAATGCTAATGACCAGCGACTGGGTGTTGGGCCAGCAGTGGGCAAGGGGCAGCGCAGGTACGTTTAAAATTGGTACTGCAGACCACTTGTTGTGGAGAACATCATTCATATAGCAGATATCAATGCGAAAACTTAATGCTTCAAATATGGGCGTGCGTGTGTGTGTGCGTGGCGAGAGCGTTTTGAGCTGCTACAGCTATTTTTACGCGCAGTTGGCCAACAAAACGATCGAACAAGCACGAGGCGTCTGAAAAACGACAAATTCCAAAATGCCAAATTCCAAATTTTATAAAAGCAAAATAATTAAGGCGAAAAATATGAAACAATGGAGAGTCACTACTCGAGCGGACGGAAGAAAACCAAAGCGAATTGCACTACACAACCTTGCGGGGTGTTTAATTTTTAGCCCACTTATTAATTATTGAGGATCTTGAAATGCTTTTGAATTGCTCTAGAAAATATGTTGCAGCTGCGATTTATCATTTCACTGCGTGCCACTATTGTTTATTTATTGTTTATCTTCGGTACCGCTTATCAGGCGACAGGGCATTTTCATTATGCGGATGGCACAAATATGCGGAGTATTTTATTGTTATCTCGCTTTAAGCGGCGCTGCGAGGTCACCGACGCAGACTTGCCACTGCTCTTCAGCTTGCTTCAGCAGTACGCCCCTTTGCGCATGAGTCAAAAGTTTTCAATGGATTAGGCGCTCGTGACTGACAAAGTTGCAAATACATTTGGAACATTTGAAGCTACTATGTGCAAGTGCGAAAGCTCATTTGCGTTGAATAACTGGTCTGCGCGAAGTCACTCACCGACCCCAGCTTCGTATTTTACGGGGCGACGAATTCGTCTTGATGGGATTGGCTCAGCGACGCATGTCGTCATAACGCCACTCAAAATGCAATGGAATTCGACGTGGAGCAGTGTGTGCGCTCATACGCCTTGAACTGCAGTTAATCTGTGTGTAAGGTTGCCAATCACAAAAACATTCAAACAGTGATTAGCACAGTCACTTTTGCGCTGCCGTTGAGTGTTGCGAGGAATTTATAAACAGTTCCTAGAAAACACACAAACTCAAATGTAAACCAAAAGCGCGAACTATTCGTTTCGGAACCGAATGGCCTGTCAGTACTTACACAAGTTACGGTTGAGCAACTCAGTGGACAACGAGGCAACCAAAAATAAATTGAATTTAAAAAATTATACGTCGACGAATCAATAATGCCACCAGAGCTTGTCCAGCGCAGACGTAAACCTGTGTGCAGATGGCACTGGGCTGGTACAAAACAAATCGTCTGCGCGAGACCCAGTGAAGGCGACCCTAAATCGTGTCAATAACAGCAGCTGCTTTCGTTTTCCAGCAGTCAATTTAACCCGTCCCCAATCGAATGGCGGGTTTCTGGCAATTTGGCACGATTCTCTCCGGTATTGGCCAATTTGTCGACAGGCGCGGGGCCAGTAGTCGACCTGCGTTTTATTATCTTTTTACAATCGCACTTTATGCTCGCTTTTTCATACTACACACACTGCTCGCTGCGTTCTCATAATTAACTTAATTTTCACATTAATTTTTGCACAAAAATTAAAGGAAAAACCTCTGTGTAATTTTTCACTAAGCGCTGTGCCGCACTGCGCTGCCAGGTTGCTTGAAAGTCGTTCGCGTTTGTAATTTTTCAACGAAATGTCAGAGTGAGTAAGGTTGGTGCGAGTGGGAGCGCTTCAGCTTGTTGTCAAATTCACTGCTCCCTAGTCAAGTGCTCACTGCGTCTGTAAGAAAGAGATAGCACATATACTAGCTATCAAATGAGTCATTCCAGTATGTTGACTGCGACTGCCGAGAGCGACATCTACCGGCAAACAGGCATTTCTCAATGATCTTGTCTATGGTTGCCAACGTACTGTGCTCACTACTGCTACCAAATTCGATTGTGAGGCAAATTGGATTATTAAATTCATATACGAAAAATCCAATTTAAGTTTTCACGCTAATAAGCCGCAGTTAGCAATGTGAATTGATATTTTTTCATTTTTCTTTCATTATTTTTTCACTCATTTCCATTTCTCTAATGAACCAACTTTAGCAAAAAACAGCAATAAGTGTGTAAGTGTAGCAAATGTAACGGTCGAAGATTTAACACCAAGCCGCGCGAACGTACCATTTCCTTTCTCCGGCTACGGCGAGCAATGATGCGAAATTTATTACATTGTTTCCATTAACTGTCGGTTTGGTCAGTAAACTGCGCACCGCAGAACAAAAACAAGGAAGAGAAAAGCCAGAGCATAGTAAAGAATTTCACTAGCGCCGAATGACGGCATGGGCGGAGGAGGCCAGCAAAAAGCGTAAATGAAACCTAATTAAAAATAAAATTCGCCATACACTCGCACTTATAAGCTTCAGCACCAACTCCGGCGCCGGAGCGGTCGCTAACTCTCGCACTCAGCAGCGAGGCAAATTGGATTTGGACTATCCAATGCACAACACTCGACCGTTGGCCACACCAAGGAAGTACAACCTAATTTGTTTACAAGCCAAATGCTGAGTGTCACTTAAGGGCACATTTTAATTTTCAATTTTCGCACTTTTTCTCATTTATGCAGATAAAAGAAGAAGCAAAAACATTAGACAAGAAAAAAGGAAGGTTATCTTCCTAATTTGCTGCGTATCGATGTTGGGCCAACCAACTAACAACAAATGGTTTGGTGCTTTGTTGTTATAATTATGTGGTCTTTGTTCTCCAGCTGCAACAATATAACGGTAACAACCACAACAAACACATTAGAACCAATGCACGAGAAGCGCTACTTGAGGAAAACGGCTCCGACCAGATTTTAAAGTGTTTTGTAAAACGCTGAATGCAGAATTGTGCCAGCATGACAAAAATTCATTTTTAAACAACTAACCGCCAGCCTTATTCGAGTATTTTTGTTGGCGCAAATATGGCGGAAATGTGGAAATTGCTGATCGAACTATACCAAAACCATTTGTAAAATGGATCACCAGTAAAATGTATGCAGCACAAAAAATTGATTAAGCGTTTTACTACAAAACCATTTTTGATTTCCGTGATTTCGGGATTTAAAAATGCTTTTCGATAAGAAACAAAAACAAATATAGAAATGTTGACTTATGAAAATGTTCGACAGTCGAAACTTTTATGCACTTAAAATAACATTTATTACGTACATTTTATGTTGCTGCAGTGTTGTTCTTTCGTTTTTAATTTAGATTCCCTATGATACTGAAAACACATTTACTATTGACTTTATCGAATTCTTATACATAGTTGCTTAGTCGTTGAAAATATAAAATTTTTATATAAATTTAAATAAATGAAATGAAAAAACCTGATCACAAAGCTGAACGCAATCAACTCCGGGATTTCGTGATTTAGATCCCAACATTCGGGATTCCGAATTGAAATATGCTTTAGTTGAGATATTGGAATGCTGCTTAGTATGGATTGTATTGGGCTAAACCTTCAACTAGATACTTTGGGCAGGATCGTCATATACCAAGAGGACTTTGTGAAATATGAAAAATCGTATTCGAGTTAATGTAACCAACGCCAAATGAGCAATAACAGATTATAAGCTATTTATCTTAATTTGCTAACATCTTGTTGCAAACGACGCCATTTAACAATAAACAAATTGAAATAAATTAAAATTGCCTGTGCAATTATGAATACAAATGTTCAGCTTCAGTCACGACTTATCGCACTACCCAAACGATGCATCACAATTGAAAACACAACGCAATTGCACTGTTAGTGCCCAGTAATTTCTATAAGTACTCCTCCAACCAGTTCCAATAACACAGGCTAACAAATTCGAATTAGCTTTTGGACCCGAGAAGGCATGCAAGTTTCTTAAAGTTTTAAATCGGCTGTCAGTTTAAATCTACTTTTCGAGCTTTTGGTTGTGAATTAAAGCACGGTTATTTTTTTGTTGTTGTTAGGAAGCAGACTGAAATAACCTTTCAAGGTGCGAAAAGCAGCGAACTATACAAATTTTATGGAACGATTCTGCAAGATTGAGCTAACAGCCCTTAAAGGTTCAATATCTACATTGCAATCTGGGTTGGTCACATAATTCGGGCAAGATTGGCAAGAAAAACTAACAAGCGAAAAAAAACGCAAACCATTTTTACGAAAACTGCAGGTTTGGCATCAAATATTGTTGTGGCAATAGATTTTAGTTTTTCGTATCAAAAATTGTGTATACTTGTGAAATTGCATGTTGTAGTTGTTTCAAGTCATTGGCACTGTCGTTGTTGCTGTGTTTAGCTTTGAACTATCAATACAGGCATTTGGAAAATTAGTAACCGCCATGCATGATCGAGCAAAACACCCGCAGAAGCGAATTTTGTACGAGATGAAATACGATTCGCGCCCAGCTCGCGCATCTTTGATGATGATTAAGCAGCGTTTAGTGTGAAAACCAACCGCACACGAGAGGCAATCGCAATTAATGAAACAATAGGCTGGGATGACGAGGCGGTGGATGGAGGGCGGCCTGCCTGTGTCATCGATGTGGCCAATTTGTGTTTTCAGTTTTCAGAACACGCTTGCAACCGCTACCGTTTACAGTGGTTTACTGTGTGTGTGTGTTGTTTTTGTTGCTGTTGTTGTCACAGTGTTGTACATGTCTTATGGATGGTGTATGAAGCGACCTGTCTACGGATATGACAGTAATTTGAGTCGGCAAATATGTATCGGAATGTTGTATGTAATTCTAACGCGATTATCAACATTCACTATGGTCTAGAGAAAAAACAAGATTCCATAGAAATACTTGAATGCGGAAACTACTTATGTACTTAAATACGTGAATGGATATGTACATTGCTATTGATTTTATAGTAGAAAGACAGGTGCGAAAAACTCGGTTACGGTTATTATGCGGGAAGACTTGCAAAACACAGCAAAACCTGCAACAACGGCACCGCTCAACTCGAAGGTTTTTTATCTCAATGATCTGGTTTAAAATTTTACTTGAGTTGGATATTAATATCACCAAATATACAATGACAGCCCAAAAATCTAAATGAAAATACGTAACATTAAAATATTACTAACTAATTGACTGAAACCAAATTGAATTAATCTATCAAATAATTTTTGCAAACTGTTATTGCAATTAATTATTTAATTGAACAACTAAAATTAAGTTATAAGTAAAAATAAGGTAAAGAAATAAATGAAAAGAAATTTTAAATATTAATTAATTTAACTAATTTCAACATTGTTGATTAATTGATTAAATAATGTATCTAACATTGTTCTTTTTAATTTTTTCTATTTTATTAATCAATTAATTAATATTAGTTAAATTAATTGAATTTGTTCAATTAATTAATTCAAATATACTGAAGTTTTTTCATTAATTTTAATTAATTCATTTAGTATTTATTTTTAATTTACTAACAAATTAATTAATTAAATTGTTTATATTTAGTTATGTAATTAGTAAAAATAAGGTAAATAAATAAATGAAAAGAAACTTTGAATTTTAATTAATTTAATTAATTTCAACATTGTTGATCAATTGATTAAATTATTTATTCAATTAAAGTATTGTTCGTTTTAATTTTTCGGTTGTATCAATCAATCAATTAATTAATATTAATTAAATCAATTGAATTTGTTAAATGAATTAAAATATATTGAAGTTCTAAATCAATCAATTAGATTGAGTTAATCTAATTAATTAGATTAAGTTATTTTTTTAATTAGTTTTGATTAATTACTTTTATTATTTATTTTAAATTTATTAACAAATTAATTAAGTAAATTCTTTATGTTAAATTATGTAATTAGTAAAAATAAAGTAAATAAATAAATGAAAACAGTTTTAAAATTGAATTAATTAAATTATTTTCAACATTGTTGATTAATTGATTAAAAAATTTATTAATTATTAATTTAATTTATTTTTTTAAACACTATTCTTTTTAATTGTTTCCATTTTATTAAGAAATGAATTGATATTAATTAAATCAATTGATTTTGTTTAATTAATTAAAATATATTGACGTTTTCTAATTGATTTTAATTAATTACCTTCAATATTTAGTTTTATTTAATTAACAAACCAATTCATTAAATTTTTTCAAATATATTAAATAAATAACTTAGTTTTATATAAACCTTAGATCAGTTTTTTTTATTACATATATAATTAGAATAAAATATTTTCTCTGTAAAAAAATATAATTAATTAATAATGTAATTAAATTAATTAATAAGCTTCTGCCCAACGCATTTTCATTCTTAAATGTGGTGTATTTACCAAAGACATTTCAAAGCCGCTCGGCACCCAGCGGCACCACACAAAGCGAGACATGGAAACTACTTTGAGCGTATGTATGCACGTGTGTTGTACGTGTTGTATGTATGCGCAGCTGAGTTAATATTTCCATTATTAAGTTGACTGCGTTTTCATCGAAACTTTAAAGTTAATTTTCGAGTTTGCTCAACTTGCGTTAACGCACCAGATAAGATACTATACGGGGTCGTTCGGCAACGGTACCAACTCAAGATTCAAGAATTACAAAACCTCAAGACGGACACGCCGAATTTTCATAGATATGCAAGACGCGCCTGATAACGAATGTGTTTGAATGTGTGTTTTGTTGAACTGCCTCGGCCGGTGCAGCGGGGTTTAACTTTGCGTCACTGGTTGGCAGCAGTAAATCTGTGACGGACAATCGCATTCAAAGCTGACAATTACTTAAATACGATATGACCTGACAAAGTGTGCTTTTATTGCCTCTAAGCACCGCGCCGCTCATTAACAAGTTTCTTGCCCACTTTGCTTAAGAACATAAAGCTTGGAATCGAACGAAGAACAGTTCGGTTCCCCATAAGGAAAATAAACAACCAGAAGTGGAAAAATATCAAACGGTGTTTATGCCATCTTCCGTTGTTATTGTAGCTGCGCGCTGTTGCTGTTATTAGCTGAAGTGGACACACATGCTCCGACTGGCCGAAACCATAAATCAATTACGTCGCACAATGGCGTCAATGGACAGATAGACAAGCAGACGGACGACCAGCTGGACTGGATCGTAAAAACAGAAGCGCCGCAAAAGACGCAAACGAAATAAACAACAAACAAGCCAGCAAATAAATAAATAAATAGAAATGAAAATGAGCCGCGCGAGGCTGAAGTCGAGAGGAGAGAAATGATATCAAACCGAATCGAATTGAACTGAACCGAACCAAAATCGAGGAAAATTCAACATGAAATGATTTGGCGGCAACGGAGTGCAGCATGAATTATTGAAAAGCTCAGCTGTCCGGCAGTGCGCTGACTTGTCAAATGCATTTTGTCGTGTCACTTGCATGTGCCAGTGGCAGCGACAGCGGCAGAAGCGACGCTGCCAATCTCAATGCCGCTGATATGGTCGCCACAAGTCGCTGACGTCGACGGAGCTGGAAATGCAGCCGCGCCAATACATCGGCCCCGCCCGCCTGGCAGCGTGTTAAAAATTGTGCAGCTTTGCGACAATGAGTAACGCGTCTCGTTGACATTTCCACTGGCGCAGCACTGTTGACAGCTATTGCCAATTGCCGCAGCGTTGCACAATTGCGAGCGTAAACACAACGCAACAACAACAACACCAACGACAAATAAAAATCGCACAATTGGCAATTAACTTTAGTCGCAGCGCTGAATCTAATCGAAGCGATATTTCTGCCATTTTTCGACATTATGCTTGTTGCTCTTATTACGGCGGATGCTGCGCCGGACCCCGCCAAATGCGGCATTATTTGCCGTACATGAAATTCAACGACGCGATTACACGAAGCCAAAATGGAAATGAAAATGTCAACGCTTTCACAATGCCACTAAATACAATCGAATAGTGTAATAACGTATTTTGTCGTATGGCATTTTGTTGTTGGCATGTACACATTTGCGATCAATAATTTCCAATAAATTCATTTTGCTCGACGTAAAATCTCTTGTCGTTCTTCACTTTGGTAATGATTGCAGTGGAGTGTTTGATTTGTGTAATGCAACTGCTGGAAACCAGCAGCTGCGATTTGCAGTGCTCAAATGGGCGCTTTAACCCTTTAGCTGTTTTGCTGCCATATGACAACATTCCTCTCTGGGCGCTGAAGTACTGACAGGTTTCAAGACTTATTTATTCTCAATGTATTAGGCATTTGTGGAGCAATTTTCCCAAATAGAAGTTGTGATAGTGGAACAAAAAATACAATGTGCACAATTTTAATCGAGCGATCAAACCCTTTGATTTTTTCTTTGATGTTTCGTGGCGTTACTCGTCTATGCCAATACCCTCTACTGAAAAATTTGAAAGCAACATTCAACGCGACAATTAATAGAAAATGATTAAAGTTTATCGAGGCCAAATTGCGGCAGCCATTAAAATGATATCGTATTCCATTAATAATTTCAGACTTTTAACTTTCCGCCGTCATTGAAACCTTTAAAATATTCTAAACTATTTATTACACCTTCAATTGCCGAGACGCAGATATAAACCTTTGAAATTTTACACATTTCGCTAATCATTAAAAAACATTTAATCTAAAAAACAAATATTTTTCTTATACGTATGGCGTAATTTACCTATACGCTTATGTATCTATTTTAAAAATTAAGTTTTTGAGAAACACATATGTCTTGATTTATGTCGAAAGAAGTGTATTTGAGTGGACAAAAGTCGGAAGTATTTGAATCGACAAAACATTTCGCAAATTATCATAAAAAGTTAATTGAATCAAAAGTAGGTGAAAAGAGTTACATTTTGTGTTGATGTTGCGATGTTGGCTTAACCCACCAAACAAGCAAGTGAACGCGTGTGGCTTAATTAGTTAAATTGATGCAGTAAAATTTTAGAATTCAATGCGAAACATTTGTAAACAATTGCATATGCATGTGCAGAAAATATTCCAGTTCATTAATGTGCAAAATTTCTTCATTTAAGTTGATTTTGCATAATTTTATTTTTAAAAATAGTCGCAGTTGCGTCGATAGTCGGATTACTGAATATCGAAATGAAAGTTCAATTGATTGATGATTACATTAGAATTGGTAATAAAAAATATTCAAAAATTACCAAATTTGAGAAACTCAAGAAAATTACTTAAAAAATTACGCAGACTGTCGAATAAAAACCTGCGAACAAAATTCTGCGCTGCCATCAGTTTTGAGAATTTTATTTTATTTTTGATTTGGTCTGAGGGACATTATGAGTTATTTTGCATTCCCTCATCATTGGTTCCAGAAAATCTCTGCACACATTAGGTTGCCACTGTCCAGCTCTCGACAGATCACGGGTTAGCTGCCTCGGATCCGCGTCGTTCCCTTCCTTGGAAAGAATTGCGGAGAAAAAAGCGGCGACTTACTTAGATTTGCCAAAACGTTCTTAAAAAACTACATATAGGTCTGGAACTCCAGAATCTTTGGTACCACTATGGACCACATTTTTATGGACCATATTTTTACAACGACTATCCTCTCTGCAGATAAAGGCGAATAGAATAATTGCCAATTTTTTCTTCTTCTTTCCTTTTAATCATCAAACCTCAAACACAAATTAGGTCACATTCTTTATCATATCTGAAATATGGAATTCTATAAATAGTAATATTTGTTAGTGAGTGAACGCCATTGGTTTCTGTTCTAAGCGCAGCGAAGTTAATAGAAATGCCATCGCAGATTATAATAATTATCTGATTGATCATTGAGTGCAGTTGTCAACATTATTATTGTATTAAAAATAAAATCACAAGTCACACAGCTCGTTAGCTCGGCGTAAAGTACAAACAGATCAAGTCTGGACTGTAAATAAAAACCCACCTTCAACGAAGTCGAGTCTGACTCACGCGAATGGTAAAGAATACTATATATTAAAAAGAATAACATATAACTCGCTGGTTGCTGCTAATAACAACACTGTCTGAGAGGCTCACATAATGTAAATGTAAAAATTACAATAAGTCTTTGGTCAGAGGACTTTGGCTTACGGTCGTAATAGTATAATTACCAACAAATTAAAAAAGGCACAGCGTGCGGACCACTGTTGCCAGATGGATTTCAAGCAATCCCCATAAAAATTAAAATGTCTCCCTAAATTTATAATGCACACATAAAATGAATATTTCATGAAAATTGCTCGTTCTATTTGGTATATGAAATTAAAAAAAAACATGAACAAGGTGTTGGTGTAACAAAAATGCAACCTGGTTGGCCACAGACAGTTTAAAAAACGTAAATTAAAAATGACTGGAAAATATTTTAACTAAACCCCAAATCTAAGGGGAAAACCCCTAATCAGGCAACACTGGTGCGAACTGATAGTCGAACTGTCCCCTGAATAGTGTGACAGTCGAAAGTGTCATTTTGTCTATCTCAATGCCGAACTTTCTGAGACTTTCTCATTTCTTTCTGTAGGTACAAGAACACTTTAACGATAAGCGAAGCTATCACGAGCGCTCTATATAAAATTTTACTTTTATATACCTTGAATTCGCTGATAAAGATTTTGCACAATCAGAGGCAAAAAGAAGAGAGAGCAAACACATAGTCCACAGTTTAGATTGTAAAACTTTATTTGACAGTTTGAGCAGCGAGTCACGACTGATTATTTTTGCTTTGACCGACTGCTGAATTGATAACTTGAGTGGCTTCAAATCGAAGTTTAAATAATATAGCTATTCAAATTTAATTACGTATACTTGTAAATAATTAATATTTTACTCGCAGCTTTACGCGCTGCTTTTTTCGACGCAAACAAAGTGAAATCTAACCTTAAATCGCTGTGGAATGTGTGTCAAAGCGCTGCAGGCGGCTGCAGCCTAAAGCGGCCGATTTGACTTACCTCAAAGAAGTGTCAGTCCGCCTAGAAGTTGCGTAGCCCAGACAAATTCTGGAGCAATCCAATCGGCAATTAATCCAAAAGCTTCGAGTGTATGCAGCCGGAAGAGTGTATCCGTTTCTTGGTTCGTATTCCTTAAAAATCGTAGTCGGAATGCGCTGCCGATTTGGCAACAGTGGCCAAAACCGAATAAACAAACTTTGAAAAATATTCCGCACGCACGTTTTGAGCCAAGTTAACCGCGGCGGCAGTTGACAAGTAGACGAATGGTGCACAAGGTGTTTTTGTTTTGCTTTCAGCTTAGCGCTAACCAATTGCGTTTGTGTAGTTGTTTTTCTTCGTTTAGCAGGCAAATCACGCACCAGTAATTTATGAACAAATTGTTAATAATTTGTTGTTGTCGTTGTTATGACTAGCACTTTTGTAGTTGTTGTTTTCGTTGTTGCTATTAGCACAAAATTCGTCTTGACTTAGACCTTTAAGAAATTCCACAAACAATGCAGCACACTTAGCACAAAATCAAAACAACAAAAATACGTTCGCCAAAATTCACGAAAAGCTGAGCGCACAAATTGCTAAGCTGCCACAAGCATTAAGCAGCGATAACCCCCGTCAACGCTTTGACTTTGCACTAGTGGACTTGGTCGAAACGATCGCGCGCCGCACCACCCCATTCACTGCTCTCGTCGTCCGGCCGAGAAAAAGTCGCATTTGCGTCTGCGCTGACTGCGTTACGTACGTCTCGATGGTTGTGCGATTTAGCCGCGTTTGTCGCCGCAATCAGACCTCCACCGGCCCGGACTCAATGCGCTCGCGCCTTGACTCACCAGCTCACTCAATTGTGTTGTTCTCTTTACTGCTTTCCGCATCGATGACGCACATTTGCGCTCGACAGCGCGCCACCAATTCCTCCAGCTGTCCACAGAACAGTTTTGAGTGACATCGAAGCACTCACGCACAACCGTGACTACTCGAATGGCGTGTCTCAGCTCAAACAGCCCGGCAAGTCAACGTCAACGATAACAACGAGTGAGTGCGCTGAGCAGCTGCTGCTGCCGTTGTTGTCGCCGGCTGTGCCGTCACTCCGCGCGCCCATAAGGTACGGGAACTACTCGTTCCGCATAATGCACCTCATTGTTGTTATTCTTCTTCACTGTACGATGCGGTCTGGAATTGCCGCTGCTGCTTTGTTGTTGTGCGATGATGACAGTAGCACAACTGCTCGGCTGCGCACGCGCTCTTTTTCGCCGGCCCCTTGTAGCCCAGCGTTCTTCGCTACACATGCGCAGCTGATCATAACGTTCACCAGATGACAACGGTCGCGTCGGCGCAGCGCTTTGACGGCGTCAGAGCGAATGCGTCATCAGGGCGCAGGAGAAAAGGAATGTTTGTTTTCGTTTGGGTGTGTGTGGTTTCGGTGAGTCCATTGAAGCTGTGCTTGAGTGCAGCTGCTGGCTATTTCCGATTTTTGATAATGTATCCGTAAAGGGTGTTAATCACCTTGTCTTGTTCTTTGCTGGCAATTAACGCGGCCGGTGGCAGGGGGGTTGCGTATATACATATAAACAGTTGCAAAGGATTTCTTTTTCTGGGAGAGGGTTTCCTACGCACTTTTTGAGTACAATGGGGGTCTAAACTTGCAAAAAAATAAAAATAAATAAATAAATAAATATATACGTATATAATCTAGCATGTACATACATATGTCGATACATGAGGTTAGAGATTTCAGGTGAGAGAGTTCGATAAATTTTGACCATAAAATAGCAAATCCAATAATTTCAGATCTTGCTTAACCCTTTTAGTACCGGAGGCCGATATATCGGCCCTTGCTGCACTAGCGAGAAGTGCCAGAGCCGGCCAGAGTCGGCCTGCGCCTTGTACCGCTTTACTATTCGCATTGCGGGGAACTCTATCCCAAAATAATTTTGTAATGCGTTATAATTGATCTAATTTCATTACGAGAGAATAACAAAAAAAATTGTTTTTTCTTTTAACTCTTTGTGGACGTTTATGTTATCGGAACCTTTCGGCAGCGTGTTATGTAAACAACTGTTTGAAGACTCTCGCGAAATAACGTTGCAGCGAGACCTGGGATCAGTTAGTGTTTCCTCGATTGTTGTTGTGAACAGTATATTTCGTCCCAGTTGCAGTTTGAAAGCCCAACTTTGTTATTGTCGCTTGTGTCAAACGTTTTCCGCTTGTGTCAAACATTGTTGTTTTTGACAAATCAACAATTTCGGAAATTCTATTTATTTTCTACTTCATCTTTAGTATAATGCTTTTTGAATCATGTAAATATGGTTTCTCGTTTGGTTTTTATGAGCATTTTCCCAAACCCTAGTAAAACTGTGAAAGGGTTAAAGGCACTAAAAGGGTTAATATTAGAAATATTGATGTTTCAGAATGCTCTACAAATGGTTTGAACATCTTTTTCGAAATAATATAGAATTTAATCGATTTATTTAATTATAACTTCCAATATCTCAACACCTATCGGATATCGGATTGATTTAAAAAATCTATGCGTTGAAATGTTTAAAATAAAATGTTCGATCAAAACATCAAAACAGAGGACAAATGTTTTTCAATTACTTACGTATGTTATTACAATTTTCTCTATCACGTTGAAATATTATTCAAGGACTCTGATATCTAAAAAATAGAGTCGATATCTTTAAAAATGAACAATTTAAATTTGCCTACAGACATTTTAACACGTACACGCCGGGGCCGATTTTCATTGTTTTTGCTGTGTGGCGGCGCTGAAACTAATGCCGTGCTTCATCTGGCTTTCATTAAATGTTTTTAATGAAAATACGTTAAATTCTCATTATTTTAAGTTTCAGCGTCTAATAGCACAATCGAATGCGTACCAGCGGCAGTACGCGTTGCCCGATTTGACAATCTAGTGCCGAAAGCCGTTTCAGAAGTCAGATTTAACTTTAAAGCACAAATATTACCAGCCTTTACAGCTGTTAGTTTTATAGACTAACATTCACGTTAGTTAGGATGCCCAAGTTAATATTCTTAAAGATTCTGTTCTTTGTTTTTGAAAATATATAAATTGTTATTTAAAATACTTATGTACGTAAATGTGTTGAATGAAAATTGTGCTCTGTAGCTCACCATAAATATCACCAAGACTAGCAGTTGAATATTCGTTCATTATTATCATTTACACTTAGTTATTGCGTTTGTGTGGTTTTCCTCTTCATGCGCGAAGAATGTACAAGAGAATGCTCGCCGGTTTCTATTCGTATTCATTGTTTCTTCTCCACATGACACTGACCCAAAACTTATAAACAACTACTAACCAAAGTTTCCGTGCACCTAACCAAAGGTAATTTCAATGGAATTTGCTTTGAATGAATTTTAAACGATAACGAAGTAGGTTCAACAACGCAGCTAATGTTGCGATATCGGCACTTCGATAAGATAAGTGTATGTTTTATGGCGTTAAAATGCACCAATATTGTACACGTATTAACCAATTAATACACAATTTACTGATTTAACGAAATTACATGAATTTTTTGATTTGATGTAATGCGAGATATTGTAATGAAATACCATAGAAATATTAAACGTTTTTTGAAGTTTTTAAAGCTCTCTTAAACTTATGTTTGATTGGCCACGTTTCCTTTCATTTTCATTTCGCTGAAAATTATATTTTTTGCGTATTGAAATAAGCCTCTGATATCGTTTTTCTGCTAAAAAATGGTTCGACCCTCGTTCGACTAAACTGGATTAGATTTTAGTGCCATTACGAAGAAGTAATGTCAGGCCTTAAATTTGTGTAATTCCCCGAAATGCCTTCAAAACATCCGCATAAACTACACAAAGAAAAGTCTCCACTTGGTTTGGTTTATTGGAATCTGCAGTCAATAGTAAACACATTACCTTTGCTACAGATTGCGTGAAAAGTTTGTAGTCTGACACATTTTTGGTCGTAGAGCAGATGAAATAAAATGCATTTGAAAGGTAAATCTCTTTGATCTTTGATCTCTTTGAGAGTTGACAGATGCTGTTTTAATTTATACAATAAAATTTCATTTGAAATTTTCATTCAAGTTTCATTTTGAAACCCCAATAGGCCTTCATGGGCAGCTACTTCTAATTGCCTACGTATAGTTATGAGTTTGAATTTTTGAAAGCTTTGTAGTTTGTTGTAATATGTTTTTTCATATATAAATAACTGAATTACTATGGGTTTTATTATATGTGTATGTGTTGCCAAGCTAACTTTTCAATTCGTAACCCTATCTTAGTACGTTGGGTTAAACGATAAATTTACGAGGCGAAACTCGTAACATTTTTAAAAAGTTATTGAGTGATCGATTTATCTCAAGCGGTTAGGAAATCTGTGCACGTTATTGATTAACACTAGAATGCCCAAATCTGTCGAAAATCCTCCATTGAGTTCTTTTATTATTTGATTGCATCACTTTATGAAAGAAAACCTGAGAGTTATTATTATTTTCTTAAACCAAACTAAAAATTTTCTAAAGATATGTTGTAACTTGATTTCATATGGGCTTATGGCTTATTCTAGTATTAAATGTAGCTTTAAAAAATAAAGTGACTAGTTTAGGCGAGTAATGACAGCATTTGAAGATGCTATGACATATCCAACTGAAAAATATCTGACGACAGGAGAGTAGCTCTCTTCGCAGTCGATGACTGTTTTGAGTGAATCTTTTTACAACCAAGACTAGAATAGAATTTTGACTTTACATTTGGGTTCTAAAATCCATTCGAATTTAGTGGCATTTATATCAGAGTATGTTCATAATTCAAGGAAAAGTAAACTTTAAACACACTTTTTAATTCGAAATTTTTGAATGCTTATGTATGTATGTACTTAGTTTTTAAGTTAGTTTTCATAGTTGGGCTGGAAACTTTTCCCACAACCTGTACGTGTGCACATTATCGCATATGTACGACGACATCCAGGAGCGCTACCATAATGCACGAGGAGATTTGTCGACTTTGAGGGAATCGTTTTGTTTGTGCAACGGTATAAATCTGCACGAGATTTTAAGCTTCCAGTTTCGATGGCAGTCAGCAAAATGTATACAAGTTAAAACTCATTGAAATAATCCCGCAAAATATGCTGGATTTCGTTAGAACGAACGGTACGGCGGCGCTGACAACAGCAGCGGAATGGGTGTGATTCATACCGCAATTCCGAGCAAAAAGCCATAAAATGAATATGTGAGCAATAGTGCAGCCAGTTGCCATTTCGCAATACAACAAAAACCGAAACTTTTGTGACTGACACAGATAAACGGGGCGTATGTACACTGTGAGTGCGCGACGTATCCAAATATGGGCAACTGCAGTTGTGTGCATCCTAGCGGTTTGCTTATGTGTGTGTGTGTCTGCAAAAAGGCTGAACAGATTTTTATGACGAAGAATTTTAGGCGGTCAACGTTGATGGGAGATGGGAGGCCTCTGAGCTCAATGATTTTCCATTACATTTTCTCCTGCATGATAATGGCTCGCCGACCTTAATAGTTCAGCGCGTTACTGGCTCTTCTTACCAGAGCCCCTAGGTGCGATTCATAGCTTGGGCTTATGAAACACCCGTCAAACGGGTCGAATTTGTGGTATCACAACGCCCATGTAGAGGCCTAAGTGTGTCTCATACAGCCACTAAAACCTTGCTATCTATATACTAACCTAATAATGGGCCCAGAGAATGTTTGCAAATTTTTGATCCACCCTAATGGAGAAAACACATACTTATGCAAATAGACAATTTTTGACAAATTCACACACACACACGCAAGGCGGCATGCAAAGCCGCAAAGCGCACGAAGCAATGAATTGTATGAAAACTAACTGGAAAGTGATGTGTCAGCTGAATGAGCTGAACTAGAGTAATGCACTCGAGGATTCGTACGTAAAACTGTCATTCGTACGTAAAACTGTCTAATCCACAGTTACCCGCATTAAAAGGCACACAAGTAAAGTGCCATGAAATTTAAAATTAAAACGACTGTTGCAGAAATACACGTAAAGTCGAGCAGTAAGGAAGAACTCTAAGTTCTTCGCCAAGCAGGCGAAGGCTTGGAGAAGAGAACGAATAAAGACATCACAATAGACAGACAAATGGGCGAACGTAGAAGTTGAAAGGCGACGAGCAACGGCTGCCATACACCACGACAGACAGTCAAACATACCGCCGCGGCAGCCAGATGTGCAAGCTGGCATTGCACACGTGAAGAATGATAATTTTTGGGGTGGCTCGAGTAACTGGAAATCAAACGCGACGACAACGAAGACGCAGTAGCGAGGGGCAGGAGTAGTTTTGGAAACAGTGTGCAGTGTGTGCCATCTCGGCATGCAACAGCTTACCGGCTCGTACACGCAGCACCAGCAGCAGCTGCTCGACACTTCACCGCATAGGTGGCGGCGGCTGCTGCAGCGGCTACCATGAATGAATGGCTGCACGCGGCGAATCAAGATTCTGGAATTCCTCTAATTCTGCTTGCCGTGCATTTTCTTCCTGGAGGCGAGTTTTTCTCGCTGCGCACCAAACCTATTCCGTGGCGAAGTGAAAGAAAAGCACAAAAACGACATTATTTATGTGATGTACGAGACTTGGCGGAGTCGCGTGTTGTCAGCGCTACGAGTTTGTTTTCGGTTTGTTGGGAGCGATGACGTTGTGGTACACAGCTCAGTGATTGCTTACAGCCGCCGGTTGCTGGGCGACAAACCGGTGGAGTCAGAATTCATGGTGGATGAATATAAGAGATGTGTATGTTCTTGCTACAAAGAAATACATACATACATACATAAGTATTTAGTCGTTCATAAAAGAGCAGGAGCAAAGGGAGAGAACAAGGTTATCCAACCGACAAATTTATAGCATAACTGGCAATGCGGCATTTTCAATGTACATATGTATGTAATGTTTGTATATACAATGCCCTAATTTTCGTACTTTTGCTCTCTAAACCGTAATAAATAAATATATTTCTTTAGCAATATTTCTTTATTTCAATCTTGGTCTAGAGTAAGTTACAGTAAGTAAGGTTACAATTATTATATCAGGTGTACAACTTTGCTTCCGCCGTTTTCCGATAGGTGGCTGTACCGGCTGAGGCTGGTTGAAATACATAGATGGTAATGCCTTTAAAGTGAGTGTGGACAGTGCCTAACGAATTGTCATCGCCGTTTCAGCGACAGTTGTTCTTGTTTTCGTATTATTCACGCTCGAAAATGTCCGTTTATGTGCCCAATTCTCGCCATTTGCGGGAAGTTTTACTTTTCTGTTACAATTCGAAAAAAAATGCAGCTGAAGCGCATCGAATGCTCTCAGAAGCTTACGGTGATGCTGCTCTGAGTGAAAGAACGTGTCGGGAGTGGTTTCAACGTTTTAAAAATGGATGAACAGCGGCCACAATATCAAGAGCGACATGACAAAGTCATGCTCCAACACGACAATGCTCGGCCTCACGTCGCAAAAGTGGTCAAAAAGTACCTGGAAACGCTGAAATGGGAAGTCTTGCCCCACCCGCCGTATTCCCCAGATGTCGCCCCTTCTGACTTCCACCTATTCCGTTCGATGGCACACGGCCTGGCAGATCAACATTTTCAATCCTTCGAAGAATTGGAAAAATGGATTGCTTCATGGATAGCGTCAAAAGAGGACTCCTTTTTTCGAGCCGGGATCCGAAAATTGCCGGAAAGATGGGAGAAAGTTGTCGCTAGCGACGGACAATACTTTGAATAATACATCTGTAAGCACTTTTTCGCAATAAAGCTTTTAATTTTGGAAAAAACGGCGGAAGCAAAGTTGTACACCTGATAAATTATTTAAAAATAGCCAAAAAGAAACAAGACGTAAAGTACTATTTGTAATACTAATCAAGGATATTTCTTATTTCGATAATGATAGTAAATACAATGTCGCACTGATTTTAATAGCAATATTTTCTCATTTCATAAGTCACTTTTAAATGGCAACACTGATAATCCAATACTGAAATATCCAATACTTTTTAAATCAGTACAAATTGTCATCCTGACATCAATAGACGCTCAAGAACTACTACTGAAACGCGCTGAATAGTCAAGATTACTCTAGATTAGATTCGATTATTTTTCTACATGTAAACACTTTCGTTAAAAATTAATTTTGAAAACGAAAGCGTAACGCATAAATACGACCAAAGACAAAAACATCTCCACAAAACGTTAAACCGATTACATTTCTTTGCATTCTTCATACGCGGCGTTACTAATTAATGATGTTTCACCAAATTAAGCGAAGAAGTTATCCGATAGAAGCTAAGCTCCAAACTACGCCGTACTTACTAACGAGTTTAACAGGGTATTGAACAGGTTTTGTAAGGGGTTCATCGAGTTTTTGACTACGAACAGGCAGGAGGCCCTATTTCTATCGAGATGGCTGAATCTTGAACTAATTATGGACAATGTTTTGTAGCAATTATGTTAAACTAGTATATTTTCAATGCATTAAGTGGAATAAAAAAACTGGTGTATTTATTTGTTTTTGTTTAATACATAGATATCGAGCATATTTCCTGTTCACGTTATTATTTGGTGCCCCATTGAAGCGTCGACTTTTTCAGCAAATTGCTTCCATGTTTGTTAAAAGTTCTTCATTATGAATCACGTTTATTTGTGGAGAATTCACTTTAACATGACCCAGTACTACTCGATGTGAGTTTTGGCCGCTTCGAATTGGCTTTCATAGTGTTCACGGCATGAAGTTACCCACCTTGTAACAACTAATAGCAGCCATCACGCGTTGGTATAAACTGTTTACAAGTATACGAAATTCATCCATGCAGCCCTGCAAATTCATATAAATGTATATATATTTTTTTGAACTGAAAATGTGTTATACATAAGTTTTAAAAGAAGCTTGATACAATTCTATTCTATGATACAATGAAAGCAATCAAAACCGGCCTCACTTACACTTCAATGCCAGCAAAACCGAATGAATTAGGCTGTGGATTCCTTTCACATTCAACATATAACATTCTATAGATTCGGCATTTGAAAGGAAGTCGAAAGTTTAAAGGAGAACAAAGACATATTTTAGTGTCTTCAAATCATCACACATATCACCACATAGACCATCTTCGGTGACCGAGGCAAAGTCACCCTGTATGCCCATTTTTGCAAATTCTGTAAACTGTTTTTAATTACATAAACAAACGACAACGATAAAAAGAAAACAAATTTACTTTCAATTTGTGGCCCACTTATTTGGCCATCAGTGGGCCGAATGTGCGGCAAATTAGTGTTTTGGCTCGTTTCTCAAGAGCGTCTCCGAGTCGAGTCCGCTTTTGGCATCGACGATTTTTTCCTGAACTTTCACCCTCTTCACCCGCATCGATGCGTTGGTGCACGCGGTGTTCGACTGAGAAGCCACAACAACAGCTTTGAAATTAATTTGCCGCGGGTATTCGGCTGTGGGGGCTTAATTGTTGGCAATGGGCAAACACAAAAAACGGCTGAACACTTCCACAAGTGATCGGCGGCTTTTTTGTTGGGTATTCCAGCATTCCATCATTACCTTACAAGTGTGTACAAATATTTGACTTGAAATAAATTACGAATTTATTTGGTCATTAATAAAAATGTACGTAGCTTGGGCTCTAACATTTGAGCTGTAATACAAAATTAATAAATAAAAATTAAAAAAAGTTAAAAAATAAAGATAGCGATTTATCATTTCACAGCCAAATTTTCTAATTTTTTTCTTTGAGTGCGTGATGCTAATTACGGCAGACGATGTCGATTTGAGATGTGCTGGAATTCGTAATGGTTTTTCAACGTTTAATTTTGTGTGGCCAACAGCAACTGGCATCTGAAAGCGTGATTGAATAGCAAAAGTAAAATGGGTGTGTTCCCCATGTAATGATACAGGCACTCACACGTCAGGTCCGAGTGTGTACGTTTTCCATGTCGCTGAAAATAGAAAATTTGTACTTGCGACTGCACTCAAATGGCGATTCGTGTCAAAACAATAGAAATACTTGTACGCTTTACCCACCGTAAAAAACAACCTTACAATAAATAAAAACAACCACAACAAACCATAAACATTGCACGTTGCCCCAGTCACAACAATTGCTACCTACTCCGCACCTTTCTGCTTCGTAAGACATGACTTGTTGTTGTTTTGCTTCGGCTCCAACTTGAGCGCTCAGTGTGGAGTTGAGTGTGACGCAATGGAGTGGAATTGCAGTGTCCGGTGGTAATTCGACGGAATTTCTGTGGAATCATTATTATTCATCCACATTGGCAATTTAGCGCCACCGCTGCTCCCACATCTGACCGTCTACATGCATAGATAAGCCGAAGAACAACAACTACTATACAGCAATAACAATAACACAGACAAAACAAGTATTTAAATATGTTTCAGGCGGTTTGAGTCGATCGAATTACACGCTGCACTCGAGTCAAGGTAAGGTTCAATGACATGGAACTTGGACGCTATACAAAACGTGGTAAATATTTGTGTTAATTTGTTGTTGTTGCAACGAAATAAGGCGATGAACTGTTGTCAATAGGTATTATTCGATTGTCAGCACGTGACAATTTTCTCCTACTATCTACGACTACGACTTTAACAAATTCCAGTCAAATGTCCGTGAATTCTTTCATCAAAACCCTGTTTCCTAAAAAGTTTTAAACAATATTGCTGCGGTCGGCAATTGTAGTAAATAATCCTACAAGATTTAAAGAAGAGTTTATACAAATATGCAATCAGGTTTTTAACGCGCGTAAAGCAAACACACCCGAGTTACACAGTGCAGGTCATAACAAAAACATTTACGTAAACAAAGAAATAAGAGTAATGAGGAAACATAGTGGGTGAGTCATGTGTTAACACCGCAGCAAAGATCGGGTCGGCATCGTGAAGTTTTTGTTATTGTTTTTGGTCACAGCGGGTAAATAACATTTGCGCAGGAAGAATTTTTTTGTTTTTAGCATAATTTCGATTTCTCTTTGTATTCGGTATTCACCCTCCAGGAATTTCAATCAAAATGACATCATTGGCATGAAGTGAGTTGTTAAAGATGAGCATCTGAGGAGAACAACTTTGATTCAATGTATACGTAAAGTGTCAAGTCGATATGGAAGAATTGATAATAAATTCATGAAAAGAACAACCTTGTTTTGCTGGAACCAACAAGGTGAATATAGCGCTCGGACCACGGAACGTCCATTCTACTGGAATCACTTTACTGTTCTTTGAATCATTACGTTCTGCGAATAAATTTGAGTACATTATTTATTTATTTATTAAGCAAAGTGTAAGCAGCTAAGATTGCCAAATCTAAAGATCTCGAATCTGAAATGGGAAATCTGGAAAATGGCCGTTTCGTCGTTCTTCCCACAGAACTGGCAGAGGGCTCTGTCACCTGCGACAATCATTTTCATTCGTAATGCCCAATTCTTCTCGCCAGATTAACGAGTAAATGTAGCAAAACCAGTACAGGATATAGTCAACAATTGCATAATTTACATTTCACAATTTATTTTCATAACTATAAAACTCAACACCGCTGCTTAATTGTTTGTGCATGAAAAAAATAAATAGAACGTTGCCACTGTCAGTCCTTGTGTGATGTCAATTACCGCGAAAATTCTGCAACACAGCAAATCGCCTTAGCCAGCAATCTCTGCTGTCACAACCAACGACGATATATCAAATTTCTGTCATTGTCGACTTTAAACGAATTTGAGATTTGACTGTAAAAATAATAATAACAAATAAATAAAAAACCACACATATCAAGTGATATTAAAAACCCACGTCGTGCAGCATAAAAAAAAACAGAAACATCTTTTGTGAGTATTTTTCAATAAAAGCGTTGGCCTCGGCGGGGAAAAATTACGGGGAAGATAAAGTGGGGAAGCAACAAGTCGGTCTCCTTAATCCAACTGCCAAACGCAGTGAAAAGTCATTGATAGACGGCACAAAGACCACACGGCGGTTGACAGCATGCGCCAGCTTTTCGCCACATTTTTCGCACTGAAACGAACAGAACGACAGGCAGAAGGAAAAGTAAGTAAATGACTGACGGCGATTGCTTTGTGTTTTTAAAGCCCAATGTCACGCGAGAACCATCACGTGAAGTGGCGGCTTTAAAATGTGCACATTGTTTTTGCAGGCAGCTCATCAGCTGTGCTCCTCAATGTAGGAAACAGTTCAGCGTAAGGTGGCGTTTAAAGCGAAACAAATATTATTTCGCTCTGTGCTCTGTCATCAAGGAGGGGAAAAAGCCGAGGGGTGGTATTTTAATGATATTTGCTATCTGAATGATAAGGATGCGTTTTTTCAAAATGAATATTAATTATGTAAGCATTTTATAAATTTTGAAATAATTTTTGATAATTAATTAGATAACAAAAATATGTTCCGTTTGTGACTTGAATACTGGAACACTTAATCAAAATAAAGGAACGGCTTATAATTTTCGAAGACTTTAATGAAGTATAAAAACTGGATTAAATGGAAAGCAATGCATTCAAACGGCCAGTCGGGGTGGCCTTGATGGATGTCATCTTTTTTTTTATCCAATTTTCTAATTAAATTCGACATAAATGGGACTCCTGGAATCCAACTTGTAATTAAACTAATAAAATACTATATAAAAAGTAAAATAATATATAAAATATTGAGATACTAAGGTCGGGCATCCCGGTACTCGTTCTGAATGGTTCTTTCGCTCGAGTCAGAAGTTTCCTTCAATTAACTTTGGGTACTTGAATCTAACCCTCTACTGTGTGCTCCAACGATATAACAAATTCTAATATATCATTTCGCACTCGCGAAAATAATGACATCATAATAATGTCATAATAATAATAATGACAGCCGCTTATCACGTTTTCTTAAAAATTTAGTCGCATTTAAATTGTTTAAATTGCAAAAAAAAAAGACTTTTGCATATTTTGCACAACAATGTTTTTATTGAATTTTCAACTGCACTTGCGTCACTGTGCGGCATGTTAATAATTTCGAAATACTCATATTGTATTTAATTTCAAATGTCTGCTCCGTAAACACGCCGACACACAACAATAATTATGCGCCTTGACTGCTCTCTCCCTTTCTGCTGACTTTGGTTGTGAAGCATTTTTTTCTGAACATTTGCAGCTTATTTGCAACGAAATAATTCAATTAGCTATGTTAATAACGTCATTTTGGAAACTTAAACCCTCATAATTTGTTTTCATTTTATTTGGCCACAATTCATTATCCCAACAAAAGTTTCATGTGGGTAAGGCTTTCGTATTGTGTTGTTTTTGTGCGTTTCTAAGTCTTTGAGAAACTTTGCCATTAAAATGTGGTTGCACTTGTAGTTTCGTGTGTTTATTATTATTTGAGAAAATTTGCCATTAAAAGTTCACACCTGTAGCTGACATTTGCTGCTTAAAGTTCAAATTAGTTTTGCTGATTTCAAGGTGTCGTACAAAACTACAAAACTGCATTTAGTCTTAGAACTTATATATGAAAGACAAATCGGCTCTTGTCGTTCTATTCAGAAATTTGCACATTTTAATTTACAATTAAAATTTGTATAGTGAATTGCAAAGCATTCATTCGAGCTATATTTATTATGTTTTATAGTTGTTGATATTTACACAAAGCTGTCGGCTTAAATTAACAAAGTAATTTTATGTAAATTGCAAACGTCGACGAAATTGTCGATTCATTTCAGCTCGTGTGCGTAGTTAACATGCTCTGAGCACATACAATTAATAGGAATGCCAGCACTGTGGTTTAAAGTTTTGTAAAACATATTTTAACAAATTTCTGATATCTTAAATACTGACAAAGAAATGGTTCAGAAAATCCTATATCCTATATAAATAGTCAAGCTCAACCAGGGGTGTTGCCAGAGGGGTTGGCGTTGGTCATAAGGAGTTTTTAAATTTGTTTAGAAAATTTAGTATTACGTGCATTTGGAAGCAAGTAGGATTTTGGAAATAGGAGTTTAAAAATGTACATTGTTTCCCGATCTTCAATTAAAATTTCATGATAGTTGGTTGACTGGAAACGGAGTTATTGCGTCTGAAGTGACAGGTTTTGCAAAGAAACCTTTACCGCAACCTTTCAATTGATTGATTGACTAAGTTTATGGCGATGATTGTTTATGCCGAAGCAGAGTTCTTAAGTATGTTTAAGAACTGAAATCTCTACTCACTGCAGATCCCATCAGCACTGTGCGTGAAGTCATCAAATTTCAGCCAAATTATTTATTTCCTTAAATTAGATTTAGGCATTTTTACTGAAATTTTGGCTATCGAAAAGTGCACAGTGTGCATAGTTTGTTCTGCACAAGTTGACTGATGCCATCTCATCGATCGACACTTGTGACTGTTTTAATTTACTAAAAATCGCATTTAAACGATCAAATACTTCCCATATTTGCCTGATTTGGTACCGTGCGACTTTCACCTTTTCCGAAAAATACATTTTCCAATGGAAAGGAAAACGTTTTGAGGACGAGAAGCCATTGAAAAGGCTTGTACCGACATCCTGAAGGAGATCACGGACGACGATCTAAGACACTCATTAGATATGATTTTAGATCGTGGATATATATTGGAAAGCTATAGACTGAACTAGCCTATAGACAGACGGAGTTTCGAACTCACTCATCATCGTCCGCACTTCCCTCGGAGCGTAAAAAACCCTTGATCCCAGTGAACATCAAGCCTCAAGACAGCTGTGTGCTATATAAATACTTAATGCACGAATGAATAAATGAAAACTATGTAACTGTGGGGAGTCTTGAGTTTTTTCGCTCCGTTGGACAATATTTAACCCTTTCAAACGGAGTGCGCACATTTGTGTGGGTATTTTTTAATACCAAGACATCTTTACTAAAACATTGAATAATTATTAGACCATTCTTAAACTGAGCCAAATTGATCAGAATTTTCTAAAAAACCCAAATTGAGTATTTATAAAAAGTAAAAAGAAATTGTTAAACTAAAAAAACAAAAATTATAATTGTATTAAAATGTTTCAACATATTTCTAGAAAAGGATTAAAAAATATTAAAAATAAACCAAAAAATAAATCTGAGCCAAATTGATCATGGTTTTTCTAAAATATTTTCGAAAATTTTATTTTTGTATATAACAAATATTTAACCCTCATTCGACGTTCAAAAAAACTCACACATAAGATGTTCGGGTGATATTTCACCCATAAAATTTTTAACCAATTATAATAAAAAATAATATGTTATTTTTAATCTTTATTATCTTTGTTATCTTACAGATAAATAAGTTAACACATTTTTTTATAATTTTTTCCAATTAAGGCAACTATGTTCGGTTAGGTTATTGTAGATGCCTCTGTAAGAGACCCACTCGGAGGCATATTATGAGACCCGTTGTGATATACCACAAATTTCACCCGTTTTTAAATGTGTATGTAATACTGTTTTTCGAATATATGTTACAGCACTCATTTCAATCGGATGGGGAAAGGGGGCAAGGAAGGGCAGTAGTTAACTAAAACTTTGTGTTCACCACATGTATACTTTTTTCAAGGATTGCCTTTCGATGGTTTTTGATACCAAATTGGCGCCGTGTTTACTTTTTTACGCTCTGATTTTCTGACAAGGTTTGCAAAAATGGCTGTATTGAGATAAGAAGTCAGCATGAAGATTTTCCTTTCGCTCTACGCAAAACCTTAAGCTTTACTAAACTCAAATCTAAGTTTTCAAGAAAAATTCGCCACTTGTACTTTTTGTACAAGCGATCCAGATGGAATCGACAGCAATTGGTTTTTCGCTTAAGAGTATAGTTAGTGAACAATCAATTGGTCTTAAGTGTCAACTACTGCTTTTGATTAATTGTAAACGATATAATTTCGGGTAATTTTTTGTCACCCACATATCCTGGTTATGATGAAAAGTGCTCAAAACTTCTTCTTGTTAACTTAGTGTGTCCTTTTCATAGGATGTACATGGCAGTTGTCGCTAAACCCACTTTTATCATATATCTCTTATGGGTGTTAACGAGCTTCTTTCTTGATTACAATCGTTACGTTCTTGCCGAATGGTTTTGTCACCGATAGAACGAAAAATTGGTCTGCCTGTTGTGTACCCCTACAGATTATCAAGGGATTCTCCATTCGACTTATAAACACCACTCAAAATTTAAATACCAAACTATGCCTAAATATCACCAACGCTGATCCATGCACTGTCAAAAACTCGCAAACCTTCAACATTAGTTTTGTCAGTTACTATCTTTAACAATGGTCTTCATTAGCATCTTTTATTACTGGCAAACGACTTCAAGCATAACGAGTTATACCAACTTTAGTTGAAATAAAATAATTGGCTCCTACTTTTCCGTTGAGTTCAGAAGGCCCATTGATCCATAAAAAGGTTTTGCCTATAAAAGCAGTTCAAAACTTTCAGTCCAGTGACGTAATTGTATGGCATTTTCTGTATGTGTTGCGTTGAATTTCCATACAATTTGTATATGGGTGAAATATCACCCGAACGTCGCCCCCGTAATTTTTTTTGTAATCACCGTTATAATCAAATAATCAATATGTTGTAGATAAATTCTAAAACTTATACTGGTTTGCTACAAATACAAGAAACCTTAATCATTTTGATAAATATATAAGAAAGTTATAGCATCTCAAAGTTGAAAATGGGTGAAAAATCACCCGAACGAATCACCAGGGTTTTTCTAAAATATTTGCGAAAATATGTTTGGGATAACAATTTTACAAATGTTTACATAAAGGAAAGTACAGACAAAATACTCAGAAGAAATATTTACAAATATAAACATTTATAGAAAAATTAACAAAATTTAAAAACAATAAATCCAATAAAAGTAACTGTTGAGAAGAAGTTAAAGAGAATTGAAAAATTATCTGAAAGAGGTCTGAAAAGGTTAACGCTAAACGCGACAACAAGAATTGAAGTAAACTATTCTCTGCATGCTGCACAGTGTTGCCACGGAGGAAGAAAACTGAAAGACGAGAAGTCATTTTGTTCTTAAATTCAATTCAAATTCATTTGCTTATTGTTAAATCCAAGCTCGACGCTGCTAATTGGATCTTACTCAAAGCGTTTCCAAAAAAATTTGAAAATGATATGCAAAAGGCTTTCTTCTGGTAGGACACAACGTGCAGCCCGAAGCAGCAGAAGACATGAGTGCCCGCATTATTCGGTGCATTCAACTCAAACTCATATGAGCACATCTGTCGTTGCGTTTGCTGCGATGTGCTTTTCACACAATAACAGCAAATTGCACTACGTTGCCGTGTCCCGGCAACCGAGCAATAACAAAGATAAATGTTGTGCAAGAAAAGCCAAAGGAATTTATTTTTCTTTGCGTTTTTTCAGCTGATTTCACAAGAGGAGGCGAGCCCTTTGCCGAGCTACCCTTCACATATGCATACACACACAAACACACACACATGCACACGGTAACTGCCCTTAATTTTATTTAATTTATTGCAGGGAAAAGTAAACGGGCGCACCTTGAGGAGCAAACGTAGAATAAGAAACGCTTAAAAGCACCAACGTTGACGCTGCACTCGCGCTCGTTTCAGAAGGCGCACACAAACACATCTACTTGCATACATACATACAATGTACGCACATACGAGTACATGTCGACATGTTTGCGCTACTTACCTGACGCAGAAAATTAACGTTTCGCATTTAATTTCGCGTTGACGATTTTGCCGTTTCACACAAAAATTTTCGTCTGGCTACAAAAGCGGGCACTTTTGTTGTTAATGTTATTGTTGTCGTTGTCGTTGTCGCTGCCGTTGCGCTGGTTGTTGTTGCCGTGCATCTTTTGTCGTGCTGCACAATAGTTGCTGCCTGGTGGCTGCTGGTAATTTTCATTTAACGCAGCGCACTTTAAGGGGCACACACACATTTCAACTGAGTATGTGTGTAGTGTCAAGTGATAGTAAGTATTCGGTTCGTTAAGGAATTGTTTCGAAGTCGATATAAAATTTATATTGAGGCTCGATTTTCTGGCACAACATTGACTTGTGCTTTCGTCCTATAGTGGCCTTCTTTTTTGAGGAACAAAATTTTCAATTAATTAGCTTAGAAGGAAATTATGCAATAAAGGGGGAATTATCGGGAATTTATTGAAGGTTGAATAGAAAGACTAAACAAAACTCACACATTTTCATACTGCACCATGAACATAAAAACATGCAACAGTATTTTCCAGTTAATAAAGATAGTGATGAGAATAGCATTATTGAAGTAGTTAAAGATGTGTGTTGTGAATTGATTTATGCAAAAAGTTGATCTTCGAAAATTTTAAAATTTGACTCTTTTGTTTTTAGTGTGCGATATGGAAAATTCTTTATGTAGAAATGCGAAAAAGGATAGTGAATATTTTTTAGGAAAGAGCAATAGTTTTCGGGCTTGCAAAAATCAGTCAGAAATTCCAGTCTTAGTAAAAATTTTACCTTTCTGTCAAAGGTCTGTCTGAAGGATTCTGTGCTGTATTGGGCTTTTAGGGCGCTTAGGGAAGATATGGCAACATCCAAATTGATGATAAAGGGCTCAAAATATTCAACAATGACTGAATGTGAGTTTCCATTAGATGACTTAAGAACAATAAAGCAATAGAATCGGACAGTCTTTCTGCGAAATTCCCGTAGACCAATGCCGAATCTAAGATAGAACAACTCACTCTATGTGCCAATAAAAGAGGTGTACAGGAGTAAGCTTAGCTCTTGGCGGTCTTTGACATCTTATGAGTATTCAAACAAGAAGATCATGACGACATTTGCAAGTTTTTACACAAAGTTTGGTATCCGCCCCATTAGAACCACGAATATACAGTCTGTCCAGTAGAAGCGTGATCGACCAAATTATCATTTAGAGTACCGTTATCAAAAAAATTTGAATGCACCTAAGTAGCCTCATCAGTTTTGTAATACGCACCGCAAAAATTGTCAGTCTCGTGAAACAATTACAAAGTACATGGTGTTTTAACAAGATGAGCTTCGCGTGAGAGAAGTGACTTGAAGCCGTCTACACCCTAGAAGGCCGTAAATGTCACGTTTAGCTGCAGCAAAATACATATATGAAGAAGTCGAAGTCATTCGTAACGAGGTGGACGAATCGGTATATGGAAGCAAAAAATGTCGACGATTTGGCTGGGCGGGGCCTTGAAAAAAAACCTCCCCAAAACAGGACAAGAAGATCATTGATTTGTTTGCGACGAAGCCGGGCTTATCGTTGCGTGGAGCTAAAGCAGTTTTAGAGAAAAGTGATGTTCAAATATCAAAAGAGAAGGTTCGAGGACGTTTAAGAACTAACGACGTTAAATACCGGAACTCTTTGAAAAAAACGTTGCTCTCATCATCACACGTTCAAAAACGGCTTGCCTGGGCTTATGCCAATTCAGATCGGAATTAGAATGATGTAATATTTACGGATGAATTCCAATTTTGGGTAAATAGTAGCATAAATCGATCTTGGTGTGCCGCCATCAACCGATTGTTCCAACGAACTGTTAAAGACCCAGTGAAGGTCCATGTTTGGGGATGCTTCTCAGAAAAATGATTTGGGCGACTTTTCGTTATTACCATCAACTTGAACGCGGTTTTGATGAACAAAATGTATGAAAAAGCTTTATTACCATCAGCTGCGAAGATGTTCGGGAGAAGAGGACTCTCTTGGATTATACAAGAAGACAACGACCACAAACATCGCAGCCGAATGTGTGCTGAGTGGAAACAGCAAAATAGGGTAGACGTGTTAGATTCGCCCTCACAGTCGCCTGATGCCAACCCGATAGAAAATGTGTGGGAAATAGTAAAGCAGAAACTCCGAGGAAATAGTATATTGACAGCAAAACCGTTATTGAGGCAAATTCGGTTGATTTGAAGTCGATTGCCTCGGCAACTTGCTCAGATCTTAGCGCAAAGTATGGGTCGGAGTTTTGAGGCCATAATAGCGAATGGCGGCGACTATAGCTGTTATTAAAAATATTGCGTTCAATAAATATTATAAACGCATAAAATGCAGTTTGTTTGAAACGAATCGGACAAATAGTTTCCAAGTCACGGCGATCACGCTTCTACTGGACAGACTGTATCTTTGAAGGTTGAAGGTCAATTGATTTTATTAAAATTAAAAATGAGTTAATTCTTTCATACAGAATTATTTAAAAGTATTTTTGTTTATTGTTTGAGTTCGAACACATATATGTAAGCCATATGCCGAATTAAATTCGAAAGCTAGGCACGTCATCTTAAACACAAATCGGTATTCTAGTAAGTAGAAAGATCTCCCTGCCTTGTACAGACATATTTTGAATGCTTGTGTGTTAGTAGTAGTTGTAAATTTTATGCAACTCTGTGGAAATTTAAGAAAAGTACTGCATGGAAATTAAGACAAAGAATGCGCACGGAATGCGCAAAAGTATGACATGAAGTGCTTGGTTTTTGTTGTTGTTGTTCGCTTCCCCTAGCTTTGTGACAACACGCTGAAAGTGTAGGCGTATGTGGCAGGGCAACTTTTATCCCTTTACTTACTCCTTACTCCGCTACGCTGCTAACTGTAAGAAAATTGGCATCAAAGTCGGCGGCGCTTTTGTTGTGTGCAAAGAAGCACAAAGTGTCCTTGCAGGAAATGTAACCGTAACGAAAATGTAGATTTTTATAAAGGTCCAACGAAACAGATAAACTCGGATGTTTATTTCTCGGCAGGTTTAAATTTGATTCTTAAAAAAATAATGCACTTCTTGCTGCTGTCGTAGGAAACAATATTTTTTGTAGTTTAGGTGCTGACTGCACTTGAGATTTGAGAATCCACGATCCTCTTTCGGAATTCAATACGCTAACCACTCAGACAAGGCCACATTGTTGATTTTGAGTTCTTTATTCGCTTCTGGGTCGAACTCGCAATTTTCGCAAAATTTTCATTCGGTTTCACTGGGCTGAGTGCTAATTACAAAGTTGTGAATATTTATCTGAAATCAACAGGAAACCTTTAATTTTATTTTGTGTTATATATTTATTTATTATTTATTTATTTATACAAGTTGCACCGCTATGATTTTCCAAATGTTTACAAATGAGTTGTAAAGTAATTATTTTAAAAATAGTTCTTTCGGATTAGTGACTGTTTGCTCCAGCGGGGCTGCTGCTGTAGGCTGAGCGTGTGTGGCTGCCTCGGTGGCGCGCCACATTTAACGTCGCGACGTGCCCGACCCCGCTGCTGTAAATGTGGTCAGACTGTTCCACATGTTCGCGCTCATGTTTTCGTTTAACTTTTCCTTTGCTTTCACTTTGCTTGTGTGTGTGTGTGTGTGTGTGTGTGTGTGACACATTGGCTCGTAGTTTCAGCGTTAAGATGGCACAGAACATGAAAAGGATTCCACATTTTAAACTTGGCATTTTGTTTTGCTTAAAACGCGCCTCTCGTTATTGTTGCAACATCGTTTACACTCACACACACACACACACAAATTGTCAACAATATTTTGCACTTTTTATTTTTTGCCATTTGCTTTGCTCGGATTTTTCAGCAATTTTTCACATTTTTGGTGTTTGTTCTTCGCGCATTTCTCCACTGTTCACTTCGCATTCAGCGTCCGTCGAAAAGTGTTATTTTAACGTTTCTACTGGCTGGAGTTGAACGTTTTCACCGTTTTTGTTTTCGTTGCTTTACAACTCAGCAGCAGCCACAACTGGGACCAAACATGTCGTCATTTACTTATATGAGATATGTATGTGTGTGTGTAAATGTGTGCGTGTGCGTTCATTTGAAATGAAAGCAGCACAAATATGGAGTGTAAAGTGGTGAATTATGATGGAGCGCACAAATTGTAGCATACTTATGTGGGTTTCGATGGCGCACAACGCCAGACTGTGCAACAAATGACAAAACACTGCAAGTGGAGGGGCGGCGGCTGCAGCACTTTAGCGAAATATGGAGCAGCTGCAGCAACACAAACAACAAGCACAACGGCATTTCAACTATTTAGTGAAAATAAATACGCACAACTGCCTAAAGCTGTGGTGTCTGCGGCAGCATATGTTTCAGAAGGTCTAAATATGCGCTTACGCGTAAATAAATTATCTCGAAATTCAGCAGCCAGCCAATGCGCCAACGGCTACGAGCATAAGTGAGTCCGACAAATGCAATTTTGTTGTGTTAGTGTTTTCGAAACTTTTGCAACCACGTGACCAGTAGCGTCAGCTTTATGGGCAAGTCAACTCAATGAAATATTAACAAATTAAGTCGCAGGTTGAAGAAGTCTTTGGTTTAGATTAGTTTCTCAGATGAGATGGAATGATGAGTAGAATCAGCACTTGTTGAGAATTGTGACTGGAAACCACATTCATCAGGACCCCAGGACGACCTTGCAAACGACAGTTTGAGTATCGTTAATTCTGCTTAATTATGATTATTTTATTATTATAGGGGAACCCCATCAACAGCTGAAAGCCTTGTTTTGAACTCTAACTTTATAAAATATTATTCAATTGCGGTTCATTCCTTACATTTTGATTCACTATAAATCAAACAAGTGATTGTATTCTTGGCAAATTTTGGCCAAAACCAATCCTTCAGGTCACTCAAAGTGACCTGGTGGCTCCCATTTTGCGCGCTCCTGTGCACTATTATTATTTGCTGTTACTGCATTTTCGTTGTTTTTGTGTCGAGTTGAACTGAACTTTTCGTTGGCAAGGCAAAAAAAAAGAAACAACAGAGTCGAAATCCCATTCTAACTAAATTGCAAATAAGTCCATTAAATTTGTTATTATTCCAAAATTTCACATTTGCCGTGTTGCGAGCTGCGAATAAACAATCCAATAACTGCGAAATAAGTATTTTCTGTTCGCGCTTTTAGTGTTAGTGGAAGTTATGCGTCGTCGCTACTATAATTTGCGATAAGCTGCAATAATGTTTAGTGCCCGAGCTCAGCACAGCTTGAATTGTTTTTAATGCGCAAACGCAAATTGTTTCGGGGAGGAACACAGCTTGTATGAACGATGATTATGTGATTTATTAATCAAAGCATTTGGTTCAGAGAAGATATGTTATAAGTACTATCGAGGAGATATTTTCATTTCATGTAGGTTAGGTTAGGTAGGGAAGGAAAGGTGTTGGCGGTACAGACCGTACTCCTCTTCGGGGGAGAATAGATTGAATTCTTGTTTTCCACTGGAGCTAACAAACAGCATCAATTCGGGGCAAAACAGTTCAACTTTTTAATGTAAAAGAGCAGAGCCAAGTCCGTCAGGAATCCTTACCTCAGGGTACGAAAACGGCGTTCCTGCAGAGCCGGGCAGTAGCACAGGAAGTGTTGTATTTTTTTAATTTTGTTTTCACCTGCACAGCTTCTGAAGACATCACTAGGCGAGAGGCGTAATAGCGAAGTGGCTGGTGGACAATACAAATAGTGTTTTCCTCATGGACAGGAAGGGCCAAAGTGCACGCCAGGTGCCGTAACTGGTCAAGCTACGACATGAGTACTTAGTATCTTTGTTGGTTAACCCGTCAGCATTTTTATGCAGGGAAGCACAAAGTTATCCACTTCGGTAATGGCTAAGCGAAATCATTTCTCGTCATCTCGTGCGCGGCTTTATTTCTTCTAAACTATGTACTTTAGAAATCAAATGGAACTTTGCAATAGCTGCTGCTTCCAATCAAGTAAAAAATATTTATATTAAGCAGTAAGTTCTGTCTAATTTGTATCTTAAAAGCACTTAGGCGTTGCGGGTTATTGCCCTGTGGTACCAAAATGTATCGAAAGTCTGGAAAGAAAAAAATTTATTAAAATATCCCGCTTACGCTAATAAACTCCATGTTATAGTTATTTGTTCTTGGCTTTGTTCGACATAATTAAAAAATCAAATGCAATAAACTAATGGAATCTCATTAGCCTACAAACTTATGGGGTTTGCCACCATGTTCCAACGTACATTTTGGTCTTTGCAAAATCGTTGAATTTCCGTTTGAAGTGATAAATAAAATCTTATTTTATGCTAATCTAAGTTTCAATACACAGTTTTGGATGAGGCGATAAATGCAATGCTATTCCCCAGAGCTGATGACAGATAGCGATTTGTTTGCCGAAAGCAAATAATGAGCCATAATTCGATGTACTCTAGTCGATGCCAAACATTTTGATGACAGTTAACTACGTCACATCTGCAGACAGCAATTCAGACAGTCGTCTAGCTGCCAAGTTGTCGCTTGGAACTTTTATTACGTACACTCCATGCACACAGCAGGGACAACAAGCAGCCTTACAAACCCACTGAATGCGTATGGAGCGGATGATTGTGGGCACGTTGAAGAGTGATGCGTACATAATGAAAATACCATGAAATGATAAGGAAAATCAAGTTATCTTTCCAGGTGTTTGCACCTTTTCATGTGAATGTGAACTGAGGCAAATGGGGATGCGGCTGGCCATGGGCCATGAGGTGGGAATCGTTTGTGGCAGCAACCGTCACACGTACAAACACACAGCGAATGATTTTCATTTACGAGTTGACATGAGTGGGTATGTACATATGTATTGAATATACATATGTACTGTTATCAAATCAAGAATGATTGGCGGTGAGTGAAAACGTGACAACAGTGTGCGTTTATTTTTAGTTGTACGATTTCGGGTATATTTTCCGCTTTCAAAAATAAACATGTCAAATGTTTGCCTTTGCCGTTTTGCTTTTCGTGGCCAGATCATAAATAGTGATAAATTGTCGTTATAACTGACGAAATATTTGCTTGAGTGATTCACTGGCGATACGGGCAGTTGTGCGCAGACAAACATTTGCATTGCAAGATATGCAATCGCGGCGCATAATCAGACAATGGACTTTTTTGTGTGGAAAAAGTATGCTTTACGGAATATCTGCTGGGTGGCATACGTTGAAAAGTTCAAAAAGTTATGTTTTACGTTGACGCTCGATTTCACAAAGCAAATGCAGGTTTTATTGAGTTAGACTGTCATTCAAACTACATTCTCCTTAGTATTAAAAAAATCGAAACTGGGAACTTTTCCAGTAAAAATTATCCATTTAAAAATATCAGGAGAGTACGCTCCCGAAAATGAAACCATAAAAAAAAATAAACAGGAATTTGTAAGAATTTGCAACTTTTAACTCTTGGTTACACCACTGGGACTAACAATACACAGTAAAATGGGTGTTAACAGAAGGGTTAAAGAAAAAAAAGCTGATCTAAAAGTTTCATTTGAGGTTTGAAGTGGTAGGGAAAATTAAGTTTAACATGGAAAAGGCAGATGGTTCGTTGGGCTCAATCTGCGAGTCAGCAGACAAAATTTCTTTGCTGGTTTAATTTGCCTCTAATGTTTGCAAAAATTCTTTTTCTTTGCAGTCGATCATATGGCAGCAAGTCATAGGTTCTTATTGTTCTTCTTCTTACTGGATAAAAGTTACTTTACAAAATTTCTCCAGTAAAAACTTGCAAGTTCTCACGAAACAAACTGTCACTTTACGCTCCCAGTTTCTCTCTCGTTGCAAGCGATTTGGCGTAAACAAACAGGATCCAGTAAAAATTTTTACAAATTTGTACAAATTATCCGTACCAAAACAGACCTACTTTCTTAAAAAATGACAAAGAAGGACATTTTAAAAACATATACTTAATTTTAATAGTTAATGTATAATTTTTATCAATAGTCAAAAATACAAGGAAACTATTGATTTGTTGTCATAATTAATTATATCATTTTACAGCGCAAATAGTTTTCTCAGTTTTAAGAAGAAGAAAAAAGAGTTTTTTGCCTACAAAATTAAACTGTAGGGGTCAACGCAACGATATTAAAAAATTAATCATATTAGGCTGCCGGTTACAATTGAAAATACGCCATATGTGTTTTTTACCAATTTAAAATTTAATAAAAACTTATACGACACATTTTGATGGCTTTACTCCCATTAACCTCAACAAGACTAGCAACTACTTGAATCAAGTTTTACCTTATCAGTCAAATATCAACATACAAAACTTAAGCCGTGAGGACATTCCACGTCATTTGTGCTCACATGTTGTGGCTTTCGTTAAAATAACATCAGTTGTCACCGAGCTGAAGGCATTCAATTTAACGTGTTGCTGCCTCCGGTCGACCGGCCGATAAGGCACCAGCTGTCAAATTTCAATTTTCTCCAACTTCCATCATAACAACAACAACAACAAAGCAACAAGGTTTGACTTTCGTCCAGCTGCGGGCGCCATTGCGCCGGCTGCTTGACCTTAGCCGCTGAAGTCCGATGAAGACCGTTGCTGAAATGTTATTTCAGCGGTTACTTTTTTCGTGAACATCAGCGGACGCTTTTCTTGCAGACGACAACAACGACTGCGACGACGCCAATGTCGATCATGACCTATAAAAGAGTCTGGTGCCTTATTGCGATGCTCGGCGCCGATTGCTGGGAATACCACGTACTTGCAACACAACCAATTTCCACAATTGCGCCCCCTGCCCACACCCACATCCACTTGTAGCAGTATCCTTCAGCCAGTTACTGGCAGTCTGCGGTAGCTGCGCGAGAATTCCTTTCGTTGTCATTGCCGTGTTGCATTCTTTTCCACCTCCCGAATAGCTCTGGTCGTCAAGGGATGCGCTATCGTAATTCATTTTCTTGCGCCTCGTCTAGTTTTTCAATAGCGAAAAACGGTAAAGAAATTTCATTAAAAGGAAAAGGAGCCATAGTTCACTCCGCACCTCGTTTCATTGCATGTTCAGCGCCGCCATTTACCTACGTACGCACCTCCCCTCGCTCGTGTCTCGGACCGGGCACATGCGAAGCGAGTGAAATGAAGTTCAGCTCGGACGAGGCGAGTTGAGTTGAGTCGAGTCTATTAATATTTATGTGGTGCGTACAGGACATGCCAACGGGAATAAAAAACTGCTCAAGGATGACTGAGGAAAAAACGAAAAAATGTGTGTGGCGTGCAAACATACCAAAAAAGGCCCGAGGGCCGTTGACATTTCAGGGATATCAACAACAAAAGCAGGCAGAGTGGCAGGACAATTTAGTGGCTTAGTATGGAGAGTCGAGTAAGTTGAAAGGGATATTCTGGAGTTTTTTTTTGCTTTTAACGCTTTTTGTTTGTTGGCTGTTTTAGAATTTTCTTGTTGCTGCCAAAGTGTGTGAGCGTCCGACGACCAGTGGAAAACGCACGAAAAGTAATAACAAATGCGTCCGAGTAAATAAATTAGGGAGAGAGCGCACGTTATGAATGTCACCGAGTGCATTAGGCGGCGAGTGCTTTGGCGTGATGTATGGCACGCGAACGGTTTTAGCTTGTTTAAATTTATTTCAGTAATTGACTGTCGGTGCGACAGAACCACGAATAATAGTGAAAGTGGCCGAATGATTGATGTTTACTTGATATTAAAAGCAATTCAATATTGTAAAAATGTTGGCCCAACCGATTGTGGGACAAGTTATGCGAAACTGAATTATTTTAGGCCAAAAGTTGGGTTCATCCATCCCAACAAGTCTAGCCGGCAAACTGAGTAGCGCCGGATCATTGGTCACCATTGGGCTTCAAGTGTTGACATTTAGTTAGTTCTAGCAGGAGCATCATTAGGCAAGATCGTACAAATAGAACCACAATTTCTTTGAAAAATAGTGTAAATATTATGTTATGTTAGGTAAGATTCGAGTGGTTGCTCAGGCAGTTCACATAGGATAGCTGTAATCCGTTGAGAATTTTGCAGACCTTCCCGAAAACTACCTGAGAAGAATAGTTGGAACAAATGACTTGAGCTTCAGGCAGAATGTACTGAAATAAAAGGTCAAACACCCCTAAACACTTTTTCCGCTTTCATTGAAGAAACTGATCTCACCGATCATATATTCCATTATTATATTACAAATTTGTTCATTTCTGTAAAATTTATTTGTTAGTCAACTGAAACAATTTTAGTTAATTCTGTGCTAAGGTGTTTTGTTGTACAACAAGTCCTTTAAATACTTCGCTGGCCCTTTAAAGATTCTCCTAATCATTTCTGTCATCTGTCTTGTTTCTGATTTTCCCAGCATATCAACTTTGACCCGTTGACAAAAATTCAGCGTACCAGCTATTCATTCGGTTGCTTTTCATTTCGTTAGCTCGACATCGGTGTGGACATCTGGCCATTATTTCCAATAAACGTGCCACATGCGCCACGCACCGAGCGCACATTGTTGCTGTTCGCCTCCCTAACGCACATTGTAGGTTTATGTTTCTCGCACAGGTCATTTCGCTCGCTTCAAAGTCAAAATTATCCAATGACGCAGTCAAGCAACACGACACGACGCACACGGCGCATCTAGCGGCCATGCGTGCGCTGTCAACGGGTGACGCCAGTCGGTGGCTGTGGGGTCAATGTCTGCTTTTAGGCGCACACTTTTAATGAACTGCAATGCACACTCCGTTGGATAGCGTCCCGCTCGCTTGCCTTCATTAAATTTTAATATGCAGCGCCCGCGTGCGTATGTGTGGGTGAGTGTGTGTGTGTGGCATAATTTTATGCGGGTCCGTGTGCGCCTTCGTTTCTGCACCGACGCAGCTGAAAGGTGTTTTCACTCGCCGTTTTGTTGCTTTGTGATGTGCTGCTGCTACTGTTTTTGTTGTTGGGATTTTATGGTTCTTTGGTTAATAAAATTTATCGCAGCTATTCGACCGTCGCTGGCCTTGTGCGAATTTTACGCTTCGGCCTCAGCGCTTGGCCCCTTTCAGCGGCTGTCGTTGTTGCGTTGTTGTTGTTGTTTTCGTTGTATGAATGTGGTCAGTTCCTTTTTTCTTCCATCGTTATCAACAATTAATGTGTGCAATTGTGTATTCGTGTCGGAGCAGTATTTGTTGTTGCTGCGGTCTAATCAGGCGTAGCCGTATTGTCAATGAGGCGAACATTTTTGATTTTTCGATTTTGATTAATGACGCGCGCTGCCGTTGTTTCGTGTTGGGTATTTTTAAATCAAAGGATTACAGCGCAATAACAAATAGGCTGCTGTGTATTATGGCACGGGGCAGTGAAAGCTTAAACGCTGAAGATAGATAGTGTCGTTTTTGGCAACATTTTCAATTTCAATCGGCAGCGAATAACATATGTTAAGCGTGCATGATGGAACGACTTCCTTTGATAATTAATACAAAATGCGCTGGGCCCCTTTTTATGCAGATAACACCGTGCGACAAAAATAAAAAAAATTAAAAAACATTTAAAAACACACGAAAAAATCGATATATTTACTAGCGAAACTAGGGGCCAAGTTTAGTAAAACTGCAGTTTTTTTAGTTTTTCTCTCTGATGTCAGGATTTTTTTTAAAAGGTCTTTGAAAGGACATGTTTATTTAAAAAAATTATTTTAAAAATTAAGCGCATTGAAGAATAACAATATGGATATCAAATGAAAGAAAAAAATCCTTAGATTCTTAGAAAATTTAATGTTTTGGTGCAAAAGGACGAAGAGGTATTGTAAATGTCCTTTTAAAACTTTATTCTTGAATATCCCTGGAAATTTCCAATAGTTTTTTTGAAAAAATATATCTTAAGGGCTAATATGTACACTATCACAGCCTCGAATTTCGTCCTTCTAACTTTATTGGTTTAAGATATACAAAATTTAATACTTCTCCACTTCTAAATTATTAAGAAAAACTATAGACAGAACGACGTGAAATATAGCATAGACACGATTAAACCGCAGTCATTGGAATACACGAAAGAAATTCCTTTGAAAGTAGAGTAGTTTAATGTATAACATAGCAACAATTTTTAGGTTTTGAAAAATCCTATCCCTCTTTATAAACTACAATTGTCTTATTTTCAAGGTTTTTGATCAAGAATATCCAATTAAATTTGTAGTTTGGTTTAAAGGTTGGATAACAGTTAAAAATTTACAATTTTAATTTAAAAAAATTTTGAAATATGTTCATTTCAATACATCGAAGGCATCTGGATATAGTAAGTGTGGTAATGGGTCGGCCGCTTAAGGATCGACCGATACTATCGCCAGTGATGCTGGTTTGCGTGAACAATTTCATAATCATTTTGTTGTACGCTATGGCTTTTGTTGACAGACCATATTGCCATATTCTACCATTTTAGAACTCTCTTTTCTCTTTGCCCTATGAGACAACAAAACTGAGACAAGAAAAAACAAAACATTGAAATGTGTTCAAAATATCGATGAAAATATCAATGAGAGACGCAAAACCGCTTTGAGATATAAAATTTGCTGCATTAGGCAAATAGGCGGATTAAAGGATAGCTGGCCTGTGGCAGCTTTACCAGTTCAACAACTACATACTTTTAATAATTTCTAAACTCAAAATCGATTTATTTCTTCATAGGGAAGTTACTCGAAATAACACAAATAGAATTTCCTAAGATGCGAGGGCCCTGTACTTCAAATTCAAAATACTCAATTCGCTGTCGATCTTAGCATTCTACATCAACAAAAGTTTTCAATTTTCATTGCGCACTATTACACAAAGTAAACCAAGCGATGAGTTTAAAGGGGATGTATGTACATATGTATGTATGTAGGAATGTACCTTTCTTGCGTACTTACAACACCAAAAACACATCATCACCAAATACGTTATGAAAATCATCTGCCAGCAGAGCATAATTCACTTTCCACCCCAGTCGGCTGCAATGCGAGTAGAAACGGCCACGGCGACCGACAGCGACACTATTTGAATTCAACGTTCGCCGGCAAGGAAATCAACGCGGCAGATGTGCGCGCCGGTAGGGAACTGGCGCAGGACATTTTGCTCGCTTGTGTGCTTCGACGTTTAATTGCAAGCATGAGTACACACCAGTGTGTGTTCGTGTGTGTATCCTTATGGTTGTTTATAAATGAAGTGTATCCTAACGCCTCTCTCACACACACACATTAGCACATATGTGTGTGCGCATAATTATGAAAGTGTTACTGCAATTCTATTGTGCCATACCATGGGGTGGTTTTTTTCTTTACATTTTCATTTCATTTTTTGCCTTTTCTCATTTGTTGCAACATATCGGAAATGCAACGATTATTGTTGAGTGTGATTTGATTAAGGATTTGAGGGCGCCATATGAATTAGCCGTTATTATTTTACCCCTACACCAGTAACGAGGTGAACGCGCTGTGGAAACTTACATTTCCATAACGAACACTTTCATGCGAGTTTATGGGAAATTTATAGTATGTACTTTGTGCCCGGATGACGTTCACAACTTACTCGTAAGAACAGGTTTTTCGTTTACGATGCACACAATCGTATAGTGGGCGTTCCAGGTTGTGTCACAGATTCAGTTGATACTCATATCCCATATCTACTATGGGTATGGGTCGTTCTCCAAAAATATACCAAAGCTGATTTTTCTTTCTGCCGTATGTGACATATACCCCAACTAATTACAATAGTGAGTGTGAGAGATGGACAGACAGTCTTCTGAATGTTGAATCCTTTTTGGAAAAAATCCTAGAGATGAGATACACCTTCAAAGGTGTTTACATGATTGGTCTTTCAGATACTAGAATTAGTTTTTATATCATCGTGAATCTATTTTTCATTTTGGCAAAGAATTACAGAATGCCAATTATCTACGGCATTAATGCGAATAATCGATCGACCAAGCAGCCCTTTGGTTCCTTGTATGTGAGAAGCCTTCACATGTTCTACATTTGCAGTTTAGTGCATTGCAATATTTAGCTACAAAGATGTGTGTTATTGAATGACAGCTGACACCAACAACATTCTTGTTGTTATTACCACTTCTCAGGCAGCATTTGAATACCCTTAAAAGCAGCTTTTAATTTGAATATCTCAAAAGTTCGTGCAGTGAACACTGTTGTTTCAGCAGTAACAACAACGTATACAGCAGGCAGTGGCAGCCAAGAAAATTGGCCAGTAGCTCAATGGGGCTAAATGAAAATTTTTAATTTGTTTCCACTTGTCTGTCTTATGAAACAATTGTGCCGCCCATGTGCAACTTCCTTGGAGCCGTTTCAAAATGCACACATGGTTTGTTGTTGTTTGATTATGTGTCATATGTAAATGCATGCAAGCCCGCACCGGCACAGGGCAGACCTTCTCTGCTGGCTGGCTGCCCCTCAGCATGTTGCGCCCGTACCGAAAAGTCCATTTATCTACAAGTTGTGCGGCTATCCGATTGAATCCTGCTGGTGAATACAACTGCAAAGGCCATTCCGTCACTCCGATGGCCAGTTGGCTTTAGCTCGTGTCGCATTTTATCATTTGTTGTTTCAGCCGCTCGCCGTTGCAGTTGACGTGATTGTTTATGGATTGTTTCTCTGTTGTTGGCACAATAGTTGTTCCGACATCCGTTGATGTTTCTCTTTACCGTTAATAATAAAATGGGTTAGCATGGCGAAGAGTGTTTAGAGAGGCGTGTCGTGCACGTCTTCGACTTCAGCTTCAGTGCCCATAAGTACACATAAGAAGAAATATTTTGAAGCATGGACTGAAATAATGTGTACTCCTTTACTTGATGACAGCGGTGTTAACCAAACAAAGTAAATGTTGTTACCAAAATTACGCTGTGTTAATTTTTGGTTCTAAGAGCGCTCGAAACTAATGAAATAGTGAAATATTAATTTCAAAATATTAATTTTTTTCAAAAATATTTAAAAATAAAATTTATTAATTTCAAAAGTAGTTCTCGTAATAGAAAACTGTGTCTATGCACTTTTAATTACCTGACCAGACTTTCTTCAACAACTTCAAAACATCGTTAATTGCAAAAATTTTAAATGAAGCGATGCCTTTATCGATTTATAAATATTTTGAGGATGTGCTTCGGAATAAAACAACCTTATTAATTGTATCCGATATTTCTTGCTGAGCTTTTGATTGGTTTGCAGCACCGATTGTTGACCATTCGTCTCTGAAATCTATTCAATAAAATCCAAAATCTAACCTTCTAATCTGTGTTACAAATTCTCGATACTTAATTAACAGAATGTATTGCCAACTTGTGATCACTGTTGGAAAATAAAGTATTTCACATTGATTACCGCCATCGTTGCTTTCCGGTCCCCAACCCTCGCCCAGACGAGTCGACATGTGCGATTGCATTTATTTTGCAATTTTCATTTCGATTAAAATTCACAGAGTCTTCGCTAACCAATTGTCTCCGTCAGTGCCCACACCCACCTCACATCGATTGAAACCAAACTACGGGACACCGTGGAGCAAACTGTACTGCATGAAAGCAAAATATGCACAGCACATCGCTGTGTTGGCTCAGAACCACTTTTTTCGCATCGCACTTTTAAGCTTAAAAACATGCAATGAGACCAGCGGCAATTTTTGCCACATGCCAAACTGCGGAATTAACTTCCGCCCGTAAAGCCAAATTTCGCCGCCGGCAGCCGGTAAGCGCCACTGTTGCTGCAGCATTAAAACATTGAACGCGTATTTGTAACAAACTTGTCGCATTGCAGCCCACGTGCTCTTCCGCATTTTCATTTCGGTCCTCATTCTGCGCTCGGGGCATCCTTTCAGCACATTCCGTCGTTCCGCCCCCGACCCGTTTCTGCTCCACTGCTATCAATAACTTTAAAGTCTTACGGGAGCAACTTGCAGCAATTCAAATCAACCCCGCCATTCCGACTTGCTGCGAGCTCTGCTCGTCCGCTCACGCTACATTTACAATGTTAGTTAAGAAATCAAGATACGCGCCAGAATCAATTTTAGAATTCAGAACACGCTGCAACTTTGTGATTTGGTGAAAGTCAAACGATAATTCTCCGCTGTCAATGCGACAGTGTGACGAAGCGACTAGGCTACGGGCTGAAGGAATGAGTAAGAGCGGCAACGGAGGAATGTGAAGTGTCCGCATTGGAGTCGAAGCAATCGAAATTGAAGCCACTTATGCACTTTCGAATGCAACTCTGTTGCGTTGTTCGGGCTACAGGCAATTCGCACGGGGTAACCCTTCAGAGACGAGTTGGTGCCCGGATTTGGAATTGTAATTTTTGTTGCATTTGCATTTCATGTAAAATTTTTTTAATGCTAGATGTCATTTGCATTCGGCAGTGGTGACAAAGGAGGAAGGAATTGATAGATAGAGTTTAAAACACACAGACAGTGGCAAATTCAGGGTGTTGAAACCCCCCGAAATATTAGGGTCGACCTTAAAACTACATACAAATTAAAGGACATAGACATAAACATTTATGAATATTGAATATGAATTTTGAATATTGAAGCCCGTTCCCAAAATATTTGGAACGAATGCAGTATATGGAACCCTTATAAAAATGTTTATTTAATTTTTTATTTGACTAAGTTTTGTGAATCTAACAAACTACAAATTTTGCCTGGAAAATGCCCACAAAAGGCGTGGCTCGGGGTCAAAGTTCAACATTTTTATCAAAAAAAAATCAATTAATCTCCAACTGATTTACACGATATGGGTATCAAACGAAAGCTATTTTTCATACCTTTCTTTTGATGTGCAACATTAGATACGTAAGATGTACTAATAACAAGTTTAAGAAAAAAAATATTTTTTTATAAAATTTTTTTAAAAATGAATTTTTTTTTTAATCGAAAACATCCATTACTAAGGTATAATAAGCTTGTCACCATATTGCAGCCTGTGAAATTCACTTTACAATGAAATATAAAACATTTTATATTTTTGTGATTTCCTTTTATATTTAAATTTAAATTGAGTTAAAAGCATCTGCAGGCTGCATACTAATTCCTTATATTGTAAGTCGTTCTAAGAATCGACCTAATTTTTTCACGATGGTGTTTTAACTTGCATTCAGTAACAACCATATTTTACGCCAACCATCTTTTCGGAAAACCCACAATACTAATTTGTATTCCATATATATCAAATTAACTTTATTAAAGACTTGAACTTAGCAAACAAACAAAACTCATTATTCTTCAACACAATATTTAGTTACTTTGTTATAGTTTATCAAATTTGCATCATATTTCAGGCAGTGTCTCTGAACATTGTCCTTTTCAATACATGCTCACAGTTTGGCCATAAATATTACAACTTTCGTCAAAGTTTCAGACAATAGCTGGACGAAAGGATGAGGTGATTTCCCGTACATATGCATATGTCGTAGCTTTATAGGCTTTTCCATTACGAGCGATGATGCCACATCGATTACCTATGTCCCAATATCCTGTTGCGAGTGTGCCACAGTCAAGAGGAATAACTAAAACGAAAATAAAAACGAAACTGGAAAACCGCATGCAGCGTGTCGCAAACTTTGCTGTTAGTCAATCATTTTAATTAAGTAATTTTTTTTGCTTGGCTATCGTAAAACTTTTTATAGTTGCATTACAACCACCCATCACGCCCACCCACCACCCACCACCCAACCGCCGAACAACACCTAAAACTTTCGGTACTTCTCCCTCTCGGCCGGCCGGCTAAGCTACTTAGCCGGCCGGCGCTTCCTGATGCGCACAAGAGCGGAAGCATTTTCACGCCTTTTACGCGATTCTTCGAAACGCCTTCAGCGGCTGTTCAGCTGCTGGACAGCGGGCGACGAGTGAGGCTGGGCAGGAGGTGTGGCCGTGGCGGCGGAATTAGCCCGACTGGCGGCGTGCTAGTGTTTGCGGTTAATTATGGTGTCGTGGTAGGCGAATTGTGTGATGATGATGGTGTCGCCTGTTTCGAGCCGCGTTGGGCGCATCGCACTCGTTCTGTTGTTGTTGTAGCTGTTAATTGCTGAGATTTGAGACTAGTTTCGGTAAGAGATTACTTGGTGTTTAACGACCTCGTAAAACAGCTGCACGGAGGTTGTTAAAAAGTTTTTCTTTCTCTCTCCCCCAAAGATATGCAATGGCATAACACATTCCAGTTGTTTTTCGTTTTGCTTCGGACATTGGACTTTTTAGACAAAGGCGCAAGATTAGCAGTGGATAATTAATTAAATTTCTGCAGTATCTCGCACACATGAGAGCTTCGCAGTCGGGCGATTTCCGTATTTTGCATTTGCGAGTAGTTTTAAAAAATTTCAACCCTGAGTAGTTGGAAGTGGAAATAAGTGCAGAAAGTAAAATACGAGCACTTAAAGAATTTATGAAATGATAATTGCTTCATTCGAAATAAATTTAAAATAGTTTCACTGAAGCCGGAGGAAATAATCAGTCAACTAACGAGTACTTTGTGAACAATATTTGGTTGCCATAAATATTTGGTTGTTTTTTATATTCCTAAGATCTCGAGCGGGGCTGGAGATGATTTTATTTCTTCAGGCTATAGAGAAGTGCGTTAAGTGCTCGACCACGACTGAAAATGTTAAAAGCAACACAACTTTGGTGACTTTGAAATATTTCAGTAGGGTTTTTATTTGATATGTTAAGAGACCTCAGTTAGACTCACACACTGAGTGCGTCTAACTTATTTCGCATCCTGCGGGTGAAAACTGAAAGCCACAGGGTCACTCCACAGACCATAAACCCTGGTATCTACTCAAAACCGCTCAAACAAGGACGTACCTTGTAAAGTTTATGTCACTTAAAGTCCTTTCTGAAACATTTCTAGCAAATATCAACGAAAAACAGAACTTTCAAGTTTATGGAATATAAATCTTTAATAGTGCGTCAATGTGTCTTTCATGTGACACCCATTCTTATAATTTGGATTAGGCGCAATATATAGATTTAACTTCCAGTTACTATTATATTTTATTTGTATTTTGTGCATTTATTTGAATTTTGATTTTTGCTTTGTAGAAACTCAAAAGTTGACAATCTCACAACTCCGATCGTAGGGGAGACGCCCTCTGGTGGTAAATTTCCGAAATTGAATTAATTTTTTTGTACTTAAGAATGTTGGCGATCGCTGGATTTAAATCATTTAAATCGGTTCAGTAGTTTCCAAGATACGATGTTTTCTCGCTTACTTAACTACTAATTTACAAGTGAAGAGCCAATGGCATTAAAAATGGTCAATTTTGTATGGCAGCCCCCTTAAAACTTGGAGATAGCGGGTAGGTATGATTGGAAGAAACATTCGAAAGGGGGAATAAATGGGTGTCGGTCATACATTTGACACGTCTGGGGGTTGGAGATGGGGTATAAATATGTTTGAAAGAAATGTTCAATAGAGAAAACTAGTGGGGGTCAGTCATAAATTTGTATCCTCTAAGAACAACTTCTGACTAGCTGTGGAGCAATTTGTCGAATTTCCCTTGGAACTTGAACTTTGACCTCGGTGCGACGCCATTTAGCCCCACTCTAGCCCCAAAATTTTTTGGCTCATGCACCGCAAACCGCACAGAATGAGAGAGCATCGAAATCGAAAAATCTTGCACTAAATCATGTCTAGTGTACAAATATATCATGCCCGCTCTTTTCTTATACCTTCTTGAACCAAGAATATAAATCACACAAAATATAAATCGCACAAGGAACTGAATCACTAAACACTAACCACTTCCATATTGGCGCACTGATCTGGTTGGTGCATTATCTGAATTGTGTGGCGTAGGTTGAGGGTGAGGGATGGATGGAAACAAAATGTTATCGTAATTTTCAGATATGATCTCTGGTTACCGGATTATTAAGGGGCTAACGAATTCACGAAAATAATAGACACCAAATGTATTCCTACAGCAGACTGTCCTCTTACAAACTCAATTGGAAAATTTTCAGTACCTCGTCTTTAATGATTTGAATAGTCATGAATTAGTTGATATTAGAATCTTACCGGGAAACATCCAGAAAACAAACATCTTGAATATGGTTCCACTTCGACAGAAAGCGCTTCTTCAAGCATTTCGACACTTCAGCCCCACAGCATAGAGAACCGTGTGAACGTAGTTCTGTGAAATTATTTTAAATAAGTCCTTCAATGGTATCCCTGCAAAGCTCGTTAGACTTTGCAGAGCGACGTTGAGCAATACGCGCAGCTCCGTCAAGGTTGGAAGTGACCTCTCCGACCCCTTTGATACCGTTCGAGGTTTCAGACAGGGCGATCCTTTGTCCTGCGACCTCTTCAACTTCACCATGGAGAGTGTTCTGCGCAAGGCCGGTGTACATCGTAATGGCACAATTTTCAACAAAAGTGTCCAGCTCCTTGCTTACGCTGATGATATTGATGTCATCGGACGTAACAAGCGAGATGTCACCGCTGCATTTGCGGCTATCGAAAGAGAATCTGCCAAAATGGGTCTGGTGGTAAATGAGGGCAAGACGAAGTATATGCTGTCTACACGCAGGGACTCGCAGCGGCTAGGGTCTCACGTCGAGGCCGACAGGTATGCTTTTGAAGTTGTCAAGGAATTCGTCTACCTTGGCACCGCCATCAACAGCAGCAATGATGTCAGTCTGGAGATAAAGCGAAGGATAACTCTTGCCAACAGGTGCTACTACGGTCTCGGTAGGCAATTGAGAAGTAGAGACCTCTCTCGACCGACAAAACTTGCACTCTATAGGACGCTTATCTTGCCCGTGCTCCTCTATGGCGCTGAAGCATGGACAATGACACGAAACGACATAGCGGCCCTTGGAGTGTTCGAGAGGAAGGTGCTTCGCAAAATCTTCGGCCCTGTTCGGGTTGGTGACGACTATCGCATACGAACCAATAACGAGCTGTATGAGCTGTATAAGGACATGGACGTAGCGCAGCGAATTAACATCCAGCGGCTACGCTGGCTCGGTCATGTCTGCCGCATGGACGACGAAGCTCCGGCGAAAAAGGCATTCGATGCGATGGTTGGAGGTCGACGGCGAAGAGGGAGGCCGTGTCTCCGGTGGAAGGACCAAGTGGAAGAGGCCCTGGTATCTCTTGGTGTGACCAACTGGAGAAGGCGCGCGCGAAGCAGAGGCGCCTGGAGAGAAGTTTTGCGGCAGGCCGTAACCCGATAACGGGTTGTTATGGCCAGTTAAGTAAGTAAGTAAGTCCTTCAATGTCGTTCGTGTTGCATGTGCGGCATGAATAGTTAATGCAACGCGTTGGGGCAATTGTGTGAATTAAATTGAAATTTGTAATTTGCTCTTAATCAAAATTTATGGCGCCGCAATTGAGCGCATCAATGTAGCAATTCGCTCTGACATTAGGCATTTAATTGCAATTTAATTATTAATTTCTAGCAATAAATCACAAAGGAGTTGAACTGTTTTAGTGGCTCATGAAATGCGATTCAATTATTTGATGCATTCGGTGGCCTTGTTTGCATTTGTGATGTTGGACTCGAACTGCTTTAGCGGTTTAATTATGCACAAAAACGCCGATTTCGAGGCTGGCTTTAATCGGATTGTTTGGCGTGCAATTTGTACGAAGAAATCAAATGTCAACACTCGCTGCTAATGACGGTTCGAGTGTTTGACAATTGTCAGCTCAAAGTTGATTATGGAGATGGCGTAAAAAAGCATGCAGCTGCGGCGTGACTGCACGAAGCAGAGCGGCAATCAAACGGAAACGTAAACAGAACAGCCTGTTGAAGGTCAGCATAAGGTCGCGCACAACCGGCCCTTGACACTAGACACGATTATGTGTGCACGTCAGACAAAATGGCGACGGAAACTGGCAAAGCACTTAAAATTCTACTCCACGTGGACACGCGTCCGGCAAAAGAAAATATTGAAATAATAACGAGACAAATCAGGCAAAAGCAAAAGAAAAATCAATCCATACCGTCGCAAAAATCGAATTTTTACGTTTATGGTCGTTAATCTGACATTCAAATGCGACATGGAAATCATCATTAACTGAATTTGCCTTGACAGACTGTTGTGAGGCAGTGGCCACTGCTGGTGTTGTTGCTGTTGTTGTTACCACTGTCGTTGCCTGCAATGGGGGCGGCGAGGGCGCTGTTAATTTGCTTGCTTTTTTGTCTGTTTGCCAACTTTCTTCCGGCCAGCTCAGCTTGTGTCAATATTCAGGCGATAAGAGGCGAGTGATGCCAGACTCAAATTCCCTCTGACAGCGCATTATTATCGTCTCTCTTTACTTCTGGATAATATGCTAATGCTTTGCATTTACTCGCATCTGCCCTAAATATGATTCGGAAAACATTCCTTGAGGCCATTTGAATTTTTCAACTCGGCGAATCAGCCATTACGGGCAGAAGGTATGACGGCCTTTAGAGACTTTTAAGCCGAATTTTTTGATAAGTTTCGACAATGGCCAGAACTGTGTTAGCGGGGCTTAAAAATAAATACTTTGTTTGTTTTTTGTTTGTAATTTTCAAAAACGGCAATTCAGTTGTATGAAAACTTCAAGCATTCAATAATTTGATTACTTAACTTAAACAAAAACAACTGCGCATCAATGGTATTCCTTACTCCAACAGGAAAGCTGAAAAAATTGCAGAACAAATTATTAAATTTCATATATGTACCTATGTATGTACAAAAAGTATGTATAAATATAAATTTAAAAATCTTAAACAATGTTCACATTATTCGTTGCAAGTTAATCCAAAACAGGTCAAAGTTGTCTTAATAGCAAAATATGTTTTCATATTGCAATTTTTATAATGTAGCCAAAAGTGCCGTAGGTGTAATTAAAAACAAAAATCGCAAAACATGAATATATTTATTTCATCATTGTAACTTAATCCCAAACATGTTGCAAAACATGATTAACTGGTCATCGTATTTATTGAAATCTGACCCAAAGGGACAAAAGCGCCATGCTTTTTTTTAATCCTACAAAGCATTTATAACTTTTTTATTTATTGAAAGTATCATTTGCCTCTGCCCCGTGCTAAACAAAAAACCCCAACAAACTGCGTCAGTTATTGGTTAACCCTCTTCTTCCCAAGAAGGCCTGTAGACATCCTAAGCTTAAAAAAATTCTCTAAATTACACCTTATGCATTTTTTAGCTAATTTTACACGTATGGAAAGGGGAAGCTCCGTTTTATAAAATAAATGTAGTCAGTTAAAGCTGTTGTAACCAAATGTCCAGTCAAGCTCCTTGAAAACTCTGACTATATTGACGTCATCGCGCTCAACTTGCAGATAAGCAGATAAGAGGGGAAGGTGCTATACTTTACCTGATCTTCGGCTTCTTTCATATTGTGCAACGACTATCGAACGAGCAGACAACGAACTGTATGAACTATTTAGCAACATCGAACATGTAACACGGCGAATAAAAATTTAAATTTAAAATACGGGATCCGAACCGGCTACACCTCTGAATATCTATTTGAACAAGCTCTGTGGCAGTGCTGAACGGTAGATGCGGAAGATTTTCGATTATGAAATTTTGCTTAGCGTTGCAACTGACTAACGTTAAAAGTCTTCAACTTCGATTCGAAAGTTTGAAACAAGTACGACTTCAACTTTCCTTTCCGCTAATGCTTGAACGAGATTCGGCGCCACTGACTTTCACAACATGTCACAGTTCAACAGTCTGCATTGTTAACAGACTGCGCCCGAGCGTTGGCGTTTTGCGCCTTGCAATGCAATCGTTTAAAATACAAAACAAAGACGAGCACAAACCACATTTTGAGCGCGTCGCAAAAAATCACCGTACGACGCACAGCGGCAACAGCTGCTGTCATGGCTGCCACTGGCGCGTTCCCGAGCATTTAAATTATTTGAGCTGTGCGTGCCGGTGCTGCTGTTGTTGTTGCTGTAGGCGGTAGTAATTAATTGCCACGCCATGGCGGCGCGCATTATGCAGCGCCAAAGTGCACACAAAGCTAATTAAAATTTAAAAATTCAATCATTGCGAAAATACGGCAAGGATATGAGCGGATGATGTGCTGACGGCGCGGAGCGGCTGAAGCCCGGGCGGGTTCGCCTACAAGTGGGCGCGAACATGCTGAGCCATGCGTCTCATTTGGCCATTTGGTGCGTTGCGTTGTGCATTTTAAAAGGCGCCAACAACAAGCACCAGTCTCAGTCTCAGCATCGGCATCTGCGCAGGCAACAACATACGCCAGCGGCAGTCTGCAGCCGGTAACGGCGGATTCCATTTTCCGCATTTCGCTTTAAACTTTGACTTAATTAACTAAAGTGGCAAATTGCGGTTGCACCCAGGGGATGACTGGCAGGAGCGAGGATGTTGGTGCGCTGCACAACAAAAATTACGCAAAACTCCGAGCGAAAGGCGTAATAGCATTAATTAATGCCTCTTCGGCTTCGCCTCAACTTCTGCACAGCACTGCGTTCCTTCCGTGAATGTGTGTGTGTGTGTGCAATAAGACATCAAAGCTAAAGACGGATACGCACATATCCTTTCGCACCATGTTGCTCGAAGATTGCACTTGAAGCGTTTTCAGCGCAATTCAAGAGTGTACAGAAGAATTGATTTTGAAAGTAGTAAATATTGAATTCTCAAAAGAACCGAGATTTCCCCTTATCATTTACTTTCATTCAAAAATTAAGAACTGATTTTGGAACTACAAATACTTTTGACATGAGTGACTATTTGAATGTCCTGCGTTCTCGGAAATTTTACTCATTACAGATTCAGAACTTCGTCATTAACAGCAGCAGAAACCGCATTCTTCCCAAAAAGGAGGAGAACTTATAACCACAACAACTTAGGAGTAGAAAACGTGAAACCTAAACGTAAATACAATCGATTTTTACAAACGGATTAAAATTTCAACTCGGCGGTTGCTTGGGACACACTAACAGATATTTCGACACATTTGAGACAGTTTGACAGTTTGAGTCGCTTACAGCACCTTCAAGTTTACTTAATGCACATTTTCTGCACAATTAAAGAATGGACTCACACAAACACACGTAACGACCGCATAACCCAAATAGTAATCAGCTTAAATTAATCAAAGTAAAACGACCGAACTGAGAAACCAAAACAAACGGAAGAGGGACGCGCATATTTATGAACGCAGCGAGCAGCCATCGCAAAGCGAAAGGAATTAATCACCTGGACAGCGAGAGCGAAGCTGAGAATTTAATTTTGTGTCAATTGAATTCCAAGAAGCGTGGCTTAAATTTGCATTCATTAACACTTCCTGGCCGCCGCCACAGACTGGTGCTGCGGCCAACAGCGGCAGCAAGCATTGGCCGAGCAGCGCGCAGAAATGGAGGAGCAGAAATTTGCAAATAGGTCAAACGAGATGTCACAGGATAACGAAGGATCAGGTTGTAGAAAAGTGCGGCACAGTCGCCACCGGCACTGGTGCAGTGCAGCGCGTTGCAATCCCGACGAAAAATGCATAAAACATAAGTCGCATAGGGATTAGGAATAACGAGCAAACAAAATGAATAATTAAATACAAATGCAAACTCAAACCGAACCCGAACCCGAACTCAAACTCACACTCGAATTCAAATTCAAATTCAAAACTGCATGCAAACACCGACAACGGCGGTGCGCTGAAAGACGAGAACAAGAGACAAAGAACGAACGGCAACTGAGGCGGCGAACAGCGGGCTGAGCGGAGCGTGTTGCCTTCCAGCAGTTTTGCTTTTAATCGATGCAAAAAGGATTGCACTAAGCAATCTTATTATCCTTTATCCTTAACATTTACAAAATAACAATAACATCAACAGCTATGAAAACAACAACAACAACAGACACGGTGACTCAACTGACCATTGTTGAAGGTGCAGCTCCAGCGGCACCGGTTTTGCGTAAACATTCAACGTTGAATTGTTATTGTTTTTTTCTATCTGCTCTATGTGGTCGCCGTGTTGGTTGTTGTTATGTTTATCCACTTTGTCGTAAAATCGGTATGGTTGACAATTTCGGTGCAGTCTTAAAAAAAACGTCAGGCCCGTCTAACAGTTGAAGGGCCCGAAATTTTATTAATGTTTGAATGGAAGCAGTTAAATAATTTTATTGCATAACCATCTTTACTTCAATCTTTTTGACGAACATTTTTTATGTGTTGGAACAATTTTTGTATAATTTTTGGGAAGGGGGTTTTACCTACAACTTTTGAGCTCAATTCATTTTGAAACAATATTTTGCAGCCAGGAATTTTTGTATTTGGGGATTTGAATCTCTAAATGCTAATTTACACACATGTATATACTAGCAAGGCCATTCATTGAAATAATTCTTACGTACTTTACAATTTTATCGAATGATATGTTAGGTTTATTTGCATTAACTTCTAAAAAACTTCTAATAAACTCCTTCGATGTTGACTTTTAAACACTAAAAGACATGCGTTGACTTATTTCTGATTTTTAGTACTTTTTTTAAGTCTGAAGTTAATGAGCCAAACATATCAAATTTCTTTTAACCCTTTGTAGAACCCTTTGGAATTTGATGAAAACTACTTGTCTAATTATTTCTCACATGAAATGCATCCTTGAAGTCAATAGGCCATTACATTATGTTTTCCCATACAAACTGTTAACCTCGTTAGATTATGATTTTCAAAAAAGTGAAAAACACGTGTCGAATTATTTTTCACTAAGTGTATTTACACTAAGTTTGAAGTTAGATTTCACAGTTTATTTATAAAAACTTTTAACCCATAGTTTACTCCGTCATATTTTGATTTTCAAACAAATTAAAAACACATGTAACATTATTTTTTATTTGAAGTCACAAAACCCAATAAATCATATTTCTCCATAGTTAGAAACTGCAAATCTATTTTGAACCCTTCAGATTTGGATATAAAAAAATAAAATTAACTGTATAATTATCTTTTATTCCAAGTGTTTTCACCAATTATGTGCGTCAATTAGTCGATCGGTTTAAATTTAGATTTGCGAAAAATTTTAAAATACGCACTGCATTTTTTTTTGGTATTTTTTCAGAATTGAAATCAACACGCCCATTAAATTCCGTTACCTTATATAACACACTAATCCATGTTTTGACCCTTTAGACTACGAATTTCAAAAAATTCCATATTAACGGAGGTATTTACTTGAGTGGACCTAAAGTTCAAATTGCATGTTTGTAGCATCAGCGATTTGAATTTCAACTCATAGGAATTTCAACACGGGAGTAGAAGGAAAGGGCGCAGAGGGATAACGTGACAAATATATATATTAACCTATCGCAATAATTTCAATTATACTAAATCGATTAAGTAACCACCAAGGGGGGCGCTTTAGCTCCAAAGATTGGCCTATCTGTCCTTTTCCGCACCTGGACCTTGTTCTGTGGCTCTGTGTGTTTGGATGTGTTGGTGTTATCCTTAAGTTGCAACCTTTTTTGTCGCATTACTCCAGGAGCAGCGTGCACTGCATGCATATGTGATATCAGATCCCCGGCCAAACTAAGGTGAACTAAACCGACCCGGGAAGAAAATCCGCTCATTCATTTATTCATAAATGCACACACACACACACTGACATATCGACACAGGCACAAGCAAACGTGTACGTGTGTGCTCATTCAGCGTTTCAAATATGCATTTGCATTTTTACCCATTCATGTGCGATTTGCATATCCTGCAGATATGCACGCAAAATTGTGTATCCCTTTTATCGGCAGCAGTGTCGTGTTTCTTGGCCGTGTATGCTGCGCGCTGATCCTTAGCAACCAGTGCACGTATGCACTTGCATATGCTCGAGTCGCAGTTTGTGTGTGTGTATGTGTAATTCGCAGTTATGTGGGCGTTGTTTTAATCCCTTTGCGCATAAACAAACTCTACAAAGCGGGAAGGAACAAATTGAATTGTCAGCGAAGACTGCACAAAAACCTTTAAAATTTGTCCATCAGGCCGAAGAGGAAACACGTGCCAGCACCCATAAACACTGCACTTGCATCTATATTTCCATACAAACATACATATGTGCATATGCATGTATGTTGGTGCGTACGAGTGCGTATGTAGCTGCCGAAGTACGGGCAACAGGTCGTCCTTATGCAAAATTCTCAACTTCATTCAGCGTTCAGCGTACCTTCCCACTGCTCCTTCGCTTGCGCATGAATGAATGCAGATCAGTGTAATGTTAATTGTTTGCTGTGTTGTTGTTGTTGTTACCGTGTGCAACAGCTCAAATCTTAAGTAGGACATTTTCGACGCCTTCGCACAGCGACAGGCAGATCACCTTTCAGTTGCTAAGCATTTTTTGAACACTCAAAAACGTAGTTTGTGCTTTCATAATGGAATGGAATATTTTTGTATTCATATCAGTTTCTTTTACCCGCTAGTTTTCAACTTTTTTTTGAAAAAGTTATTAAAGACAGTTTTGCGGGGTAGAGATAATATTTAAAAAAGTCCATTTCCAGTTGCAAACATTTATAAACTAACAAATGGTTTTGGCTAATATCAAAGTTTTCTATTTCGTAAATTTTTAGGAATTTCACCGAATTTTACCCTGTGCCTCGATATTATTTTTTGGTATTTAAATCATGAAACATTTGCCTAAGAAGTGTGCACACGACATTTGAAGTCGCCATGCCCCTTTGTTAGAGTTCTAAAGCTAGTTTACTTTTGAAAAATTTTAGCGTAAAACGGGTTAAATAAAGTTTGTATTAATACTTTTTAATTACATAAAAACTATTTAATCTTTATGGAAAAAACAAAATTATCACTTTTTGATTTTATTTAATCATTATTAAAGAAAAAGGGTTTTGATCAAATGCGCCCAGTTCGTAGACTTAACGGTATTATTTTTGTAATTTGCTTTGAATTCGCTTCAAAATAAAATTACAATATTACTATACAATTTTGTTTCATTTGAATGTTCTGAACCAGTTTTTCTCGACTGATTTGAAAACTTAATTTACCCACAAAACATTGCCATCACGCCCCGACTAAACGTTACGAACTCTCAGTCAGATTTCTGTACCCTATCACCTTAGTGCAAGAAGAGCGAATATTGTGAGAGAATGTTCTGGCTTTCAACATTTCTGGACTTTACGAGTACTATTCGAAAGCAGCCAGAGGCGAATTCAAAACTGTTGGCCGTTACTAAAGCCGATACCAATTAATTGATCAAACACTGCCTTCAACACATGCGAGAAGGTATTGAAAAGCGGACAAAAGTCCAATGCTAGAAGTGCAAAAAGAATGCCCAAGTAGCCAAAGGAAATATGGGGCCTTTGTTGCAACGACGACGGCATCAACGCGAGCAAAAACAATGGGCAGCAACGCATAAAAACGAATTCAAGCTCGCAGTAATTGCGAATTTTGCCACAAGGCCGACTCACATGCACGAAATAGAGACACATAGGCCAGGTCGCCGGATTGAATGAGATTTCGGCGCGGCAGCAAATTTTGGCGGCGCAAATCCCCGCGGCCGCTACAAAGTGAAAGTTCGCTTTGCGCACAAACATACGAAAATGTTGTTAAGGCCTGGACGGACCACAAAAACTACGACTTTGACAAGAACCTACAGAGACAAAACAAAAACAAAAACAACAAAGCAACAACCACAGTGCATAGTTTTGTCCAGCTGCACAGCCAAATGGGCGGTCGGCTGCGCAGAGGGGAAACAAGCATTTAGAGGACACGCACCACTTGCCACCGAACGTGGCACAGTTCCGTTTATACGAAAACGCAACATGCCACATGCGCACACATGCGACGACGAATTGACTTTGCCACGCGCATCGACGGCAGTCGCAGCATTGGCGTTGGCTGCGCTCACCACCAGCGCCGCTTCACATCCACGCCACGCGCCAGCAAGTCCGCCGTCACCTCGTCCCTACCAGGTGCAGGGTGCAAACAGTGCAACCCGCCGCGCATTTTGTACATGGACGTGTCCGTCACCCGCCTCGCGCGTAAATTGCAGCCCATTTGCTGCCACCGTCTCTGTGCGGAGTGTGTGTCGCATTTAATTAATTTGCGAAAACTAATGCGGGTAATGCGCTCTGCATTTTATTATGACTGCAATTTTGACGTTAACTCTACATGGCGCTTGCGCGGAATGTAATTTGGCCAAATGTGTTTTTCCGCTGCCACCGGGACGGGACGATTTTTGGTCCGACTAAAGCGTTGTTGAGCCGAGGTTACATTGAACTGCACAGGTAAACAGTTCGCTCCTTAGTTCCCCGCAGATATTTTTTCAAGAATGTTTAATTTGCTTTAAAGAAAATTCATCGCCAGTTTATTTATATTTAATAAAGTTGTGTAACAGTTGACAGATTTTTATTGCATTCTTGGCAAAACTGTTAACTAGGCGTGAAACCAAAACAGTGCAGTGCAGCCAACCCAAATCGTTTTAAATCGTCTGCTTTTTTATTAAACAACAAGTTGAACTGTGCATAAAATATGAAATTTATTCAAGGAAGAATGAAGTGAAAATATCAATGACATGTCCGACATGCCTCAAACGTGACTGACGCTGAATATTACGAATTTTCTTTTGGATTCATTTCATTCCCATAAAAAGAAATGCAAGAACAGAAAGAAATGTCGTAAACATTCTGCAAGATGTTGCAACGAGCAAGTCCAGCAAACTGTATCGCAGTGGCAGAATACCAACGGAGTAGAGCAGAGGCGAGGCCCCCTTGCCGCCCATATTTGCTACTTGTTGAGTTATGTGCCGTGTCGTGGCTATTGTCGTCGTTTTTCGCATTAATCTCGGCAATTTGAATGCGGCCAGCTGTGAATCGACAACGGTGTCTCGGCTGGCACATTCCGTTCTATGCAAACATTGACATATTTCAAAGTGTTTTGGTTTAAGAAAAACGCTCGCTGAGTGTCATTTATCCCGTCCTTGTTTCGCCCACACACTTTAGTGGGCATTCATTTATGTAAAAGCTTTGGAGAACAAAGTGCCAGCACTTGCAAAAATGCACAACAAGCAATCAATAAAAAATGTTATAGATGAAGTAATGAAAAACATACTGTGAGCTTTCCATATTCCAAAAATTGTCAAACTGAGCAAAAATATTTGCACAACCTTTTGACATCAAAAACAATTTGTCATTCTCATTTGCGCGTGTCGCACAGTGATCGCTGAAAATGTTCGTTCAAAATGTTTGCAAACGTATTCAACTTTAATATTTTTATTTAAAACAAAAAACCAGAAAATATGAAACAATTTTGTAAAGTAATTTTTGATAAAAACAAAAAAATACAATAAGTCCAAAAAGTGGTTTGGTGATTGTGTTCTGGCATTTAGGATTCGATGTTTACCTATTTTAGAACATAAAGCCTACTAAAATTAACCTAACATAAAGCTATACAATTACATATTTTTTAATTTATTTTTATTCATTATTAATATTACGAAGACACTGAATTGGAAAGGTTCAGCATTCATGACTAACAAGTGTTCGATTCACTGCCTGACTGATTTCTGCTGGCAGAAACTGTGCATCCATTTTATTGTCATTGAACGTTATTGCATTTTTTATATTTTTATTCAATAATTCGACAACCGTTTGTTTGCGAAAAAATCGTTGTTTTTCTTTTCAACCTTTCACTAAAAATTCAGTGAGAAAAAGTGTGAATTGGGTTTTTATTCGAGAGCTGCGTGCATGAATAGTTTGGACTATGGGCGATAAAAATTCACTGTGAATTTCCAAAGGTCGACTTCAATGTTTGGTTGCTCTTTTAAGGCCTGTATTGAAAATTAAAAATATACCAAAACATGTTTTACATGACATAAGTGAGACTTTATTTTTTATACAAACGACATTTGATATTGTATTTTCATGAAAACAGCAACAAAAAAAATAGTAACAATTTAGTGGAGGCTTACTCACATTTTTATCTTTTTATCTTTATTAAAATCCATAACCTAATTTTTTGGCAACCCTATTCCAACCTTTTTTAAAATTTTGAA